>CM064059.1:31782210-32382210 GCA_032594955.1 Panicum miliaceum
CTGCCAAATCAGGGCCAGGACTCTAACCAGAACAATAAGAACAAAGGCAAGAAGCAGACCCTCCAGGTCAAACAAGGGCAGATCAACTTCACCACCCTTGCAAAACTTCCTGAAGGAGCACCTGTAATGACGGGTACATTCTCCATCCATAACAAGCCTGCAATCATATTGTTTGATTCTGGTGCATCACATAGTTTCATTAGTGCAAAGTTTGGTGCAAAAGTAGGCTTGAATGTTTGGCACACCAAAGGGTCGTATATGATATCAACACCGGGTGGAAAAATTGCTTCCAACCAAATAATAAGGCTGGTACCGATAAAATTGGGAAGTAAAGTCATCAACACAGATCTCGTACTTTTACCCCTTGACGGCATGGATATTATTTTGGGAATGAATTGGATGACTAGGCATGGAGTCACACTGGACCTTTCTTCCCGAGCCGTTGAGATAAATTCACCTGGTCACGGAGCCACTACCCTTTACCTACCATTCCTAGATTGCACGAATTCCTGTGCTTACAAGATGGAAGGACTTAAGCTAGAGGATATTCCTGTCGTCAACGAGTATGCCGATGTCTTTCCAGATGACTTACCAGGAATGCCACCGGATAGGGATATTGAGTTCATCATTGAACTACAACCAGGCACTGCACCTATATCCAAAAGACCATATAGGATGCCCCCTAAAGAATTGGTAGAGCTGAAAATTCAACTCCAAGAACTACTGGACAAAGGTTTCATTCGCCCTAGCGCGTCACCTTGGGGATGTCCAGCCCTATTCGTAAAGAAGAAGGATGACAGTTTGAGGTTATGTGTTGACTACCGACCTCTCAATGCGGTAACTGTTAAAAATAAATACCCACTTCCTCGTATCGATGTACTCTTCGATCAATTAGCTGGAGCCAGAGTTTTCTCAAAGATTGATCTTCGTTCGGGATATCATCAGATCAAGATTCGCCCGTGCGATATTCCTAAGACTGCCTTCTCCACACGCTATGGACTATATGAATTCTTGGTCATGTCCTTTGGACTCACAAATGCCCCTGCCTACTTCATGTATCTCATGAATTCGGTATTCATGCCCGAACTGGACAAATTCGTCGTAGTGTTCATCGACGACATCCTTATCTATTCCAAGGATGAGGAAGAGCATGCAAAGCACCTGCACATTGTTCTTCAACGTCTAAGAGACCATCAGCTCTATGCTAAGTTTTCTAAGTGTGAATTCTGGTTGGATACTGTAAAGTTCTTAGGTCACACGATCTCCAGCGAAGGCATAGCTGTTGACCCCAGCAAGGTACAAGAGGTGATGGATTGGAAACCCCCTACCTCTGTTCATCAGATTCGCAGTTTTCTCGGCTTAGCCGGTTACTACCGCCGCTTCATCCCGGATTTCTCTCGAATTGCTAAGCCCATGACTGAACTGTTAAAGAAGGAAGTAAAGTTTGTATGGAATGAGAAATGTGAAGAAGCTTTCCACACTCTCAGAGAGCATCTGACTACTGCACCTGTGTTAGCTCAACCCGATAATACCAAGTCGTTTGATGTGTATTGTGACGCATCGGGTACTGGTCTAGGATGTGTGCTTATGCAAGAGAATCGAGTGATTGCATATGCCTCACGAGCCCTTCGGCCCCACGAACAGAATTATCCCACTCATGATCTTGAGCTTGCAGCCGTCATTCACGCTCTAAAAATATGGAGGCATTATCTCATGGGTACACAGTGCAATATCTACACGGATCATAAGAGTCTCAAGTACATCTTCACACAAGCTGATCTGAATATAAGACAACGGAGATGGCTAGAATTAATCAAGGATTATGACCTTGAAGTGCACTATCACCCCGGCAAGGCTAATGTAGTCGCGGATGCACTAAGCCGCAAGTCCCATTGCCATTGCCTATCCATGGAGTCCTACCATGAGACATTGTGCGCAGATATGAGGAAGCTTAACTTGGAAATGGTTTCCCAAGGCACACTAGATCACATCTCAGTTGAGCCCACTCTTCACGACCAAATCGTCATGGCACAACTACATGATAAAGGAATTAAGATCATCAAACAAAAACTCTCTCTAGGTGAGGAGAAGTACAAATGTTTCCGCCAGGACCATAAGGGAGTTCTATGGTTCGAAGGTCGTATAGTCGTTCCGAAGAATCGTGAACTCCGCAAGAAAATTCTCGATGAGGCACACCTTTCCAAATTCTCTATCCACCCCGGCAGTAGCAAAATGTATCAAGACCTAAGGCAAAACTTCTGGTGGACTAGAATGAAAAGAGAAATTGCTACGTATGTCTCCGAATGTGACACGTGCCAGAGAGTGAAAGCTAGCCACTTAAAGGTAGCCGGTACACTTCAACCGTTACCTATACCATCATGGAAATGGGAAGACATAAGTATGGACTTCATCGTTGGACTACCAAACACTTCCCAGAGACATGATTCCATATGGGTTATCGTTGATAGACTCACGAAGACAGCACATTTTCTTCCGGTACACACCACCTATTCTACCAAGAAATATGCCGAGATTTACCTCGATCGTATTGTTTGCCTACATGGAATACCTAAGACAATTATTTCTGATCGTGGTCCTCAGTTTGTAGCGCGCTTTTGGGAACAACTACAAACGTCTCTTGGTACTAAACTGATTCGCAGCTCAGCATACCATCCTCAGACTGATGGACAAACGGAAAGAGTAAACCAAATTCTTGAAGACATGCTGAGAGCTTGTGTCATTCATTATGACAAGAATTGGGACAAATGCCTACCCCTAGCAGAGTTCTCGTACAACAACAGCTATCAAACGAGTTTGAAAATGGCACCATTTGAGGCCCTGTACGGACGAAGGTGTCGAACTCCTTTGAGCTGGTCACAAACCGGAGAACGTAAAATAATTGGACCCGACCTAGTAATCGAGGCAGAGGAGAAAGTAAAAGTAATACAAGCAAATCTTAAAGCCGCACAAGCCCGACAAAAGAGCTATTCTGACAAAAGGAGAAAGCCCCTAAAGTTCGAAGATGGCGATCATGTCTATCTTCGAGTTTCACCAACCAAGGGAGTGCGAAGATTTGGAATCAAAGGCAAACTAGCTCCCCGTTATATTGGTCCCTACGAAATCATTGAGAGCTGCGGACCCGTAGCCTACAAATTACGACTGCCCCCTCAGCTCACGGCCACCCATGATGTCTTCCACGTATCTCAACTCAAGAAGTGTATTCAAGTCCCTACTGAGATTGTGGAACAACAAGAAATATCGTTGGAACCCGACCTCTCGTATGTCGAACACCAAGTTAAGATTTTGGATCAAAAAGAAAGAGAGACCAGGAGGAAAGTGATTAGAATGTATAAAATACAATGGAATCACCACACGGAAGAAGAAGCCACCTGGGAAACGGAGAGCTACCTGAACCAACATTTCCCTGGGTTTCTTATCTCAACCACTGGTATGTGCACCCACGCCCACACTAAGAATTACCGAATCTCGGGGCGAGATTCTTGTTAAGGGGGGAAGGCTGTGACAACCCTGGTAAAAATTTCATTTCTAAAATCAGTATCATTAGCCTAACCCTATGCTTAAACCAACTAATAAAAGGGTGGAAAGAATTAGAACGAGTTCAGTTGGAATTCAAAGTTAATTTGAGCACATTTGGTCACTTTTGAACTTTTAAATGTAACTTTCAAACCATAAGCCAAATGAGATTTTGCCTGAAACCAAAGTTGTAGAACTTTTTATTTTGAACAACTTTAGTGTTCAAAAGTTTTTGAAATTCAAATCAGAAAGAGGAGAAAATGCCCTGTTTGCACCCAGCCCCCTGAAGTTTTTCAAATTTTTGCACTTAGGTCCCTCCCTCACCCCTCCCTCCTCTGCTGCACCGCACCCTCGCCCGACCGCCGCCGGCCACCTGGCCCTCGACGCCTGCGCGGCACCAGGCGCCGAGCCAACCCACGGCGCCCTGCTGCACCACCCCCGCTCGCCCAACCGCGGCCGCGCCTTCTTCTCCTCCTCCCCCCCCCCCCCACGCCGTGTCTCTGCCCAATCCCCGGTGCGCCACCGTGCTGCCCAGTCGCTGGCCGCCGCCCCCCTCCACCAGTGCCCCGTCGTGCCGCCCGAGCTCCCCAACCGCCCGCCAGCGTCGCCTACACGCGACGTCGCGCCCCAGGCGCGCCCAGCGCACGCACGCCACGCGCACGACGCGCCTCTGGCCGCTGGTCACCGCCGGCCGCCCCCAATGGCGCCCAGCCTCGCCGGCCCCTCCACCCCACGTTCTGGCCGTGCCAAGCCCGCCCCCACGAGCTTCACCGGCTATAAAGCCCGGCGCAGCGCCCCTCCCTCCCCTCCTTTCTTCTTCCCCGCAGAACAGAGAGCTCCATTGCCGCCGGCGCCCCCACCTCGCCGTGGAACCCCCTGCTCCGGCCCACCTCCGCCCGAGACAAGCGCTGAAACGGGTCCCCCTAAGTGCGCTGAAGGTCCCCAGCCCGAGCCCCGCCGCCCTCATCGCCGGAGCGCCGCCGTCCGCGCCGCCCCACCGCCGCCGCCTCTGCTCTCCGCGGCCAGCCCGCCACCGGCCACCTCGAGCCACTCCAAGACCACCCATAGGTGCGCCCTGGTTCCCTCTCCGTGCTCCCCCACCTTGCCCTCGCCGCCGGCGACCCAGCTCGCCGGAATTTGGCCGGACAGGATGACCCCGCCGTGAAATTGCGACCAGGGACCACATTGCAAACGCCCAAATCTTTCTAGTGGGTTTTCTGCTAGTTTTCAGGGACCCCTCTGTAAAGAAAGTTTTAACCAAATCAGTGAACTTGTAAAATTCGTATAAAATCGTAGAAACTCTACAACTTTTGTTACATAAAGTTTCTCAGATTCTCAATATATTTTGCTCTAGATTAAATGGAAGGTTTAATGGACTTCTTTTGTACCCACTGTTGTAGATCATTTCTGACCCTAATTTTTGGGCAGTGAGTTACTTGCTTAATGTTTAGGGCTGTATAAAAAGATCAGGACCAAAAGCCATCTCTAGATACACATTTTGTCCAACCTTGTTTTAGGCCATAAAGTGTTAGAACAAATTTTTCCTACTGTTATGTGATGTTTAATGTCATGAAACTTTTTCTGTGTTGTTGTAGTAATACCTAGAGGCCACAGAAAAATTTAGGAACATTTTTACTATATGTAACCTGTTCATATGAATTTGTGGTAGGAAAACTTCACTAATTCAAAATAATTAGTAAATTGCTTAGAAAATGTTCATCTTTTTACTATGAAACACAATAGAGTAGCTCAAGCTGTAGAAAAAGTTTCATACATAGAAACCCTGTATAACATCCTGTAGAAAATAATCTTTAATAACATGAGTGTAGCTTGTCCCATTTATTATGCCCTAAATCATGTACAATAAAATCTGAAAAATTTACAGTAGCACAAATATGGTTATAGCAACACCCTGTAAAATTTGTAGCATCAATACTTGCATGGGTTGTTCTGTATAAAAGTAACTAGATCCTAGCAGTGGCTGTGTATTACATTTTTCATATTTAACATGCTACACAAAAATGTCTGAAATTTTTACAGTGATCTTATCTCTGCATAATGTACTTTGAATAAAAATTTTATTACCAGAAGCTAACTAGATTAGTAATTGTGTTCAACTCATTTTTGTGTTTAAAAAGAAACTAAGTTTTCAACATAACACAACCCCTTCTTCTTTAATAAAGTTAAATAGATTAAGACGAACTCTATTAACGATTGCCCAGGAAATGTTAAAGTAAATAACTTCACAGCAAAACCTATGTCTTATGAACTGCAACTTTATCGTGAAGGAAATAATGTCGTTTACCATCACCACTACTTAAACTTGTGCATTCATGTAGAAACGACGACTCTCGCCGACGGAACGTACGAGTTGGTGCCCGCGTCCGAGAGTGAGCAGCGTGAAGCTCAAGTGAATCTAACTGAAGTTGCCGAAGACCCGAGCCCAAGTTCGGAAGAGCCCCGGACTAACTTTTCGCAAGAAGGCAAGCCCCGGAGCATGAACCCTATTTTCTCAACTTATGCAACTTATCACTCTACTTTACTTGTGCATTAAGTTTATAGGAGTTGGATGAAAACTTAGTTGCATGATCCTAGGTACCCATGCTCTGAACACTAGATGCAAGGTTCGATAGAATGCTATGCTAATAGGACTCGGTAAAAGTCGAGTGATTTCCTGTCACTCGCGAGAAATTAGGAGTTGATTGTTTACTACACGCTGCAATCATAAGGACGACGGACGGGCTGTGGTACGATGTTTATGTTGATGATTGAGGCCCGTCTGTCTAGTGAAAAATACTAAGGCCGCAGTGTGTGGTAAGTGATGGTTAAGTCTTTGAACGTACTAACCACATGCCGATAATATGGTAATCGGTAAGCTTAGTACTGGATTGAACCGAGGCCGGAATATACTCCCCACTGTCTTGAATTCGTTCACATCTAGCTAATGGCGGGTGCATCGGCCGCCACAGCCCGACGTACCGTGGTCTATGGGGAGGTGTAGTCGAGGGCGGTGGGCCTGTTCCGTGAAGCGGGAATTGAAGGAAAAAGTTGCACGTGTGACTCTAGGGAGTAACCACGTGACGTGTGTTTAGGTTTCCCTTGCAAGGTTAAGAAATTCGATTCGAATCGTCCGTTTCTCACGGCTATTGAGACTGCTTAACCACTTTTACCCACAGAGTAAGAAGAGGAACAATGATGATGAATAAACTTGTTGGATGAAAATTTAATGCTTCACCATGTATGATATTGGATAGTTGCTTACCTAGAATTGTTAAAGAAAGCTAGAACTTGGAGCTAAAATCTGAAAGTAAGGACCTACTATATATGCTTTTTGGCAAAACAAACCCCTCAAGCCAAAGGCCTCGCATGTCTAGGAGTCGGCTAAGTATACCCCATTAGACGGGTAAGTCTTGCTGAGTATTAGTATACTCAGTCTTGCTTGTGACTCGATTTCAGGTGAGCCCTTCGAAGACATGATTGCTAGCTCGACTTGGCCCTGCACTTTTCCCCCTGGTTGGTCGGTGGAATGGGTTGCGCCCCCGTCCAACGGAGATAAGGCCGAGTGATGTCTCGTACGGGCTTCATCGAGACATCCTGTATCGTCGAGTAGTTTCCGTTGTTTATTTCCGCTGCAACTTAACTCTGAAGAACTTATTTATGTTAATTGGAGTATTTGGTTTCTAAGCTCAGAACTTGGCCTGTAATATTTACTTATGTTAATGTCGTAATATTTGCTGGAATGTGGTATTCTCTGGGCTCATCGTCGCATGAGCATTTGTATGTACGTCGCTCGATCCGTGCACCGTGGTTGTATCGGGAGGTTATACCCGACAGACCAGTGGATTACTCCGTTTGAAGTGTAAGGTTAACCGAAATTGCCCTAATGGTGATGGTTAATACACTTGAGCCGGATTAATTCAAGTGGTTCTGCCACAGATTCGGATAAGTAAGCTCAGTGTGGAAAGTGCGTGTACATTTGGGTGAGTTTAGAAAACCTCAAAAATTTTGATTTAGATAGCTTTCAGTTTCCCATGTTGCTTCTTCTTCGGTATGATGACTCCATTGGATTCTGTACATTTTAACCACTTTCCTTCTAGTGACGCTTTCCTTTTGATCAAGGACCTTGATAGGATACTCAACATAGGAGAGGTCCGATTCTACAAATATTTCCTTTTGTTCAACAATTTCGGTCGGAACTCGAATACACTTCTTGAGTTGAGAGGCATGAAAGCTATCATGGATGGCTACAAGCGGAGGGGGTAGTCGCACTCTATAGGCCACGGGTCTGCAAATTTCGGTGATTTGATAAGGATCAACATATCGGGGGGCTAATTTCCCTCTCACTCCAAACCTTTGCACACCCTTGGTTGGTGAAACCTGAAGGTAGACATGATCACTAACTTAAAATTGCAAAGGCTTTCTCCTTTTATCAAAATAGCTCTTTTGTGTAGACCGTGCCACTCTTAGATTCTCTTGTATTACTCTTAATTTTTCCTCTGCCTCGATTACCAAGTCTGGTCCAAATATGTTACGTTCTCCGATTTGGGACCAACTCAAAGGAGTTTGACACCTTCGACCATAAAAGGCCTCAAACGGTGCCGTTTTCAAAATTGCTTGATATCTATTGTTGTATGAGAACTCTGCTAGAGGTAAGCATTTGTCCCAACTTTTGTCATAATGGATGACACAAGGTCTAAGCTTGTCTTCGAGTATTTGATTTACTCTCTCGATTTTCCCATCCGTTTGAGGATGATAAGCTGAGCTTCACATCAATTTGGTGCCAAGAGAAGCTTGTAAGAGTTCCCAAAAACGTGCTATGAATTGAGCACCACGATCTGATATAATCATCTTGGGTACTCCATGTAAGCAAACGATGCGATCGAGGTAAATCTCGGCATATTTCTCGGCAGTGTAGGTAGTGTGTACCGGAATAAAATGTGTTGTATTCGTGAGTCAATCCACGATAACCCATATGGAACCATGCTTTTAGGAGGTGTTGGGCAATCCAACAATGAAATCATACTTATGTCTTCCCATTTCCATGATGGTATAGGCAAATGTTGAAGTGTACCAGCTACTTTTAAGTGGCTAGCTTTCACTCTCTGACATGTATCACATTCTGAGACATATTTAGTGATTTCTCTTTTCATTCTAGTCCACCAGAAGTTTTGCCTAAGATCTTGGTATATTTTGCTACTGTCCGGATGAATAGAGAATTTGGAAAAGTGGGCTTCATCAAGAATTTGCATTCGGAGCTCAGGATTCTTTGGAACGACTATGCGACTTTCAAACCATAGAACCCCATTATGGTCTTGGCGAAAACAGTTATACTTATCCTCTCCTTGAGAGAGTTTTTGCTTGATGATTTTAACACCTTCTCATGTAATTGTGCCATGATGATTCGATCGTGGAGGGTTGGTTCAATGGAAATGTGGTTTAGAGTGCCTTGGGAATCATTTCCAGATTGAGCTTCCCTATCTTATGACAACGTGTTTCATTATGGAATTTCGAAGTTAAGCAATGGCAATGAGATTTGTGACTGAGTGCATCTGCTACTGCATTGGCTTTTCCTGGGTGATAGTGCACCTCAAGATCATAATATTTGATTAACTCCAACCATCTTCTTTGTCTCATATTCAGATCAGCTTGGGTGAAGATATATTTGAGACTTTTGTGATCAGTGTAGATATTGCAATGAGTGCCCATAAAATAATGCCTCCAAATCTTCAAAGCATGAATGACCACTGCTAACTCGAGATCATATGTTGGATAATTCAATTCATGGTCGAAGAGCTCGTGAAGCATAGGCAATGACTCAATTGTCTTGCATAAGCACACAACCAAGACCAGTACCAGATGCATCACAATAAACATCCAATGGCTTGGTGTTATCAGGTTGAGCTAAGACTGGGGCTGTAGTTAGGTGTTCCCGAAGAGTGTGGAAAGCTTTTTCACATTTCTCGCTCCACACAAACTTTACTCCTCTCTTCAATAGTTCAGTCATAGGATTAGAAATTCAAGAGAAGTCCGGAATAAAGCGGCGATAATAACCAGCTAAACCAAGAAAACTGCAAATCTGATGGCCGGAGGTGGGAGGTTTCCAATCCATCACCTCGTGTACTTTGCTAGGATCAACGGCTATGCTTTCGCTGTAAATAGTGTGGCCCAAAAATTTTACACTATCTATGGTAGAACCGCCTGAATTAATCCTGCTTAAGTGCACTAACCATCACCATTGAGGCAATCCGGGCTAACACACACTTAAAAAGGAGTAAAACAACAGTTTGTCGGGTAACATTGCAATGCAACCACTGAATTTTGATGGAAACAATGCATACATACAACCCACACGAAGGTGAGCCCAGAGATTACCATAATCCACAAATTTTACATCACAGAGTTCAACAGCAAATATGATTACAAATCAAGTTCAAAAATATTCATTAACATGTACTTTAAGAGTTTAATAGTGCAGCGGAAAATAAACAATAGTTCTAACGATGATACAAGATATCATGATGAAGCACATACATGACGTCATTCAGCGTTATCATTGTTGGCCGGGGATGCATCCTATTCCATCGACCAACCAGGAGGAAGAGTACACGGCCAAGTCAAACTAGCAATCATGTCCTCAAAGGTCTTACCTCAAAACATAGCCACAAGTAAGGCTGAGTATACTAATACTCTGCAAGGCTTACCCAACTAGTGGTATATACTTAGCCGACTCCTAGACATGCAAGGCTTTTGGCTGAGGGTTGTTTTTGCCAAAAAGCATCTAAAAGTGAGTCCTTGCTTTCAAGTTTTAGCATCAAGTTCTAGTTGATTAACCATTGTTGGTAAGCAACTATCCAAATCACGCATGGTGGAAATAATTAATTGAGCATCCAACCAGATTAATCATCATTATTGTTCCTCTGCTTACTCTATGTGGTAAAAGGGTCAATAAGTCTCAATGGCCGCGAGAAACAAACTATTCGAGTCGAATTTCTTAACCTTGCAGGAGGAAACCTAAACACACGTCACGTGGTTACTCATAGAGTCACACGTGCAACTTTTCCCCTTTCTTTCCGGGTTGTGGATCAGGGCCACCCCCCTTGAGTACAGAGGTCCACGAACCACGAAATGAAGCTGGGCCGTGGCTGCTCTTGCACTCACCATGTGCCCATGGGAACGACGTCAAGAGGGTGAGGGTAAAGTTCACTCGCCGGTACAATCATGTACTTAAGCTTACCGATTACCATATTCTCGGTATGTGGTCAGTACGTTCAAAAACATAACCACCACTCCCACACACCGCGACCTTAGCATTTTCGATAAATAGATGGGGCCTCAATCATCAATAGGAATATCGTAACATATCCCCGTCTGTCGACCTTATGATTCCAATATAAGAGAAACAAGCAACTTCTATAACTTGTGAGTGACAGGAAATCACTCGACTTTTACCGGAGTTCTATTAGCATGGCAATCTAGGGACCGACACAGACTAGTGTTCATATCATAGGTACCTAGGATCATGCATCTAGGGTTTCAATCTACTCTTACAAACTTAATGCACAATACCATATATAAGCAAAAGTTGCATAAGTTTAAAAATAGGGGTTATGCTCCAGGGCTTGCCTTCCTGAGCATAGCTAGCCTTGGGCTCTTCCGAACTTTGTTTCGGGTCTTTGATGACTTCAGTTAGATTGATTCGAGCTTCGCGCTACTCACTCTCGGACTCTGGCACCAGCTCGTAGGTTCCGTCGGCGAGAGTCGTGGATTCTATATGAATGCATATGTATGAGTTGTTTTAATGGTACAAGATAAATAACTATTCACTATAAAGTTGTAATTCAACAAAACTTGATTTTTTTTCCTTGGGTAGTCATTTATCGAGTAGTATCTAGATTAACTAACTTCATTAAGTAAGTGAGGGGTTTTGTCATTTCATAAACGGCCATTTTTCAAGAGTAAGCATGGATTGAAAACAAAATAACTCCTAGAGATAGTTTCTGGTGTTGAGATTTTTATGCCGAGCACATTACTTAAGTACAAGCTCATTGTAAAATTTCCAGCCATTTTCATTCAGCAGATTAATCACGAAAAATGCATTAAACAACTACTGCTAGGATCAAGATCTATTTATACAGAACAAACCATGCAAAAACTGGTGCTCAACATTTTAATGAGTACTTCTAAACTTATGGTGAGTCTACTATAAATTTTTCAGCTTTCAGTGTGCAAGATACAGAGCATAGAAAATAAGTCAAGATACAACTATATTAATCAAGATTTATTTCTACAGGCAGTTCCACAAAGTTTTTGTGTCTTAAACTTTTCCAACATGATCATCTACTCAAAGGTAGTCTCTGGTTAAAATTCTTATTTTTCTAACCACCAGAACTAGTTACTTTGATTTAATGTAGTTTTTCTTAACTAAAAACATATGAGCAATTTAGAGAGAAGTAAAAAGTTCCAAACTTTGTCCATAGCATTTATGCATCAAGTTTAATCTACTGTAAAATCTTCAACCCTAAAATATCAGTAGAACAGCATGAACAAATAACTCTAGCAAAATAGCACATCAAACAAGGTCCAACAAAAACTACTCGTAGAGACTTGTTCTGGCGTTGAGATTTTTACACAAGTCTTAACAAGCAGAGACTAGCTTACAGTCCAAAACACATCCACGGTGCTTGTGACACCCTGGGTGTCTAAAAGACTAAACAAAGATTCATAACATGAAATCAGGCATAAAAGAGCAAGAAAAGTATAAAACAACCTATCAAAATCTACCTTTCAAGCAAATGTATATGTGTATATGTGTATATGCATATACATATGAACCCTTGCAAACAAGCCCTTGTAACTTTCAAAGTTGATGACAAATGACCCTAAAAATTTAATGGCACATCTATCATATCAAGAGCAACAAAAGTCAAGTTGAACTCAAGGGCTAAAAGTGCAAAAATTCACATGAAATGACATGTCATTTAAATACTAGTTTTTGGAAATTCAAAATAACTTCTTATACATTTCTCAAATGAACATAGTCATAAAAGAGAAAATGTATATTTTGAAAAGTTGAACAAAAATGGTATTCAAATGTTTTTGATTTGACCTTGGGAAGAATGAGTTTAGCTCTTTTTTCACCTAGGCCCCTGCTGTTTTTGCTTCTTGCGCTTAAGTCCCGTCACCTTCTCCCTCCTTTGTCCTCCCTCTGTCCTGTCCCATCACCGGCAGGCTAGCTGGCCGGCGCGCCCCGGCGCAACCGAGGCCGCTCGGCCATGTGGACCCGCCAACACCCTAGAGATCCTCCACTGGCCCACAAAATCTTGCTCGCCCCCTCAGGAAGCCTCCACTCAGCGGCATTTTCCTGCCGCAGGCGCTGCTGGCGCCACGGCGAGCCTCGCCAGCGACAGCGAGGTAGCCGCGCCCCCGGTTTTTCACCCTAGTCGCGCCTCCCCCAGTAGCTCGTGCCTAGGCCGCCATCCTCCCTCTCGCGCCTATAAAAGCCCCACCCGAGGCCCCGTGAGCTCGCCGCCCCCAACAGAACTCCGGCGAGCCGCCACCCGCACGTGGTTGCGCCCAGCTCCACCTCCCCTTCCCTGTGCGCCTCTAAAAGGGCTGCATCAAGCCCTAACTCACACGTGCCCGAGTACCAACACCATCCCGCCATTAGCACCGCCACTCGACTTCGCCGTCGAGCCCCACTTTCCGCTCCTCTCCGCCTAAACCGAATCTCTAAACAGGTTGGCCTCGACCTGCTGGTTCTCCCTAACTTCTCCATGCTGCCCTCCCTCGCCAGACCACCACTGCCCACCACCCGCATCTTGCCGGAGCTCCTGCTCACAGCCGGCAGCACAACTCCGGCCGCCCCAGCCCCAGCCGAGCATACCCACATGTTCCGCTCGACCTCATCGTGCTCCCCCACCCCTTTCCCCTCGCCGCTGACTAGTTTCCTCGCTGGATTTTAGCCAGAAATAGCCTAGACCTACCTAGGGACTACATTGCAATCGCCAAGTTCTTGTTAGGGTCCTTTCTTCTAGATCCAGGGATCTATCTGCGAGAACCCAAGTACTTTTGTTTTCAAGAGGCTGTCACTTGTAAAATCAATCTAAAATCATAGAAAAATTAGAAAAATGCAAACTAAAATTTGTTGTTACTCTCTTAACGAACGCGACTCCTTTTGCACAGATGAATGACTAGCTACAAACAAAAACTTGATCTAAAATTAATCTTGTTTTAAATAGCCCATAAATGTATCTATTGATCTAGGAAAGTACTGTGAATGATTTTTAGACTGTAAGCTAGTCTCCGCTTGTTAAGACTTGTGTAAGAATCTAAAGGCTACAACCTGTCCCTACGAGTAGTTTTTGTTGGATCTTGTTTGATGTGCTATTTCGCTAGAGTTATTTGTTCATGCTATTTTACTGATATTTTAGGGTTGAAACTTTTACAGTAGAGTAACTTTGATGCATAAAAGCTATGGACAAAGTTTGGAACCTTTTACTTCTGTCTAACTTACTCATATGTTTTTAGTTAAGAAAAACTACATTAAATCAAAGTAACTAGTTCTAGTGCTTGGAAGAGTTTAAGACACAGAAACCTTGTGGAACTACCTGTAGAAACAAATCTTGATTAATGTAGATATATCTTGACTTATTTTCTATGCTTTGAATCTTGCACACTAAAACCTGAAAAATTTACAGTAGGCTCACCATAAGATTAGGAGTACTCAGTAAAATATTGAACACCAGTTCTTGCAGGGTTTGTTCTGTACAAATAGATCTTGATCCTAGCAGTAGTTATTTAATGCATTTTTCATAATTAACCTGCTGAATGAAAATAGCTAAAAATTTTATAGTAAGTTTGTACTTAAGTAACGTGCTCTGCATAAAAATCTCAACCCTAGAAACTGCCTCTACGAGTAGTTTTGTTTAATCCATGCTTACTGTTGAAAATGGCCGTTACGACATGCCAAAACCACTGACTTACTTAATGAAGTTAGTTAATCCAGATAAGTACTTGATAAATGATCGCCCAAGGAAAAGAAAATGAAGTGCTTGACAACTTAACTTGAGTTTTGTTGAATGACTACTTTATAGTGAAATAGTTATTTATCTTGTACCATTAAAACCACTCATACATGTGCATTCATATAGAATCGACTACTCTCACCGACAGAACCAACGAGCTGGTGCCTGAGTCCAAGACTGAGCAGCGCGAAGCTCAAGTTAATCTAACTGAAGTTGTTGAAGACCCGAACCAAAGTTCAAAAGAACCCCCGACTAGTTTTGTTCAAGAAGGCATGCCTCGGTGCATGATCCCTGTATTTCAATTGATGCAACTACTGTTCCTTTTTACCTGTGCATTTAAGTTCATAGTAGTTGATTGGAACCCTAGCTGCATGATCCTAAGCACCTATGTAATGAATACTAGAACTAGAAGTTCGAGTAGATGCTCTGCTAATATGTTTGGTAAAAGTTGAGTGGTTTCCTGCCACTCGCGAGAAGTATAGGAGTTGAATGATTTACCACATACTGCAACTATAAGGTCGACGGGCGGGGCTATGGTACGATGCTCATGGTTGAGACTCCATCAGAGTAGAGAAAAATGCTAAGGCCGCGGTGTGTGGTAGTGGTGGTTAAGCGTTTGAACGTACTAACCGCATGTCGAAAATATGGTACTCGATAAGCTAAAGTACCTGATTGGCCTGACAAGTGGACTTTACTTTCACCCAACTTGAACGAAGTTCAGATGCGTATACACATGCGAGTGCAGAGCGTGGCTCTATAGTCGGCGAGGGTGACCCTGATCAACAATCCGGAAAGAAAGGGGAAAAGTTGCTTGGGGTGCCCCTTCGGTGCTCCAGGCGTGTGTGTTAGGTTTGCCTGCAAGGTTAAGAAATTTGATTCGAATCATCCATTTCTCGTGGTAATTGAGACTGCTTAATACTTCTGCCACATAGAGTAATAAGAGGAACCATGGCTATGATAAAACTTGTTGGATGATTAATTATTTTCCACCATGTTTGGTTAGAGATAGATACTCACTTGGAATGGTTAAATGAACTAGAATATTGAAAGCTAAAATATGAAATTAAAGACTTACTCTTTCTTGCTTTTCAGCAAAAAGAAAACCTAGAGCCTTAGAGCAATGCAAGCTTAGGAGTCGGTTATTTACATACCAATAGTCGGGTAAGCTTTGCTGAGTATTAGTATACTCAGCCTTGCTTGGGCATTGTTTTCAGGTGTGTCTTTTGAAGAAATGATAGCTGGTTTGACTTGGTCGTGTACCTTGCCGCCTGGTTGGACCATGGAGTGGGATCCGTCCTCGACCAACGATAACTCTGCCGGGTGATGCCACGTACGGGCTTCCTCGTGGTATCCGAATCGACGATAGATGGTCGTGTTTTCTTTCCGCTGCTTTTAAACTCTGAATAAAATTTTTATGTTCGAATTCTAAAGTACTTGTTTTATGAACTCGTCTTGTAATAAATAATTGTTAGACTTGTGAGGTAAAAGCTATGAAATGTTGTAATCTCTGGACTTGCCTTTGTGTGAGTTAAGTGTACGCTTTGTTTCGATCGAAATAATCAGTGGTCGCATCGGGAATTAGCCGACAGACTGTTGGATTACTCCGTTTGAAGCGCATGGTAGCCGTTTCACCTTTATGGATGATGGTTAGTGCACTTGAGTTGGATTAATTTGGGTGGTTCTGCCACAGTACTGTCCTAGATCAAGAGATACATTTATTGGCTATTTAAAACAAGATTAATTTTAGATCAAGTTATAGTTAGCAGCTGGTCATCCTTCTATTCAAAAGTTGTTGGATTCATCAAGAGGGTCACAACAAATTTTAGTTTCTATTTTGTTGAGTTTTGTATGATTTTAGATTGATTCTACAATGGACAACCTCTTGAAAATAAAAGTTGACTCGAGTTCTTGCAGATAGATCCTTGGAGCTAGCAGAAAGGACCCTAAAAAGAACTTGGCGATTGCAATGTAATCCCTAGGCATGGCTGCTATGGTTGGCGGTCAAATTCCGGCGAGGAGGTTTGCCTGCGGCGAGGGGAAAGTAGTGGGGGAGCACGAGGAGGTCGAGGGAAACCGGTTGGTGTGCTTGGTTGGAGGTGGGGTGGCCGGAGGAGTGCTAGACGCGGCAGCCTTGCTCGCCGGCGGCCGACGGTGGCGGGCGGTGGTGGTCTGATGAGGTTGTGCATATGAGGCTAGGCCGTAGTGGTTCAATGCCTCAAGGGGAACCGATTCCGGGGGCTAGCTCGGGCTGAGGAGGTCCGGAGGGGCGAGTTCGACGCGGAGGGGCTCGCCGATGGCAATGGCAGCCGTGGCAGATTGGGTGCGCGTGCAGGCAGGGGCTCGGTGGCATTTTATAGGCGCGCGAGGGAGGAGAGGAGAGGGGTGGTGGAGCTGGGCGCAACACTACGGAGGGAGGCGCGGCCAGGACAAGGCCGCGGCGTCGCTGGCGCGTCGTGGCTCGGCCGTCGAGAATCGACGACTGCATGGCGCGCGTGCATCGGGCATGGGTGGATTCGGGGCAGGGGAGGGCGATTCGGCCGTGAGCCTGTCAGGCCGCTGCCTTTTGGCGCGGCTCGCCGACAGGCATCGCCGGCTAGGTGGTCGGCGGCCGCTGCCCCTCGACGGGACAGAACAGGGGAGGGAGAGAGAGAAGGACTGGGATCCAAATTAAATTTTCTCAAAATTTCAAATTGAAACTTGAATAATGTGTGTAGGGAGTTTGAAAATCTACGATTTTCGTTTTGGATCAAAGTTCATTTGAGCTTTAGTTTAGAAGTTGTTTTAAATTTAAGACTACTAGGATTTGAATTCCTATTCATGTGTTTAAAGTTTGAATTCGCAAATGGTGTTTGAAGTACACTTTGTAAGGTACTAAAAATATGAATGCGTGTTTTTATACTATATTTGTCATGAAAACTGGAGCATGAAAAGTTTATAAACACAAAAGGAAAAAGTCTCACATACACACATACATACATATGCACATACACATGCATATGCACACACATAATTAAATGTATTATTTCAATGATTCTGGGTTATTATGCATGATGCTATGTTTAAGTTTTCTTGCTTAGGATTTTAAACACCTAGGGTGTTACAGCCTTCCCCCCTTAAAAAGAATCTCGTTCCGAGATTCGGATAAGTACGCCTAGTGTGGAAAGTGTGTGTACCTTTGGGTGAGTTTAGAAAACCGCAAAAATTTTGATTTAGATAGCTTTCAGTTTCCCATGTGGCTTCCTCTTCGGTATGATGACTCCATTTGATTTTAATACATTTTAGTAACTTTTCTTCTAGTGACCCTTTCTTTTTGATCGAGAACCTTGATAGGAAATTCAACATAGGAGAGGTCCGGTTCAACCAATATTTCCTTTTGTTTAACAATTTCAGTAGGAACTCGGATACACTTTTTGAGTTGAGAGACATGAAAGATATCGTCGATGGCTGCAAGCTGTGGGGTAGTTACACACGGTAGGCCACGGGTCCACAAATTTCCGTGATTTCATAAGGACCAACATATCGGGGAGCTAACTTCCTTCTCACTCCAAACCTTTGCACACCCTTGGTTGGTGAAACCCGAAGGTAGACATGATCACCAACTTCAAATTGCAAAGCCTTTCTCCTTTTATCAAAATAGATCTTTTGCCTAGACTGTGCAACTCTTAGATTCTGTTGTATTACTCTTACTTTTTCCTTTGCCTTGATTACCAAGCCTGGTCCAAATATTTTACGTTCTCCGGTTTGGGACCAACTCAAAGGAGTTCGACACCTTCGACCATACAAGGCCTCAAACGGTGCCATTTTCAAACTTGCTTGATAGCTATTGTTGTATGAGAACTCTACTAGAGGTAAGCATATGTCCCAACTTTTGTCATAATGGATGACACAAGCCCTAAGGATGTCTTCAAGTATTTGGTTCACTCTTTCGGTTTGCCCATCCATTTGAGGATGGTAAGCTGAGCTTCGAATCAATTTGGTGCCAAGAGTAGCTTGTAAGTGTTCCAAAAAACATGCTATGAATTGCGCACCACGATCTGAAATAATCGTCTTGGATACTCTATGTAAGCAAATGATGCGATCGAGGTAAATCTCGGCATATTTCTTGGCAGTGTAGGTAGTGTGTACCGGAATAAAATGTGCCATTTTTGTGAGTCCATCCACGATAACCCATATGGAATCGTGCTTTTGGGAGGTGTTGGGCGATCCAACAATGAAACCCATACTTATGTCTTCCCATTTCCATGATGGTATAGGCAAGGGTTGAAGTGTACCGGCTACTTTTATGTGGCTAGCTTTAACCCTTTGACATGTGTCACATTCCGAGACATACTTGGCAATTTCTGTTTTCATTCTAGTCCACCAAAAGTTCTGCCTAAGACCTTGATACATTTTGCTACTACCCAGGTGAATAGAGAACTTGGAAAGATGTGCCTCGTCAAGAATTTGTTTTCGGAGCTCATGATTCTTTGGAATCACTATGCGAGATTGAAACCATAGAACTCCATTCTTTTTTTTGGCGAAAACATTTATATTTCTCCTCTCCTCGAGAGAGTTTTGCTTGATGATTTTAACACCTTCATCATGTAATTGTGCCATGATGATTCGATCGTGGAGGGTTGGTTCAATGGAAATGTGGTTTAGAGTGCCTTAGGGAATCATTTCCAGATTGAGCTTCCCTATCTTATGACAACGTGTTTCATTATGGAACTTCAAAGTTAAGCAATGGCAATGAGATTTGTGACTGAGTGCATCCGCTACTGCATTGGCTTTTCCTGGGTGACAGTGCACCTCAAGATCATAATCTTTGATTAACTCCAACCATCTTCTTTGTCTCATATTCAGATCAGCTTGGGTGAAGATATATTTGAGACTTTTGTGATCAGTGTAGATATTGCAATGAGTGCCCATAAAATAATGTCTCCAAATCTTCAAAGCATGAATGACCACTGCTAACTTGAGATCATATGTTGGATAATTCAATTCATGAGGTCGAAGAGCTCGTGAAGCATAGGCAATGACTCGATTGTCTTGCATAAGCACACAACCAAGACCAGTACCAGATGCATCACAATAAACATCGAATGGCTTGGTGTTATCAGGTGAGCTAAGACTGGGGCTGTAGTCAGGTGTTCCCGAAGAGTGTGGAAAGCTTTTTCATATTTCTCGCTCCACACAAACTTTACTCCTTTCTTCACTAGTTCAGTCATAGGCTTAGCAATTCTAGAGAAGTCCGGAATAAAGCGGCGATAACAACTAGCTAATCCAAGAAAAATTGCGAATCCGATGGATGGAGGTGGGAGGTTTCCAATCCATCACCTCTTGTACTTTGCTAGGATCAACGGCTATGCCTTCGCTGGAAATAGTGTGGCCCAAAAATTTTACACTATCCAGCTAGAATTCACACTTGGAAAACTTAGCATAGAGCTGATGGTCTCTGAGACGTTGGAGAACAATGCGCAGGTGCTCCGCATGCTCTTCCTCATTTTTGGAATATATGAAGATCTCGTCAATGAAGACCACAACGAAGTTGTCAAGTTCGGGCATGAATACCGAATTCATGAGATACATGAAGTAGGCAGGAGCATTTGTGAGACCGAAAGACATGACCAGATACTCATATACCCCGTATCGTGTGGAAAAGGCAGTCTTAGGGATATCACATGGACGAATCTTGATCTGATGATAGCCAGAGCGAAGATCAATTTTTGAGAAGACTCTAGCTCCCACTAATTGATCGAAGAGAACATCAATGCGGGGAAGTGGATATTTATTTTTGATTGGCACTGGATTGAGAGGTCGGTAGTCTACACATAGCCGCAAACCCCAAGGTGATGCACTAGGACGAATGAAGCCTTTGTCTAGAAGTTCTTGAAGTTGTATTTCCAGTTCGGCCAATTCTTTGGGCGGCATTCTATAGGGTCTTTTTGAGATAGGTGCAGATCCCTATCTGGTGGCATTCCTGGCAAGTCATTCGGAAAAAACATCGGCATACTCGCACACCACCGGAATTTCCTCTATCTTGGATTCGATCTTGATAAAGGCGCATGTATTTGTGCATTCTCGGAATGGAAAATAAATAATAGAGGCTCCCAGGGTTGGGGAGTTGATTTCAATGGCCCTTGAAGGAATATCTAATGTCACCCCATGTCGAGTCATCTAGTCCATTCTTAAAATAATCTCTAGGCCTTCAACTGCCAAAAGGATGAGATCGGTTTTGATAGTTTCACTACCCAACTTGATTGGTACGTGCCTTATGATTTGGTTGGAAGCAATTTTACCACCCGGTGTTGATATCATGTATGACCCTTTTGTGTGACAAAAATCCAAGCCAACTTTTGCACCAAATTTTGCACTAATTAAACTATGGGATGCACCAGAATCAAATAATATAATTGCAGGCTTGTTGTGGATAGAGAATGTACCTGACATCTCTGGTGCACCCTCGGGAAGCTCGGCAAGTGTGGTGAAATTGATCCTTCCTGCTTGACTTGATCAATCTGTCTTTTTCTCTTGTTCTTATTGTTTTGGCTAGAACCCTGACCCTGATTTGGCTGTCTGGCCCGGGAGCAGTCTCGAGCAAAGTGGTTAGGACTCCCACAAATGAAGCAACGTTTTCTTTTGCTCGGACCACCAGGCTGTTTGTTATCGAAGGATGTCATTACTGGCATACCTACTGAGCTTTTCTTGGGTGTGGTGCATCTGGCATGGTCCATCCTTTCCCGGACATGCGAGCGAGTTCTTGCTCTTATGACTGTGTTGGCGTTAGTAGTACTGCTGGTTTGCCTTCTACCACGTGGAATGAATTCAGTGCATGTAATTTTCCATCCACTTAAGTCTACGTCGCATGTGTCGTGCTTGAGAGTCCGACACTCTACTTGGGGATCCTTAAGTTCCATCGGAAGTCGTGATAGTGGCATTAGGGAGTCTGAGTAAACATCCCTTGTCTCCTTTATTTCCTCATTGAGCTCTTGATAGACTGCAACCTGAGGTTGGTGGACATTGCGGTCACCCTATTGATGGTGTTGCTGCTGCAGGAATTGCTGAAACGCTTGTTGCCCTTGGACCAGCTGACGAAGCAGTTCAGTCTGGGCAGCCACTAGTTCAGCCAAGTTGGGCGGTGGTGGGAACTGCTGCGGTTGTCCGCTGCCACTAGCACCAAAACCGCTCGGGGTGTTGCGGGTCCCTTGAACCATCTGCAATGTGCAAATTTTTCATTAATTCAGGAATCCACAATACCTCCAAGGCCGAGTGTCATAAGTGCGGAACATTTAGAACTCAAGGACCCATAGATAAACTTTTGACAGAATACTGCTGGTTGCAAGAAAATTAGAAACTCCCAGCAGTCCATCCAAACCCTTACAAATTTTAGCAGTGACTAGGAAATTTAGTGGCCTATAACATTGGTATTCAACTACACCTCCGGCTATGTGGCAGAACCGCCCAAATTAATCCGGGTCAAGTGCACTAACCATCATCCATAAAGATGAAATGGCTATCATGCACTTCAAACGGAGTAATCAGACAGTCTGTCAGATAATTCCCAATGCGACCACTGAATATTTCGATCGAAACAAGCATACACTTAACTCGCACGAAGGCAAGTCCAGAGATTACAACATTCCATAGCTTTTACCTCACAAGCCTGACAATTATATATTACAAGCCGAGTTCATAAAACAAGTACTTCAGAGTTCAGACATAAAAACTTTTATTCAGAGTTTAAAAGCAGCGGAAAGAAAACACGATCATTTATCGTCGATTCGGATACCACGATGAAGCCCGTACGTGGCATCACTCGGCAGAGTTATCGTTGGCCGGGGACGGATCCCACTCCACGGACCAACTAGGCGGCAAGGTACAAGGCCAAGTCAAATCAGCTATCATTTCTTCAAAAGACGAACCTAAAAACAATATCACAAGCAAGGCTGAGTATACTAATACTCAGCAAGGCTTACCCGACTAATGGTATTTACATGACCGAATCCTAAGCATGCATGACTGTAAGGCTCTAGGTTTTCTTTTTGCTGAAAAGCAACAAAGAGTAAGTCCTTAATTTCAAATTTTATCTTTCAAGTTTCTAGTTCATTTAACCATTCTAAGTGAGCATCCATCTCTAACCAAACATGGTGGAAAACAATTAATCATCCAACAAGTTTTATCATGGCCATGGTTCCTCTTGTTACTCTATGTGGCAGAAGTATTAAGCAGTCTTAATTACCAGGAGAAACGGACGATTCGAATCGAATTTCTTAACGTTGCAAGGTAAATCTAAAACACACTCCTAGAGCACCAAAGGGTCACCCCAAGCGACTTTTCCCCTTTCTTTCCGGGTTGTGGATCAGGGTCACCCTCCCCGACTATAGAGCCACGCTCTGCACTCGCATGTGTATACGCATCTGAACTTTGTTCAAGTAGGGTGAAAGTAAAGTCCACTTGCCGGGTCAATCAGGTACTTAAGCTTATCAAGTACCATATTTTTGACATGTGGTTAGTACGTTAAAACGCTTAACCACCACTACCACACACTGCGGCCTTAGCATTTTTCTCTACTCAGACAGGGCCTCAACCATGAGCATCGTACCACAGTCCCGCCTGTCGACCTAATAGTTGCAGTATGTGGTAAATCATTCAACTCCTATAATTCTCGCGAGTGATAGGAAATCACTCGACTTTTACCGAACCTATTAGCAGAGCATCTACTCGAACTCCAGCTCTAGTATTCATGACATATTTGCCTAGGATAATGCAGCTAGGGTTCCAATCAACTCCTATGAACTTAATGCATAGGTAAAAAGGAACAGTAGTTGAATTAATTGAAATACCGGGATCATGCACTGGGGCTTGCCTTCTTGGGCAGGGTTAGTCCGCAGATCTTCCGAACTTTGGTTCGGGTCTTCGATGACTTCAGTCACGTTTACTTGAGCTTCACGGGATTCGTTCTCGAGCTCCGGCTCCAGTGTGTACGTTCCGTCGGCGAGTTCGGTCGTTTCTATATGGATGCAAACATGTCGGAGTTATTGAGTGGACAAGTTTTATCATTTCCTTCACTATAAAGTTGTAATCCAACAAAACATAGATTTTGTTGTGAAGTTTCTTAGTTAAGATAACTTGGGCAATCATTTGTAGAATATACCTTAACTTAGTTATGTTCATGAAGTGAGTTGGGGTCATTTATCAATTTTGCTCTTTAGCTTGTATATATATATATATATATATATTTGATTTTTAATAAACCTTACTCTTAGAATAAGTTTCTAACACTAGGATTTTGATAAAAGGTACCTTTCACTGTTCTAAAGCTACTGTGCAAAGATCATAGCTAAATAATATATAAACTCTACACACAAAATAATCTAACTATTTACTGCAGAAACAAACTTTCATTTTTACAGGACAAAGTATAGAAGTATTGGGACTCAAACTTTTACTAAACAAACTTACTTGCATGAGTAGGCTACTGTAAATTTTGTAGATTTTTCCTATGCAAGAATCAAAGGCTAAAATTCTAGTTTAACTGGATCTATAGCGAACATAATAAATTTTACAGAGAGTTCTATTCAGTAGCTGACTCTCAAACTTTTTCCCTGGCATCAAAACTTTAAGTGGGTACTCATGTAGAAAAATTACAATTTTTCTAGTACAGAAGCTATAGGTTTGGATTTTGTTTATCTAAACAAGGGATAAAAGATTTGGCAAGTTGTACTGAAGAATTCTAGTTCAAACTTTTACTATAGCTTCTATCTAGTAGTACCAGTGTGTCATAAAATTGTAGCTCAAAAAAAGTACTACAACAGTAAGAAAAAAATAATGCAACACTTGGATCTAACATATAACAAAAGGTGCTCAAAACATCCAGTTGTGATTGGATTCTGTGCATGAAATTTTTATGAAAGACTATAATCTTTGTACAGAAGCTACCATCCAAATCTCCTGAGCAGTTCTTTCCTAAAACTCTTGGAACAATTAAAAGACATTTAAACTTAATTTAAATCTATAGATAAAATTATGTGGAAACAGTCAAAGATCCTTTTACAAAGTTGTAGATCTTAACTAGGAGTCCAGAACATTTTAGTTTGTATTTTTAGAATTTTTGTGTGAATTGTTTTGCATTTTCAAAGTTCATAGATTGGTGTTCAAAGTTCAAGTTTCTAGTTTACAAATGGGTCCCTGAGATTTTACGGACATCTCCTCGAAAATATTGAAATCGAAGCAATTAGGTCCTTTGTGCAGGGGAACGGTGGCGGCCGGCCGAATTCCGGCGACCAGGGTCGCCGACGGCGAGGGGCGAGGGTGGGAGAGGCAAGAGGGGACCAAACCGCACCTGATTGTGGCGTTGGGTGGGGAAGTGGTGGACCGAGGCGGCTCGCCGGCGTGGCACAGAGCCGACGGTGGTTGCGGGTGGCGGTGGCGGCGCTCCGGTGAGGGAGAGGGCACAGGGACCGGCCGTGCAGCTTCGGTGTGAGGCGGAGAAGGTGATTGGAGGGGTTGTTTGGGAAATGTGGGGGCGGAGCGGCGCGTCTACGCGCGGGTGGCGGCTTGCGGAGTTGGGTTGGGGGCGGCGAGCTCTAGGCCTTGGGTGGGGCTTTTATAGGCGCGAGAGGGAGGATGGCGGCCTGGGCATGAGCTGCTAGGGGAGGCGCGACCAGGGGGTCCAATTCCGGGGGCGCAGCCGCCTCGCTGGTGCCGGTGAGGCTCGCCGTGGCGCCAGCAGCGCCCGCGGCAGAAAAATACCGCCGCGTGGAGGCTCCCTGAGGGGGAGGGCGACATTTTGTGGGCTAGCGGCGGATCTCCAGGGTGTTTGCGGGCCCACATAGTCAGGCGAGCTCGGTTGCGCCAGGGTGTGCCGGCCAGCTGGCCTGCCGGCGATGGGACAGGGCAGAGGGAGGAGGGAGAATGTGAGGAACTTAAGCGCAAAAAGCAAAAATTGTAGGTGCCTTGGTGAAAAGGGAGCTAAAACTCATTCTTTCCAAGGTCAAATCAAAAACATTTGAATACCATTTTTGCACAACTTTCTAAGATATAAATTTTCTCTTTCATGACTATGTTCATTTGAGCAATGTATAAAAAGTTATTTTGAATTTCTAAAAACTAGTATTTAAATGAGAATTCATTTCATGTGAATTTTTGCACTTTTAGCCCTTGAATTCAACTAGACTTTTGTTGCTCTTGTTATGACAGATGTGCCATTAAATTTTAAGGGTCATTTGTGATCAACATTGAAAGTTACAAGGGTTTCTTTGCAAGGGTTCACATGTATATGCATATATACATGTACACATATTCATTTGCTTGAAAGGTAGATTTTGATAGGTTGTTTTATACTTTTCTTGCTCTTTTATGCCTGACTTCATGTTATGGATCTTTGTTTAGCCTTTTAGACACTCAGGGTGTCACAGCCAACACCCTTTAAAAAGAATCTCGTCCCGAGATTCGGATAAATTACTAAGTGCGGAAAGTGTGTACCTTGGATGGAATCAAGAAAACCAGGAAAATTTTTATTGAGATAACTTTCAGTTTCCCATGTAGCTTCTTCTTCAGTGTGATTGTTCTGTGGGTGTTTTACCGTCAAGCCCACCGAGGGATACCCCCGAGGTGGTAAGTTGTAGGTAGGGTGTCGTCGAGATCAGGAACTCGAAGGTGCAAGGAACACAAAGTTTAGACAGGTTCGGGCTGCCGAGAGCGTAATACCCTATGTCATGTGTGGTCTGTATTGCCTTAGAAGTTATGAGATTGTTTGTTATGTTTAGGAGGGGTCCCTGCCCGCCCTTATATAGTCTGGGGGGACAGGGTTACATGGAAGTCCTAGTCGGGACGGCCTGAGGAGTCCTACCCAAGTACGGCTTGGGTAGTTTCCTTACGTCCGACTAGTCCTAGTGCTACACGACTAGTTACAATGAGGATAAGGTATGGCCCATGTGCCATCCCATACTACATGTATATGTACGCCAAGTGAGCAGTCCCGCTGCCCCGGGTCTGACAAGCCCCCGAACTCTTCGCAGCCGAGTACTGTAGGCTTCCAAGTACTTCTGCAAGGTGTCTTCATGTCCCTGCTGAGTCCCCTTGAGAAGGTGTCTTCCGAGTACTTCCTTGGCTGCATCGAGGCTGTGAGGTGCTCAAGCCCCGAGTAGTCTTCAAGTCTTGTTTTATATGGGGTGCGATGAACTCGCACTCCATATGGAGTAGCCCCCGAGCCTTAGGTTGAATCGAAGAATCAGGCTGAGGGTTAAATTAATCTTGAATCTTTGGTCTGTATCTTCCAAGAATTTTTGGAAAATAAGCCATTGATGACACGTACCCCGCAGCCCCCGAGCCTTTAATCCAAATTCCCTAGTTTTGGAAAAAAGGATCTAAAGATTCGTGGCATGGGTTGCATTTTTTAGAATCAATTTGATGGTTTTTTCAGGGTAATTAGTTTTGGAATTCAAATAGCCCCTCTTTTCGGAAGCCTGTCCCTGAAAAGATGGCTAATTCAAATAACTTCCTCAAAAAACCCTTGAATACCGCTCAAATCAAATCATGTTCCGGAAAATCTCTTCACGCGCCTCGCCCCCGAGCATGGGGAGCGAAACGAGCTGCCAAAGTCGCGGCGAGTATCCTGCAGCCCAACCCCCAAGCGAGGGAGCCAGACGAGCTGTCGAAAGCACGGCGAGTGACCTGTTGCGCCCAGCCCGCGAGCGAGGGAGCCAGACGAGTAGTCAAAGTCAAGGCGAGTGCCCTGTCATGCCCAGCCCCCAAGCGAGGGAGCCGGACGAGCCGTCGAAAGCACGACGTGCCCTATCACGCCCAACCCCCGAGAGAGGGAGCCAGATGACTAGTCGAAGTCAAGGCGAGTGCCCTGTCGCGCCTAGCCCCCGAGCGAGGGAGCCGGACGAGACGTCGAAAGCACGTGGAGTGCCCTGTCGTGCCTCTGCAAGGTAAACATGAAAATATGTTGTAATTGATGTACATGATATCGAGTCGGGAGTGAATCCCAGCATTGTAAAATGCATGTAAAATTTTTTGCGTCTTGCTTTTGTTAGGCTATGTAATTTCCCTGGGTAGTTAGCTTATTACATTGAGATACCTGATCCCTGATCGTAGCTATAGCCCATAGCGCTAGGAGCTTGGCCGCGTGCATGCGTAGGATCATAGGCGTACAGAAGAGTCGAGGTTTCACGGATTAAGGCGTGTGCTAGCCGAGTACTTTAGTAACCGTTAAGAGAAGGTAACAAAAGTAGAAATAAGTAGTCGGCATGCGACAAAGAGGATGCACCATGCGCATAAAGCAGTCGGCGAGAGCGAGTGTTGTAGCGCATATGGCTGTAGGGTGTAGCTGCTATAAGCTCGACACAGCTCAGTGTACCAAACACGTGGGCAGCATCCTATGAACTCGATGTACCAAGCGTATGGGCTGTTAGCAAATCCTAGAAGTAATTGATCATGGCGTAGCCCCCGAGGGTAATAGACGATCCTGTTAAGAACAAGTCGGTAAAGGTACAAGTGACTTAGCTTGGTTCGCGGATGATTGCCGATGAACCTGCAACGCTCGTCGATGAAGGAGCGACGATTGTTGATGAAGCCCGACTAGTCGGAGTCGATTCCGACTAGTTGTTGATGGTGCAAGACCCGCTCCCATCTAGTTTTCTAGTCGAGGCGAGTAGTCGAAGTAGTCGTCAACGGGTCGTTGAGCGTCCTCGTGAAGTCGAAGTAGTCGTCAGCGGGTCGCCGAACATCCTCACAAAAAAAAAGTAGTCGTCGGCGGGTCGCCGAGCGCCCACGCGAATTTGGAGTAGTTGGCGAAGCCAAGTCATCGTGGCCGAGCGGGCGGCTGACTGAGTAGTCGACGGCGTGTCGTCATTCGTGAAGGGATAAACAAAGGAACAAATCTTCCCTGCATGCTTTGCACAGCTTTCTGGATCAATGCGTGAAGGGAAATTGAATTTTCCACCGCACAAGGACCTGCAGCCGCACGTAGGAGTCGTTGGACCCGTTGAGGTAGATTGGCGGTAGGCCCCGTGCCTCCGTCACGTGCATGCACAGTAGCATCAGTGTGTCATGGTGGCCATGCTCCGTGCGACCGGGAAGGCCGCGGCCGCCGCCCTCGTCATCCGTGGCCTGATGCACTGACGAACTGAGCAGTTAAAAGTTTTTGATTCGAGCTGAGTTGACGCGATTACGATTGGAAGCCGAGTTGGATCGCCTTCGTGGTTTCCGATTACATCGGAAAATTGAATTTCTCCGAGATCGTCGATGTCGTGGCTTGATGCTGGAGCAAATGCCTCCGGCTCCCTGGTGTCCGCGAGGTGGCTGTTGAAGCCATCACGGCCATTGGCGATGCAGATCCAGGAGCCAAAGGTGAACGTCATGGCCTCGTCGAGCACAACGCTGGTGAAGTTGAATTATGCCATCAAGTTCTCCGGTGGATGCTCGATAAACACCCCTACCTGGCGCGCCAGCTGTCGGTGTTTTACCGTCAAGCCCACCGAGGGATACACCCGAGGTGGTAAGTTGTAGGTAGGGTGTCGTTGAGATCAGGAACTCGAAGATGCAAGGAACACAAAGTTTAGACACGTTCAGGCCGCCGAGAGCGTAATACCCTATGTCTTGTGTGGTTTGTATTGCCTTAGAAGTTATGAGATTGTTGGTTATGTTTTGGAGGGGTCCCCACCCGCCCTTATATAGTCTGGGGGGATAGGGTTACATGGAAGTCCTAGTCGGGACGGCCTGAGGAGTCCTACCCGAGTACGGCTCGGGTAGTTTTCTTACGTTTGACTAGTCCTAGTGCTACACGGCCTTAGCATTTTTCTCTACTTAGACGGGGCCTCAACCATGAGCATGGTACCACAGCCCCGCCTGTCGACCTTATAGTTGCAGTATGTGGTAAATCATCAACTCCTATAATTCTAGCGAGTGACAGGAAATCACTCGACTTTTACCGAACCTATTAGCAGAGCATCTACTCGAACTCCAGCTCTTGTATTCATTACATAGGTGCCTAGGGTAATGCAGCTAGGGTTCCAATCAACTCCTATCAACTTAAATGCATAGGTAAAAAGGAACAGTAGTTGAATCAATTGAAATACTGGGATCATGCATCGGGGCTTGCCTTCTTGGGCAGGGTTAGTCAGGTGATCTTTCAAACTTTGGTTTGCGTCTTTGATGACTTCAGTCACGTTTACTTGAGCTTCACAGGATTCGTTATCGGGCTCCGGCACCAGTGTGTACGTTCTGTCGACGAGTTCGGTCGTTTCTGTATGGATGCAAACATGTCGGAGTTATTGAGTGGACAAGTTTTATCATTTCCTTCACTATAAAGCTGTAATCCAACAAAATGAAGATTTTGTTGTGAAGTTTCTTAGTTAAGATAACTTGGGCAATCATTTATGGAATATACCTTAACTTAGTTATATTCATGAAGTTAGTTGGGGTCATTTATCAATTTTGCTCTTTAGCTTGTATATATATATTTGATTTTTAATAAACCTTACTCTTAGAACAAGTTTCTAATGCTAGGATTTTGATACAAGGTACATTCATTGTTCTAAATCTACTGTGTAAAGATCATAGCTAAACAATATATGAACTCTACACACAAAATAATCTAACTATTTACTGCAGAAACAAACTTTCATTTTTACAGGATAAAGTATAGAAGTATTGGGTCTCAAACTTTTACCGAACAAACTTACTTGGATGAGTAGGCTACTATAAATTTTGTAGATTTTTCCTATGCAAGAATCAGAGGCTAAAAATCTAGTTTAACTAGATCTATACCCAACATGAATAAATGTTACAGAGAGTTCTATTCAGTAGTTGACTTTCAAACTTTTTCCCTAGCATCAAAATTTTAAGTGGGTACTCATGTAGAATAATTATACATTTTCTAGTACAAAAGTTATAGGTTTGGATTTTGTTTAGCTAAACAAGGTATAAAAGATTTAGCAAGTTCTACTGAAGAATTCTAGTTCAAATTTTTACTATAGCTTCTATCTAGAAGTACCAGTGTGTCATAAAAATTGTAGCTCAAAACAAGTACTATAACACTAAGAAAAAAATAATGCAACACTTGGATCTAACATATAACAAAAGGTGCTCAAGACATCTAGTTCTGATTGGATTCAGTGCATGAAATTTTTAGGAAATACTATACTCTTAGTACAGAAGCTACCATCCGAATCTCCTAAGTAGTTCTCTCCTGAAACTCTTGGAACAATTAAAAGACATTTAAACTTGATTTATATCTACAGCTAAAATTATGTGGAAACAGTCCGAGATCCTTTTACAAAGTTGTAGATCTTAACTTAAGGAGTCTATAACATTTTAGTTTGTATTTTTAGGATTTTTCTGTCAATTGTTTTGCATTTTCAAAGTTCATAGATTGGTTTTCAAAGTTCTAGTTTCTGGTTTACAAATGGGTACTTGAGATTTTATGAAAACTCTAGGGAAATATTGAAATCGAAGCAATTGGGTCCTTTGTTCAAGGGAACGGTGGCGGCCGGCCAAATTCCGGCGACAAGGTCGCTGGCGGCAAGGGGAGAGAGTGGGAGAGGCAAGAGGGGACCAAACCGCACCTGATTGTGGCCTTGGATGGGGAAGTGGTGGACCGAGATGGCTCACCGGCGTTGCACAAAGCCAGCGGCGGTTGTGGGTGGTGGCGGCGTGGCTCCGGTTAGGGAGAGGGCGCGGGGACCAGCTGTGCAGGTTCAGTGTGAGGCGGAGAAGGTGATGGGAGGGTTGGTTTGGGAAATGTGGGGGCCGGAGTGGCGCGTCTACCCGCGAGTGGCGGCTCGCTGGAGTTGGGTTGGGGGCGGCAAGCTCTGGGGCCTCGTGTGGGGCTTTTATAGGCGCGAGAGGGAGGATGGCGGCCCGGGCATGAGCTGCTGGGGGAGGCGCGACCAAGGGGTCCAATTCCGGGGGTGCAGTTGCCTCGCTGTCGCCGGCGAGGCTCACCGTGGCGCCAGCAGTGCCTGCGGCAGAAAAATACTGCCGCATGGAGGGTTCTTGAGGGGGACAGCGGGATTTTGTGGGCCAGCAGTGGATCTCCAGGGTGTTGGCGGGCCCACATGGCTGGGCGGGCTTGGTTGCACCGGGGTTGCGCCGGCCAGCTTGCCTGCCGGCGATGGGACAGGGCAGAGGGAGGAGAGAGGAGGGAGAATGTGAAGGACTTAAGCGCAAAAAGCAAAATCAACAGGGGCCTGGGTGAAAAGGGAGCTAAAACTCATTCTTCCCAAGGTCAAATCAAAAACATTTGAATACCATTTTTTCTCAAATGTTCAAGATATATATTTTCTCTTTCATGACTATGTTCATTTGAGCAGTGTATAAAAAGTTATTTTGAATTTCCAAAAACTAGTATTTAAATGACTTGTCATTTCATGTGAGTTTTTGCACTTTTAGCCCTTGAGTTCAACTAGACTTTTGTTGCTCTTGTTATGACAAATGTGCCATTAAATTTTTAGGGTCATTTTTTATCAACTTTGAAAGTTACAAGGGTTTTTTTGCAAGGGTTCACATGTATATGCATATATACATATACACATATTGATTTGCTTGAAAGGTAGATTTTGATAGGTTCTTTTATACTTTTCTTGCTCTTTTATGCCTGATTTCATATTATGGATCTTTGTTTAGCCTTTTAGACACCCAGGGTGTCACAGACTACTATGACTACACCTCTGACTCCTTTGACTACAGTCCCGACTACTACGACTACATCCTCGACTGCTTCAACTACACCTTCGACTACTACTACTACATCTCGATTACTTGTACTGTACCTCCGACTGCTACAACTACATCTCTGATTACTAAGACTACATCTCCTACTGCTACAGCTACATCATCGACTACTTCGACTACATCTACGACTGCTTCAACTACATCTCTCACTACTACAACTATATATGTGACTGTTTCAACTATACCTCCGACTACTACGACTGCATCTTTGACTACACTGCATCTTTGACTACTTTGACTGCATCTTTGACTGTTTCAACTATATCTCTGACTACTACGACTTCGTCTCCGACTGCTTCAGTTACACCTCCGACTACTACGACTACATCTTCGAGTATTTAGGCTGCATCTCCGACTACTACGACTACATCTTCGACACTTCAACTACATTTTCGACTGCTTCAATTATACCTCCGACTACTACGACTACATCTTCGACCACTTCAACTACATCTCCGACTACTTCTTTATTTTGGCGGTTTTTCAGTGGATAGAGAGCTAGTATTTTGATCACCAGGGAAAATCTACTCAGCCAAAAATTTCCAAATTTGAGCAGTAGCTGATTGAGTAAGTTTGCAACAAGTTTGATGTTGAACACTTCTGCAGAAAACTTCATTAGGAAGGTCTAAGAATTTATTTGTAACAGGAGTGTTCAAAACAGGCAGAAAACTAAGGTGTGGAAGTTTCTAGTGTTACCCACTGAGTACTAGTCCAAAAATTCACAAAATTTAGCAGCAGAAAGGGGGTAAAATTTGAAGCAGCTTCCCTGTTTAGATTTTCTTCAGATAAGGTTATTTCCTAAGCCTAATTAATTCCTCTATCTAGATATGGTAGAAAAAGACAAATTTCTAGATAGCCCTTAAGTGAGTGCTCAAACGTGCTCTAGTGCAACTTACTCCCTTATAAACCCCGGATAATATTTCATTCAATTTTCATGTATGATCATGATGCATGCATGTCCTATTCATGCTCACAAAGCAAAAAAATTGCCAAATAGCTTTGGTCTTATGTGGTTAATTTCGGTGGCATACATAATACGTCTCTCCTTATATTAACTAGCCGAATTTTCAAACCGTTCTTAGCTTAACGTAATCGCTGTTAGTGAACCTGCAAAAGATTGACAAAATATAAATTGAACCTTTCAGGCCAGCACTCACGAAAGCATCCCCATACATTACCGCTCACTATAGTAGCAGCATCCATGCATTCGACACTGCATGAATAGTGCTTCATACGCTACCGTGGTAACGTATTCACTTCCCGTATAAATCGTCTTACCGGACATCCGTACATCGAAGCCACCGTACGTGCAACATATTTTACTGCCAATATAATCAACGAATAGTTGGTATATTGGCAGTACCTCAAGTAAGCCACTGCTTGAGGGCAGCGTTCGATTTCCATCACCGATGTGGGGGTCAAGCTCTCTCAGTTGACTGAGGATCCTTACCTTCTTACCTCAGCGATGAGTGCATCGTTACAGAAATTAAAGGTTGGTTGTACACAAAAGTAAGTTTTGACAGAAAGTAATGTGCTGAAAGTCAGTTATATATAATATAGTTAAGATAGCCACTTAGTCATATTCCCATAATTCCCTAGGGCTCTACGAACTAGGCGTCTTCCTTAATGAACCATCGTATTTTTCAAATGCGATTTTTGTGGTCAAGTTTTATGAAAACATTTGTTTAAGGCTTGTTGTACTCTCTGTTGTATGAATTTCGGCTCTGATATCAACTGTGGCAGAACCGCCTGAATTAATCCGGCTTAAGTGCACTAACCATCACCATAGAGGCAATCCGGGCTAACACGTACTTAAAACGGAGTAAAACGACAGTCTGTCAGGTAACATCCCGATGCAACCACTGGAATTTTGACCGAAACAATGCATACATACAACCCACATGAAGGTGAGCTCAGATATTACAACAATCCACAAATTTTACATCACAGTGTTCAACAGGAATTATTATTACAAACCAAGTTCAAAAATATTCATAAACAAGTACTTTTAGAGTTTAATAGTGCAGTGAAATATAAGTGAAAGTTCTAATGATGATACAAGATATCATGATGAAGCCCGTACATGACATTATTCAACGTTATCATCATAGGCCAGGGACGCATCCCATTCCACCGACCAACCAGGAGGAAGAGTACACAGCCATAGCAACAATGTCCTCAAAGGTCTCACCTGAAAATAAAGCCACAAGGAAGGCTAAGTATACTAATACTCAACAAGGCTTACACGACTAGTGGAATATTCTTAGCCGACTCCTAGACATGCAAGACTTTTGGCTTAAGTGGTTTGTTTTGCCAAAAAGCAACTAAGAGTGACTCCTTGCTGACAAGTTTTAGCATCAAGTTCTAGTTCATTAACCATTCTAGATGAGCAACTATCCAATATCACACATGGTGGAAAGAATTAATTAAACATACAATAGTATTAATCATCATCATCATTGTTCCTCTTTTTACTCTATGTGGTAAAAGGGTCAAGCAGTCTCAATGGCCGCGAGAAACGGACGATTCAAATCGAATTTTTTAACCTTGCAAGGGAAACCTAAACACACGTCACATGGTTACTCATAGAGTCACACGTGCGAATTTTCCCCTTTATTCCTATTTCGCGGAACAGGGCCACTGCCCTCGAGTACAGAGCCGCGCTCTGCACTCACCATGTGGTCGCATGGAAATGAAGTCAAGACGTTGGGGTGGTATGTTCCATGCCCCGGTTCAATCAGATACTTAAGCTTACCGATTACAATATTCTCGAGTATAGAGGTCCACGAACCACGGAACAAAGCTGGGACGTGGCTTCTCTTGCACTCACCATATGCCCATGGGAACGACGTCAAGAGGGTGAGGGTAAAGTCCACTCGCCGGTCCAATCAGTTACTTAAGCTTACTGATTACCATATTCTCGGCATGTGGTTAGTATGTTCAAAAACTTAACCATCACTACCACACACCACGACCATAGCATTTTCGCTAAAAAGACGGGGCCTCAATCATGAACAGGAATATCGTAACATAGCCCCGTCCGTCGACCTTATGATTTCAAGGTAAGTAAACAAACAACTCCTATATCTCATGAGTGACAGGAAATCACTCGACTTTTACCGGAGTCCTATTAGCATGGCAATCTAGCGACCGACACAGACTAGTATTCATATCATAGATACCTAGGATCATGCATCTAAGGTTTCAATCCACTCCTACAAACTTAATGCACAATAGCATGTATAAGTAAATGTTGCATAAGTTTAAAAATAGGGGTTATGCTCCGAGGCTTGCCTTCCTGAGCAAAGCTAGCCTTGGGCTCTTCCGAAGTTTGGTTCAGGTCTTCAACAACTTCAGTTAGATTAAGATTAGCTTCACGCTGCTCACTCTCAAACCCGGGCACCAACTCGTACATTCCGTCAGCAAGAGTGGTACCGTCTACATGAGATGCATATGGATGAGTTCATGGTGGAAAGACATAACGCTACTTCCACTATAAAGTTGTAATCCAACAAAACTCAAGTTATATTTATGAAAGAACTTTAATAAGTTTACTTAGGCAATCATTAAGTGTGTAGTAATCAACTTTTACTAAACTCATTAAGCAAGTGGGGTCTTCTTATTTTACTACTTGCATAATTTCATATTTTCAAGAATAAATCCAATGTGACAATGTTATTTTTATTTCTGAAGCTAAGTAAAGTTTCTGACATTGAGATTTTTACACACATTGCCTTTCCTAGTGACCAAGTTATAGTAAACATTTCAGCTCTTTTTGTGCAGTAGATTTATCATGAAAAATAAAATAGTAAGCTACTGCTAGGACATAGATTCGTTTATACAGAACAAATTATGCCAGCACTGGTTCTCAAATTTTTATTGAGTGCTTATAAACTTATGGTGAGTCTACTCTTGCTTTGCTTAGGAACCAAGGAGGCGACCGAAAGGGAAACGGATTCGCGCAGGCTGGATTCGGACTGCAGAACAGTACCAACTTATGACGGACACCACGGTCGCATATGAACTCAGATTGGGGTGTTAAAGTATTTCGTGGAAAGGTTATGAAGTCTTATTTCAAACAGATCTGGCGTCATATCCATATCTGTTACGAGTCGGCCGCAATCATAAAATTAATACAGAGTCCTTTTCTACCCATGGTGTTGTGTCACCCTGTTTTGGCCCAATGGGCCGTGTATCAAGTTGAGTCCATTACGGACGCGTCCTAGGGTTGGAGTACGACCCCAGCACCCCTGTGGTCGTCCTCCCACGTACTTATACCCCTTAGCCGCCACTAAGGATGCTTGGGTTTTGTTTAGATCAAGTTTAGCCTTCGCTACTTGCTTGCAAGCGCGCGTGCTGGATCAGCCGCCCATCTTCTTGTCTTTGGAACCCCACCATTATTGAGATTGCATGTGAAACCTTCATTTACATCTAGTAGGTTCAGTACTTGTCATACTTGTTCTTGCTAGTTCTTCGATTGCTTGCAGGACGAGTGCCCTAGTGGCCGGGTGCAGCCATTGGAGGGGGTGTATCGGTTGCTAAGGTGCAGCTTGGAAGGCTGTAGTCGGGCCGTGAATGTCGCCTCCATCGACCAATCGAGTTATCCACGCCTCTCATCGAAAGATCGGGAATCAAACCCTAACGGGTCGCCATTAGTTGGTATCAGAGCAAGGTTTATCGGTGAGAGACTTCTAATTCTTCGCTGTTTTATTTTTCCTATAGTCCAGAAAAGCCAAAAAAAATAGTAGATTAGTTTACCTTCAATCCTATAAACTCGTTTGAGCCTTTGCTAGCACTGCTTAGTTAGGGCTTGTTGAACTTTCGGTTGCATCGGTTGCGTCGAGTTGCTGGTCCTAGTTTTAGTCCTTTAGAGTTTCAAGTTCTTGTCACGTTCTAGTCACAACCGTGCGCTACCATAAATACTCCATGTTGGAGGAATCCGAGTCCATATTCGTGTTCAAGTCCGAGTTAGATTCTATGTTGGTTCGTGACCGAATCACACGTGGTGCTGTGATTCGAGTAGGAATCGGTTTCCGAGTTCGAATTGGTTATTGCGCCGTGTTATAAAATTCCATTGCTATTCACACTTGTACTACATATTTTGTAGCGCTCCAAAAAGGCAGAAATAGTCTCGGCTTACTCAAACCACAACTTTGCACGCATACATATAGTCTCAGCTTACTCCTGAAAGAGAGAGAAAAGTTTGTGTGGTGGAATACCCCTACCCTTTTGGGAAAAGTTTGTGTGGTGTGTGGCTCTTTTGAAGTCTTTTAGGTTATATAACCAGTTTTGAGGATCCCCTGAAAAAAAAAGAAAAAAAAGAAAAAAAAGAAAAGAAGAAAAAAAAGAAGAAAAAAAAGAAGGGAAGAAAAAGGGGCTGTTCTTTGTGCATTATTTTTGTTCTTCGGTGGTGTCTCGTGACTTTATTTGTATCCAGGCTCGCGTCTCTAGCACGGTCTAGGCTAGGACCATAGTGCCGCCGTTGAACGATTCTTCAGCTTGCTTTTGTAACTAACGTGGTGCTAGTTCATTCTTGCTTCAGCCCACCTATAGCTCCACATATCCGACTACAGCTTGACAGGTCCTGTTGTTGCGGCACCGATACACTTCATCCCTCGGTTGCAGACTTGTTGGTTGCCGTCCCCTCCTGTTGAGCAAGGTAAGAATTGGTAAGAGCTTGTGAAACAGGTTGAGAGTGAGCGCCTTGCAGTAGCTACATCCCATTAGTTGTAGGATCTTATTTCTTCACCTATTTTCGTGTTTCCTTTGTTCATCTAACCATGACAGGATCAGAGGGTGATGGGAGTTTAGGTCACTCTCCTCGTACAAAGGGAATCATACAACATTTTGAAAATAAGATGAGGAGGCATGTAGATGGGCTTGCTGAAGATATGCTGGTGTCAAATGATAAGATTGGGTAGTTAGAGGCCACGCAGCTTGCCACCAACACCAAGCTTACAAGGCTGGAGACGTCGGTCGCTCATATTGACCAAAGCCTTGCTGCTCTTTTGAGGCGTTTTGATGAGATGCATGCTAGAACTGCAAATGGGCATGAGGGAGAAAACAAGAAGGATGAGCGTGTCGAGGATAATTGGGATGATTATGTCGCTGATACTGAACTAGATGACCAAGATGCTCCTAGTCGCCGACGACTGCGAACTAATCGGAGAGGTATGGGTGGACATCGACGACGTGAGGTACATAATAATGATGATGCTTTCAGTAAAATAAAATTTAAGATACCTTCTTTCGATGGAAAATACGATCCTGATGCATACATTACTTGGGAAATTGTTGGTGATCAAAAGTTTGCATGTCATGAATTTCCTGAGAATATACATGTTAGGGCTGCTACTAGTGAGTTTACTGATTTTTCCTCTGTTTGGTGGATAGAACATGCTAAGAAAAATCCTAATAATATTCCACAAACCTGGGATGCTTTGAAATGGGTCATGCGGGCTAGATTTGTTCCTTCTTACTATGCGCGTGATCTGTTACATAGATTGCAACAATTGAGACAGGGTAATAAAAGTGTAGAAGAATACTATCAGGAATTACAAATGGGTGTGTTGCGTTGTAATTTAGTGGAGGATGAGGAACCTGCTATGGCTAGATTTTTAGGAGGTTTGAACCAAGAAATTCAGGACATTCTTGCTTATAAAGATTATACTAACGTAACCCGTTTGTTCCATCTTGCTTGTAAAGCTGAAAGGGAAGTGCTGGGACGACGTGCTAGTACAAGAACTAATATTTCTGCAGGAAAACCTTCATCATGGCAGCCGCGCACATCTACCTCATTGACCAGACGAGCTCCTGCACCTTCTACATTCCCGAGTCGACTGACAACACCCGCTCCATCCAACAACAAGACACGTGCTCCCCCGACAAATTCAGCAACCACGACTGTCCAGAAACCAGCCACGAGTGCATCTTCGGTTGCCTCCACGGGAAGGACAAGAGATGTTCAGTGCCATCGATGCAAGGGCTTTGGACACGTGCAACGTGACTGCTCTAAGAAGCGCGTTTTGGTGGTCAAAGAAGATGGTGAATATTCCTCTGCTAGTGATTTCGATGAAGATACACTTGCTTTGCTTGCTGCTGACCATGCAGGTACTGAGGAACAACCAGAAGAGCAGATTGGTGCAGAGGATGCAGATCATTATGAGAGCCTCATTGTGCAGCGTGTACTTAGTGCACAAATCAACGGCATACACTGTTCCAAACAAAGTGTGTTATTAAAGAGTGTTCATGCCGTTTGATAATTGATGAAGGTAGCTGCAACAACTTGGCTAGCAGCGATATGGTCGAGAAGCTTGCACTAACAACAAAACCGCACCCACATCGATATCACATTCGGTGGCTCAACAATAGTGGTAAGATCAAATTAACGAGATTGGTACGAATTAATTTCGCTATTGGTTCATATCATGATGTTGTTGAATGCGATGTTGTGCCTATGGAAGCTTGTCATATTCTGCTAGGTAGACCATGGAAATTTGATACCGATAGCATGCATCATGGTAGATCAAATCAATATTCTCTTATACATCATGATAAGAAAATCGTTTTGCTTCCTATGTCACCTGAATCTACTGTGCGTGATGATGTTGCTAAAGCTAAGAGAACTAAAACTGAGATCGATAAGAATGCCAAATCTGTTAGTAGCAGGAAAGATGAGATAAGATTGAAAGGACATTGCTTGCTTGCTACTAAGTCTGATATTATTGAATTGATTGCTTCCACTTCTGTTGCCTATTCTTTGGTGTGCAAGGATGCTTTGATTTCAGTTCACGATATGCAGTATTCTTTGCCCCCGGCTGTTGCTAACCTTTTGCAGGAGTATTCTGATGTGTTTCCAAGTGAGATACCAGTGGGGCTGCCACCAATACGAGGGATTGAGCACCAAATTGACCTTATTCCTGGTGCATCGTTGCCAAACCGTGCGCCATACAGGACAAATCCGGAAGAAACTAAAGAAATTCAGCGACAAGTGCAAGAACTACTCGACAAAGGTTATGTGCGTGAGTCTCTTAGTCCTTGTGTTGTTCCGGTTATTTTAGTGCCTAAAAAGGATGGAACATGGCGTATGTGTGTTGATTGTAGGGCTATTAATAATATCACAATTCGATATCGACACCCTATCCCACGTTTGGATGATATTCTTGATGAATTGAGTGGTGCTGTTGTGTTTTCCAAAGTTGATTTGCGTAGTGGGTACCACCAGATTCGTATGAAATTGGGAGATGAATGGAAAACTGCTTTCAAAACTAAGTTCGGGTTATATGAGTGGTTAGTCATGCCTTTTGGGTTAACTAATGCACCTAGTACTTTCATGAGAATAATGAACGAGGTTCTGCGTGCTTTCATTGGGAAATTTGTTGTTGTCTACTTTGATGATATATTGATTTACAACAAATCTTTCGATGAACATCTTGATCACTTACGTGCTGTTTTTAATGCTTTACGAGATGCACGTTTATTTGGTAACCTTGAGAAGTGCACCTTTTGCACCGATCGAGTGTCTTTTCTTGGCTATGTCGTGACTCCAAAGGGAATCGAGGTTGATCAAGCCAAGGTGGAAGCTATATAGGGATGGCCTATACTGAATACTATCACGCAAGTGCGGAGTTTTCTAGGACTTGCTGGTTTCTATCGTCATTTTGTGAAGGACTTCAGCACCATTGCCGCGCCTTTGAATGAGCTTACAAAGAAGGGAGTGCCTTTTAGTTGGGGTAAAATACAACAGAACTCCTTCAACACGCTGAAAGATAAGTTGACCCATGCACCTCTCCTCCAACTCCCTGATTTTAATAAAACCTTTGAGCTTGAATGTGATGCTAGTGGCATTGGTTTGTGTGATGTTTTGTTACAAGAAGGCAAACCTGTTGCTTATTTCAGTGAAAAATTGAGCGGGCCTGTTCCGAATTATTCTACTTATGATAAGGAATTGTATGCTCTTATTCGCACATTAGAAACATGACAGCATTATCTATGGCCCAACGAGTTTGTTATTCATTCAGATCATGAATCTTTAAAACATATTCGTAGTCAAGGAAAATTGAACTGTAGACATGCTAAGTGGGTTGAATTTATTGAATCTTTTTCTTATGTTATTAAGCACAAGAAAGGGAAAAAGAATATAATTGCTGATGCATTGTCTAGGAGATACACCTTGCTGAACCAACTTGATTACAAAATCTTTGGATTGGAAACGATTAAAGATCAATATGTTAATGATGCTGTTTTTAAAGATGTGTTGCTGCATTGTAAAGATGGGAAGGGATGGAACAAATTCATCGTTAGTGATGGGTTTGTCTTTAGAGCTAACAAGCTATGCATTCCAGCTAGCTCCGTTCGCTTGTTATTGTTGCAGGAAGCGCATGGAGGTGGCTTAATGGGGCATTTTGGAGCAAAGAAAATGGAAGATATACTTGATGGTCATTTCTTTTGGCCAAAGATGAGAAGAGATGTGGAGAGGTTTGTTGCTCGCTGCACGACATGTCAAAAGACTAAATCACGATCGAATCCACACGGTTTGTATTTGCCTCTACCTGTTCCTAGTGCTCCTTGGGAAGATATTTCTATGGATTTTGTGTTAGGATTGCCTAAGACTAGGAAGGGGCGTGATAGTGTGTTTGTGGTTGTTGATAGATTTTCTAAGATAGCCCATTTCATACCATGTCATAAAACTGATGATGCTACTCACATTGCTGATTTGTTCTTTCGGGAAATTGTTCGTTTGCATGGTGTGCCCAACACAATTGTTTCTGATCGTGATGCTAAATTTCTTAGTTATTTTTGGAAGACTTTATGGGCTAAATTGGGAACTAAGTTGTTGTTTTCTACTACATGTCATCCGCAAACTGATGGTCAAACTGAAGTGGTTAATAGAACTTTGTCTACTATGTTAAGGGCTGTTTTAAAGAAGAACATTAAGATGTGGGAAGATTGTTTGCCTCATATTGAATTCGCTTATAATCGATCGCTGCATTCTACTACGAAGATGTGCCCATTTCAGATTGTATATGGTTTCTTGCCTCGTGCTCCTATTGATTTAATGCCTTTGCCATTTTCTGAAAAACTGAATTTTGATGCTACTAAGCGTGCTGAATTGATGTTAAAACTGCATGAAACAACTAAAGAAAACATAGTGCGCATGAATGCTAAATACAAGATTGCTGGTGATAAAGGTAGGAAGGAACTAAAGTTTGAACCTCGAGATTTAGTTTGGCTGCATTTGAGAAAGGAAAGATTTCCTGAATTGAGAAAATCTAAATTGCTACCTCGGGCTGATGGACCATTTAAAGTGTTAGAGAAAGTCAATGATAATGCATATAAGCTCGATCTGCCTGCGGATTTTGGGGTTAGTCCCACAATTAACATTGCAGATTTGAAGCCATATTTGGGAGAGGAAGAAGAGCTTGAGTCGAGGATGACTCAAATGCAAGAAGGGGAGGATGATGAGGACATCAACACCAACGATACATCCACTCCGACACAAGTACCTATTGCTGGTCCTATTACTCGTGCTCGTGCTTGTGCTCGTCAACTTAATCATCAAGTGAGTGCACATCTAAGCTCATGTACATCATGTTTAGACCATGGAGACCCGTGTACTCTTGTTTTGCTTAGGAACCAAGGAGGCGACCGAAAGGGAAACGGATTCGCGCAGGCTGGATTCGGACTGCAGAACAGTACCAACTTGTGACGGACACCACGGTCGCATATGAACTCGGATTGGGGCGTTCAAGTACTAGAATAACAGGTAAAACATGCAATTCTAGTAAATATCGATAACTGGTGAATAAATCCAAACGAAACCACAACGATGCGCCCGTAGTTAAAGCTCGGATATTACTCGATAAGCGGAACCTACCAATTGGCCGGAGATCAAGTTGATGCAGCCCTGCCAATCCGTACGAACTCGTGAAAGAAGAAAAGTATTGGCGAAGTCGCCGACTTGGAAGTAAATTGCTAGAAAAGTAGAAGTATTGTTGTTGATTGATGTGTTGATGTTTTTCAAGACCCTGACGACTCCTATTTATACCCTAAAGCTAGGACTCCTGGTCGATCACGACTTGTTACAACCTTATTTAAACTACTATATCTATAAGAACTTTAAAAGGAAACGGATTCCCGCTGAATCTTCCGCTGCCGTTCCCTAATCCAATCAGGATTTCCTTCAATTGCTCCCCGACCGACTTAGCGTGCCCCCTTTGACCAACTTTTGACCAGGACCCTCTGAAATAGTCCCATCCTGTTGGCGTAGGCTGTATCACCAATCGGCCGATTTCCAACTGTTACCTCAATCGGCCGATTCCTTTCTGTAGCCTTCAGATCTGCCGCATCGGCCAATCTTCTCCTCCTGACGCGGATTCAACACGTGTCAAAATCTGGCGTCAACACATGCCCCCTAGTTTCGGAGTAAAATATAACTTTTTCTTCGAAACTCTTTCTTTAATCCTTTCCTCTAAAACGGGCGCAGTAAAATCTCCTTCCGTTCCGCGGCACAATGATTGCAATTTCCTCGAACCGAGCGCGCGAAACGACCGCTCCTCTGGAACTCGTGTAGACGGCGCGGTAAAAATACCATATTTGCCCTCGCTTCCCTGATTTTTCTTAAGTACTTGCTTTCTCCGCCTATCCTTCCCCATGAATCTAGCATTCCTTTCCATCGCACCACTGTTCGTCTTCCTCCAAGCTCTCTCGACCTCCAAGCGCTTCCCCCTTTCCGGCGATTTCATCCGCGGCCTGTTCCAACCCCCAATGGCGTCTCCATCGGCGACCACTCCATCTACAGAGGCTCCATCGGCTACTCCTTCGGCGGCGGCGGCCCAATCGGCAGCTTCCCCAGCGGTGTCATCGGCGACGATGGCCTCCATCCCAGAGGTAAATGCTCAAAATTTTTTCCTTTTCGCCTTTTTACTCCTTCAGTATTTTCCGGACCCTCTCTTAGTTTCTTCCTTTTTCCCCTTTTTTAGGCACTTAGGCACCGAATCACTATTCCTCTCTCAGAATCCCCTGACCTTATCTGTTTGGGCCCTATGGGGAGCCCTGATCCAACGGACCTGATCAGTTTAGAAACCCATAGGATCCCTTTTAAGCAATCATCTATGGATTTGGATCACTGGGTAGGCACTTTCAGATCCTGGCCAAATGAAACACCCGGGTGGAGAGAATGGTACCAGAGGGTAGCCGGATCTTGGAAGGTTCAGTGGGAAGAACTGAAAATCGGCCAGTGCATAGACTTATCCTTGTCTCAGATGGAAAGGAACGAACCTCTAGTCATGGCAGCCTCTTATTTTTGGTCCGATGCACTTAACGCGTTCCTTTTCGGACACGGACCCATGACCCCGACCTTGGCCGATGTTCTGCTGCTGATCGGCCTCGATGTTTCCTCCGCCGATACCCCTTTCAATTATCTGTTCAAGCCATCTCATCGGCTGGAGACCAAAGGAATCGGCGGGTGGAAAGGATATATCAGTAAAAACATGAAGACCGGGACAGTCTCGCAGAGGGAGCATACTGCCTTCTTGATGATGTGGCTGGAGAAGCATTTCTTCTGTGGCAGAGCAGTCGGCCCCTCTTCAAACACTCAAGCTTTGGCAGAGGCTCTTTCACAAGGATCTGCCATCCCCCTTGGAAAACATTCGCTGGGATCGGCGTACCATCTGATGCACCAAATCGGCATCAAACTGTCGAAGGGGGAGCCGATAGGGAACCCAGGTGGTCCTTGGTGGTTCATCACCCTCTGGCTCAATTTACACATGAGCAAGGTCTCTCAGCAGCGGATAGAGACAAAGACCTTTCCCAATATCGAGTCAGAGGAGAATCCATCGGTCCGTCGCCGCTGCAGATCTTTTGGAGAAGCGGTATCGGCCTTTCCCGGCTGCCAATTCACTGCCACTCGTACAGCTGAATACTTCAGATGCTTTTACAATGGCCTTAGTGAAGAGATGATCAGCTGGCACCCATATCAGGCAGTAGAGCCAATTTTCGAATTGCCCGTATGCTACGATTTCTCCACTCATACCTTTGAGAGAGAGTTAATGGACGTCTTGATCAAGCCGGGGATTCTGCCGGCCAATTTCTTCTCAGGAAAGGATTCACCCACCTACGAGTTCTATAATCCATCGGCTGCGGCGAGGCAACTGGGTTTTGGCCAACTGCCGATTCGGGTCTACTTCGCCGGTCAGGCAAAATTCAGAGATGGACTGACCTCAAGTCTTGATTACAGCCGGCTGTGTGATCTGATACCCAATTCCAGTACCATTGATTTGAACAGTTGGTCAATTGCCTCTTTCGCCACCCAGCAGTTCAACTTATGGTGGGCAGAATGGAAGCAGCACCTTTTCTGTAAATCTCCATCGTCTTACTGCAACATTCTGGACCCAGAGAACATTGATCCAAATGCAACGGTATGTTCTTTTTCCTCAGCCGATTCCAATGTTATTTCTTTCCACATTATCATCTTGCTGTTAAGTCATGTTCATCTCTTCAGTCTGAAAGCCATGTTCCCCCGATGCGGAGCCGAAGCGGCCGGCCGATTGATAGCCATCACCAATACACGCCGTATCCACTTATCGGCTTCCATGCTCCAACTGTCAGAGATATCTCCACCGGCCGATCAAGGCGAGCACCAAAAAGGCCAACATCAAAGATAACCAGCCGTCGGGTGCGAGCTCGCATTGGATCGGCCAATCAGAAGGCAATAGCATCGGCTGAAGTCCCCCGCATCGGATCGGCCAGCCAGATGGCAGTGGTATCGGCCGAGATTTCCCGCATCGGATCGGCCGACCAAGTAGTGGTGACGCCAGCCGAGACTCCTTTACCTTTGCCGATTGTCGAGATGGCCGATCCCCAAATCACTGCTGAAGTCGGAGCAGCTGCAGCATCGCTGCTAGTAGAAGCTGTTCAGGTAATTCTACTTATCTCATATATTCTTTAAATCTTCTACTAACTTTAACTCTCTTCCCCTGCCAGGCTGCACAAGCTATCCCACCACAATCTCCGCAGCAATCGGCCACGTCCCAAGTGGGAACCGAGACTCCAGCAGCTCCTGCCGCCGAGGTAAACGATCTCTTACCTTGAATCCTTAATACTCAGAAAACTTAACCAATTTTGATGCAGGCCGATTTGGGTATGCCGATCATAACTCCACAACAGGCATCGGCCGGGAGACCCGCAGAGGCATGGCAAATTTTTGTTACTATCTTATTTCAATTTCCCATAGCATTTTCACGGGAATCTTCCTTTATGTCTTTTTCAGGAAGCTGGTCCAAGCGGAGCGCTAATAACCATCGAATCTTCTTCTTCCGATGAACCAAATGCACCAGTTCCTGAGACAAGGGAAACACTTCCACCGGCGCAGGCAAGAGAAATTCGCTTCAAAGAGGTAACGGTCTTACCATTAGAATCGGCCGATTTCCTTTCACCGCTTGCTTACCCTTTACTTTATTTCCTTACAGGAACAAGATACCCCCAACAACAGCATCTTCTCTTTTGCTGTCTCCTTGGCCGATGATGAAGAAATCGCTTCACACCCAATTCCATCGAGCTCCACCTCCGACGATGTCCGCTCCAAGCTCGAAAGCATTCGCACTCTCCTTCAAGATGACATCGGCCGATTGGTAGAAGATGCATCGCCGATTCGACGACTTTTCAACGAGGTCAAAGATCGAATCCCGGATGAAGTATCAGAAAATTTAGGGTATGCTGCCTATATAGAGGGCATGCAGATTCCGGTTTCCAGGGCGCTGCGACGTATGGCCGATCGTGCTCAGATGGCCAAAACTCAGGAGGAGGTCGATTCATACAAGCACCGGACTCAGGAAGTACAACACAGGATCAACTTCCTCGAGAATTGCCGTCCGGACATCGTCGGCGCCATAGATCGGCTGAAACGGCGGAGAGCAGAACTGGCCAAGGAGATGGAACAGATAACCAAAGAGATAGCCGTTGAAAAGAAGAAGCTCCAAGAACTCCCATCCATCATCAGCGAGCTGAAGCAAGAAAGACAACATCTGGCCTATGAAACAATAAGGCTCCGTCGCCGCGTGTCAGAAGTACCAGATCGGCCGATGATGATCAGAGAGTACTAGACTCGGCCGATCAAATTAGACGACGAGCAATTGTAGCCATAGATGCTTTCCTTGGGTTGTAAAAAATATGTTAAACATTATTGCTCCTTCAATGTCACTGCGCCGATTTGGTTCTGAACTGCTCCTTCAGTCTGCTTTGCATTTATGTATGTATTTACTCCGATAGGACGTGTCTCACCATCCATCTACCTTCTCTTCGTTTATAAGCAGACCGTTCACCATCTCCAGAGGCACACGCATTACTTATCTTCTCTCCTTCTTTTACTATCCCAAATTGAATGGCAAGATGTCTTCTTCGTCCTCCTCATCTTCTTCCTCTGTCAACCATGTATGAATTCCCCCTCTGCCTTTCTCTTAAGCATCTCAATCGCTCCGATACTGGGTAACTCCTTTTATCTCTGTTTAGCCGAAACGTCTCAGCCCCGGTCTAGAATGAGCGATAGAAATCATGCATTCAGAAGAGCCACTATCACAGGCAGACAGAAATCTGATAAGAGCTCATGCTGAGGAACTCAGAGATCATGTCCCTGCCGCTGCCCAGGAATACTCGGACCTTATAGATGCTCATTTTTTGGTCCGTAAGCGACCATCTTCCGAAAAAAGTTCTCCACTTCCTTGTAAAGCCAAAACTGAAGTCGCCATGGAAGATCTGGAAGAGGAGAAGACCCGCCTGCTGAAAGAACTTTGCAACCAAGCTGAAACTGGAGCCACTGCAGAGGACCCGAAAGAGAAAAGGCTCACCCTTATGATAAAACTGGGTCGCATCGAGAGAGAAATCCAGCGTAGGCGTAATCAGTAGACCACCATAATTTTTATTCTAAGGGCGACTTGTACCATGTCGGCCATGTAATCTGTAATTTCCATTCAATAACGAATCCCAATGTTTCCTTCACTAGATGTGTAGAAAAAAACCGATGAGAAATCGGCCATGTTATCTTGATATGTTTTGTTGCGAGCTATGCATCTACCCAAATGCTCGGATAGTACCTCTTCAGATATCGCCCGTATAAAGCTCTTGGGAATTCCTCCCCTTCGACTGTCTCTAGAATGTATGCATTCCCAGGGGCACATCGGCTGATTCTATACGGCCCTTCCCAAGTGGGTGACCATTTACCGAATTTGGGATCTTTGGACCCTATCGGCAGCACCAGCTTCCATACCAAATCTCCCTGAGAGAACTATTCAACTTTGACCTTTTTATCATACCATCTGGCCACTCTTTTCTTGTTTTCTTCTATACTAATCAGGGCTCTCAACCGTAAACCCGCCGAATTGTCAAGTTCATCTTTCATGAGAAAGGAATAGTCATCGGCCGTTAACTAATCTTGTAACGATATACGTCTTGACCCTGTCCTTATCTCCCATGGCAAAACCGCCTCATGACCATAAACCAAATGATAAGGGGATATTTTAGTGGCTCCATGACAAGCCATCCTGTATGCCCATAAAGATTCAGCCAAAGACATATGCCACTTCTTGGGTTGCTCTTCTATCTTCCTCTTGATTAGCTTGATTATCCCTTTGTTAGACGACTTTGCTTGGCCATTGGCTTGAGCATAGTATGGAGAAGAGTTCAATAATTTAATCCCCATATCGGCGGCGAACTCTCCGAATTCTCCAGAAATGAACATTGTCCCTTGATCAGTTGTGATGGTTTGAGGAATACCAAATCGATATATAATATGGCTTTTAACAAATTCAATCATATCGGCCGATGTCACGTTCCTCAAAGGAACTGCCTCCACCCACTTAGTAAAAGAATCTGTAGCCACCAATATGAACTTATGCCCTTTGCTTGATGGAGAATGAATCTGTCCGATGAGATCTATTCCCCAACCTCTGAACGGCCACGACTTAATTATTGGATTCATAGCTGATGCTGGCGCGCGCTGCACACTGCCAAACCTCTGACAGTCTTGGCATCCTTTGTAGTACTTGAAACAATCCTCAAGAATGGTCGGCTAGTAATATCCATTGTTTCGGATCATCCATTTCATTTTGTGAGCCGATTGATGAGCTCCACACACGCCTTCATGGATTTCTCCCATCAGAACCTTTGCCTCTTCTGTTCCCAGGCATTTGAGAAGAACTCCATCAATCATCCGATAAAATAAATCATCCTCAAGAAACACATATTTTGTAGCCTGAAAACGTGTTCGCTGATCCACCTTTTGGGATGGATTTCTCAAGTAAACGGCGATCTCCTTTCGCCAGTCATCGGCCGCGAGCTCTAGCGTCATCGCTCCCTGAATCGGCCGATACCCAGAAGCATGTTGGGCCAGTCTGTTGGCTTCTTCATTATAATTCCTGGGGATATGCTCAATTATTGCGGACTTGAACTCTTTTAAAAGTTGAAGACAATCCTCAAGATATCATCCTTGCACTCAGATCACCCCGTCAACTGATCCACAATGAGCATGGAATCCCCAAAAATTTCGACTGCATCAGCTCTGACTTCACTTAATAATTGGATGCCTTTCCGAACAGCTCGATATTCCGCCTGGTTATTAGTTGCAGAGGCTTCTATCGGCAGATAGAAATCATAACTTGCCCCCCGAGGCGACACAAGAACAATGCCGATTCCTGATCCGACCCCACACGAAGAACCATCAAAATATAGAGTCCATGGAACTTGTTCAACGGTGGCGATTTCTGGTCCACAATGCTGAACTACGAAATCGGCCATCACTTGACCTTTGACGGCTTTGGCCGATTCGTACCTTAAATCGAATTCTGACAAAGCTAGGATCCATTTTCCAATCCGCCCTTTCAAAATCGGCAATGATAGCATATACTTCACCACATCATCCTTGCACACGACTATGCATTCTGTCGATAGCAAATAGTGCCTGAGCTTGGTACATGAAAAGTACAAGCACAAGCATAGTCGCTCCACCGAGGAATATCTTGTTTTGGCGTCTAAAAGTCTTCTACTGATGTAGTATACCACTCGTTCTTTCCCCTCAAACTCCTGTACCAACGCCGATCCAATAGCCTGTTCATCAGCCGATAAATATAACTTGAACGGCTTACCAGGCTGTGGTGGAACTAATACCGGAGGTGAAACCAGATACTGCTTGATATTCTCCAGTGCCTTGCGCTGTGCTTCTCCCCATATGAATTCCTGGTCGGGCTTTAATTTCAACAGACGGGTAAAAGCCTGAATACGTCCTGACAGGTTGGATATGAATCTTCTGATGAAATTGACCTTGCCGATGAGCGACTGTAGTTCAGTTTTATTTTGTGGGGCCACCACTTTGTTGATGGCGTCTATGGTCTTGCGGTTGACTTCTATCCCGCGCTCATGGACCATAAATCCTAAGAATTGCCTGGCCGATACACCAAATGCACACTTGTTTGGGTTCATCTTCAACCCATGTTTCCTTGTGCACTCCAGTAAATCGGCCAGATGATCTAGGTGATCCTTTGACTTGACCACGACGTCATCTATATAAATTTCCACCGACGAACCAATGAGCTTGTGGAATATGTAATTCATGGTCCGTTGATATGTAGCGCCGGCGTTCTTCAACCCGAAAGTCATGACAACCCATTCAAATAAACCAAGATGACCTGGGCACCTAAAAGCCGTTTTCGAGATATCTTCTTCGGCCATTAATATCTGATTGTACCCTGCATTCCCATCCATGAAACTTATAACTTTGTGGCCTGCAGCAGCATCCACCAAGATATCGGCCGTCGGCATCGGATATCCATCCATCAGCGTAGCCTGATTTAAGTTCCTGAAATCGATGCACACACGTAATTTTCCATTCTTTTTGTATACAGGTACAATGTTAGAAATCCATTCGGCGTAGCGGCACTGCCGAATAAATCCTTCTTCAATCAACTTTGTAATCTCGGACTTTATATCAGGTAGAATCTTGGGGTTACACCGTCGTGCAGGTTGCTGATATGGCCGATATCCTTATTTTATAGGTAACCGGTGTTCAACAATAGACCGGTCTAGTCCTGGCATCTCATGATATTCCCAAGCAAAGCAATCCTTGAACTCTTTTAATAAACTTATCAATTTACATTTATACTCAGGATCCAAATTGGCACTAATGTACGTCGGCCTTGATTTGCTGCTATCTCCCAAATCTACCATCTCTAATAAATCGGCCGACGTAAACCCATGCCCAAGCTTCCCATCTTCTCGGGCGAGCTGATCCATTTATTCTGAATCTTCAGAGCCGACTGCTTGGATCGGCTGTAGACCGAAATCGGACACTTTCAGGAAGTCAGTGTCCCAAGTCCTGCCAGATATATACTTGACGTGCTTGCAGCTCCACTATTACGTGTCGGCCGCTGCAACGTTGTAGACGGAATCGGTAGCGACTATCTCTGTGCTGTCGCCGACCCATTGCACAAGGCATTGATGCATTGTAGATGGGACATAGCAGTTTGCGTGTATCCAGTCGCGACCAAGCAGCATATTGTAGGACCCCTTGCCATTAATAATGAAAAAGGTGGTAGGGAGGGTCTTACTACCGATGGTGAGGTCGACGCAGAGCGCTCCGCGGGCGGGTGACACGTTGCCTTCGAAATCCTTTAGCATCATGTCCGTCTTCGTGAGGTCTTCATCGCCCTTGCCCAGCTTGCGGAACATGGCGTACGACATGATGTTAACTGCAGCGCCTCCATCTACCAGTAATCTGGTGACGGGTCTTCCGTTGACATAGCCTTTGAGATACAACGCTTTAAGGTGCTCTCGTTTTTCCTCTTCTAGTTTCTCAAACGTAGCCGTCATCGGCTCTAACACTAGTTGTGCCATTTGTTCCTCCTCTGTTCTTGTTACTTTATCCCGATCGTTTGGCGCCATGAACTCCATCGGCAGTATGAACACCATCTCAATTTCAGCTGCCGATTCTTGGTTGTTTGCTTCTTGATCGTTTTTCTTTGGGCGCCACACTCGAGACTTAACATTCCTTCTCTCTGGCACCTGTCTCTGTTCTTCTTCTTGATGCTCCCACTGGCGTAGGCGTTGGATCCTTCGCTTCTGAGATCTGGATAGGGCATCGGGACACCACCTGGGATTTGTTGGTTTGGCCGATGATCTGGCGTGTTCCCAATCTGGTTCCCTTCCTAGAGGATCCTCGTCTGATACCCTGTCATCGGCCATCTCTTCCAGCCGATCGTGCGCGCTGATCATGCCCCCCAGTCCATCCCGCTGGACGATCTTGCGTTTTGACCGGTCGTACTGGTCAACTCTGCCCCCCAGCCGATCATGCACTGAAACGCGCTGTTCCTCACGCCGATTTCTGCTGATTGGCTCTGATCCTCTATCCCTATAGTGTGGCCTCGGGCGATCGTTCAGCTCAATCCGTTACACTCCGGACAGTTATCAGCAGACGGCAATCTGATGTCGTTCTCCCAGCAGTGGATGAAGAACGGACATTGCCACTGATCTTCATGCCGGCGTATCGTCTCTTCCTGGTATCTTGCTTGTTCTTGCTGCTGCCGATACTTACTGAGTAAGAATTGGGAGGTGACGGGCTTGCGTGGTCGTTCTGGCCCTCGCCTATTCCTTCTGATTTCTTCCGTTGTGATCTGCCTCCTGGGGTCGACGGCGCCGCCTCTTCTCGTCGATTCTGACGTCAGCACCTTGGTTTGACTTGAATCTCCTTCTGCATTAACCATGTTGGCAGGGAAGGGATGCTGATCTATCTTCATCGGTTTTGCCGATTTAACTAGAGTCTCAAATTTAAGCCGCCCCTACTCGATGGCCGATTGTATCTGCTGGCGGAAGACTTTACATTCATTTGTATCATGAGAAGTAGCGTTGTGCCACTTGCAGTATTTCATCTTCTTAAGTTGATCGGCCGTAGGGATAGTGTGATGCTGAGACAGCGTAATCTGTCCTTCCTGAAGCAATAGATCAAAAATTTTATCGGCCTTTGACGTGTCAAAGCCGAATGTCTCTGGCTCCTTCTTGCCAAAAGGGCATGATATCGGTTTTTTCCCTTTGACCCATTCTGCCAGGCCGATTTCATCTTCCGCATCAGATTCGGATCCTTCCAAGTATGCCACCTTCTTTTGTAAGTTCCTCCACTGTTCAAATGGTCGGATCTCTTGTCCTGACAATCGGTGGACGATTTGGCTCAGGCTTTCAAACTCTTGGGCAGCATATCTTTCTTTGATTTGTGGCAAGAGGCCTTGGAAAGCGATATCGGCCAACTGTGCATCGGTCAGAGCCAGACTGTAGCATTTGTTCCTGATTTCCTTGAACCTCTGTATATATCCCATTACTGGTTCATCGCTCCTCTGCCTGAGGCTGGTCAAATCCGAAAGCTTCATCTCGTGTACTCCTGCGTAGAAGTACTTGTGGAATTGTTTCTCCAGATCGGCCCAAGTAACGATAGAATTTGGCGGTAAGGTGGTGAACCACTGGAAGGCCGATCCGGACAGAGACGATGAAAATAAACGCACCCTCAGAGCATCTTGCGTGGCAGCTTCTCCTCACTGGATGATGAATCGGTTGATATGCTCCACAGTGGATGTATCGTCCGTCCCTGAGAACTTGGTGAAATCAGGAACTTTGTAGCGGTGTGGGATCGGCAGCAAGTCATAGGCCGATGGATATGGCGTCTTGTAGGTGTAAGTTTGAACTTTTGGCTTTAATCCAAACTGATCCTGAATCACTTCTGCTATTCTTGTTGTCCAGTCCACCTGCTGCTGATGGACAGCTGTTCGCGGCGCGGGCGTGTGCTGAAGAGCTGGCACGACTGGGTGATGAATCGGCGAACTCTACTGAGCGGCCGATAGTTGATGGCGAAGCGAGTCCGCACCCCCATCGTATGTCGTCGTTGGCACCGCGCCTCTGAATGCTTCCACAGTGCTTGCCCCCCTGCCGATTTCTGATGAGATCGGCTGATACTGGGGAACCGTCGGCCAGGCGGCCGATTGGTATGGCACCTGGATTGAATAACTTCCATACCCGTTCACTGGCTCGGGAAAATACGTTGTCGCTGATGTTCCCCAAGGTGCTGAGCTTGTAGGCAGTGACTGCACAGAAGCAATCTGAACGGGTTGAAGCGGTGTCTGTGATGGGAGACATGGCGCACCGCTGTATCTTGGAGACGCCGGGGGAAATGGAGCGTTGTACCCCTCGCGTTGCGTCAATATCGGCTGAGGAGCCGATTGGGACGTGTATGGTAAGCTTTTGGCTGGCAGAGCGGTTGGTGGGGCATATGCCGGTCCCTGATAGCCTTGGACTGCTCCGCTGGCCAGAGAGCTGACGACGGCGCTATACACCGTGTTGGTCATCACTGAGGATTGGTCGATGAATGCCTGATACACGGACTGTTGAATCATCTCTGACATCTTGCCCGAATCCTCAGCAATGGTGATGTGGCGGGGAGCTAGAATAGGAGCTTTCTTGACCGCCTCCCCGCTTCTAGTACGACTGAATGACTGGAGGTACATCTTCTTGTAATCCTCTAGATGTTTGGCCAATTCTTCCCTCTGGTCGTCCTTGAGATCCGCTTCTGTGACTTCAATGATGTTGCTGCCGGAGATTTCTGCGTTCTTCGACATATCAGATCTTGGATTGTCCCACCGGGCGTGCCAAAAGTGTGTTGGCGCTAAAATCGGCCGGATAGGAATCGGCCGATGATCTTCAGCGTCGGACACACGACCCGGGAGAATCTGCTTAGCTCCTGTTCGGTTTATCGCCCTGGTGCGGTTCGCGCGGCGTGCCAGTCAATCTGACCTGTTGATTGACAAGGAAAAAGAGTATTAAATTCCAGGCGCGTCGATCGGCTGGAGTTCCGATCTGTCCTGAGGAGCGCGTCGGCGGCGAATCGGCCGATTTGCTGTAGAGATGATCGGCTATGGATCAGCCGATAATCGTGTAGTAATCATAAAGAAAACTGCTGGAGCGATCTAAACAATTACTATAGAGGCAACACTTGAAATAGATCTAATCGGCTGTGTGATGATAAGTTGAAGAAGAACAATGACGAAGCCGATTACTCTGATTTCAAGCTGGATAACTGGTGATAATACTAGAATAACAGGTAAAACTTGCAATTCTAGTAAATATCGATAACTGGTAAATAAATCCAAACGAAACCACAGCGATGCGCCCGTAGTTAAAGCTCGGATATTACTCGATAAGCGAAACCTACCAATTGGCCGGAGATCAAGTTGATGCAGCCCTGCCAATCCGTACAAACTCGTGAAAGAAGAAAAGTATAAGCGAAGTCGCCGACATGAAAGTAAATTGCTAGAAAAGTAGAAGTATTGTTGTTGATTGATGTGTTGATGTTTTTCAAGACCCTGACGACTCCTATTTATACCCTAAAGCTAGGACTCCTGGTCGATCACGACTTGTTACAACCTTATTTAAACTACTATATCTATAAGAACTTTAAAAGGAAACGGATTCCCGCTGAATCTTCCGCCGCCGTTCCCTAATCCAATCAGGATTTCCTTCAATTGCTCCCCGACCGACTTAGCGTGCCCCCTTTGACCAACTTTTGACCAGGACCCTCTGAAATAGTCCCATCCTGTTGGCGTAGGCTGTATCACCAATCGGCCGATTTCCAACTGTTACCTCAATCGGCCGATTCCTTTCTGTAGCCTTCAGATCTGCCGCATCGGCCAATCTTCTCCTCCTGACGCCGATTCAACACGTGTCAAAATCTGGCGTCAACAATGGGCTGTTTCCCTCTTCATCCTGGTCCACCAAAAATTTTGCTTGAGATCCTAATACATTTTGCTACTGCTTGGATGAATGGAGAATTTGGAAAGATGTGCTTCATCAAGAATCTGTTTTCGGAATTTGTGGTCTTTCGGAACGACAATGCAATTTCCAAACCATAAAATTCCTTTGTGATCCTGATGAAAACATTTGTACTTCTCCTCTCCTAGAGTTAATTATGCGTGATGATCTTAACACCCTCATTGTGTAATTGTGTCGTGATGATATGGTCCTGAAGAGTGGGTTCAATAGAGATGTGATTCAAAGTCCCTTGAGGAATTATTTCCAACCTAAGTTTCCGCATTTCAGAGCATAACGTCTCATTGTATGACGCGGCAAATAGACAATTGCAATGAGCTTTGCGGCTGAGTGCATCTGCGACTACATTAGCTTTGCCTGGATGGTAGTGCACCTCAAGTTCATAATCCTTGATTAATTCCAACCATCGTCTTTGTCTCATATTCAGATCGGCTTGTGTGAATATATACTTGAGACTCTTATGATCGGTGTAAATATTGCAATGGGTGCCCATAAGATAGTGCCTCCAGATCTTAAGTGCGTGAATGACGGCTGCTAACTCTAGATCATGTGTTGGGTAATTCTTTTCATGTTGCCGAAGTGCTCTTGAAGCATAGGCAATAACCTGGTTGTCTTGCAAAAGTACACAACCTAAACCAGTACCAGAAGCGTCACAGTAAACGTCGAATGGTTTGGTAGTGTCGGGTTGAGCTAAGACTGGGGCTGTAGTCAAGTGTTCACGAAAAGTGTGGAAAGCTTTTTCACAATCTTCATCCCACGCAAATTTTTCTCCCTTCTTCAACAGTTCGGTCATAGGCTTAGCAATTCTGGAGAAATTCGGAATGAAGCGGCAATAATAACCAGCTAAGCCAAGAAAACTACGAATTTGATGAACGGACGTGGGGGCTTTCCAATCCATCACCTCTTGAACTTTGCTGGGACAACTGAGACACCATTACTGGAGATAGTATGGCCCAAAAATTTCACACTATCCAACTAGAATTCACATTTGGAGAACTTAGCATATAATTGATGGTCTCTGAGATGTTGGAGAACAATGTGCAAATGTTTGGCATGGTCCTCCTCGTCCTTGGAATAAACAAGAATGTCATCGACGAAGACCACTACAAACTTGTCAAGCTCTGGCATAAAAACCGAATTCATGAGATACATGAAATAGGCAGGAGCATTTGTGAGACCAAAAGACACGACTAAGTACTCATATAATCCATATCGAGCGGAGAAAGCGGTCTTTGGAATATCACAAGGTCGAATCTTTATTTGATGATATCCAGAACGAAGATCAATCTTGGAAAAGATTTTTACTCCAGATAACTGATCGAAAAGAACATCAATGCGAGGAAGGGGATATTTGTTCTTGATAGTCACCGCATTGAGAGGTTGGTAGTCTACACATAACCTCAAGCTGTTATCTTTCTTCTTTACAAAAAAAGCTGGGCAACCCCAAGGTGAGGCACTAGGACGAATATAGCCCTTGTCTGGGAGTTCTTGCAACTGTATTTTCAATTCGGCTAGTTCCTTGCGTGGCATTCGATAGGGTCGTTTAGAGATGGGTGCTGCGCCTGGCTGCAGTTCAATGACACACTCTATTTCTCGATCAGGTGGCATGCCGGGTAAGTCATCGGGGAAGACATCGGCATACTCGCATACTACCGGAATTTCTTCTAATTCTGAATGGATCTTAGTAAGAGCACAAGAATTTGTGCATTCTCGGAAAGGCAAATATAGAGTGGTGGTTCCTTGGGTCGGGGAATTGATTTCAACGGCTCGGGAGGCAAGATCTAAGGTTACTCCATGCCGAGTCATCCAATCTACTCCCAAAATAACATCAATGTCTTCAAGTGCCAAGAGGATCAAATTTGTGTCGATGACTTTGCTACCCAATTTAATTGGCACATTTCTTACGAGTTGATTTGAAGCAATTCTACCTCCCGGTGTAGCTATCATATATGACTTCCTTGTGTGACAGAAATCCAAACCCATAGTTGCACTGAATTTAGCACTAATAAAATTGTGTGATGCACCAGAGTCAAATAATATAACCGTGGGCTTGCGGTGGATAGAAAATGTACCCGTCATGACTGGTGCGCCATCAGGAAGTTCTGCCATAGTGGTAAAATTTGTCCGCCCACGCTTGACCTGAACAGTCTGCTTCTTGCCTTGGTTTCTGTGGTTGGTATTGGAGCCTTGGCCTTGAGCTTGTTGCCTGGGCTGAGGGCAATCTCGAACAAAGTGAGCGGAACTCCCACAGTTGAAGCATCGGTTGTTGTTGTTCTGGCGGCGTGGCTGCTGGGTATTCAGCCTTGGACCGTTTTGCTGTGGAGCAGGGGTTCTTGCCAAATTCTGTTGCTGAGGGGGCCTGATAATCCAACGCCCTGGATGAGGGGCATTCTGAGGAGGTTTTGGTGCTGCGCTCTGCACAATCCGTTACCTCGGTGCCTTTAGGGATATGGTGGGCTCGGAATGCACTCTTGAATTCATCCTAAGTGACAACATAATTTGCCGGAAGCATGGCAAAGTAGTTGTCCCACCATATACGTGCAGTACCGCGAAGCTGCTGCGCGGCAAATCGAGCCTTGTTGGCCTCCCAACATGGTAGTGTCAATAATGCAAACTTGGATTCAATGGTACGAATCCAGGCGTCCGCATCCAATGGTTCCTCCGTCCTGTTGAACAGAGGGGGCTGCATCCTAAAGAAACCTGAGTAGCTAGCAGCTTGAGGTTGGGGTTTATGGTGCACACCCCGCGTCTGATGGTGGTGTTGTTGCTCCTGAACAAGTTGTCGTACAACTCGGTTTGAGCAGCCATCACCTCCACCAGAGTGGGTGGGGGTGGTGGGGGTGGCGCCTGTTGCGACCTACTGCCACTTGCTCTGAATCCATTAGGGTTTCCACGAGTTTCCCCAACCATCTGAAACATGGAGGTTTAATATCAGCAAAGGCTTCATAAATCTCCCATGATTCAAAAAGATACTACGGAAAAATAAATATAAATCTTTATAGGCTTGTTACAAATTCTGTGCACTCTGCGAGTGGTTAGGAGACAAATCCTAGCTCACATTCTGTTTATCTGCAACCTTCCAAAGGTTGGTGGTGACTAGAAAATGTAGCGACCTAAAACCGTGGCATTCAAACACCTCCGACTACTCCATCTCTGACTGCATTTCCGACTACGAGGACTACCAATCCGACTGCTATGGCTCCCTCATCGACTACATCGACTAACATACGGCTTCTTTGACTACATTGCTGACTGCTTCGACAACATCTAACACCCCTTCGTGTACATGTTCGACTGCTTGAATGGTTCCATTATCAGCTATGGTTACCGTTCAACTATACTGTATTCGAGTACCTTAACTGCACATTCGACTGCTTCCACCTTGTTCCTGACTACTATGATTATATTTCTCGCTGCTTCAGTCGCACCTTTGTTTTATACGACTACAACTTTTACTACTCTGAATCGATGACTGCTGCGACTACTTAAGTTATACGTCCGATTACTACGACTACCCAGGGCCTGCTTTTAGCGCATCTACGACTCGTCCGACTACTTTTTCGATACGATGATTTCTTTTCCGGCTGCCTGGGTGACATGTCCGACTAGTCTTTCTGTAATTTCGACCACTTCGACTACCTCTTCTCTGATTTCCAACTAGTTGCCAAAATATACATACTTCCAGTCTAATGCCTACCTAAATCGAGTGCCCTTAGCTTCTAGGCTACACTCCTGGTAACTGGTGGTCCTCAACTCTAAGCTAGCCTATTACTACCTGCACAAAAGTTAGGCTACCCTAAGAGGAGTATAAACAAAAGTACTCCAAAGTCTTCTCCTAGTAGTCATCAAGATTGTTGAGAGACAACTCGCTGCGCGCAGGAGAGTGAGCTCCCATCTGTGCGGGCTGTGGGACTACCATATCGTAGTCAAGATCAGAAACGCCCTCTATTTCCTCAGGTTCTTCCACAATGTCAATGTCCATCACGTTCGGTGGAGCATGAAGGGCTGCCTGTTGGGCGCGATGCATGTCGATATGTTCGTTGCCATCCTCCAAATCGATGTTGAGGTCATGGATCTGTTCCTCCAAGAACTCAATCATGGCCTCGCGCTCCCCTAAAGTGGTTTCTAATGTCTGCACTTGGCCTTCAAGCTGGCCAATTCTAGTGTCTCGATCCCCAATCTCCTCCACTAAATCATGCATCTGCTCATCCCTTAAGTTAACTGCCCACTGTAATTACTGAGCCAGGTCTATCACCTGTTCCATCCCTTTACTTTGGAGTGCATGCAGTCGGTACAGTGCTTTCATGCACCGGGCTAAAAAGATAATAGTCTCGACTGGAATTTGGTCTGCCAAGTGACCCAGATGAGCAAACCTGTCCAGCCATAACGGATCACTTTGGTTGACTGCTGGAAACAGACCCGCTGGAGCCAGAATCACCTCCAAGGGGTGCTGCTCACAAAATGTGGTTAGAGCCATCATGGCTACAGCCTCCCACGAGTCGGTGAGGCGGTGCCCGACTACTTCCGTCTCAGTAGCAAGCCATGTTGGGTTGAGTGGGTGCTGGGGAAATGTCATGCGCACTCGGCACCGACAGACACCCGTCTCCATAAACTCTTGCCCCACATAGAGACGCGGGTTCGGGTAACTAGCGGTGCTCAACACACCCCACAAGATGGAGGGGAAGCCCTCCCAATGCAGGCACGCTGAGTGTGCATGGCCCTCCTCATCAACCACCATAAGGAAGGGCTCGACCATCTGCTTCACAAGCTAAAAATGTGAGATAACAAAATTGATGCTTATTCAAGTAATCAATCTCGACAGTGCATAAAGCATAACTTCTGCAGGTGAAAATCAACCAGTCGCAAAGTCATCAAAATATTTCTAAAGTACTCGGGCACCACCTGACTGGTCAAAACCAAGGCTGGATCATATTCTAAGATAACTATATCCTTAGATTGGTTTGCAACATGAGAACTTAGTTGAACTTTAGTTAATGGTTTAGCTGTTTTGGGTGGATTTTTGTATAGTTCATCCATACTTGATGTCTTTATTTGAATTTTAAGATATGCAGCATGCACGTCCTGTCCGTCCTCACAACTTCTCAGTGGCCATCAACTTGACCTTACGGAATTAATTCAGTGGCTTACTTAGCACATCTCTCCCTATAAAACTAGTCGAGCTCTATTCGTTCTTAACCTATTGTACTCGTGGTACTATGGTTAGCACTCCTGCAGACCACTCACAAAGATATCCTAATACACATTGCCACCTATACTTATTCCCATAGGGCTGCACGAACTAGGTATAATCCTTAACGAGTCCAACACATTTTTTTGAAGAGCAGTTTTGTGGTCCAGTTTTAGAAAACTCATTTTTAAGGTTTGTTGCAGACTCTGGTGTATGCTTTTGGCTCTGATTCCAGCTGTGGCTGAACCGCCCGAATTAACCCGGCTCAAGTGCACTAACCAGTATCCTTGTAGATGAACCAGCCACCATGCACTTCAAACGGATTAATCCGACAGTCTGTCGGGTAGATCCCGATGCAACCACTCAATATTTCGATCGAAACCAAGCATACACATAACTCGCATGAAGGCAAGTCCAGAGGATACAACATTCCACAAGATTTTAAAGGCACAAGTCGGTCATGAATTATTAAATGTCAGAAGTACCACTTGAGTACTTTTGAAGTTTAACATAAAATTTTATTCAGAGTTTTTCTGCAGCGGATAAAGAAACACGATCAACTACTCGTCGGCAGGATCAGTACTAGACGGGGAAGGCTCCCATTCCACCGTCCAACCAGTCGGCAAGGCACTCGGCCAAGCCAAACCAGCTGCCATATCTTCAATAGGCATAACTGTAAACATCGCCAGAAGCAAGGCTGAGTATACTAATACTCAGCAAGGCTTACCCGACTGGTTCTATGCACATACCGACTACTAAGCATGCATGGCTCTAAGGTTCTAGGGTTTTCTTTTTGCTGAAAAGCAACAAAGAGTAGGTCCTTAATTTCATGTTTTAACTTTCAATACTGTAGTTCATTAGACCAGTCTAGATGAGCATCTAATTCTAATCAAACATGGTGGAAAACAATTAATCATCCAACAGTTTCATCATAAGCATAGTTACTCTTGTTACTCTATGTGGCAAGAGTGTTAAACAGTCTCAATTACCGTGAGAAACGGACGATTCAAGTCAAATTTCTTAACCTTGCAAGGGAAACCTAAACACACGTCACGTGGTTACTCCTAGAGTCACACATGCAACTTTTCCCCTTTATTCCCGGTTTATGGATCAGGGCCACCGGCCTTGAGTTCAAGAAATCCATGAACCACGAACAATGCCGGATCATGACACCTCTTGCACTCACCATTGGCCTATGGGACAGCGTATAGACGGTGTAGCCTATCCACGCACCGGTTCAATTGAGTACTTAAGCTTACCGATTGCCATATTCTTGGCATGTGGTTAGTACTTTCAAAAGCTTACCACTACTACCACACACTGCGGCCTTAGCATTTTCCACTACTCAGACGGGGCTTCAACCACAAGTGCTTTACCACAGCCCCGCCTGCAAACCTTATAGTTTCAGTATGCAGTAAATCAATCAACTCCTACAGTTCTCGCGAGTAGCAGGAAACTACTCGACTTTTACCGTACCTATTAGCATAGCATCTACTCGATATTCTTGTTCTAGTAGTCATTACAAAGGTACCTAGGATCATGCAGCTAGTGGTTCCGCTCAACTCCTATGAACTTTAATGCACAGACAAAAAGGAATAACAGTTGCATAATTTGAAAACTGGGATCATGCACCAGGGCTTGCCTTCTTGTGAAAAACTAGCCGGGGGCTCCTCCGAACGTTGGTCCGGGTCTTCAGTGGCTGCTGTTGGATTCCCCTGAGCTTCTTACTGCTCACTGTCGGACTCGGGTACTAGATGGTAGATCCTGTCGGTGAGAGTAGTCGAGTCTATATGAATGCCCAAGTATGAGTGGTTTTGCTGGTACAAGATTGCTTTATAAAGTAGTCATAACTTAAGTTAAGTAGTCGAGTACTTCATTTTCTTTACCCTGGGCAGTCATTTATTGAGTACTCATTTGTATTAACTGACTCCATTAAGTGAGCGGGTGGGTGTGCATGTTGTTCGGCCATTTTTTGACAGGAAGCATTGTTTAACCAAAACTACTCGCAGGGGTAGTTTCTGGGTTGCAGAACTACTCGTACAGGTAGCCCTGGAGTTGGGATTTTTTTTTACGTAGGGTTTGTTACTTAAGTATAACCTTACTGTAAAAGTTTTAGACATCTTCATTCAACAGGTAACTCATGGAAAGCTTATTAAACAATTATTTTTATGATTAAAAACTATTTGCACAGAACATCCATGCAAGAAACTTGTGCTCAACTCCTTACTGCTTCAACCTACTCGAATGAGTAGTGTACAACACATTTTGGTGGGTCTTTCTTAAATAGGAACTAGAGGTTATCATTTTAGATTAAAAGGAATCTAGCTAATGACAAAAGTACTCAAAACCCTATTTGTGCTTGGGTTCAGAGCATCAAATTTTTTTATGAGAGACTACACTCCTAGTTCTGAAGCTACCATCCAAGTTTCATGAGTAGTTCTTTCTTGAATCTCTTGGAACAATTAAAAGCCATTTAATATTGATTTAAATCCACATCTAAAATCATGTGGAAACAGGTCCAAAGTCCTGTTACAAAGTTGTAGATCTACTTTTAAGGATTCCAGAACATCTTAGCTTGCATTTTTAGGATTTTTTTGTGAGTTGTTATGCATCTCCAAAGTTAACAGATTGGTTTTCGAGTTCTTGTTCTAGGTTAACACATGAGTCCTTGTTATTTGCAGAAAACTTCTCAGAATAAATAAGAATGTCGTCGATGAAGACCACGGCAAACTTGTCAAGCTCCAGCATAAAAACTGAATTCATGAGATACATGAAGTAGGTGATGAGGACATCAACACCAATGATACATCCACTCCGACACAAGTACCTATTGCTGGTCCTATTACTCGTACTCGTGCGCATCCACTTAATCATCAGGTGAGTTCAAATCTAAGCTCATGTACATCATGTTTAGACCATGGAGACCCGTGTACTCTTGTTTTGCTTAGGAACCAAGGAGGCGACCGAAAGGGAAACGGATTCACGCAGGCTGGATTCGGACTGCAGAACAGTACCAACTTGTGACGGACACCACGGTCGCATATGAACTCGGATCGGGACGTTCAAGTACTTCGTGGAAAGCTTATGAAGTCTTCTTTCAAACGGATCCGGCCTCATATCCATATCTGTTACGAGTCGGCCGCAATCGTAAAATTAATACAGAGTCCTTTTCTGCACATGGTGCTGCGTCACCCTGTTTTGGCCCAATGGGCCGTGTATCAAGTTGAGTCCATTACGGACGCGTCCTAGGGTTGGAGTACGACCCCAGCACCTCTGTGGTCGTCCTCCCACGTACTTATACCCCTAGCCACCACCAAGGATGCTTGGGTTTTGTTTAGATCAAGTTTAGCCTTCGCTACTTGCTTGCAAGCGCGCGTGCTGGATCAGCCGCCCGTCTTCTTGTCTTCGGAACCCCACCATTATTGAGAGTGCGTGTGAAACCTTCATTTACATCTAGTAAATTCAGTACTTGTCATACTTGTTCTTGCTAGTTCTTCGATTGCTTGCAGGACGAGTGCCCTAGTGGCCAGGTGTCGCGCTCCACAAGATCGCGATAGCCATTGGAGGGGGTGTATCGGTTGCTAAGGCGCAGCTTGGAAGGCTGTAGTCGGGCCGTGAACGTCGCCTCCATCGACCAATCGAGTTATCCACGCCTCTCATCGAAAGATCGGGAATCAAACCCTAGCGGGTCGCCATTAGTTGGTAATCAGAGCAAGATTTATCGGTGAGAGACTTCTAATTCTTCGCTGTTTTATTTTTTCTATAGTCCAGAAAAGCCAAAAAAATAGTAGATTAGTTTACCTTCAATCCTATAAACTCGTTTGAGCCTTTGCTAGCACTGCTTAGTTAGGGCTTGTTGAATTTTCGGTTGCATCGGTTGCGTCGAGTTGCTGGTCTTAGATTTAGTCCTTTAGAGTTTCGAGTTCTTGTCACGTTCTAGTCACAACCGTGCGCTACCATACATACTCCGTGTTGGCAGAATCCGAGTCCATATTCGTGTTCAAGTCCGAGTTAGATTCTGTGTTGGTTTGTGACCGAATCGCACGCAGTGTTGTGATTCGAGTAGGGATCGGTTTCCTAGTTCGAATTGGTTATTGCGCCGTGTTATAAAATTCCATTGCTATTCGCACTTGTACTGCATATTTTGTAGCGCTCCAGAAAGTAATCTCGGCTTACTCAAACCACAACTTTGCACGAATACATATAGTCTCGGCTTACCGGAATACCCCTACCCTTTTGGGAAAAGTTTGTGTGCTGTGTGGCTCTTTTGAAGTCTTTTAGGTTATATAATCAGTTTTGAGGATCCCCTAAAAAAACAAAAAAAGAAAAAAAAAGAAGGAAAAAAAAAGAAAAAAAAAAGAAGAAGAAGAAAAAGAAGGGAAGAAAAAGGGGCCGTTCTTTGTGCATCTTTTTTTCTTCGGTGGTGTCTCGTGACTTCATTTGTGTCCAGGCTCGCGTCTCTAGCACGGTCTAGGCTAGGACTAGCATAGTACCGCCGTTGAACGATTTTTCAGCTTGCTTTTGTAACTAATGTGGTGCTAGTTCATCCTTGCTTCAGCCCACCTATAGCTCCACATATTCGACTACAGCTTGACAGGTCCTGTTGTTGCGGCACCGATACACTTCATCCCATGGTTGCAGACTTGTTGGTTGCCGTCCCCTCCTGTTGAGCAAGGTAAGAATTGGTAAGAGCTTGTGTAACAGGTTGAGTGTGAGCGCCTTGCAGTAGCTACATCCCATTAGTTGTAGGATCTTATTTCTTCACCTATTTTCGTGTTTCCTTTGTTCATCTAACCATGACAGGATCAGAGGGTGATGGGAGTTTAGGTCACTCTCCTCGTACAAAGGGAATCATACAACATTTTGAAAATAAGATGAGGAGGCATGTAGATGGGCTTGCTGAAGATATGCTGGTGTCAAATGATAAGATTGGGCAGTTGGAGGCCACGCAGCTTGCCACCAACACCAAGCTTACAAGGCTGGAGACGTCGGTCGCTCATATTGACCAAAGCCTTGCTACTCTTTTGAGGCGTTTTGATGAGATGCATGCCAGAACTACAAATGGGCATGAGGGAGAAAACAAGAAGGATGAGCGTGTCGAGGATAATTGGGATGATTATGTCGCTGATACTGAACTAGATGACCAAGATGCTCCTAGTCGCCGACGACTGCGAACTAATCGGAGAGGTATGGGTGGACATCGACGACGTGAGGTACATAATAATGATGATGCTTTCAGTAAAATAAAATTTAAGATACCTTCTTTCGATGGAAAATACGATCCTGATGCATACATTACTTGGGAAATTGCTGTTGATCAGAAGTTTGCATGTCATGAATTTCCTGAGAATATACGTGTTAGGGCTGCTACTAGTGAGTTTACTGATTTTGCCTCTGTTTGGTGGATAGAACATGCTAAGAAAAATCCTAATAATATTCCACAAACCTGGGATGCCTTGAAACGGGTCATGCGGGCTAGATTTGTTCCTTCTTACTATGCGCGTGATCTGTTACATAGATTGCAACAATTGAGACAGGGTAATAAAAGTGTAGAAGAATACTATCAGGAATTACAAATGGGTGTGTTGCGTTGTAATTTAGTGGAGGATGAGGAACCTGCTATGGCTAGATTTTTAGGAGGTTTGAATCGAGAAATTCAGGACATTCTTGCTTATAAAGATTATACTAACGTAACCCGTTTGTTCCATCTTGCTTGTAAAGCTGAAAGGGACTTGCTGGGACGACGTGCTAGTACAAGAACTAATATTTCTGCAGGAAAACCTTCATCATGGCAGCCGCGCACATCTACCTCATTGACCGGACGAGCTCCTGCACCTTCTACATTTCCGAGTCGGTCGACAATACCCGCTCCATCCAACGATAAGACACGTGCTCCCCCGATAAATTCAGCAACCACGACTGTCCAGAAACCAGCCACGAGTGCATCTTCGGTTGCCTCCACGGGAAGGACAAGAGATATTCAGTGCCATCGATGCAAGGGCTTTGGCCACGTGCAACGTGACTGCCCTAACAAGCGCGTTTTGGTGGTCAAAGGAGATGGTGGGTATTCCTCTGCTAGTGATTTTGATGAAGATACACTTGCTTTGCTTGCTGCTGACCATGCAGGTACTAAGGAACAACCAGAAGAGCAGATTGGTGCAGAGGATGCAGATCATTATGAGAGCCTCATTGTGCAGCGTGTACTTAGTGCACAAATGGAAAAGGCGGAGCAAAATCAACGGCATACACTGTTCCAAACAAAGTGTGTTATTAAAGAGCGTTCATGCCGTTTGATAATTGATGGAGGTAGCTGCAACAACTTGGCTAGTAGCGATATGGTCGAGAAGCTTGCACTTACAACAAAACCGCACCCACATCCATATCACATTCGGTGGCTCAACAATAGTGGTAAGGTCAAGGTAACGAGATTGGTACGAATTAATTTCGCTATTGGTTCATATCATGATGTTGTTGAATGCGATGTTGTGCCTATGGAAGCTTGTCATATTCTGCTAGGTAGACCATGGCAATTTGATACCGATAGCATGCATCATGGTAGATCAAATCAATATTCTCTTATACATCATGATAAGAAAGTCGTTTTGCTTCCTATGTCACCTGAATCTTTTATGCGTGATGATGTTGCTAAAGCTAAGAGAACTAAAGCTGAGATCGATAAGAATGCCAAATCTGTTAGTAGCAGGGAAGATGAGATAAGATTGAAAGGGCATTGCTTGCTTGCTACTAAGTCTGATATTAATGAATTGATTGCTTCCACTTCTGTTGCCTATGCTTTGGTGTGCAAGAATGCTTTGATTTTAGTTCACGATATGCAGCATTCTTTGCCCCCGGCTGTTGCTAACCTTTTGCAGGAGTATTCTGATGTGTTCCCAAGTGAGATACCAGCGGGGCTGCCACCAATACGAGGGATTGAGCACCAAATTGACCTTATTCCTGGTGCATCGTTGCCAAACCGTGCGCCATACAGGACAAATCCGGAAGAAACTAAGGAAATTCAGCGACAAGTGCACGAACTACTCGACAAAGGTTACGTGCGTGAGTCTCTTAGTCCTTGTGCTGTTCCGGTTATTTTAGAGCCTAAAAAGGATGGAACATGGCGTATGTGTGTTGATTGTAGGGCTATTAATAATATCACAATTCGATATCGACACCCTATCCCTCGTTTGGATGATATGCTTGATGAATTGAGTGGTGCTATTGTGTTTTCCAAAGTTGATTTGCGTAGTGGATACCACCAGATTCGTATGAAATTGGGAGATGAATGGAAAACTGCTTTCAAAACTAAGTTCGGGTTATATGAGTGGTTAGTCATGCCTTTTGGGTTAACTAATTTACCGAGTACTTTCATGAGATTAATGAACGAGGTTCTGCGTGCTTTCATTGGGAAATTTGTTGTTGTCTACTATGATGATATATTGATTTACAGCAAATCTTTCGATGAACATCTTGATCACTTACGTGCTGTTTTTAATGCTTTACGAGATGCACGTTTATTTGGTAACCTTGAGAAGTGCACCTTTTGCACCGATCGAGTGTCTTTTCTTGGCTATGTCGTGACTCCACAGGGAATCGAGGTTGATCAAGCCAAGGTGGAAGCTATACATGGATGGCCTATACCGAAGACTATCACGCAAGTGCGGAGTTTCCTAGGACTTGCTGGTTTCTATCGTCATTTTGTGAAGGACTTTAGCACTATTGCCGCGCCTTTGAATGAGCTTACAAAGAAGGGAGTGCCTTTTAGTTGGGGTAAAACACAAGAGAACTCCTTCAACACGCTGAAAGATAAGTTGACACATGCACCTCTCCTCCAACTCCCTGATTTTAATAAAACCTTTGAGCTTGAATGTGATGCTAGTGGCATTGGTTTGGGTGGTGTTTTGTTACAAGAAGGCAAACCTGTTGCTTATTTCAGTGAAAAATTGAGTGGGCCTGTTCTGAATTATTCTACTTATGATAAGGAATTGTATGCTCTTGTTCGCACATTAGAAACATGGCAGCATTATCTATGGCCCAAAGAGTTTGTTATTCATTTAGATCATGAATCTTTAAAACATATTCGTAGTCAAGGAAAATTAAACCATAGACATGCTAAGTGGGTTGAATTTATTGAATCTTTTCCTTATATCATTAAGCACAAGAAAGGGAAAGAGAATATAATTGCTGATGCATTGTCTAAGAGATACACCTTGTTGAACCAACTTGATTACAAAATATTTGGATTGGAAACGATTAAAGATCAATATGTTAATGATGCTGATTTTAAAGATGTGTTGCTGCATTGTAAAGAGGGGAAGGGATGGAACAAATTCATCGTTAGTGATGGGTTTGTCTTTAGAGCTAACAAGCTATGCATTCCACCTAGCTCCGTTCGCTTGTTATTGTTGCAGGAAGCGCATCGAGGTGGCTTAATGGGGCATTTTGGAGCAAAGAAAACGGAAGATATACTTGCTGGCCATTTCTTTTGGCCAAAGATGAGAAGAGATGTGGAGAGATTTGTTGCTCGCTGCACGACATGTCAAAAGGCTAAATCACGATTGAATCCACACGGTTTGTATTTGCCTCTACCTGTTCCTAGTGCTCCTTCGGAAGATATTTCTATGGATTTTGTGTTAGGATTGCCTAGGACTAGGAAGGGACGTGATAGTGTGTTTGTGGTTGTTGATAGATTTTCTAAGATGGCCCATTTCATACCATGTCAAAAACTGATGATGCTTCTCACATTGCTGATTTGTTCTTTCGGGAAATTGTTCGTTTGCATGGTGTGCCCAACACAATTGTTTCTGATCGTGATGCTAAATTTCTTAGTTATTTTTGGAAGACTTTATGGGCTAAATTGGGAACTAAATTGTTGTTTTCTACTACATGTCATCCGCAAACTGATGGTCAAACTGAAGTGGTTAATAGGACTTTGTCTACTATGTTAAGGGCTGTTTTAAAGAAGAACATTAAGATGTGGGAAGATTGTTTGCCTCATATTGAATTCGCTTATAATCGATCGCTGCATTCTACTACCAAGATGTGCCCATTTCAGATTGTATATGGTTTCTTGCCTCGTGCTCCTATTGATTTAGTGCCTTTGCCATTTTCTGAAAAAACGAATTTTGATGCTACTAAGCGTGCCGAATTGATGTTAAAACTGCATGAAACAACTAAAGAAAACATAGAGCGCATGAATGCTAAATACAAGATTGTTGGTGATAAAGGTAGGAAGGAACTAAAGTTTGAACCTGGAGATTTAGTTTGGCTGCATTTGAGAAAGGAAAGGTTTCCTAAATTGAGAAAATCTAAATTGCTACCTCGGGCTGATGGACCATTTAAAGTGTTAGAGAAAGTCAATGATAATGCATATAAGCTCGATCTGCCTGCGGATTTTGGGGTTACTCCCACATTTAACATTGCAGATTTGAAGCCATATTTGGGAGAGGAAGATGAGCTTGAGTCGAGGACGACTCAAATGCAAGAAGGGGAGGATGATGAGGACATCAACACCAACGATACATCCACTCCGACACAAGTACCTATTGCTGGTCCTATTACTCGTACTCGTGCGCATCAACTTAATCATCAGGTGAGTTCAAATCTAAGCTCATGTACATCATGTTTAGACCATGGAGACCCGTGTACTCTTGTTTTTCTTAGGAACCAAGGAGGCGACCGAAAGGGAAACGGATTCGCGCAGGCTGGATTCGGACTGCAGAACAGTACCAACTTGTGACGGACACCATGGTCGCATATGAACTCAGATTGGGACGTTCAAGTACTTTGTGGAAAGCTTATGAAGTTTTCTTTCAAACGGATCCGGCCTCACATCCATATCTGTTACAAGTCGGCCGCAATCGTAAAATTAATACAGAGTCCTTTTCTGCACATGGTGCTGCGTCACCCGGTTTTGGCCCAATGAGCCGTGTATCAAGTTGAGTCCATTACGGACGCGTCCTAGAGTTGGAGTACGACCCCAACACCTCTGTGGTCGTCCTCCCACGTACTTATACCCCTAGCCATAACCAAGGATGCTTGGGTTTTGTTTAGATCAAGTTTAGCCTTCGCTACTTGCTTGCAAGCGCGCGTGCTGGATCAGCCGCCCGTCTTCTTGTCTTCGGAACCCCACCATTATTGAGATTGCGTGTGAAACCTTCATTTACATCTAGTAAATTCAGTACTTGTCATACTTGTTCTTGCTAGTTCTTCGATTGCTTGCAGGACGAGTGCCCTAGTGGCCGGGTGCCGCGCTCCACAAGATCGCGACAGCCATTGGAGGGTGTGTATCGGTTGCTAAGGCGCAGCTTGGAAGGCTGTAGTCGGGCCGTGAACGTCGCCTCCATCGACCAATCGAGTTATCCACGCCTCTCATCGAAAGATCGGGAATCAAACCCTAGCGGGTCGCCATTAGTAGGCAGGAGCATTTGTGAGACCAAAAGACCTTACTAGGTACTCATATAATCCATAACGAGTGGAGAAAGCTGTCTTTGGAATATCACAAGGTCGAATCTTGATTTCATGATATCCCAAACGAAGATCAATCTTGGAAAAGATTTTTGCTCCAGAAAATTGATCAAAAAGAACATCAATGCGAGGAAGTGGATATTTGTTTTTGATAGTCACCGCATTGAGAGGTCGGTAGTCTACACATAACCTCAAACTATTATCTTTCTTTCACAAAAAGGGCTGGGCAACCCCAAGGTGAGGCACTGGTACGAATATAGAAGATCTTGCAACTGTATTTTCAATTCTGCTAATTCTTTGGGTGGCATTCGATAGGGTCGTTTAGAGATAGGTGCTGTGCCTGGCTGCAGTTCAATGACAAACTCTATATCTCGATCTGGTGGCATGTCGAGTAAGTCATCCGGAAAAACATCAGCATACTCGCGTACCACAGGAATTTCTCCTAATTCAGAATGAACATTAATGAGAGCACATGAACTTGTGCATTATCGGAAGAGCAAAAATAGAGTGGTAGTTCCTTGGGTTGGGGAATTGATTTCAACGGCTCGGGAGGCAAGATCTAAGGTTACTCCATGTTGAGTCATCCAATCTACTCCCCAAATAATATCGACATCTTCAAGTGCCAAGAGGATCAAATCTGTGTCGATGACTATGTGATTTAATTAGCACGTTTCTTATGAGTTGATTTGAAGCAATTTTACCAGCCGGTGTAGCTATCATATACAACTTTCTCGTGTGACAGAAATCCAAACCCATTTTTGCACCGAATTTTGCACTAATGAAACTATGTGATTCACCAGAGTCAAATAATATAACAGCGGGCTTGCGGTGGATAGAAAATGTACCCGTCATGACTGGTGCGCCATCAGGAAATTCTGCCAGATTGGTGAAATTTATCCGCCCACGCTTGACCTGAACAGACTGCTTCTTGCCTTGGTTTCTGTTGTTGGTACTGGAGCCTTGGCCTTGAGCTTGCATTTGGACTGAGGGCAATCTCGAACAAAGTGAGTGGAACTCCCACAGTTGAAGCATCGGTGGTTGTTGCTCTGGTGGGGTGGCTGCTGTGTATTCGGCCTTGGACCATTTTGCTGTCTAGTAGGGGGTCTTGACACACTCTGTTGCTGAGGGGGCCTGCTAATCCAACGCCCTGGCTGAGGGGCATTCTGAGGAGCTTTAGGTTCTACATTCTGCACTATTAGATACCTCGGTGGCTGAGCACTCGAGGGTCCAGCTGGAGCCTTCCTCTTCTTCTCTGCACGATGGGCCAAAATGCAATCCTCCTGGGTGATTGCAAAATTAACCAGCTCATTGTATGTGTCGGTTCTGATAGGGTTAAGTCGCTCCTTGAGCTTGGTATTCAGACCTCGACGGAAACGATCATGCTTTTTGGTGTCCGTGTCAGCATGATAACCCGCATACTGAGCAAGGTTGTTGAACGCCTGAGCGTACCAGACCCCTGTTGTTTCGTGTTTTACACATCAGTCCCATCATCTTCTCCCTCCTCTTTCCTCCCCTACCCTGTCCCATTGCCGACAGCTAGGCAATCCGCCCATGGTTTTGTGGTCCTACCAACAACCGGAAGATCTCTAGCTGGCCCACAATATCCCGCTCTCCCCTTAGGAACTCTCCACACGGCGACATTTCTCTGCCGCGGGCGCTGCTGGCACCATGGCGAGCCCCCACTGGCGCTAGCTAGGCAAACCGCCCATGGTTTTGCCCCCTGTCTCATCTTTCCCCTGCGGCTCGAGCACAGGCCGCCACTCCCCTTCCCGCGCCTATAAATGCCCAACCCGAGGCACCTCTGTTCGTCACCCCCAACCTCCTACTCCGGCGAGCAGTCCCCCATGCATGGACGCACCACTCTGCCACCGTATTTCCCAAAACAACCATTCCACCACCTTCTCCACCTCACTCCAAAGCTGCACAGCCGTTCCCCGCGCCGTCTTCCTCACCGGACCGTCGCCCCCACCATCCGCCCCCGCCGTCGGTTCAGTGCCACCGTCGGCAGGCCGCCTCGATCCACCCCTTCCTGACCCAAGACCTCCAACACAGTGGATAATGCTGTCGTTGCAGCTGCTCATGCTCCACTCCCTCGCCCTCATCGCCGGACTCGTTCTTCTACTCGATCCCGTCATGATCCTCCTGGTGGCCAAGAGATCTTTGATGAAGATGAGGAGACGGAAGAAGACGCGCCTGAATACTACCATGAGCACCATGACTCCGACGAAGATGAGGATACCTCCGAGGAAGATGCCGATGATGATGATGAATAATTGATCTTATCGCCTTTTCATTCCCTTTTTGGCACTTGATGACAAAGGGGGAGTGAAATGTCATTATTCTTGTAATCATTTGGACTTGGGCTTGTAATCAAACTCTATCGACTTGTATCAAACTTTATTTATCTATCTTTTGTGTAAGGACTATGTGGCGTGTGAAAACAAGTTGTAATGTGTGCTACTTTGTGCGTTAATCTGCTTAGTTGTTAAGTTTAAAGTTGTTCTAAGGCTTAAATGTTAGTGTGATGCTTATTTGAATTGTGATGACTTGTTGTTTTCTATGTTCTGTGCAGGAGGTCCGGATACTCCGGTTATTTAGCCTTGTCACACACTTGCTCATCCCACTATAGAATATATAAGGAGTTTCCATGTTTTTGTCTTAATGTGCCAATATTGACATATGAGAAGTCAAATTGAAATTAAGACTCATGGCATACATTAAGGGGGAGCTCTTTATATGTTAGAAATTTACAGCTTTATGATTATCAAATTAAATATATGTGAGTTGTCATCAATCACCAAAAAGGGGGAGATTGAAAGACATCTAGGCCCCTAAGTGGGTTTTAATGTTTAGATGACAAAACACATATACGTTTAATCTCGTTATCTAGCATGTGTGCAGGTGCTAAAGTTGAACAAGAAAAACATATGATGAAGTACGACCCCTCAAAAGGAAATGAAAAGGAGGTGGTTGAAATTTACTCGAAGAGTAGACTTTTGTTTTATTTTTGAGTATAGGAACCCCGTACTATCAAGAGGGACTTTGATCTGCAGGTTTTGACTTAGAAGTAGTTCTCAAGAGAACCCATACAAATACTTGTGAGTCAAACTTACACTACAAAGTTTTGAGAGTGTACATGGTGAGTCCGAAGACTCCGGGTTCGGATTGTCCGGACACAAAGTCCGGAGTATCCGAACATATACCCGGAGTCTCCGGGTATCTGTTTCCTATCAGTAGATTTCTCTGAGTCCGAAGTGTCCGGAGTGTCCTGACATTTGCCCGGAGTTTCCGGGCACCTCTTGCTCCAACGGCTAGTTTTTGGAGTGGGGGTATAAATATCCCCCCATACCCTCAATAGTGAAGGCTCTTGCCCATTTTCGTGCTGCACAGTTTGAAACACCTTGAAAGAGCCATCTCACACCCCTCCTTCCATCTTTGAGTCATTTCCATTGGGGATTCAAGTGAGAGTGTTGCAAGAGGAGAGATTTGTGCTTAGTGAGCTGCCATTCAAATCCCTTGAGCACTAGGTCCTTGTCAAGCCGGTGATTGAAGTTTGTTACTCTTGGAGCTAAGTGCTCCTAGACGGCTAGGCGTGCTTGTGAGTGCTCAGCCGTATTATGAGCTCCACAAGAAGTTTGTACTCACCATCCTCTCGGAGGATTTCATAGTAGGTGACCTTGGGCTTGAGCGTCGGTCTCGCCCTTGGGGAGGAGCATAAGGGTTCTTGAGCACCGTCTCTTGAACTCTTCCTCAACGGAGACGTAGCTCCTTTGGGAGTGAACTCCGGGAAACAAATCCTTGCCTCTCCGTGTCACCTTACTTTGAACTATTGGTTATTTGCTTGTGAGACTAACATTTTAGGGTTTGTGATCGATCTACTATTATACAAGTCTCTAGAGTAAGACAACTGGTGAGAAACACTCCAAAGGTACCACTAGCTCTTCTAAATTTACTTGATCTAAATTACAGCATCAGTATCCTTGTTTTTGTGTAGATCGTTTCATACCCGGACTCTCCGAACAATATCTCTGGAAACTCTGAACACAAAGTCCGGAGTATCGGAACATATATCTGAAGTATCCAGACATGTGACACCCTAGGTGTCTAAAAGACTAAACAAAGATCCAAACCATGAAATCAGTCGCAAAAGGGCAAGAAAAGTATGAAACAACCTATCAAATATACCTTTCAACCAAATAAATATGTGTATATGTATATATGCATAAATCAATTGAACCCGTAAAAGCAAACTCTTGTAACTTTCAAAATTGATGACATTTCAATATGTAAATTCAATGGCACCTCTGTCATAACAGGAACAACAAAAGTCTAGTTAAACACAAAAGCTGACAGTGCAAAAATCCACATGAAATGACGTGCCATCAAAATACCTATTTTTGGATATTCAAAATAACTTTTTATGCTTTGCTCAGCTGAACTTAGTCATAACAGAGAAAATGTTGGTCTTGAAAAGCTGAACCATATTGGTATTAAAATGTTCTTCTCCCTCCTCTCTCCTCCCCTGCCCTGTCCCATCGCCAAGTGGGCCTGCCAGCGCATCGGAAATCTTCCGAAACCCCACAAAATCTTGCGCTACCCCGTCAAGAAGCCTCCACGCGGCATGTTTCCTCTGCCGTAGGCGTTGCTGGCGCCACGGTGAGCCCCCGCCGGTGCTAGCTAGGCCATCCGCCCCCGGTTTTGCCCCCTGTCTCGCCTTCGCCTGAGGCTCGAGCCCAGGCCACCATTCCCCCTCCCGCGCCTATAAAAGCCAACCCAAGACCCCTGAGTTCGTCGCCTTAAACCTCCAGCTCCGGCGAGCAGTTCCCCGTGCGTGGACGCACAAATCCCCCCCCCCCCCCATTGCCCAAAACAACCCTTCCACCACCTTCTCCACCTCATCCCGAAGCTGCACTGCCGTTCCGGGCGTCATCTTCCTCACCAGACCGTTGCCCCCACCATCCGCTCCCGCCACCGGCTTTGTGCCACCGTCGGCAGGCCGCCTCGGTCCACCCCTTCCTCACCCAAGACCTCAAACAGGTGCGGTTTGTTCCCCTCTTGCATCTCCCACCGTCACCCCTCACCATCAACAACCCTAGTTGCCGGATTTTGGCCGGCAGTAGCCATTCCCCTGTACCAAGGACCCATCTGCGTCGATTTCAATATTTCTGAGAAGTTTTCTATAAATCTCAGGGACTCATCTGTGAACCTGGAACAAGAACTTGAAAACCAATCTATTAACTTTGAATATGCATAACAACTCACAGAAAAATCCTAAAAAATACAAGCTATGATGTTCTGGAATCCTTAAGTGGAGATCTACAACTTTGTAACAGGACTTTGGATCTGTTTCCACATGTTTTTAGATGTGGATTTAAATCAAGTTTAAATGGCTTTTAGTTGTTCCAAGAGTTTCAGGAAAGAGCTGCTCATGAAACTTGGATGCTAGCTTTAGTGCTAAGGGTAAAGTCTTCCATAAAAATGTCATGCTCTAAATCCAAGCACAACCTGGGGTTTCGAGTGCTTTTGTTATAAGCTAGATCCCTTTCAAACTAAAATGTTAACCTTTGTTTCTTGCACCAAAAAGATCTACAAATATGTGAAGTAAACTACTCATGCGAGTAGGTTTGTTCAGTAAAAAGTGGAAAACCAGTTTCTTGCATGGTTGTTCTGTGCAAGTAGATCTTAATCATAGAAATAGCTGTTTAATAAGCTTTTCATGAGTAACCTGCTGAATAAAAATGGCTAAATAATTTACTGTAAGATTATACGTAAGTAACAAACTCTACCTGAAAATCTCAACTCAGAAGCTATCTTTACGAGTAGTTCTGCAACCCAGAAACTACCCCTGCGAGTAGTTTCAGTTAACCAATGCTCCCTGTTAAAAATGACCATACAACATGCGAAATCACCGGGTCACTTAATGAAATCAGTTAATGCAGATAAGTACTCGATAAATGACTGCGGTTTTGAGTACTTTTGTAATGTGCTAGATCCAGTTAATCTAAAAATGTAACCTCTGTTTGTTGCACAAGAAAACTCTACAAAATTGTGGAGTAAACTACTCATGCGAGTAGGTTTGATCAGTAGAAAGTTGAGCACCAATTTCTTGCATGGTTGTTCTGTGCTAGTAGATCTTGCTCATAGCAATAATTGTTTAATAAGCTTTTTCATGAGTAACCTATTGAATAAAAATGGCTGAAGCTTTTATAGTAAGGTTATACTTAAGTAACAAGCTCTACATAAAAATCTCAACTCAGAAGCTACTTTACGAGTAGTTCTGCAACCTAGAAACTACCCTGCGAGTAGTTTGGGTTAACCAATGCTCCCTGTTAAAATAACCGTACAACATGCACAACCACCCGCTCACATAATGAAATCAGTTAATACAGAAGTACTCGATAAATGACTGCCCATAAAAAAGAAAATGAAGTACTCGACTACTTAACTTAAGTTTTGACTACTTTATAATGAAATTTTGTACCAGTAAAACCACTCATACATGTGCATTCATATAGAGTCGACTACTCTCGCCGACGAGATCTACAATCTGGTGCCTGAGTCCGAGAGTGAGCAGTAAGAAGCTCAGGGTAATCCAGCAGTAGTCGCTGAAGTCTCGGACCAACGTTCGGAGGAGCCCCCATCTAGTTTTTCACAAGAAGGCAAGCCCCAGTGCATGATCCCAGTATTTAAATTATGCAACTGTTGGTCTTATTGTCTGTGCATTTAAAGTTCATAGGAGTTGGTTGGAACCCTAGCTGCATGATCCTAGGTACCTTTATAATGACTACTAGAACAGGAAGTTTGAGTAGATGCTATGCTAATACGAATGGTAAAAGTTGAGTAGTTTCCAGCTACTCGCGAGAACTATAGGAGTTGATTGATTTACCGCATACTGCAACTATAAGGTTGGCAGGCGAGGCTATGGTAAAGTACTCGTGGTGGAGGCCCCGTCTGAGTAGTGAAAAATGTTAAGGTTGCAGTGTGTGGTAGTGGTGGTTAAGCTTTTGAAAGTACTAACCACATGCCGAGAATATGGTAATCGGTAAGCTTAAGTACTCGATTGAACCGGTGTGTGGACAGGTTCCACCGGCTTGATGCTGTTCCATGGGCCTAATGGTGAGTGCAAGAGGGGTCATGTTCCGGCATCGTCCGTGGTTCATGGACCTTTTGCACTCGAGGCAGGTGGTCCTGATCCATAAAACGGGAATAAAGGGGAAAACTTGCATGTGTGACTCTTGGAGTAACCACGTGATGTGTGTTTAGGTTTCCCTTGCAAGGTTAAGAAATTCGATTCGAATTGTCCGTTTCTCGCGGTGATTGAGACTGCTTTATACTTCTGCCACATAGAGTAATAAGAGGAACTATGGCTATGATGAAACTTGTTGGATGATTAATTGTTTTCCACCTTGTTTGATTTAGAGATAGAAGCTCATCTAGACTGGTTAAATGAACTAGAACATTGAAAGCTAAAATATGAAGTTAAGGACCTACTCTTTGTTGCTTTTCAGCAAAAAGAAAACCCTAGAACCTTAGAGCCTTGCATGATTAGTAGTTGGTATTTCTATACCACTAGTCGGGTAAGCCTTGTTGAGTATTAGTATACTCAGCCTTGCTTGTGGCAATGTTTTACGTATGTTTGTTGAAGATATGGTAGCTAGTTTGGCTTGGCCGAGTGCTTTGCCGGCTGGTTGGACAGTGGAGTGGGATCCTTCCCTGGCTAACCATTAGTTGATCGTGATTTTCTTTCCGCTGCAGTAAAACTCTGAATCAAGTCTTGTTGAACTTTAAAAGTACTCGAATGGTGATTTTTGACTTGTAATAATGAATGTCCGACTTGTTTTTATAAAATCTGTGGAATGCTGTAACCTCTGGACTTGCCTTCATGCGAGTTATGTGTATGCTTGGTTTCAATCAAGATATTGAGTGGTTACATCGGGATCTACCCGACAGACTATCGGATTAATCCGTTTAAAGTGCATGGTGGCCAATTCATCTTCAAGGATGATGGTTAGTGCACTTGAGCTGAGTAAATTCGGGCGGTTCTGCCACACAGGTACCTTGTGTAAGCGCCAGAAACTCATTCAGCTTCCTTTCCATGAGACGTGCAGGGATATGGTGGGCTCGGAATGCACTCTTGAATTCATCCCAAGTGACAACATGATCTGCCGGAAGCATGGCAAAGTAGTTGTCCCACCATATACGCGCAGTACCGCGAAGCTGCTGCGTGGCAAATCGAGCTTTGTTGGCCTCAGAACATGGTAATGTCAACAAGGCAAACTTGGATTCAGGAATCCAGGCGTCCGCATCCAATGGTTCCTCCGTCCTGTTAAACAGAGGGGGTTGCGTCCCAAAGAAATCCGAGTAACCAGCAACATGAGGTTGGGGTGCATTGTGCACACCCCGCGGCTAATGGTGGTGTTGCTGCCCTTGAACAAGTTGTCGGAGCAATTCGGTTTGAGCGGCCATCACCTCCACCAGACTGGGTGGCGGTGGTGGGGGCGGCATCTGCTGCGACCTACTGCCGCTCGCTCCGAATCCATCAGGGTTGCCACGAGTTGCCCCAACCATCTGAAACATGGAGGTTTAATATCAACAAAGGCTTTATAAATGTGGCAGAACCACCAGAATTAATCCGGCTCAAGCGCGCTAACCTTCACCACGAGGGCAATCAGGGCTAACTCACACTTCAAACAGAATAATTCATTGGTCTGTCGGGTAACCTCCCGATACAACCACGGTTTTTGCCGATCGAAACCACACATACATGTACTCACACGAAGGTGAGCCCAGAGGATACAACATTCCACAAATTTTACACCACAGGGTTCATCATAAATTATTATTACAACTGATTTCGAAATTTGTAAAACAAGGTACTTCAGAGTTCAAAGTAATTGAGTTCTTCAGAGTTCAATGCAGCAAAAAAAATAATGATACACTACTCGACGATACACGATGTCTCGATGAAGCCCGTACGTGACATCACTCGGCATTATCATCGTTGGCCGGGGGCATATCCCATTCCACCGACCAACCAGGAGGAAGGGTACACGGCCAAGTCAAACTAGCGATCATATCCTCGAAAGTATCTCCTGAAAACAAGCCACAAGCAAGGCTGAGTATACTAATACTCAGCAAGGCTTACCCGACTAGTGGAATATACTTAGCCGACTCCTAGACATGCAAGGCTTTTGGCTTGAGGGGTTTGTTTTGCCGAAAAGCATATACAAGTAGGTCCTTACTTTCAAATTTTAGCTCCAGATTCTAGTTTTCTTAACCATTCTAGGTAAGCAACTATCCAATATCATACATGGTAAAAGAATTAATTTGCATCCAATAATATTAATCATCATCATTGTTCCATTTCTTACTCTATGTGGTAAAAGGGTCAAGCAGTCTCAATAACCGCGAGAAACGGACGATTCGAATCGAATTTCTTAACCTTGCAAAGGAAACCTAAACACACGTCACGTGGTTACTCACAGAGTCACACGTGCAACTTTTCCCTTCAATTCCCGCTTCACGGAACAGGCCCACCGCCCTCGACTACATGTCCCCATGGACCCGGCCATGGCGGCACATGCACCCGCCATTAGCTAGATGTGAACGAATTCAAGACGGTGGGGAGTCTATTCCGGCCTCGGTTCAATCCGGTACTTAAGCTTACCGATTACCATATTCTCGGCATGTGGTTAGTACGTTCAAAGACTTAACCACCACTACCACACACTGCGGCCTTAGCATTTTTCACTAAACAGACGGGGCCTCAATCATCAACATAAACATCGTACCATAGCCCCGTCCGTCGACCTTATGATTGCAGCATGTAGTAAACATTCAACTCCTAAATTCTCGCGAGTGACTGGAAATCACCCGACTTTTACCGGAGTTCTATTAGCATAGCATTATATCAAACCTTATATCTAGTGTTCAGAGCATGGGTACCTAGGATCATGCAACTAAGTTTTCATTCAACTCCTATAACTTAATGCACAAGTAGAATAGAGTATTAAGTTGCATAATGTAGAAAAAACAGGGTTCATGCTCCGGGGCTTGCCTTCTTGGGTAAAGTTAGTTTGGGGCTCGTCTGAACTCGGGTTCGGGTCTTCGAAAGCTTCAGTTAGATTCACTTGAGCTTCACGCTGCTCACTTTCGTAGTATAAGCATGGATTAAGCACAAACACTGATCTAGGTAACTTCTCGTGATGAAATTTTTAGTTATAGTACATTATGTAGAGACAACAGCACTGTAAAAATTTCAGAAATTTCTGTGCAGTAGATTAATTTTGAAAAATGTAATACAAAGCCACTACTAGAACATAGTTATTTTTATACAGGACAAACCATGCAAGTATTGACGCCAACAGTTTTACAGGGTGTTAATCTATCAATATATGTGTTACTATAAATTTTTCAGATTTTAATGTGCAAGATACAAAGCATAATAAATAGGACAAGATACACCTATTTTAATAAAGATTAATTTCTACAGGATGTTTTACAACGTTTCTGTGTATGAAACTTTTTATACAGCAAGAGATACTCTAAAGTGTCCTACAGCAAAAAGTTGAACATTTTCCAAGCACAGAAACTAATTATTATTATTAGTGCATTTTTCCTACTACAAAATTATATAAATAGGTTATAGAAAGGAAAATGGTTCTAAACTTTTTCTGTGGTATTTAGGCATCACTATAACAGCTCTAGAAAAGTTTCATAACATGAATCACAATATAATAGCAGATACAAATTAGTTCTATTATTTCATGGCATGAACAAAGTTTAACAAAAAGTTTAGCTAGATATGGGTTCTGGTCCTAATATTTTTACACTGGCTTATACATTAAGCAACCAATCTACTATCCAAAAATCAGATTCAGAACTGGTCTACAACAGTGGGTACAATTAAAGTCTATTAAACTTTCCATTTAATTTAGAGCAAGATTTAGCATGCAACTGCAGAAAAGCATGTAACAAAAGTTGTAGATTTTCTTCTAATGATTCTAGAACAGTTGAGTTTGTATTTTCAAGATTTTTCTATGATTTTATATGAATTTTATAAGTTCGCTATTTTTGAATTCAAAGTTTAAACACAAGTTTAAGGTTATGCCCCTGGAAACTTGCGTGCAGACTCTTTTAAAGATTTCAATCGTTGCAATTGGGTCCCTGGGCGGCGCTGGCACGGCGGCCGGCCAGATTCCAGCAAGGGGGCTCGTCGGCGGCGAGGGGAAAAGAGTCGGGGAGATCCAGGGAAGTGAGAGCTACCTTGGGGTGGCCTTGGTCGGGGTTGGGGGTGGCCGGAGGTGGCTCGTCGGCGCGGAGCAGAGGGGCGGCAGCGGTGCGGAGCGTCGGCGACAGTGCTCCGGCGAGGAGGGGAGGGCGTGGGCTGGTCAATGAGTTTCGCGGCGTCAAGGGGAAACCATTTCGAGGCTTGGCTTGGACGGAGGAGCTTCGGAGTGGGCTGTCCGCGGAGCAGCAGGGGAGCGGCGGCGGCGCGAGTGGCGCTGGCGGTGCTCCGGCGGTGCTCCGGCGGTCGAGATGGTCGGGGAAGAGGCCGGTAAGCTTCAGTGGAGGGAGGGAAGCTCGCTGGGTGATGGGTTTGGGCAGTGGGAGGCTGGAGGATGGGGCTCCACTAGCGGGTGGTGCACGGCAGCGGCGGCGGCGTTCTGGTGGGTTGAGGCGCGCACGAGTGGCCTTGTGTCGCCTTTTATAGGTTGCAGGAGGGAGGCAGAGGACCGGGCAACTAGGGAGGGGTGGCACGACGGGGGCGTGTTACGGGTCGCGGTGGGCGGCGAGCAGAGCCGGCGCGGCGTGCGGCGGGCGCGGGCAGGGGATTTGGCGCTGAGGATTTGGTGTGGGGAGCGGGAGATCACGCGGCGCGCGGGTTGGGCGAGGAGCTGCAGCAGCTGGCTTGCCGGGCGGCGAGCGCGGCGACTGGCGGGACGCGGCGGGGACACGGGCACGGCGCGGACTGGCCATTGGGCGCGGCGGGCGGCGAGCAGAGGCGCGCGTCGCCGGCATGCGCATGGCGTGCGCGGACTGGGCATGGTCGCGGTGTGGGGAGGAGCGCGTGCGAGCGGGGCGCGGCCAGGCATTGGCTTGGCGCCTAGCGCCGGTCAGGCATCGTCGGCCAAGTGGCCAGCAGCGACTGCGCGGCGGGCGGAGGGTCGGGCGGAGCGTAGGGTCGGGCGAAGCGGAGGGTCGGGTGAAGCGCAGGGTCGGGCGAAGCATAGGGTCCAGCGACGTGGAGAAGGGTCTGAAGTGAAAATAGAAGAAAAGGCAGGGGCTGGTTTGCAAAGTCAAGTGTTACTCAAATTTTTGTGTTGCAACTCAAAAATCTCTAAACATGAAAATTGTTCAAAATGAAAAGTTACACAAGTTTTGTTTCAAGCCAAAGTTCATTTGAGTTCTAGTTTAGAAGTTATTTTAAAAACTCAAAAAGTATGATTCGGAGGGCACGTCATTTCCTGGGCAAAAATTTGTATTCTCTCCTAGGCTTCAACTAAACTTTTCTTTATCCTGTCATTGATGGTGTGTCTATTAAATTTCGCCGCCAAGTCCGTTGAGGTGAGAGTTATTTAATTTGTTTGATTAAAGTACATGTATTTATGCACATATACACATCTATTTTCAATTCAAAGAAAAACCCAATTATAATTCATTTCTTTTAAGCTTTTCTTAATTATTTATGCATCGTGTTTAAGCTAATGAGGCTTATTTCGTAATTTAAACACCTGAGGTGTCACAATAAATCTCCTATGATTCAAAAAGATGGTGTGGTAAAACAAAATATAGAACTTGACAGGCTTGATACAAGTGGTGTGCAATCTGCGGCTGGTTAAGAGAAATCTCTTAGCTCACGTTCTGCTTATCTGAAACCTTTCAAGGTTGGTAGAGATTAGGAAATGTAGTGGCCAGAAACTGTGATATTCAAAACACCTCTGACTACTCCATCTCCGACTGCATTTCCGACTACCGGGACTACCAACCCGACTGTTATGGCTCCCTCATCGACTACATCGACTACCATACGGCTTCTTTGACTACATTGCTGACTGCTTCGACAACATCTACTACTCCTTCATCTACATCTTCGACTGCTTGAACTGTACCATCATCGGCTACGGCTACAGTTCAACTATACTATGTCTTCGACTACCTCAACTGCATATCCGACTGCTTTCACCTTGTCTCCGGCTACTTCAGTCGCACCTCTGCTTAGCACGGCTACAACTCCGACTACACTGAATCGATGAATGCTTCAACAACTTAAGTTATACCTCCGCTTACTATGACTACACCATGGCCTGCTTTTACCGTATCTCCGACTAGTACGACCGCTTTTTCTATACGTCGACTACTTTTTTGACTGCTTAAGCGACACTTCCGACTACTATGTCTGCAGACTCATCCACTTCGACCACTTCAACTCTGATTTCCAACTGCTTGTTAATATATACATCCAGTCTTTCACTAAAATCTACCTACTTCGAGTGCTCTTAGCTTCTAGGCTACACTCCTTGTATCGGTTGGTATTCAACTCTAAGTTAGCCTATTACTACCTGCACAAAAGTTAGGCTACACTAAGAAGAGCATATACAAAAGCATTCCAAAGTCATCTCCTAGTAGTCATCAAGATTGTTGACAGACGACTTGCTGCGCGCAGGGGAGTGAGCTCCCATCTGTGCGGGCTGTGGGACTACTACGTCGTAGTCAAGGTCAAAGACACCCTCCATTTCCTCGGGTTCTTCCTCACTGTCAATGTCCATCACATCCGGTGGGGAATGAAGGGCTGCCTGTTGTGCGTGATGCATGTCGATATGTCCGTTGGCATCTTCCAGATCAATGTTGAGGTCATGCATCTGCTCTTCCAAGAACTTGATCATTGCTTCATGTTCACCCACAGTGGTTTCTAGTGTCTATACTTGGCCTTCAAGCTAGCCAATTCTAGCATCTCTATCACCAATCTCCTCAACTAAGTCTTACATCTGCTCATCCCTCAAGTTAACCGCCCATTGGAAGGACTGAGCAAGGTCTATCACCTGTGCCATCCCTTTATTCTGAAGTGCTAGTAGTCGGTATAGTGCATTCATGCACCGGGCTAAAAAGAGTATAGTATCGACTGGAATCTGATCTGCCAAGTGACCTAGGTGTGCAAACCTGTCCAGCCATAGAGGGTCGCTCTCGCTGACTGCTGGAAATAGACCCGCTTGGAGCCAGAATCACCTCCAATGGGTGCTGCTCACAAAATGTGGTTAGCGCCTTCATGGCTGCTGCCTCCCATGAGTCGATTAGGCAGTGCCCGACTACTTCCTTCTCAATGGCGAGCCACGCAGGGTTGAGTGGGTGCTTGGGAATGGTCATGCGCACCGAGAACCGATGGACACCCGTCTTCATAAACTCTTGCCCCACATAAAGAGGCGGATTCGGGTAACCAGCGGTGCTCAACACACCCCACAAGATGGAGGGGAAGCCCTCCCAGTGCATGGCCCTCCTCATCAACCACCATAAGAACTAGATCAGCCATCTGATTCACAAGCTTAAAAGGTGAGATAACAAAAACTGAGGCTCAAACAAATAAACAAAACTGGACAGTGCATAAAACTGAGCATAACTTCTGTGAGTGATAAGCAACCAGTCGCAAAAGTAACCAGAGCATTCCTAAAGTACTCGTGCCCCACTTTACTGGTCAGACCCAAGGCTGGATCATAATCTAAGATAACTATTTCCTTAAATTGGACTGAAAGCACAGAAACTTAGTTGAACTTTGGTTAATGACTTAGCTATTTTGGGTGGATTTTTGTACAGTTCATCCATACTTAATTTCTTTATTTACTTTAAAGATATGCAGCATGCACGTCCTTTCCATCCTCGCAACTTCACAGTGGCCATCAACTTGACCTTACGGAGTTAATTCGGTGGCTTAATTTATTACGTCTCTACCTATGAAAACTAGTCGAGCTCTCTTCGTTCTTAACCTATTGTACTCATGGTACTCGTGGTTAGCGTTCCTGCAGACCACTCACATAGATATCCTAATACATATTGCCACCTAGACATATTCCCATAAGACTTTATGAACTAGATATAATCCTTAACGAGTCCAACGCATTTTTCGAATAGGAGTTTTGTGGTCAAGTTTTAGAAAACTTATTTTTATGGTTTGTTGCAGACTCTGGCGTATGCTTTTCGCTCTGATACCAGCTGTGGCAGAACCGTCTGAATTAACCCGTCTCAAGTGCACTAACCATCATCCTTGAAGATGAACTGGCCACTATGCAATTCAAACGGATTAATCTGACGGTCTGTCGGGTAGATCCCGATGCAACCACTCAATATCTCGATCAAAACCAAGCATACACAACTCGCACGAAGGCAAGCACAGAGATTACAACATCCCATAGATTTTATAAGCACCAGCCGGACATTAATTATTACAAGTCGAAAATCACCACTCGAGTACTTTTAAGTTCACATAAAACTTTATTCAAATTGTATCTGCAGCGGAAAGAAAAGCACGATCAACTAGCGTCGGCAGAGTCATTGCTAGTCGGGAAAGGATCCCATTCCACTATCCCACCAGTCGGCAAAGCACTCGTCCAAGCCAAACATGCTACCATATCTTCAACAGACATACCTGAAAACATTGGCACAAGCAAGGCTGAGTATACTAATACTCTGCAAGGCTTACCCGACTATTGGTATAGAAGTACCGACTACTAATCATGCAAGGCTCTAAGGTTCTAGGGTTTTCTTTTTGCTGCAAAGCAACAAAGAGTAGGTCCTTAACTTCATATTTTAGCTTTCAATATGCTAGTTCATTTAACCAGTCTAGATGAGCTTCTATCTCTACTCAAACATGGTGGAAAACAATTAATCATCCAACATGTTTCATCATAGCCATAGTTCCTCTTGTTACTCTATCTGGTAGAAGTATTAAGCAGTCTCAATCATCGCGAGAAACGGACGATTCGAATCGAATTTCTTAACTTTGCAAGGGAAACTTAAACACAGGTCACGTAGTTACTCCAAGAGTCACACGTGCAAGTTTTCCCCTTTATCCCCGTTTTATGGATCAGGACCACCAGCCTCGAGTACAAAAGGTCCAAGAACCACGGATGACGCCTGAACATGACCCCTTTTGCACCCACCATTAGGCCCATGGGACAGCGTCAAGACGGTGGAACCTATCCATGCACCGGTTCAATCGAGTACTTAAGCTTACCGATTACTATATTCTGGGCATGTGGTTAGTACTTTCGAAAGCTTAACCACCACTACCACACACTGCGACCTTTGCATTTTTCACTACTCAGAGGGGTCCTCAACCACGAGTACTTTACCACAGCCCTGCCTATCACCCTTATAGTTGCAGTATGTGGTAAACATTCAACTCCTATAATTCTTGTGAGTAGCAGGAAACTACTCGACTTATACCGTACCTATTAGCATAGCATCTACTCGAACTTCCTGTTCTAGTAGTCATTACAAAGGTACCTAGGATCATGCAGCTAGGGTTCTAATCAACTCCTATGAAATTTAAATGCACAGGCAAAAGGAACAACAGTTGCATAATTTAAATACTAGGATCATGCACCAGGGCATGCCTTCTTGTGTAAAACTAGCCGGGGGTCCTCCGAATGTTGGTCCGGGTCTTCAGCGACTGTTGTTAGATTAGTCTGAGCATGGTGCTGCTCACTCTCGGACTCGGGCACCAGAGTGTAGATCCTGTCAGCGAGAGTAGTCGAGTCTATATGAATGCACATGAATGAGTGGTTTTACTAGTACAAGATTGCATTATAAAGTAGTCAAAACTTAAGTTAAGTAGTCGAGTACTTCATTTTCTTTTCCCTGGGCAGTCATTTATCGAGTACTTATCTGCATTAACTGATTTCATTAAGTGACCCGGTGATTTCGCATGTTGTATGGTCATTTTTAACAGGGAGCATTGGTTAACTGAAACTACTCGCAGGGGTAGTTTCTGGGTTGCAGAACTACTCGTAAAGATAGCTTCTGAGTTGAGATTTTCAGGTAGAGTTTGTTACTTACGTATAATCTTACAGTAAATTATTTAGCCATTTTTATTCAGCAGGTTACTCATGAAAAGCTTATTAAACAGCTATTTCTATGATTAAGATCTACTTGCACAGAACAACCATGCAAGAAACTGGTTTTCCACTTTTTACTGAACAAACCTACTCGCATGAGTAGTTTACTTCACATATTTGTAGATCTTTTTGGTGCAAGAAACAAAGGTTAACATTTTAGTTTGAAAGGGATCTAGCTTATAACAAAAGCACTCGAAACCCCAGGTTGTGCTTGGATTTAGAGCATGACATTTTTATGGAAGACTTTACCCTTAGCACTAAAGCTAGCATCCAAGTTTCATGAGCAGCTCTTTCCTGAAACTCTTGGAACAACTAAAAGCCATTTAAACTTGATTTAAATCCACATCTAAAAACATGTGGAAACAGATCCAAAGTCCTGTTACAAAGTTGTAGATCTCCACTTAAGGATTCCAGAACATCATAGCTTGTATTTTTTAGGATTTTTCTGTGATTGTTATGCATCTTCAAAGTTAATAGATTGGTTTTCAAGTTCTTGTTCCAGGTTCACAGATGAGTCCTTGAGATTTATAGAAAACTTCTCAGAAATATTGAAATCGACGCAGATGGGTCCTTGGTACAGGGGAACGACTACTGCCGGCTAAAATCCGGCAACTAGGGTTGCCGATGGTGAGGCGTGAAGGTGGGAGATGCAAGAGGGGAACAAACTGCACCTGTTTGAGGTCTTGGGTGAGGAAGGGGTGGACTGACGCGGCCTGCCGATGGTGGCACAGAGCCGGCGGCGGGGGCGGATGGTGGGGGCGACGGTCCGGTGAGGAAGATGACGCCGGGAACAGCGGTGCAGCTTCGGGATGAGGTGGAGAAGGTGGTGGAAGGGTTGTTTTAGGTAATGTGGGGGCGGATTTGTGCGTCCATGTACGGGGAATTGCTCACCGGAGCTGGAGGTTGAAGCCGACGAACTTAGGGTTTTTGGGTTGGCTTTTATAGGCGCGGGAGGGGGAATGGCGGCCTGGGCTTGAGCCTCAGGGGAAGGCGAGATAGGAGCCAAAACCGGGGGCGGATGGCCTAGCTGGCGCCGACGGGGGCTCGCCGTGGCGCCAGCAGCGTCTGCGGCAGAGGAAACATGCCGCATGGAGGCTTCCTGAGAGGGTAGCGCAAGATTTTGTGGGGCTTCGGAAGATTTCTGATGCGCTAGCAGGCCCACTTGGCCGGGCGGCCTCAGCTACGCCGGGGCGCGCCGTCCAGCTGGCCTGTCGGCGATGGGACAGGGCTGGGGAGGAGAGAGGAGGGAGAAGAACATTTGAATACCAAAATGGTTCAGCTTTTCAAGACCAACATTTTCTCTGTTATGACTAAGTTCAGCTGAGCAAACAATAAAAAGATATTTTGAATTTCCGAAAATAGGTATTTTGATGGCACGTCATTTCATGTGGATTTTTGCACTGTTAGCTTTTTTGTTTAACTAGACTTTTGTTATTCCTGTTTTGACAGGGGTGCCATTGAATTTACAGGTTCAAATGTGATCAATTTTGAAAGTTACAAGAGTTTGCTTTTACGGGTTCAATTGATTTATGCATATATACATATACACATATTTATTTGGTTGAAAGGTATATTTGATAGGTTGTTTCATACTTTTCTTGCCCTTTTGCGACTGATTTCATGGTTTGGATGTTTGTTTAGTCTTTTAGACACCTAGGGTGTCACATGTCCGGATACTCCGGATATATGTTCCGATACTCCGGACTTTGTGTCCGGAGTTCCCAAAGATATTCTCCGGAGAGTCCGGGTATGAAACGATCTTCACAAAAACAAGGATACTGATGCTGTAATTTAGATCGAGAGCTAGTGGTACCTTTGGAGTGTTTCTCACCAGTTGTCTTACTCTAGAGACTTGTATAATAGTAGATCGATCACAAACCCTAAAATGTTAGTCTCACTAGCAAATAACCAATAGTTCAATGTAAGGTGACACGGAGAGGCAAGGATTTGTTTCCCAGAGTTCACTCCAAAAGGAGCTACATCTCCGTTGAGGAAGAGTTCAAGAGACGGTGCTCAAGAACCCTTATGCTGCTCCCCAAGGGCGAGACCGACGCTCAAGCCCAAGGTCACCTACTTTGAAATCCTCCGAGAGGATGGCGAGTACAAACTTCTTGTGGAGCTCATAATACGGCTGAGCACTCACAAGCACGCCTAGCCGTTTAGGAGCACTTAGCTCCAAGAGTAACAAACTTCAATCACCGGCTTGACAAGGACCTAGTGCTCAAGGGATTTGAATGGCAGCTCACTAAGCACAAATCTCTCCTCTTGCAACACTCTCACTTGAATCCCCAATGGAAATCACTCAAAGATGGAAGGAGGGGTGTGAGAAGGCTCTTTCAAGGTGTTTCAAACTGTGCAACACGAAAATGGGCAAGAGCCTTCACTGTTATGGGTATAGGGGGGTATTTATACCCCCACTCCAAAAACTAGCCGTTGGAGCAAGAGGTGCCTGAAAACTCCGGGCAAATGTCAGGACACTCCGGACACTTCGGACTCAGAGAAATCTACTGACGAGAAACAGATACCCAGAGACTCCGGGTATATGTCCGGATACTCCGAACTTTGTGTCCGGACAGTCCGGACCCGGAGTCTCCGGACTCACCACGGACACTCTCAAAACTTTGTAGTGTAAGTTTGACTCACAAGTATTTGTATGGGTTCTCTTGAGAACTACTTCTAAGTCAAAACCTGCAGATCAAAGTCCCTCTTGATAGTACAGGGTTCCTATACTCAAAAATAAAATAAAAGTCTACTCTTCAAGTAAATTTCAACCACCGCTTTTTCATTTCCTTTTGACGGGTCGTACTTCATCATATGTTTTGCTTGTTCAACTTTAGTACCTGCACACATGCTAGATAAAGAGATTAAACATATATGTGTTTTGTCATCTAAACATTAAAACCCACTTAGGGGCCTAGATATCTTTCAATCTCCCCCTTTTTGGTGATTGATGACAACTCACATATATTTCATTTGATAATCATAAAGCTGTAAAATTCTAACATATAAAGAGCTCCCCCTTAATGTATGCCATGAGCTTGAATTTCAATTTGACTTCTCATATGTCAATATTGGCACATTAAGACAAAAACGTGGAAACTCCTTATATATTCTATAGTGGGGTGAGCAAGTGTGTGACAAGGCTAAATAACCGGAGTATCCGGACCTCCTGCATAGAACATAGAAAACAACAAGTCATCACAATTCAAATAAGCATCACACTAACATTTAAGCCTTAGAACAACTTTAAACTTAACAACTAAGCAGATTAAGGCACAAAGTAGCACACATTACAACTTGTTTTCACACGCCACATATTCCTTACACAAAAGATAGATAAATAAAGTGTGATACAAGCCGGTAGAGTTTGATTACAAGCCCAAGTCCAAATGATTACAAGAATAATGACATTTCACTCCCCCTTTGTCATCAAGTGCCAAAAAGGGAATGAAAAGGGGATAAGATCAACTATTCATCATCATCATCGGCATCTTCCTCGGAGGTGTCCTCGTCTTTGTCGGAGTCATGGTGCTCATGGTAGTCTTGAGGCACATCTTCTTCTGTCTCCTCATCCTCATCAAAGATCTCTTGGCCACCAGGAGGATCACGACGGGATCGAGTAGAAGCACGAGTCCGGCGACGAGGGCGAGGGAGTGGAGCATGAGCAACTGCAACGACAGCATTATCCGCTACGTCCCACTCGGCAAAAGGGTCATCAAACTCAGGTAACTCATGATATGGATCCGTGGGAAGGCCTACGTGATTCTTGATCTCGATGATATCCCTGCGGTTCTCGTTAACTTCCTTAGCCACGGACTTGCACATGCAGAAAATTCTTTGTAGAGCTCGTTTGATGAATGAGCTGTTGTGACCATGACGAGAAGAAGATGTACCCGAATAAGATGGAGCTGGGTCAAACCTCAGGTTTCTTGTGGCTCCGGCATGAAGAGGAGGTGCACGTGGTGCATCACTGGAGCGCGGATGAATACGAAGAGGCTCATGCTTGCAGTCCTTTGGAAATGTGATCATGGTGACCCTCTCAATCATATACATAATATAAGGAGCTGAAGGCAAGAATTTCTTGGGATCATTCATGGTTCTCCTTAGCTCATTCCAAATGAAGTCCATGATGCGAAAGGGTCTTCCACCAGGCATGGTACGAGCAAGGAGTGCGGAGTGCCGTGGTATCTCCATCCTTAGCATCAATAGTGGCACGGAGAAATGAATTCATAGTGTAGTAGTAAGGTTGAAGAGTGCTTGCATTACCAGCTTCAGCTAAGATAGGATTGTAGAATAGAGCGGGCAACTGACTAGGCTTCAACTGATTCTCAACATGAATGGGGTCACGCTTCTCATCATTAGAGCCAAGTCCAAGAAGCCATGAGAAGGTCATGTAGTCCACTCCATACTTCACTCCCTCTGTTGTCCAAAAGAAAGCAACTTTCCTTGCATCATAGTAGAGAGAGGAGTGGAATTGAGCAAGGATCTCCTCATTCCAATCATAACGGAAGCCTATGATGTCATAGAGACCAAATTCCTTGCACCTTGCAATTGCTTGATTGAAGAAGGGATCATTCAGTCTCGCAAAATACTCCCAATCCACATATTTGCAAGGAACAATGGGGGCCTATCGCTTGCGCAAGATGACTGAGGAGTAGAAGTCTTGATGGAGTTGACACCAAAAACGCCTTTCCAATCCTTCACATTTCTCATACTTGTACACCTCCTCCTTGTGAGCATTTGAGAGAGCCACAACTTGCTTGAAGTAGTTCTTTCCCATTTGAATGGCAAATCCTTCCATAATTTGAGGACGAGCAAGCTTGGGGCAAGTGGGATACTGACGTTGATCTTCCGAAAATGTCACTTGCAGGCGAGGAGGAGTGCGTGGACAAATGTCCCATGCAATGCCCCTGCTAGATGGATCAGCCCTGGACGGAGGATTTGGCATGCTTGCCATCATGTAGGGAGCTTGACGTGATGAAGGTGCTTGTGAACTGCTACCTGCGGGTTCTTTGCCAGGACGACGACGGGGTCATAGTTCTCTCGGAGGAGGACTAGGAGAGGAAGCTTCTTCCTCTTGAATTTGTGGATCATGGCGGCACTTTTGCCGACGCTGACCAGATGGTTCACCTGCTCTCCCCATTTCCTAGACAAGAGATGTGGTATGATTAAGAATGAGTTGAGGCAACCTTGGGTTGAAATGAGAAGGTCAGATGCTGCCAGGTCCGGATACTCCGGACACCAGGGTTGGAGTATCCGGGCCTATATCCGGAGTATCCAGATGTCGTGCCCCAAAACCCTAGGTTCAAAGTTTTTAAGATTTAAACATGGGAATTGAATCAAACTTGAACCACAGGATGCTAGACATGTGTAGAGACTACCCCCCAAGGCATATCTACTAACTCCAACCACATTGGGAGATTGGGCAATTTGAAGTTTGAATACCTTGAGAGACATTGAACGAGCGGGAAACTTCGAATCCGACGAATCCCTGGAGTTTCCGGAGGGGAGATTGTTCTTCCCTCAAAGATTTGCAAGAGATGTGTGCAGGGAAGGTGGAAATCGCCCCTAGGACGAGAGAGAGGGAGAGGAGGACGAAAAGTCAGCGGCGTCGGTGAAAAACGAGTGAAAGAATGGTTCTAAACCGACCCCCGCGGTAAATATACTCAATATTTACCGACCGGAGTATCCGGACATATATCCGGAGTATCCAGCTCCCCATGGAACTGAGCAGAAACAGCATGAAGTATCTTGATAAGGTTTGATTCTGAGGATAAGGACCAATGGCATGAGGAAATTACTTCACTTGAGATCAGCCAGCAATCAATCACTAGAACAATAATCTCAAGCAAGTAATATTAAAATCCAATCTTTTACAAAAGCAAAAATTTCACTCATTTATTTTGAACCATTTTTGTTTTTGCAAAAACATCTAGTCTAAGAGCACTCAAACATGCACAAGAGTTCAAACTAGGTTACAAGAATCCATGATGTACTCCTCAAAGTATGAAACCTTTGCTCATCCAGAGGCTTAGTGAAGATATCGGCAAGTTGCTCGACGGTGCTTACATGACGTAAAGTAATATCTCCCTTAGCCTCATGATCCCTTAAGAAGCTGTAACACCTCAGGTGTTTTAATTGTTAAACGAGTCTTATTGGCATAATCAAATGCATCGCTAACTAAGAAAATAAAAGGAATGGATTAAGTTTGGTTTTGCTTTTACCTTTAAAAGTTTGTATGTGCATAAATGCATATACTTTAATGACACAAATTAGATAACTTTCACATCAAAGCAGATATGGCTATGAAATTAAATGAGCACACCAGTATTAGCACAACCAATAAAAGTTTAGTTGAAGCCTAGGGAAGAAAATGAAATTTTGAAATAAAATGACGCGCCCTCCGAATAGAGTTTTCTTTAAGTTTTTAAAATAACTTTGGAACTAAAGCTCAAATGAACTTTGGCCTGAAATGAAACTTGTAGAACTTTTTATTCTGAACAACTTTCATGTTCAAAAGATTTTGAAATTCAAATTAGAAAGTGGAGAAAACGTCCTGTTTGCAACCAGCCCCCTGGAAACTTTCGAATTCTCGCACTTAGGCCCTTGCCCCTCCTCTGCTGCACCGTTCCCTCGCCCGACCGCCGCCGGCCACCTGGGCCTCGACGCCTGCGCGGCACCACGCGCCGAGCCAACCCCCGGCGCCCTGCTGCACCGCCCCCGCTCGCCCAACCACGGTCGCGCTTTCTTCTCCCCCCCCCCCCCACGCCGTGCCTCTGCCCAACCCGGCGCCCTGCAGCACCGCACCGCCGCCCAGTCGCTGGCCGCCGCCCGTCCACCCAGTGCCCCGTTGTGCCGCCCCAGCTTGCCAGTAGCACGCCCGCGTCGTCCGCACGCGACGTCGCGCCCCAGGGCGCGCCCAGCGCACGCACGCCACGCGCATGGCGCGCCTCTGGCCACTGGTCACCGCCGGCCGCCCCCAATAGGCGCCCAGCCTCGCCGCCCCCTCCACCCAGCGCCCGGCCGTGCCAAGCCCGCCCCCGTGAGCTCCACCGGCTATAAAGCCCGGCGCAGCGCCCCTCCCTCCTCTCCTTTCTTCTTCCCTGCCAGAACAGAGCAGAGCAGAGCTCCATTGCCGCCGGCGACCCAGCTCGCCGGAATTCGGCCGGACAGGATGATCCCCGCCGTGAATCGCGACCAGGGACTACATTGCGAACGCCCAAATCTTCCTAGGGGGTTTTCTGCTAGTTTTCAGGGACCCCTCTGTAAAGAAAGTTTTAACCAAATCAGTGAACTTGTAAAATTCGTATAAAATCGTAGAAAATTCAGAAAAATGCAAACTCAACTGTTCTGGAATCCTTAGAAGAAACTCTACAACTTTTGTTCCGAAGAGTTTCTCAGATTCTCAACATATTTTGCTCTAGATTAAATGGAAGGTTTAATGGACTTCTTTTGTACCCACTGTTGTAGATCAATTCTGACCCCAAATTTTGGGCAGTGAGTTAGTTGCTTGATGTTTAGGACTGTGTAAAAAGATCAGGACCAAAAGCCATCTCTTGATGCACCTTTTGTCCAACCTTGTTTTATGCCATAAAGTGATAGAACTAATTTTTCCTGCTGTTCTGTGATGTTTAATGTCATGAAACTTTTTCTGTGTTGTTGTAGTATTACCTAGAGGCTATAGAAAAATTTAGAAACATTTTTACTATATGTAACCTGTTCATATGAATTTGTGGTAGGAAAACTTCACTAATTCAAAATAGTTAGTAAAGCGCTTAGAAAATGTTCATATTTTTACTGTGAAACACATTAGAGTAGCTCAAGCTGTACAAAAAGTTTCATACTTAGAAACCCTGTATAATATCCTGTAGAAAATAATCTTTAATAACATGAGTGTAGCTTGTCCCATTTATTATGCTCTATATCATATACAATAAAATCTGAAAAATTTACAGTAACACAAATATGGTTATAGCAACACCCTGTAAAATTTTTAGCATCAATACTTGCATGGTTTGTTCTGTATAAAAATAACTAGATGCTAGCAGTGGCTGTGTATTACATTTTTCATATTTAACATGCTACACAAAAATGTCTGAAACTTTAACAGCGATCTTATCTCTGCATAATGTACTTTGAATAAAAATTGTATTACCAGAAGCTAACTAGATTAGTAATTGTGTTCAACTCATGTTTGTGTTTAAAAGAAAAACTAAGTTTTCAATATAACGCAACCCCTTCTCCTTTAATGAAGTTAAATAGATTAAGATAAACTCTATTAACGATTGCCCAGGAAATGTTAAAGTAAATAACTTCACAGCAAAACTTATGTCTTATGAACTGCAACTTTATCGTGAAGGAAATCGTGTCGTTTACCATCACCACTGCTCAAACTTGTGCATTCATGTAGAAACGACTACTCTCTCCGACGGGACGTGCGAGTTGGTGCCCGAGTCCGAGAGTGAGCAGCGAGAAGCCCAGGCAAATCTAACTGAAGCAGTTGAGACCCGGGTCAACGTTCAGACGATCCCCGGACTAACTATTCACAAGAAGGCAAGCCCCGGAGCATAACCCAATTCTTTTCCTAAATTATGCAACTCACTACTCTTTTACTTGTGCATTAAGTTTATAGGAGTTGAATGAAAACTTAGTTGCATGATGTTAGGAACCCATGCTTGAAAACTAGATGTAAGGTTCGATAGGATGCTGTGCTAATAGGACTCCGGTAAAAGCCGAGTGATTTCCTGTCACTCGCGAGAAAATAGGAGTTGAATGTTTACTACACGCTGCAATCATAAGGACGACGGACGGGCTATGATACGATGTTTACGATTGAGGCCCGTCTGTCTAGTGAAAAATGCTAAGGCCGCAGTGTGTGGTAGTGATGGTTAAGTCTTTGAACGTACTAAACACATGCCGAGATTATGGGAATCGGTAAGCTTAAGTACCTGATTGGCCCGGCAAGGGGAAGGCATCCTACCCTTTGAACTTCGGTCCCACTATATGGCGAGTGCACGAGTGGTCACGACCTGGCGCCGAACCGTGGCGTGGGGCTCGTGTACTCTCGGAAGGTAGCCCCGATCCCCGACCCGGAAAGAAAGGGGAAAAGTTGCACGTGTGACTCTGTGAGTAACCACGTGACGTGTGTTTAGGTTTCCCTTGCAAGGTTAAGAAATTCGATTCGAATCGTCCGTTTCTCACGGCTATTGAGACTTCTTAACCCCCTTTACCCACAGAGTAAGAAGAGGAACAATGATGATGAATAAATTTGTTGGATGAAATTTAATGCTTCACCATGAATGATTTTGGATAACTGCTTATCTAGTATGGTTAATGAAACTAGAATCTTGAGCTAAAAGTTGAAAGTAAGGACCCACTTGTAGCAGCTTTTCGGCAAAACAAACCCCTGAGCCAAAAGCCTTGCATATCTAGAGTCGGTGGAGTAGATTCCACTACTCGGGTAAGTCTTGCTGAGTATTAGTATACTCAGCCTTGCTTGTGGCTCGTTTTCAGGTGAGACCTTCGAAGATATGATTGCTAGCTTGGCTTGGCCCTGCACTCTTCCCCCTGGTTGGTCGGTGGAATGGGATACGCCCCCGTCCAACGGAGATAATGCCGAGTGATGTCTCGTACGGGCTTCACCGAGACATCCTGTATCGTCGAGTAGCTTCCGTTGTTTTAATTTTCCGCTGCAACTTAAACTCTGAAGAACTTCTTAGTGATCATTGAAGTACTTGGTTTCTAAACTCAAAACTTGGTCTGTAATATTTACTTATGATAATATTGTAATATTTACTGGAATGTGATATTCTCTGGGCTCATCGTCTCATGAGCGTTTGTATGTATGGCATTCGATCCGCTCTACCGTGGTTGTATCGGGAAGTTATACCCGACAGACCAGTGGATTACTCCGTTTGAAGTGTAAGGTTAACCGAGATTGCCTTAATGGTGATGGTTAATACACTTGAGCCGGATTAATTCAGGTGGTTCTGCCACAGCTGGTATCAGAGCCGTAGCTGGTGCCACAGCTGGCAACAGCTGGCGCCAGAGCCAAAATACATACGCCAGAGAATGCAACAAGCCTTAAAAACTCGTTTACTAAAACTTGACTAGAAGGATGTGTTGCGAAATACGTTGGTGCGTTAAGGATGGTGCCTAGTTCGTAAAGCCATAAGGGATTATGGGAAAGTTACTAGGTGGCTATCTAACTACTATATATATTATCAACTGACTTCCAGCACATTACTTTCTGTCAAAACTTACTTTCATGCACAACCGACCTTAAATTCTGTAACGACGCACTCATCGCTAAGGTAAGAAGGTAAGGATCCTCAGCCAACTGAGAGAGCTTGGCCTTCCTGTCGGTGATGCGAACCGAACGCTGCCCTCAAGCAGTGGCTTACTTGAGGTGCTGCCAATATGCCAACTGTTAGTTGAACATATTGGGAGTAGAAGGTTTGGCGCAGGGTATGGCGATCGCTGTTCATACCCCCGTCTCATGACGGTACCCCCGTGAATACGCTATCTCGATAGCGTATGTTAACGTCGTCTGTACGGCGGAAATTGTACAGATATCGTTTCTATAAGTAAACGGTAATGAATACGGACGCTTTCATGAGTGCTGGCATGAAAGGTTCATGAAATATATATGCTATATCAATCTTCTGCAGGTACACTAACCGCGATTACGATAAGTTAAAGAACGGTTAGAAAATCTCGACTAGCTATTATAGTGAGAGGCGTATCACGTATGCCACCGAAACTATCTTCGTAAGACCAAAAGTTATTTGGCAATTCTTTTATTTTGTGAGGACGAATAGGACGTGCATGCATCATGACCATATATATCTGAAATTGAAAATGCGTTGTATGAGAGTGGTAAGGTTCTTGCGTATCTAAGCGTGATTTTGCATAAGGACTATCTAGCGAATCTGTCACAAATCTGCCATGACCGAAAAGAGAGATTTATTGATCAAAGAAAATGATATTTTCTGGTAAAGTTCATGTTGAAATAATTGTTCCAAATTTTGTAATCTATCTCGTGTTCAAAAATGAAAAAAATTCTGAACTTATGGATAGTAAGAAATAACAGAAACCATGGAATGTCAGAATTCTGTCCAGAATAAGCACTTCTGCCTCTTAAATTTTTAGGCCCCCTTCCTACAGTTTTCTGCAAAAGAGTACAACACAAAACTTGTACCAAATTTACCCAAGTAGCTGCTATTAAAATTTGGTAAATTTTGGCTGGGTAGATTTTTCCCGGTGCACGAAATATTGGCCCACTGTTCACTGAAAATTCTGGGTAGATAGAGAAGTGAGACCTTAAGGAAACAGCCATCTTAGAGCCTAATTCAGCCAAAGTGTTGAATACCAAACTTGTCCTAAATTCTGTGGTCTAGGTTCTCACAAAATTTCAGCCCTATTGGATCTTGCTAGTTTGAGTTATAGGCCAGATACTATAACTCGTTCTGCTGAAAAACAGCCAACCAGCGAAGCAAAGAGTGAATCGTTTGACCATCTTAGCCATCGATTTAGCATCTTGACTGAATATCAAAGTTGTACATCCCTAAATTCCCTATCCACTGCCAAAATATGAGGAACTTTGGATGAACCTACCAGGAGTTATAAGATTCTTATGGCAGACAGTTTTTATGCCCGTGATTCCATCCAGGACCTTTTGGAAGTCTACTATTCGGCATTAGATCCTTTTTTTTTTTGAGTCATGGAAGCAATATGGATCACGTTGCTAATGAAGAACATTCGCCTTTTCAGATGGTTGGAGCAACCCGTGGTAACCCGGATGGTTTTGGTGCTAGCGCAAGTGGATCACAACCACAGCCGCCACCACCACCTGGTTTAGTGGAAGTAATGGCCGCTCAAACCGAGTTGCTTCGTCAGCTTGTCAAGGGGCAGGAAGCGATTTTTCAATGCCTGCAGCCACAACACCATCAAGGGGATGGGTGCAATGTCCACCATCCTCAGGTTGCTAGCTATCCAGAGCTCAATAACAAGATGATGGACACAAGAGACGTTTACTCAGACTCCTTATTGCCCCCATCACAACTTCCGATGAAACTTAAGGATCACCAAGTAAAGCATCGGACTCTCAAGCCTGACCCATGCAGCATAGACTTGACTGGATGGGAAATTACCTGCACAGAATTCATCCCACGGGGCCGACGTCAAGTTAGCAAAACTACTGACGCCGGCATAGTCCTTCGAACACAAACTCGCTCACCTGTTCCGGAAAAGATAGACCCTGCCAAATGCACCACACCCAAGGGAGGTTCATTGGGTATGCCAGTAGCGATATCTTCAGATAACAAACAACCCCGTCGTCCAAGTGAAAAAAACCGTTGCTTCAATTGTAGCAGTGCTAACCATTTTGCTCGAGAATGCCCTCAGCCTAGGAAGCCAAAGCAGGGCCAAGGTTCTAGCCAAACCCATCAGAACAAGCGTAAAAGACAGGGGAACAAGAGCAAAGGACAGATTGATCAGCTTGAAGCGCTCCCTAAAGGTGCACCCTTAATAACACGCACATCCTCTATTTAATAACAAGCCTGCAGTTATATTATTTGATTCTGGTGCATCGCATAGTTTCATAAGTGCAAAATTCGGTGCAAAAGTAGGCTTGAATGTTTGTCACACAAAAGGGTCATATATGATATCAACACCGGGTGGTAAAATTGCTTCAAACCAAATGATCAGACAAGTACCAGTCAAGTTGGGTAGTAAAACCATCGACACAGACCTTGTCCTTTTACCTCTTGACGGCATGGATATCATTTTGGGAATGAACTGGATGACTATGCATGGAGTCACGCTGGACCTTTCTTCCCGAGCCGTTGAGATAAATTCGCCTAGTCACGGAGCCACTACCCTTTACCTACCATTCCTAGATTGCACGAATTCCTGTGCTTACAAGATGGAAGGACTTAAGCTAGAGGATATTCCTGTAGTAAACGAGTATGCCGACGTTTTTCCGGATGACTTACCAGGAATGCCATCAGATAGGGATATTGAGTTCATCATTGAACTACAACCAGGCACTGCACCTATATCCAAAAGACCATATAGGATGCCCCCTAAAGAGTTGGCAGAGCTGAAAATTCAACTCCAAGAACTGCTGGACAAAGGTTTCATTCGCCCTAGCGCGTCACCTTGGGGATGTCCGGCCCTATCCGTAAAGAAGAAGGATGACAGCTTAAGATTATGTGTGGACTACCGACCTCTCAATGCGGTAACTGTTAAAAATTAAATACCCACTTCCCCGTATCGATGTACTCTTCGATCAATTAGCTGGAGCCAGAGTCTTCTCAAAGATTGATCTTCGTTCGGGATATCATCAAATCAAGATTCGCCCGTGCGATATTCCTAAGACTGCCTTCTCCACACGATATGGACTAAATGAATTCTTGGTCATGTCCTTTGGACTCACCAATGCCCCCGCCTACTTCATATATCTCATGAATTCGGTATTCATGCCCGAACTTGACAAATTCGTCGTAGTGTTCATCGACGACATCCTTATTTATTCCAAGGATGAGGAAGGGCATGCTAAGCACCTGCGCATTGTTCTTCAGCGTCTAAGAGACCATCAGCTCTATGCTAAGTTTTCGAAGTGTGAATTCTGGTTGGATACTGTAAAGTTCCTAGGTCACATGATCTCCAGCGAAGGCATAGCTGTTGACCCTAGCAAGGTACAAGAGGTGATGGATTGGAAACCCCCTACCTCTGTTCATCAGATTCGCAGTTTCCTCGGCTTAGCCGGTTACTACCGTCGCTTCATCCCGGATTTCTCTCGAATTGCTAAGCCCATGACTGAACTGTTAAAGAAGGAAGTAAAGTTTGTATGGAATGAGAAATGTGAAGAAGCTTTCCACACTCTCAGAGAGCATCTGACTACTGCACCTGTGTTAGCTCAACCCGATAATACCAAGTCGTTCGATGTATATTATGACGCATCGGGTACTGGTCTGGGATGTGTGCTTATGCAAGAGAATCGAGTGATTGCATATGCCTCACGAGCCCTACGGCCCCACGAGCAGAATTATCCCACTCACGATCTTGAGCTTGCAGCTGTCATTCACGCTCTGAAAATATGGAGGCACTATCTCATGGGTACATAGTGCAATATCTACACGGATCATAAGAGTCTCAAGTATATCTTCACACAAGCCGATCTGAATATGAGACAACGAAGATGGCTAGAATTAATCAAGGATTATGACCTTGAAGTGCACTACCACCCCGGCAAGGCTAATGTAGTCGCAGATGCACTAAGCCGCAAGTCCCATTGCTATTGCTTATCCACGGAATCCTACAATGAGACATTGTGTGCAGAAATGAGGAAGCTTAACATGGAAATGGTTTCCCAAGGCACTCTAAATCACATCTCAGTTGAGCCCACTCTTCACGACCAAATCGTCATGGCACAACTACATGATGAAGGAATTAAGATCATCAAACAAAAATTCTCTCTAGGTGAGGAGAAGTATAAATGTTTCCGCCAGGACCATAAGGGAGTTTTATGGTTCGAAAGTCGCATAGTCGTTCCGAAGAATCGTGAACTCCGCAAGCAAATTCTCGATGAGGCACACCTTTCCAAATTCTCTATCCACCCCGGCAGTAGCAAAATGTATCAGGACCTAAGGCAAAACTTCTGGTGGACTAGAATGAAAAGAGAAATTGCTACGTATGTCTCAGAATGTGACACGTGCCAGAGAGTAAAAGCTAGCCACTTGAAGGTAGCCGGTACACTACAACCGTTACCTATACCATCATGGAAATGGGAAGACATAAGTATGGACTTCATCGTTGGACTACCAAACACTTCCCAGAAACATGATTCCATATGGGTTATCGTGGATAGACTCACAAAGACGGCACATTTTCTTCCGGTACACACCACCTATTCTACCAAGAAATATGCCGAGATTTACCTCGATCGTATTGTTTGCCTACATGGAATACCTAAGACAATTATTTCCGATCGTGGTCCTCAGTTTGTAGCACGTTTCTGGAAACAACTGCAAACGTCTCTTGGTACCAAACTGATTCGCAGCTCAGCATACCATCCTCAGACTGACGGACAAACGGAAAGAGTAAACCAAATTCTTGAAGACATGCTGAGAGCTTGCGTCATCCAATATGACAAGAATTGGGACAAATGCCTACCCCTAGCAGAGTTCTCGTACAACAACAGCTATCAAACGAGTTTGAAAATGGCACCATTTGAGGCCCTATACGGACGAAGGTGTCGAACTCCTTTGAGCTGGTCGCAAACCGGAGAACGTAAAATAATTGGACCCGACCTGGTAATTGAGGCAGAGGAGAAAGTAAAGGTAATACAAGCAAATCTTAAAGCCGCACAAGCCCGACAAAAGAGCTATTCTGACAAAAGAAGAAAGCCCCTACAATTCGAAGTTGGCGATCATGTCTATCTTCGAGTTTCACCCACCAAGAGAGTGCAAAGATTCGGAATCAAAGGCAAACTAGCTCCCCGTTATGTTGGTCCTTACGAAATCCTTGAGAGCTGCGGACCCGTAGCCTACAAATTACGACTGCCCCCTTAGCTCACGGCCACCCTGATGTCTTCCACGTATCTCAACTCAAGAAGTGTATTCGAGTCCCTACCGAGATTGTGGAACAACAAGAAATATCGTTAGAGCCCGACCTCTCGTATGTCGAACACCCAGTTAAAATTAGCATGACCAATAAAAGTTTAGTTGAAGCCTAGGGAAGAAAATGAAATTTTGAAATAAAATGACGCGCCCTCCGAATAGAGTTTTCTTTAAGTTTTTAAAATAACTTTGGAACTAAAGCTCAAATGAACTTTGGCCTGAAACAAAACTTGAACTTTTTATTCTGAACAACTTTCATGTTCAAAAGATTTTGAAATTCAAATTAGAAAGTGGAGAAAACGTCCTGTTTGCAACCAGCCCCCTGGAAACTTTCGAATTCTCGCACTTAGGCCCTTGCCCCTCCTCTGCTGCACCGTTCCCTCGCCCGACCGCCGCCGGCCACCTGGGCCTCGACGCCTGCGCGGCACCAGGCGCCGAGCCAACCCCCGGCGCCCTGCTGCACCGCCCCCGCTCGCCCAACCACGGCCGCGCTTTCTTCTCCCCCCCCCCCCCCCACGCCGTGCCTCTGCCCAACCCGGCGCCCTGCAGCACCGCACCGCCGCCCAGTCGCTGGCCGCCGCACCTCCACCCATTGCCCCGTTGTGCCGCCCCAGCTTGCCAGTAGCACGCCCGCGTCGTCCGCATGCGACGTCGCGCCCCAGCGCGCGCCCAGCGCACGCACGCCACGCGCATGGCGCGCCTCTGGCCACTGGTCACCGCCGGCCGCCCCTAATAGGCGCCCAGCCTCGCCGCCCCCTCCACCCAGCGCTCGGCCGTGCCAAGCCCGCCCCCGTGAGCTCCACCGGCTATAAAGCCCGGCGCAGCGCCCCTCCCTCCTCTCCTTTCTTCTTCCCTGCCAGAACAGAGCAGAGCAGAGCTCCATTGCCGCCGGCGCCCCCACCTCGCCGCGGGGCCCCTTGCTCCGGCCCACCTCCGCCCGAGACAAGCGCTGAAACGGGTCCTCCTCAATGCGCTGAAGCTTCCCAGCCCGAGCCCCGCCGCCCTCATCGCCGGAGCGCCGCCGTCCGCGCCGCCCCACCGCCGCCGCCCCAGCTCTCCGCGGCTAGCCCGCCACCAGCCACCCCGAGCCACTCCAAGACCACCAATAGGTGCGCCCTGGTTCCCTCTCCGTGCTCCCCCACCTTGCCCTCGCCGCCGGCGACCCAGCTCGCCGGAATTCGGCCGGACAGGATGATCCCCGCCGTGAATCGCGACCAGGGACTACATTGCAAATGCCCAAATCTTCCTAGGGGGTTTTCTGCTAGTTTTCAGGGACCCCTCTGTAAAGAAAGTTTTAACCAAATCAGTGAAATTGTAAAATTCGTATAAAATCGTAGAAAATTCAGAAAAATGCAAACTCAACTGTTCTGGAATCCCTAAAAGAAACTCTACAACCTTTGTTACGAAAAGTTTCTCAGATTCTCAACATATTTTGCTCTAGATTAAATGGAAGGTTTAATGGACTTCTTTTGTACCCACTGTTGTAGATCAATGCTGACCCCAAATTTTGGGCAGTGAGTTAGTTGCTTGATGTTTAGGACTGTGTAAAAAGATCAGGACCAAAAGCCATCTCTAGATGCACCTTTTGTCCAACCTTGTTTTATGCCATAAAGTGATAGAACTAATTTTTCCTGCTGTTCTGTGATGTTTAATGTCATCAAACTTTTTCTGTGTTGTTGTAGTATTACCTAGAGGCCATAGAAAAATTTAGAAACATTTTTACTATACGTAACCTGTTCATATGAATTTGTGGTAGGAAAACTTCACTAATTCAAAATAGTTAGTAAAGCGCTTAGAAAATGTTCATATTTTTACTGTGAAACACATTAGAGTAGCTCAAGCTGTACAAAAAGTTTCATACCTAGAAACCCTGTATAACATCCTGTAGAAAATAATCTTTAATAACATGAGAGTAGCTTGTCCCATTTATTATGCTCTATATCATGTACAATAAAATCTGAAAACTTTACAGTAACACAAATATTGTTATAGCAACACCCTGTAAAATTTTTAGCATCAATACTTGCATGGTTTGTTCTGTATAAAAATAACTAGATGCTAGCAGTGGCTGTGTATTACATTTTTCATATTTAACATGCTACACAAAAATGTCTGAAACTTTTACAGCGATCTTATCTCTGCATAATGTACTTTGAATAAAAATTGTATTACCAGAACCTAACTAGATTAGTAATTGTGTTCAACTCATGTTTATGTTTAAAAGAAAAACTAAGTTTTCAATATAACGCAACCCCTTCTCCTTTAATGAAGTTAAATAGATTAAGATAAACTCTATTAACGATTGCCCAGGAAATGTTAAAGTAAATAACTTCACAGCAAAACTTATGTCTTATGAACTGCAACTTTATCGTGAAGGAAATCGTGTCGTTTACCATCACCACTGCTCAAACTTGTGCATTCATGTAGAAACGACTACTCTCTCCGACGGGACGTGCGAGTTGGTGCCCGAGTCCGAGAGTGAGCAGCGAGAAGCCCAGGCAAATCTAACTGAAGCAGTTGAGACCCGGGTCAACGTTCAGACGATCCCCGGACTAACTATTCACAAGAAGGCAAGCCCCGGAGCATAACCCAATTCTTTTCCTAAATTATGCAACTCACTACTCTTTTACTTGTGCATTAAGTTTATAGGAGTTGAATGAAAACTTAGTTGCATGATGTTAGGAACCCATGCTTGAAAACTAGATGTAAGGTTCGATAGGATGCTGTGCTAATAGGACTCCGGTAAAAGCCGAGTGATTTCCTGTCACTCGCGAGAAAATAGGAGTTGAATGTTTACTACACGCTGCAATCATAAGGATGACGGACGGGCTATGATACGATGTTTACGATTGAGGCCCGTCTGTCTAGTGAAAAATGCTATGGCCGCAGTGTGTGGTAGTGATGGTTAAGTCTTTGAACGTACTAAACACATGCCGAGATTATGGGAATCGGTAAGCTTAAGTACCTGATTGGCCCGGCAAGGGGACGGCATCCTACCCTTTGAACTTCGGTCCCACTATATGGCGAGTGCACGAGTGGTCACGACCCGGCGCTGAACCGTGGCGTGGGGCTCTTGTACTCTCGGAAGGTAGCCCCGATCCCCGACCCGGAAAGAAAGGGGAAAAGTTGCACGTGTGACTCTGTGAGTAACCACGTGACGTGTGTTTAGGTTTCCCTTGCAAGGTTAAGAAATTCGATTCGAATCGTCCGTTTCTCACGGCTATTGAGACTGCTTAACCCCCTTTACCCACAGAGTAAGAAGAGGAACAATGATGATGAATAAATTTGTTGAATGAAATTTAATGCTTCACCATGAATGATTTTGGATAGCTGCTTATCTAGTATGGTTAATGAAACTAGAATCTTGAGCTAAAAGTTGAAAGTAAGGACCCACTTGTAGCAGCTTTTCGGCAAAACAAACCCCTGAGCCAAAAGCCTTGCATATCTAGAGTCGGTGGAGTAGATTCCACTACTCGGGTAAGTCTTGCTGAGTATTAGTATACTCAGCCTTGCTTGTGGCTCGTTTTCAGGTGAGACCTTGGAAGATATGATTGCTAGCTTGACTTGGCCCTGCACTCTTCCCCCTGGTTGGTCGGTGGAATGGGATACGCCCCCGTCCAACGGAGATAATGCCGAGTGATGTCTCGTACGGGCTTCACCGAGACATCCTGTATCGTCGAGTAGCTTCCGTTGTTTTAATTTTCCGCTGCAACTTAAACTCTGAAGAACTTCTTAGTGATCATTGAAGTACTTGGTTTCTAAACTCAAAACTTGGTCTGTAATATTTACTTATGATAATATTGTAATATTTACTGGAATGTGGTATTCTCTGGGCTCATCGTCGCATGAGCGTTTGTATGTATGGCATTCGATCCGCTCTACCGTGGTTGTATCGGGAGGTTATACCCGACAGACCAGTGGATTACTCCGTTTGAAGTGTAAGGTTAACCGAGATTGCCTTAATGGTGATGGTTAATACACTTGAGCCGGATTAATTCAGGTGGTTCTGCCACAGAAGCGATGTCGAATATCTATGTGCTTTGTTCGGGAGTGTTGGACCGGGTTGTTAGCTAACTTGATTGCACTCTCATTGTCACACAATAGAGGAATTGCATCAAAAGGACAACCAAAGTCACTCAATGTTTGTCTCATCCACAAGAGTTGTGCACAACAAGCACCAGCAGCGACGTATTCGGCCTCCGCCGTGGATAAGGCAACCGAGTTTTGCTTCTTAGAGCTCCAAGATACTAGGGACCGCCCAAGAAATTGACAAGTCCCTGTAGTGCTCTTTCGGTCTACTTTGCAACCGGCATAATCTGAATTGGAATAGCCAAGTAAGTCAAAAGATGATCCCTTAGGATACCATAAGCTAAGGTTAGGAGTGAAAACCAAATATCTTAGGATTCTTTTAACCACCATCAAATGACATTCTTTCGGATTAGCATGAAATCTTGCACACATGCACACACTAAGCATAATATCGAGCCTAGATGCACAAAGGTAAAGAAGAGATCCAATCATGGAGTGATATACCTTTTGATCCACGGCCTTGCCTTCTTCATTTAGGTCGAGATGTCCTTGAGTCGACATAGGAGTTTTGATGGGCTTGGCATTCTCCATGTCAAACTTTTTGATAATATCCTTGATGTACTTGGTTTGACTAATGAATGTGCCATCCTTGAGTTGCTTGATTTGGAATCCAAGGAAGAAGGTCAACACACCCATCATAGACATCTCGAATCTCTTTGTCATAATCCTACTAAACTCCTCGCACCAAAACATTTTAGTAGAACCAAATATAATGTCATCGTCATATATTTGGCACACAAAAATATCTTTATCAACCTTGCGAGTAAAGAGAGTAGGATCGGCTTTGCCTATTTCAAAACCTTTCCTTAAGAGAAAATCCTTAAGGCATTCATACCATGCTCTTGGGGCTTGCTTAAGTCCATAGAGCGCCTTATGTAGCTTGTAGACGTGGTTTGGAAACTTGGGATCTTCAAAGCCCGGTGGTTGCTCAACATATACCAATTCGGAGATTGGTCCATTGAGAAAAGCACTCTTTACGTCCATTTGATGTAGCTTGAAATCATGGTGAGTAGCATAGGCAAGTAAAATGCGAATTGATTCAAGCCTAGCTACGGGAGCTTATGTCTCACCAAAATCCAAACCTTCAATTTGTGTGAAGCCTTGAGCTACCAACCTTGCCTTGTTTCTTGTTACCACGCCATTCTCATCTTCTTTATTTCGAAAGACCCACTCGGTTCCAATGACGTTTTGGTTGGGTCTTTCTACTAAGGACCAGACTTCATTCCATGTGAAGTTGTTCAATTCTTCTTGCATAGCCATCACCCAGTCCGGATCATCCAAAGCTTCATCTACCTTAATGGGTTCCAAGGAAGAAACAACAAGTAATGTTCACAAAAAGTAGCCAAACGAGAATGAGTGGTTACCCCTTTATTTATGCTTCCAAGGATGTTATCTACGGGATGATTCCTTAGAATGGTTTGATGAATTCTTAGATGAGGCTCTGGAGATTGGTGTTGAATGGGTTCAGCATCTTTTTCAGCTTGAGGATGATCTTGATGTGGAGTTGACGATTCAGCTTCATTTTCCCGGATAGTCCGGGCCTCAGTCCGGATACTCCGGACAGAAGATCCGGAGTCTCCAGACATATGGCCGGAGTATCGGGTTGCACGGAGGATGGAGTGTTGGATGGCCCATGAAGCATCAACTCATCATCATCATCTTGATCAACTTGTTCTTGAGGCTTTATTTCACCAGTGGCTAGCTTCTTGATTGCCTTTCTTGCTGGTTCTTCCATGCGTACAACAATATCAACTTGCTCCCCTTGAGAGCCATTAGATTCATCGAATGTCACGTCACAAGCAACTTCAACACACCCGGAGGTTTTGTTAAAGACACGATAGCCATGAGCATTCGAGGCATAACCAAGAAGAAAACCTTCATCAACTTTAGAAGCAAACTTAGAGTTTTTGGGCTTCTTGTTAAGAATGAAGCACTTACTTCCAAAAACTCTAAAGTAAGACATGTTAGGCTTTTTACCAATGAGAAGCTCATATGCCGTCTTGTTCAAGATCTTGTGCAAATATAGGCGGTTGATGGCATGACACGCCGTGTTGATTGCTTCCGCCCAAAATTTATCCGAGATCTTGTATTCATCAAGCATCGTCCTTGCGGCTTCAAGGAGGGTTCTATTTTTCCTCTCAACAATTCCATTTTGTTGAGGTGTATATGGAACTGAAAACTCTTGACTGATTCCTTCTCCATTGAGAAATTCTTCTATGTTGGTGTTCTTGAATTGGGTGCCATTGTCACTCCTTACTTTCTTGATGTTGGTTTCAAACTCATTTTGAGCTCTTTTTGCAAACTTCTTGAATGTATCTTGTAGTTCACTTTTATCATGCAAAAAGAACACCCAAGTGAAATGAGAATAATCATCAACAATGACAAAGCTATATTTGTTACCACCAATGCTTATGTAAGCCACCGGGACAAAAAGATCCATGTGTAGTAGTTCAAATGGCTTGACGGTGGTGACGATGCTCTTTGAAGGATGAGGAACACCAACATGCTTTCCGTCTTGGCACGCAAAACACACACAATCCTTCTCAAAAGAAAAATTATTTAGTCCTAGAATGTGATCCCCTTTTAGGAGCTTGCTGAGATTTTTCATCCCAACGTGAGCTAGTCGGTGATGCCATAACCAACCCAAGCTAGACTTTGCCACCAAGCATGTGTTAAGTTGAGCCTTTTTTTTGTGAAAAATCCACTAGATAAAGCTTTCCCTTGAGCACTCCCTTGAAAGCAACAGAGTCATCGCTTCTCCTAATGACGGTCACACCCGCATTAGTGAATAAAGAATTGAAGCCCGTGTTACAAAGTTGTGAAATAGACAACAAATTGTAACCAAGAGATTCAACCAAAAGAACTTTTGAGATAGAAAATTTTGAGTTTAGATTGATGTTACCAGTGCCAAGAACTTTCCCTTTATCTTTTTCGGCAAAGGTTATAAAATGATCTTCATTTGATTCTTTCAATGTTTTGAACATATTTCCATCTCCGGTCATATGATTTGTGCATCTGCTATCGATCACCCATGTTGATCCACCGGAGGAATATCCCTACAAAACAAGATTACTCTTTCGTTTTAGGTACCCAACGATACTTGGGTCCTATTATGTTAGTTATAAGCACCTTGGGTACCCACACATGGCTCTTCCTAGTGTTCCATGTGCGGTGACCCACAAATTTTTCAACCACTTTACCACGGTGGTTTCTTGTTAGCACATAATCTGCATAAAAGGATACATGAGAAAATGATTCTTGTGGTTTTAAGTTGATTGTGCTTGAGGCTTGAAACTTGTCTTGTCTTGATGAGAATGCAACAATCTTGGCACCCTCATCACATGTAGTACCTCCCTTGACAAACTTGACATGACTAGTCCCTTGAATCTTACCATTTCCCTTGCGGATGGGAGTAGTCATGTTCACTAGACCTCCATTTGTACCCAAGGCGTCCGTCTTGTTATTCTTGACAAATGGAATTTTTTGTGATGCACCTTCTCCGTTCTTCCCAAGTCCCTTACCTTTCTCAAATCCATACTTCTTCAAATATCTTGATCCGAAACTCTTGGTATGTTTTTCAAAATCACCTACCCTTGGTGAGGGTTTCGTCTTGGGGACTTGCTTGTGAGAAGGTGCTTCATCTTCTTGCACTAGTTGAGTAAATCTAGTGATATGTTTCCTCATTGCATTCATTTCGGCATGGTTAGTAGCACAAGTTTGAATATCTATATTATAACAGCGTGCACAACCATTACTTGTCGAATGGCTAGAGGAATTAGATGACTCCCTAGCTTTGGAGGTGCTTTCCACAAGAGTGTTAAATTGAACTTCAAGTGTCGTGTGAATGGCTTGCAAGCTTGTTAGGCTTTCTTGATGTTTCTCATTGTCACTCCTTAGGTTGGCATAAGTGTCCTTGACTAAAGATAGTTTCTTAGTCAATTCATCCACTTTTCTTCTTTCACTAGTGAGTTCCTCTTCCACCTCAAGAAGTATGCTATCCTTGGTTTTGAGTGAGTCCCAAAGCTTCTTATTTTCCTTACTTTCATTGGTAAGGTTCATTTCAAGAGCTTCGAATTTTTCTCTCTCAAGCCTAAGCAATTCCTCTTGTGATTCAAGAGACTCATCTAATTAATCTAATTTCATTAATAGTTTCATTATTCTAGTTGCACCCTTTTTGTCATATTTTTTAACAAGAATAGCAACTTCATCTTCCTCATCTACTTCATCATCCGATGAGCTTGGAAATATTACCTTTAAGCCTTTTGCCATGAGACACATGGTTGGGCCTTGATCTTCGTCATCAGTGAGATCTTCAAATAAGCTTGTGGAATGAGAACAAGTTGTCTCGAACGCCATGGTTGCAACATCTTGATCTTTGGAGTCACTTTATTCATTTGAAACCCACTCTTGACGAAGATGTGCTTCACCTGAGTATTACTTGTGCCTTGGCTTGTCTCTCTTGAGTGAGCTCTCCTTGGTGTCTTTGTTCTTCTTCGTTTCTTCCAAACAATTTGCAATGGAATGCCCAATTTTCTTGCAAACAAAACAAGGCTTGTTTGATCTTCTTCTTGGCTCATACTTGGTCTTGTTCTTGCCAAAGTTTCGGAAGTTTGTCTTCTTCATAACCCTTCTAAAATTCTTGATGAGGAAAGCCATTTCCTCATCATCTAGCTCATCATCTTCATCACTACTCGAGTCATCATATCTTGAGGGTTTTGTTGCCTTCTCTTTGCCCTTTGAATTTGCTTGGAGAGCCAATCCATTGTTCTTTGTTGCTTGTTCTTGAAGTTTGGCCAAATCTTGATTGATCTTGACTCTCTTCAATTGATCATGATGAGCTTCTATTCTTCCAAGAACATTTTTGGTGGTGAAATGCTTGAATCCCCTTTCGGCTCTTATTAAGCTAGGTAGTGTGATGTCCCTAGCCATGTATACGGTCAAGAACTTGTCAACAATTTCACGATTACCCCACTTGTTACCACCAAGTGACTTAATTTGATTTGTGATCTTCTTCATGCGATTATACATCTCCTTGAAAGTTTCATCTTTCTTCATGGAGAATAGACTTAGTTCATCTTCCAAAGTCTTGATTCTTGACTCACAAACTTTTCTTGAACCTTGATGATTTACTTGGAGTGTATCCCAAGCATCTTTGGCGGTGGGAGCATCTTCGATCTTGTCAAACTCTTTCGGACTCATGAAAGAGTGAGGAATATTCAATGCTTGATAGTTTCTTTGCAACACATAAGCTTGCACCGGCGTTGTGGCTTCATCGTCTTCCGGGATTAAACAACCTACTTCAACAATCTTCCAAAGATCGTTGTGAATTGCATTCAAATAACCAAACATTTTTGTCTTCCATTGATTATACCCGTCCCATCAAAATAAGGGGACTTTGCCATATGAATTGATGCACTATGATCCGTTGGAATTTGAAATGTATAGTCATGAGAAACATGATGATACCCAGTTTTTCATTTTTCTTTTGAAGAGCTTCCTTTGTTGGAAGAGCGTGAAGGCCTTCTCGTGTAGTCGGTGTCGGAGTCGTCGCTTGACTCGATCACTATCTTGGTGATTGACTTCTTCTTCTTGCTTTGCAATTTCTTCTTCTTTCGCCATTCCTTCTACTCAAGGTAAGACATCTCATCATCGCTTGTTTCCAACTCATCTTCTTCTTGCTCTTCATGTGAGTCTTTCTTATTCTTTGTCTTGGAACCCGTTGAGTCTAAGATCTTGCTATCTTCAGGCTTTTCTAGTGGGGTTTTATCTTTGTCACCTTCATACATCGGATTGATAGGATTCTTGGATAATGGATCACCCGACATCTTGATGCTCTGAGCGGTTAAGCTTCAAAGATGGAGAACGAGGCTCTGATACCAGTTGAAAGGACCTCAAGATGCCTAGAGGGGTGGTGAATAGTCTAATCTGAAACTTAAAACACTTTGAAAACTATCAATAACACAGATGTCTGGATACTCCGGATATATGTTCGGATACTCCAGACTTTGTGTCCGGAGTTTCCGGAGATATTGTTCGGAGAGTCCGGGTATGAAACGATCTACACAAAAATAAGGATACTGATGCTGTAATTTTGATCGAGTAAATTTAGAAGAGTTAGTGGTACCTTTGGAGTGTTTCTCACTAGTTGCCTTACTCTAGAGACTTGTATAATAGTAGATCGATCACGAACCCTAAAATGTTAGTCTCATAAGCAAATAACCAATAGTTCAGAGTAAGGTGACACAGAGAGGCAACGATTTGTTTCCCGGAGTTCACTCCTAAAGGAGCTACGTCTCCGTTCAGGAAGAGTTCAAGAGACGGTGCTCAAGAACCCTTACGCTCCTCCCCAAGGGCGAGATCGAGGCTCAAGCCCAGGGTCGCTTACTATGAAATCCTCCGAGAGGATGGCGAGTACAAACTTCTTGTGGAGCTCATAATACGGCTGAGCAATGACAAGCACGCCTAGCCGTCTAGGAGCACTTAGCTCCAAGAGTAACAAACTTCAATCACCGGCTTGACAAGGACCTAGTGCTCAAGGGATTTGAATGGCAGCTCACTAAGCACAAATCTCTACTCTTGCAACACTCTCACTTGAATCCCCAATGAAAATCACTCAAAGATGGAAGGAGGGGTGTGAGATGGCTCTTTCAATGTGTTTCAAACTGTGCAACACAAAAATGGGCAAGAGCCTTCACTGTTGAGTGTATGGGGGTTATTTATACCCCCACTCCAAAAACTAGCCGTTAGAGCAAGAGGTGCCCAGAAACTCCGGGAAAATGTCCGGATACACCAGACACTGGGGTCCGGACACTCTGGACACAGAGAAATCTATTGACGAGGAACAGATACCCGGAGACTCCGGGTATATGATCGGATACTTCGGACTTTGTGTCCGGACATTCCGGACCTGGAGTCTCCGGATTCACCAGGGACACTCTCAAAACTTTGTGGTGTAAGTTTGACTCACTAGTATTTGTATGGGTTCTCTGGAGCACTAGTTCTAAGTCAAAACCTGCAGATCAAAGTCCCTCTTGATAGTACGGGGTTCCTATACTCAAAAATGAAACAAAAGTCTACTCTTCGGGCTTACAGATAGATACTCACTGTGGCAGAACCGCCCGAAATAACCCGGCTCAAGTGCACTAACCATCATCCTTGAAGATGAACTGGCCACCATGCACTTCAAATGGATTAATCTGACCGTCTGTCGGGTAGATCCCGATGCGACCACTTAATATCTCGGTCGAAACCAAGCATACACATAACCCGCACGAAGGCAAGTCCAGAGGTTACAACATTCCATAGATTTTATAAGCACAAGTCGGACATGAATTATTACAAGTCAAAAAATACCACTCGCAGCCCAACATAAAACTTCATTCATAATTTTATTGCGGCGGAAAGAAAAACACGATCAACTAGCGTCGGCAGGGTCATTGCTAGAAGGGGAAGGATCCCATTCCACTGTCCAACCAGTTGGCAAAGCACCCGACCAAGCCAAACCAGCTACTGTATCTTCAACAGACATACCTAAAAACATTGCCACAAGCAAGGCTGAGTATACTAATACTCAGCAAGGCTTACCCGACTAGTGGTATAGAAATACCGACTACTAATCATGCAAGGCTCTAAGGTTCTAGGGCTTTCTTTTTGCTGAAAAGCAACAAAGAGTAAGTCCTTAATTTCATATTTTAGCTTTCAATATTCTAGTTCATTTAACCAGTCTAGATGTGCATCTATCTTTAAGCAAACATGGTGGAAAACATTTAATCATCCAACAAGTTTCATCATAGCCATAGTTCCTCTTGTTACTCTATGTGGCAGAAGTATTAAGCAGTCTCAATTACCGCGAGAAACGGACGATTCGAATCGAATTTCCTAAACACACGTCACGTGGTTACTCCAAGAGTCACACGTGCAACTTTTCCCCTTTATTCCCGTTTTATGGATCAGGGCCACCGGCCTCGAGTACGAAAGATCCACGAACCACGGCGACGCCGGGCCATTACCCCTCTTGCACTCACCATTGGGCCCATGGGACAGTGTCAAGACGGTGGAACCTGTCCACTCATCGGTTCAATCGAGTACTTAAGCTTACCGATACCCATATTCTCGGCATGTGGTTAGTACTTTCAAAAGCTTAACCACCACTACCACACACTGCGACCTTAGCATTTTTCACCACTCAGACGGGGCTTCAACCACGAGTACTTTACCTCAGCCCCGCCTGCCAACCTTATAGCTGCAGCATGCGGTAAAATCAACCAACTCCTATAGTTCCTGCGAGTAGAAGGAAACTACTCGACTTTTACCATACCTATTAGCATAGCATCTACTCGAACTTTATGTTCTAGTAGTCATTACAAAGGTACCTAGGATCATGTAGCTAGGTTTCCAATCAACTCCTATGAACTTTAAATGCACAAGAAAAAGGAACAACAGTTGCATAATTTAAATACTGGGATCATGCACCAGGTCTTGCCTTCTTGTGTAAAACTCGTTGGGTTTCTGCTGAACGTTGGTCTGGGTCTTTTGCGACTTCTGTTAGATTACCTTGAGCTTCTCGCTGTTCACTCTCGGACTTGGGCACCAGATTGTAGATCCCGTCGGCAAGAGTAGTCGAGTCTATATGAATGCACATGTGTGAGTGTTTTAACTGATGCAAAATTCCATTATAAAGTAGTCAAAACTTAAGTTAAGCAGCCATAGCTTGACTTTTAGGATTTTTTTGTGAGTTGCTATGCATTTTCAAAGTTAGTAGATTGGTCTTCAAGTTCTTGTTCCAGGTTTACAGATGAGTCCCTGAGATTTTACAGAAAACTTCTCAAAAGATTGAAATCGAAGAAATTGGGTTCTTGGTACAGGGGAACGGCGACTGCTGGCCAAATTCCAGCGAGGAAACCAGTCAGCGGCGAGGAGGGATGTGGAGAAAATTGAGAGGGGGCCGGGGCGCACCGATTTGTAATGTTTGTGGGGCTCGGGGACGACCGGAGCAGGGTCCTCCATGGTGGACCGTACGCGGTGGTGGTCGGTGGCGGCGCTAGCACTGTTCCATTGGGGCAGGGGCGGCATGGCCGGGGTTGGAAGCTCCAATGGGAGGTGGGGAAGCTCGCTGGAGGGTCATATTGGGCGTAGGGAGGTCAGGGGTGGGAGCTCCATGATGAACTCGAGCTTGCCAGCGGCAATGGCGGGCTGTTTCAGGTGTTCATGCAAGAAGGGGCTCGGCTGTCCCTTTATAGGCAAGGCGAGGGGAGGGGAAACGAGCTGGGCTGCTGGGGCTGCCTTAAGGGGAAGGCGAAACCAGAAAGGGCCTGTTAGGCGGAGTGGTGCGTCGATGAACGGGTGGCGAATCGCCGGAGTTGGGGGTTGGGGCGTCAAGCTCAGGGGCTTCCTGTGTGGCTTTTATAGGCGCGAGGGGAGGGGTGGTGGCCTGGGCTCGAGCCGCAGGGGAAGGCGAAACAAGGGGCAAAACCGGGGGCGCAGTTGCCTTGCTGGCACCGGCGGCCAGGTGGCGCCGCGGTCGTGAGACAGGGGGCAGAGGAGGAGAGAGGAGGGAGAAGATGATGGGACTGATGTGTGAAAAACAAAACAACAGGGGTCTAGGTGGAAAAAGAAGTTAAAACTCATCCTTCCCAAGGTCAAAACAAAAATATTTGAATACCAAAATTGTTCATCTTTTCAAGACCAATATTTTCTCTGTTATGACTAAGTTCAGCTGAGCAAAGCATAAAAGTTAATTTGAATTTCCGAAAATAGGTATTTAGATGACACGTCATTTCATGTGAATTTTTGCACTGTTAGCTCTTGAGTTGAACTAGATTTTTGTTGCTCTTGTTATGAAAGAGGTGCCATTAAATTTACAGGTTCAAATGTGATCAATTTTGAAAGTTACAAGAGTTTGCTTGCAAGAGTTCAAATGTTTATGCATAAAATACACATACACAAATGCATTTGGCTGAAAGTTATAATTGATAGGTTGTTTGATACTTCTCTTTCTCTTTTGTGACTGATTTCATGGCTTGGATCTTTGTTTTAGTCTTTCGGACACCTAGGGTGTCACAGCCAACCCACCTTAAAAAGAATCTCGCCCCGAGATTCGGTTAAAAGCTAAGTGCAGAAGGGGTGTACCTTGAATGGAACTAAGAAAACCAGGAAACTTTTGATTGAGATAACTTTCAGTTTCCCATGTGGCTTCTTCTTCAATGTGATGGTTCCACTGGATTTCATACATTTTAACCACTGCTCTTTGGGTACTTCTTTCCTTCTGGTCAAGGATTTTGATGGGTTGCTCAACATAGGAGAGGTTTGGTTCTACCATGATTTCTTGTTGTTCCATAATTTCGGTAGGAACTCTGACACATTTCTTTAATTGAGAGACATGAAAAACATTATGAATGGCTACAAGCTGCGAAGGAAGTCGCAACCTATAGGCCACGGGTCCACATTCTTCAAGGACTTCATATGGACCCACATAATGAGGGGCTAACTTTCCTTTTACTCCAAATCATTGCACACCCTTGGTTGGTGAAACCCGAAGGTAGACATGATCACCAACGTCAAATTTCAAGGGTGTTCTCCTCTTATCAAAGTAACTCTTTTGTCTAGATTGGGCTGCTTTAAGATTTCCTTGGATAACTTTCACTTTTTCTTCTGCCCCTACTACCAAGTCTGGTCCAAAGATTTTGCGCTCTCTAGTTTATGACCAACTCAAAGGAGTTCGACACCTTCATCCATACAAGGCTTCGAATGGTGCCATCTTTAGGCTTGCTTGATAGCTGTATTTCTAATCCTGCTAATTCCTTGGGTGGCATTCGATAGGGTCATTTAGAGATAGGTGCAGTGCCGGGCTGTAGTTAAATGACAAACTGTACATCTCGATCTGGTGGCATGCCTGATAAGTCACCCGGAAAAACATCGGCATACTCGCGTACCACCGGAACTTTTTCTATTTCGGAGCGGTCCTCAATGAGAGCACCTGAATTTGTGCATTCTTGGAAAGGCAAAAAAATAGAGTAGTAGCTCCCTGGGCCGAGGAATTGATTTCAATTCCTCGGGAGGAACGATCTAAGGTTACTCCATGTTGAGTCATCCAATCTTTTCCCAAAATGATATCAATGCCTTCAAGTGCCAAGAGAATCAAGCTGGTTTTGATGATTTTGCTACCCAATTTAATTGGCACATTTCTTATGAGTTGATTTGAAGAAGTTTTACCACCTGGTGTAGCTATCATATATGATCCTTTGGTGTGGAGAAAATCCAAGCCCACTTTTGCACCAAATTTTACACTAATAAAACTATGGGAGGCACCAGAATCAAATAATATAATTGCAGGCTTGTTGCGGGTAGAGAAGGTACCCGACATCACTGGTGCACCCTTTGGAAGATCAGCAAGTGTAGTGAAATTGATCCTTCCCTGCTGAACTTGAGTAGTCTGTCTTTTTCCCTTGCTCTTATTGTTCTAACTAGAACCTTGCCCCTGATTTGGCTGCCTAGACTGGGGGCATTCTCGGACAAAGTGTCTAGAACTCCCACAATTAAAGCAGCGCTTTGTGTTGCTCGGACGACCAGGTTGGTGGTTTCCCAAGGATGTCCTTGCTGGCATACCTACTGAGCTTTTCTTGGGTGTGGCGCATTTGGCGTGGTCCATCTTTTCCCTGATAGGTGAGCGAGTTCCTGCTCTTATGACTGTGCTGGCGTTAGTAGTACTGCTGGTTTGCCTTCTACCATCCACTTATGACCGTGCAGGTAATTTCCCATCCACTTAAGTCTACGTCGCAGGTGTCGTGCTTGAGAGTCCGACACTTTACTTGGGGATCCTTAAGTTTCATTGGAAGTCATGCTAGTGGCATTAGGGAGTCCGAGTAAACATCCCTTATCTCCTTTATTTCCTCATTGAGCTCTTGATAGCCTGCCACCTCGGATTGGTGGACATTGCGGCCGCCCCATTGATGGTGTTGCTGCTTCAGGAATTGATGAAACTCTTGCTGCCCTTGAACAAGCTGTTGGAGCAACTCGGTTTGAGTGGCCATAACTTCCACCAGACTAGGTGGCGGTGGCGAAGTCTGTTGCATCCCGCTGTCGCTAGCTCCGAACCCATCAGAGTTGCCACGTGTTACCCCAACCATCTGAAATATGGAGGTTTATTATCAGCAAAGGCTTCATAACTCTCCCATGATTCAAAAAGATAGTACGGGAAGATGTGGAACTTGATAGGCTTGATACAAACAGGTGGGCGATCTACGGCTAGTTATGAAAAATTTCATAACTCACGTTCTGTTTATCTGAACCCTTTCACAAGTTGGTGGTGATCAGGAAAAAATTAGTAGCCTAACACTGTGACATTCAACACACCTCCAACTACTATATCTCCGACTACTTTTCCGACTACCACGACTACAAATCCGACTACTGTGGCTGTATCACCGACTACTTCATCTGCCTTTCCGTATGCCAAGACCACAACTCTGACTACTATGGCTCATTTATCTACTACATCGACTACCATACGGCTCCTTTGACTACATCGCCGATTGCTTTGGCAACATCTACTACTCCTTTCATCTACATCTTCGACTGCTTGAACTGTACCATCATCTGCTATGGCTACAGCTCAACTACGTTGTATCTTCGACTACCTCGACTGCACATCCGACTGCTTCCACCATGTCTCCGGCTACTATGACTATACCTCCGGCTGCTTCAGTTGCACCTCTGTCGTGTACGACTGCAACTTCGACTACACTGCATCTATGGCCGCTTCGACTGCATTTCCGACTGCTTCATCTACATCTGTGACTACTACATCTGTATCTTTGACTGCTTTGGCTATACCTTCGCCGACATGGTCTACTTTTTTGATTAGACTGCATCTTCCACGTACTTTAGCTGCCCCTTCGTCTATTTCAACTGTACTTCCGACTACTACGATGTCACACCCGGTTTAAGGATAAAACCGAATGCATGACTATATGTATGCCAGGATCAAGTTCCATACATACAGTGACATCATTAGTGAATAACAGCAACAGTATCACATAAATAAATATAAATAAAGACTTACAAGACTATCAAAGATATGCGCTTATAATGGAAACGAAGGCTCCAAACTTCACAGGCAGACGACTGGGGGTTGCGTACGCCTATAACTCTTTATCATCTTCAGTAGACTTCACACCTTTTTCTTCTGAGCAGCAGTTGGCAAGGGTGAGTACACTTATGGTTGGTACTCAGCAAGGCCACAAGAAATAACCAGAGTAACGATTTATATCCATCTTTAAGTTTATTAATCATGTGAGGGTCCAGGCCACTCTTAACCGTGAGCACGGCTGTTATAACAGTTTTACACTCTACAGAGGTTGTACACTTTCACCACAAGTCGCGTAAAAGTTCAAAAGAACTTTAGACCCAACCATGCTGTGCTAGCTAGGCACAATACCACACTTCCGAGGTGTGATTGCATAGGGACGCTACGAGGCCTTTACAAAGATTCCCTAATAAGAAGTAGTCCGCTAGAGTTTCGGTAGCGGCGTGGTCCATAAACCTCCCTAATGGTCAGCACCTTAGCGAAGGCTGCTACCCCAAGAGGACCGGGCTATGACCCCTATCACCGACCCCCTCCTTGCCCTTTCGGTAAGACCGCTTCAAACTAGAGTCTCTAATTAATTAGCCAAGACCAGAGCCATATGGTCCTCGTGGTTGTACTGTTTTCCTGGGTGGTTCTCCATGTTCCGATTTAACACATGGTATTCTTGTAAATAAGCACAGATAGAAGGATGGTTAGGGTCACTTGCCTTTTTCCAACGAAAAGCTACTCTTACTGCTCTTCAGCTCTTGCTTACTTGGAAATCTTGTTCTTCAAGCTTCGTCAGCGATCATTCTACTCGAATCAAACAACTAGCACAAACATACAAAATAACAAACAAGTACAGCTAAGAACAATACACCAATCACAAAACAAAAGCTTTTAAAAGAGCGTGCTAAAGGATAGGGCTCGCTGCTACGGTTATGAGAGCGCAAGAAACGCGGGAATCAGAGCTAGGGTTGAAAAGACAGAGTTATCAGAGATTGGTACTATAAAAGAAACAAAAGAACTATGAGCTTTATTTATTTTATTTGGAAAACAAATGTAGAAGATATTAAAAAAATATCCTTGATTAACTAATATTATATTTTTATTTATAAAAGCGGGGTAGAACTTAGTCATATTTTATTTGTGATTGTCTACGTATAAATTACACTAATTAACAATTAATTAGAAAGAAAACTTGTGAGAGCATCTAAACGCATAACTTTATATTCGGTGTAGTTATGAAAAACCGAAGGTAAAGGCCTAGGTGGATTTTAATTAGAAAACTAAGTGAGAGAACTTTAGTCAAGTTAAATCTATCTTTAATTTAAAAACAGGAACTAAGACACAATGACATGGCTAAACGGTAGCTTAGGCTTTAGAAGACTTAACACGGCGAGAACGAGTTGAAACGGAGCTAAAATGATGAAGGTAGGGCTAAAACAAGGCTCCAAGGACTTATCTGCGAAGAAACTGGACTCCCAGGGGCTAAAATATAATTAAACCTTAAACAGAAGGTCGGGGTGCAAAACTATAGGTCTTGGATGGCGGGTACTAATTCTAAAAAGGTCAGGAGTCGGGACAGAAAAAGAAAGGGCACTACTCTAATTATTTTCTACTGATCTGGACTACGGGTTGATTCCTGGAAAACCTAGGGATCTTCCTGCAAAAGTTTCGGGAACGGCTAGGGTCGGGTGAATCTGGTCCGTTGGATCAGAATCGGCGGCGGATCGGACGAATCGGCGGAGTAAGGGTCGGGCGAATCGGCTGGGTAAGGAAAAGGTCGGGTAAATCGGCCGGGTAAAGTGAAGATCGATTCTGGCCATTGGATCTAGATCGAGCGGCAGAGGAAGGGTCGGCTCGATGGGATGAAAAGGGTCGGGCGAATCGGAGTTTTACTGGGTGTCGGCGGCGAGCGAGTGCGGCGGCGGACGGCCGGAGCTTCACCGAATCCGGTGTTCCGGGGCTCAATTCAAGCTGGATTTATGCCGGGGAGTGAGTGGGCGGTACGACGAAGGTGAGGGTGGTCACAGGATGGCTGTGCGGCGGCTGCAAACTGGCGGCCACGGCGGCGGGCGGAAAACAGATCTCCGGCGAGGAGTTTGGTTGGCGGCGGAGCAAGAGAGAGAGGGGAATCTAGTGCGGCTTGATGCTCACCAACTTGCAAAGCTCTGGCGAGAGTTGAAGACGGCGGAGCAACTGCAGGTCGGCGAGTCGACGGAGAATCGGCGACACGGGTCGGCGGCGTTCCTCCAAGGTGTAACTTCCAGCGGCGTGCGACGATGTTGTGTAGGGAAAAGATTTGAGCTTTGCTCTGGTTGCAAAGGGGGCTTCGGCAGGATTTTATAGGGGCGGATTGGCCGGGATTAGGAAGGCGGCATCGCGGAGTCGATCAGGACTCGGGGTAGGAAGAAAGAAAGAAGGGCGCGAACGACAGCACGGAGTCGTTCCGGACTCTGGGTAGGAAAGAAGGAAGAAGAAGAAGGCGCCGATAGGTGGGTCCTAGCTGTCGGTGGAAGAAAGAGTCGGGTGAGGGAATCGGCCACTGGGTCGGCCGCGGAAAAAGAAAAGAAGTAGAGGAAAAGAAATTGGGCTGGTTGAAGGAAAGAATAGGAGAAGAAGGAAGTAAGGATGCATGCACAATTTTAATTTATGATTTTTATGAAAATACTTTTAAAAGTTTCAACTCCTATATTTTTGGGTGTTACAAAACCTACCCCCCTTAAAGAGAATCTCGTCCTCGAGACTAAGAAGGATTAGGGAACAGCTGAGGGAATTCTGCAATCAGCTCATCTTCTCTTTCCCAAGTAGCCTCGTCCTCTGAGTGGTGACTCCACCATACTCTGCACATTTTGATCACCTTGTTCCGAGTGACCCTCTGAGATGTTTCCAAGATTCTAACCGGATGCTCTACATAAGTCAAATCTTCTTGTACATTGAGTTCCTCCAACGGTAATTGCTCCTCTGGTACTCTCAAACACTTCTTTAACTGTGACACGTGAAACACATCATGGACATCTGACAATCGTGCCGGTAGCTCCAATTGATATGCCACTTCACCTTTCCTTTCCAGAATCTAAAAAGGACTAATATAACGTGGTGACAACTTTCCTTTCACTTCGAATCTACATAAACCTCTGATGGGTGATACCTTCAAATACACAAAGTCTCCAACTTCAAATGTCAATTCCCTTCTTCGTGTATCGGCATAACTTTTCTGTCGTGACTGGGCAGTCTTGAGATTTTCTCGGATTATCTGGACTTGTCTATCTGCTTCTTGAAGAATCTCTGGTCCAAAAACTTGACTTTCTCCTATCTGATTCCAATACAAGGGTGTCCTGCATTTTCTTCCATATAATGCTTCAAATGGGGCCTTCTTGAGACTTGCTTGGTAACTGTTATTGTAGGAGAATTCTGCATATGGCAAACTTTTATCCCAACTACCTCCATGCTTGAGGGCACATGCTCTCAACATATCCTCTAATACTTGATTTGTTCGCTCAGTCTGACCGTCTGTTTGCGGATGATATGTAGAACTGAAATTGAGCTTTGTATCCATGGATTCATGTAATTTCTGCCAGAAATGCGATGTGAATTGAGTACCTCAATCAGACACTATCTTCTTCGGAACACCATGCAGACACACAATTCGTGACATGTATAATTTTGCTAACTTGGCTCCAGTGTATGTGGTTTTGACTGAGATGAAATGTGCGACTTTTGTCAATCTGTCCACAATAACCCATATCGAGTCGTAACCATCACGAGTACGAGGTAACCCTACAATGAAACCCATACCAATCTCTTCCCATTTCCATTCAGGTACTTTCAAAGGCTGGAGTAAACCTGCTGGTCTCTGGTGTTCAGCTTTCACTCTCTGGCACACATCACACAAAGCTACGTGAGTTGCTACGTCTCTTTTCAAACCATACCACCACTACCTTCCTTTCAAGTCTTGATACATTTTGGTACTTCCAGGATGAATGGAATAAGCGGAATCATGTGCTTCCTTCTAAATAAGTTCACGAAGGTGATCATTTTCAGGTACACAGATCCTTTTTCTGAATCAAACAGTTCCTTGTCCATCTTTTGGGACGTCCTTAGTTTTGCCTAAACCAATTTGAATCTTGATCTCTTTGATCTTAGCATCTGTCAACTGTCCTTTTCTGATCTCCTGTTCTATTGTAGGTTCCATCTCCATGGTTATGGCTTCCGCTTGTGTGACAATTCCCAAGTTCAGACGTGCCATCTCCCAACATAATTCTTGAGGCATCAATCGAGCAATCATCATATTAGCTTGTCCTTTCCGGCTTAGGGCGTCTGCCACAACATTAGCCTTGCCAGGATGATACTGGATATCCAAATCATAATCCTTGATTAATTCTGGCCATCGTCGCTGTCTTAAGTTAAGATCCTATTGCGTGAAGGTGTACTTCAGACTATTATGGTCCGTGAAGATCTGACATTTGTTTCCGATCATGTAGTGCCTCCGAACCTTCAATGCGTGCACGACGGCAGCTAATTCCAAATCGTGGGTAGGATAGTTCTGTTCATGCTTTCTCAGCTGTCTTGAAGCATAGGCCACCACTTTGCCTTCTTGCATTAACACACACCCAAGACCCATCCGCGAAGCGTCGCAATACACATCAAACCCTTCATGGATATCTGGCATTATCAACACAGGGGCTGTGGTCAATCTTGTCTTCAGTTCTTTAAAACACTTCTGGCATGTAGCATCCCACTTAAATTCTTTCCCTTTTTCCAACAGAGAAGTCATAGGTTTCACAATCTTTGAGAAGCCTTTAATAAATCTGCGGTAGTATCCTGCAAGTCCGAGGAAACTTCTGATTTCAGGCACAGACTTCGGTGGATTCCAATTCAGAACATCTTGAACTTTACTTGGGTCTACTGCAATTCCTCCATCTGTGATAACATGTCCAAGGAAAGAAAGTTCTCTCAACCAAAAATCACATTTGCTCAGCTTAGCATATAACTGATTCTCTCGGAGTTTCTGTAACACTATCCTGAAGTGCTCTTCATGTTTTTTTCCCCGTTCTGTGAATACACCAAGATGTCATCAATGAATACAACCACAAACTTGTCAAGGTATTCCATAAAAACCTTGTTCATCAGGTGCATGAGGTATGCTGGTGCGTTGGTCAATCCAAACGACATCACAGTAAACTCGTACAGACCATATCTGGTAGTGAAGGCTGTCTTGGGTATATCCTCCGGTCGGATTCTTAGCTGATGATATCCTGATCTCAGATCAACCTTGGAGAATACCTTGGCACCTCTCATCTGATCAAACAAACCTTCAAACCTGGGCAGTGGATACTTATTCTTGATTGTCACATCGTCCATTCTTACAATAGTTCCTCGATCACACTTGTTAATGCTCCACTACCACATAAAATACTTCTTGAATACTTAATCTAATTCCACTTTTAACTATCCATTCCTTCTTTAGCTTCGTTGGCCCATCTTTTGAAGAACCTTCTTCATATATTGATAAAGTGATTTGAATAGAGCTGGATTGATTCCATGATCGCTTTTCCTTGGCTTGACTGTCTTCTTCCAAGATACCCTCAATTCTTCTCAGCCTAAGTTTTACTTGCTTTGGTACCCTATCGACTCGAAGTGGTATGAGAATTGGGCATTGGGGATTGATGGCATTCTTGTCTAGCTGAGGTATCCTGATCATCTGTCCTGCTAAGGGGGCAAACTGATGACATCTGTCTGAGTGCAGGGCTATTAGAACTTTGGTCCAGGGGTTGATTATCATCCTCTTTTGCACACCAACTGGCAAGATGTCCGTCTTCTCCACACTTGAGACAATATAATCCAGTATCACACGACCTAGTCACCTTGCGCTTTGTTGGACATTTATTAACATAGTGACCTTTTTCACCACATTTGAAGCACACTCTTTTAACATATCCATTCTGGCTTCCTTTCTGCTCCACCATAATTCGTGAAGCAATCTGGGCATCAGGATTCTTCTTGATAGAGTTGTCATGCGGAGGTTGAACAACTTTAGGTTGTAGTTGGTTGGAATAGGGTTGAGTACTGCTATGTACCAATGGTTCTGGTAACTCCATCTTCTCTTGGCTTTCTTCGCTTTCTTGTTTCTTGCGTTGCTTGATTCTACTAGGCTGAAATTCCTTGAAAGAAATACTCCAATCCCCAAGGTTCATAGTCTGAGTACCATCTTGATATTGGGTAACTCCCTCTTGGAAAGTCTCTTGGGTAGATAAATCCTTATTAATATCTAAATAGTAACTTTGCCTGGCTTTAGCTGTCATTAGGCTAGAATCCTCTTGAAGGCATGGCTGACCATAATGCTCACAACATTGACATGTTCCTGGGGTCTTGATATCTTTATATTGTCTCTCAATTTCTAGCTTTAGCGCTCCACGACTTTTCTTATTCCTTTGACGGTTCCATGCTTCAGCGACTTGCCTCTTCACTGGTCCGGTAGGAATGTCTAGTTTGGTCAACTTCATGTTATGAGGGGATGATGTATTGGGCTGCATCCTTCCTCGTAAGACTTGAGCCTGCAGGGCTAATAGCTTCCTTTTATCAAATGGTGGCAGAATTGGTGAATTCTGATGGTGACCACTACTAAGGGGGTTGTGGTTCATAGGAGCTGAGGCTTGCTCTGTAATATGCTGATGGATATTAATCATGGTTTGAGCCACTGCTTGTAGACTTTGAGTTTGTGCTGCCATACACTCTAGCATCCTGTGTTCAAATGATGAGGCTACCGGTGGAATGTTGAGGTTACCTTCATTAGCTCTTTCTTCACGATTTCTGTTGGGACTCGCCATCTGGTTGGGTGGTGAGGGTGAGTTTAGAGGAAAAGGAGAATAACTAAAAGAATGATTGGGGAATAAGGTAGAGTCCATGATATCATCCTCTTTTGCAGTAGGGGGGAAGAAAGGAAAAGAACAAAGATGTGGGAGATAAGAGAAGAACCCAACTAAGCAACTGATGTCATTGTAGGTTGAAGACCCACAATACACCAACAATCATTACAAAGAAGCGAATCAGGCAAGGTCATAAGGAAAAACAATCATCACACAAACACAGAACTACACTAATCAACACACAGTCAAGGAACGATGCTAAACGTTGTTAATAGGGCTCCAAGGGGTACTCCTAGGCATGGGTCGTCTCTTCAGGTTCAACATTCTTGATAGAGGCATCCTTCAGCTTGTGCAGTGTGGAATCTTGCTCTTCGGGTGAGAGTGACATAGGCTTTCGCTGCCGATTTTGTCTTCTTTGGGCGTGAGGTGATCACTCCTTTCTTCAGCTGTCTTGAGCAGGCTTCGGGTCAGGTGGCACGAATGATCTAAACATTTTGAATAAAAGGAGAGTAGAAGATCTTGGAATGAAAAGGCAACGGAAAGAATCCAAAATGGTCGTGCTTAAGATGCAAGGGGGTCGGAGGTACAATGTGGAGGATAGATAAAATCAAGGAGGGGATATGTTTGAAATGATATATAGGAATTAATAAGAAAATATTAAGGATTGGGGGTAAACAATATCACCAACTAATCAAAAGGAGATCAGATGCAAGAGATAGGAAAATCATTCATCAAATGAGATGTATGATTAAGAGCAAGAAGTCATCCATGAGAGAGGAAATAGATGATGGTTCAGGGTTTAGCAAAAACTAGAAAATGTAATTGTCAAGGGGGTCGAGTATCAAAGTAAGTTATCAAGGAAAGAGTAAGTCAATAGATAAGGATGGGGGTTTTACATTTGCAAAACAAGGATGTGCAAATGAAAAAGAAGGTCAGGTGAGAAAGGTGAGTTATCAAGGCGGGTTGAGAAAAGAAAATGGTCAAGGAGCGAGAATATTTATCGGGAAGGTCAAGGGTAAGACAGGAATAAGTTGTATAATAAAATAGACCTTAAGGAGCGACCATTGCTATCTAGGCTTACGTCCTGTAGTCGATACAGCTCTGATACCACTCTGTGACGTCCTGCCTCCCCAAGGCCGGGCCCGCTTACATCTGGCCGCTTCCTAGGACATAGACTGCCCTCACAGACCAACACAAGTCTTTTCTGCACACTTTGTCCTCACTCGTGCGCACCCAGGAATAATTTCCCGGTCGGTCACCCATCCCCAAATTGCTCCAAGCCAAACACGCTTAACTTTGAAGTTCTTTGAAATTGGGCTTCCGGAAAAGAAGTTGCAACTTGTTGGTATGAGTATCCAATTAATTCTATTAAGCCCTGGGTCGGGGTGTCACACTTGGACACCGGAATCTGCATCCACTCTATGAATGTAGCAGGGTGCAGAGTTTCTGTCGCTTCTTCTGGAATTCGGCCCTTGATGTCACTAAGAAGCCACCGAATCGGCGAAGCATCTTCCACTAATCGGCCGATATCATCTTGGAGGAGGATCCGCATGCTCTTGAGCTTGGCGCAGACATCATCAGAAATTGAGCTCGACGGAACTTGGCACGAGGCAACTTCTTCATCATCAGGCAGAGAAACCGCGAAGGAGAAAAGACTGTTATTTGGAGTGTCTTGTTCCCGCGGAAGAATAAAGATAAGGATCAGCAAGCAGTAAATGGGGATTGGCCGATTACAGTGATAAGTTTATTACCTCCTTGAAGCGGATCTCTCTTGCTTGCGCCGATGGGAGTGCCTCCATCGTCTCAGGAACCGGTGCAATCGGCTCATCAGAAGAAGAGGATTCAACAACTATCAATGCTCTGCTTGGGCTAGCTTCCTGAAAAGGTATGGGAAATAGATTTTATGAGTATACTGCGGATAATTGAATAGGATGGTATGATATATTTGCCATACCTCTGTTGGTCTTACGGCCGATGTTTGTTGAGGAAGTTCGACCGACGCACCCAAATCGGTCTGCATCAGAGTCAGTTAGTTTTCTGAATGACAAGAAGTTGAGTTAAGAGATTATCTACCTCGATGAGGAGGGTCGCTGGTGTTTCGGCTTCCGCTTGGGATGTGGCCGATTGCTGTGGGGATTGCACTGGGGCGGCTTGTGCAGCCTGGCAGAAGGGGGAAGTTAATATTGATAGAGCACTTAAAGATATGTGAGGTATGCAAGGTTACCTGAACAGCTTCCACCAGCAGCGATGCCGCGGCCGATCCGACTTCTGCGGCAGTTTGTGGATCGGCTATCTCGGTAGTCGGTAAGACTGGAGGAATTGGGGTTTCAGCCGATACTACTGCCGATTGGTCAGTCGGTCCGATGCGGGCATGCACTTGACGGCTTGTCGTCTTCAAGGTTGGCCTTTTCGGCGTTCGTTTCCATCGGCCGCTAGTGATGTCCTTGATGGTTGGAGCGTAATAGCCGATGAGTGGATATGGCGTATATGGACGATCGCTCTCTATCGGCCTGCCGCTTCGGCTCCACATCGGAGGGACTTGGCTTTCAGACTGAAGAGATAAATACAAGTTAACGGTAAGATGGTAGTATGGAAAGAGACAGTATTAAAATCGGCTGGGAGAAAGGACATACTGTTGCACTTGAATCGATGTTTTCTGGATCCAAACTGTTGCAATATGTCGATGGAGATAGACAGAAGAGGTATTGCTTCCATTCTGCCCACCACAGTTTGAATTGTTGAACGGCAAAAGGGGCAACTGTCCAGTTGTTCAGATTGATAGTACTGGAATCTGGCACTAAGTTGCACAGCCGATTGTAGTCAAGGCTCTTGGTCAGTTCATCTCGAAATTTTGCTTGACCGGCAAAGTAGACCTGAATCGGCAGTTGACCAAAACCCAGTTGCCTTGCTGCGGCCGATGGATTATAAAATTCATAAGTGGGGGAATCCTTTCCAGAGAAGAAATTGGCCGGTAAAATCCCTAGCTTGATCAGGATATCCATAAGGTCACTATCAAAGGTATCGGAGGATGAATCGTAGCAGACAGTAAGCTCGAAAATCGGCCCTACTATCTAATATGGATACCAACTGATAGTCTCTTCACTGAAGCCGTTGTAGAAGCATCTGAAGTATTCGGCCATTCGGGCAGCAGTGAATTGACAGCCAGGGAAGGCCGATGCCGCTTCTCCAAAAGATGTGCAGCGTCGTCGAATGGTGGGGTTTTCCTCTGACTCAATATTGGGAAAAGTCTTGGTTTCTATTTGTTGCTGGGAAACCTTGCTCATATATAAGTTGAGCTAGAGGGTGATAAACCACCAGGGACCGCCAGGATTCCCAATCGGCTCCCCTTTTGACAGTCTAATGCCGATTTGGTGCAACATATGATAGGCCGATCCTAATAGATGATTCCCAAGGGGGACGGCCGATCCTAGTGACAGAGCTTCTGCCAGGGCTTGGCTATTAGATGAAGGACCGACTGCTCTGCCACAGAAAAGATGTTTCTCTAGCCACGTCATCAAAAACGCAGTATGTTCTCTCTCTGAAACTATCCCAGTCCTCATATTCTTGTTGATGTACCCCTTCCATCCGCCGATTCCTTTGGTTTCTAGCCGATCAGACGGTTTAATCAGATAGTCAAAGGGGGTATAAGAAGAGGAGATATCAAGGCCGGTCAGCATCAGAACATCGGCCAAAGTTGGAGTCATGGGTCCATGTCCAAAAAGGAACGCATTGAGTGCGTCGGACCAGAAGTAAGAGGCCACTATTACTAAGGGCTCGTTTTTCTCCATCTGGGAAAGAGAGAGATCAATGCACTGGCCGATTTTCAGTTCATCCCACTGAACTCTCTTAGACTTGGCTACTCTGTGGTACCATTCTCTCCAGCCAGTGGTCTCATTCAGCCAAGATCTAAAGGCACCTGCCCACTAACCTAAATCCATGGGTGATTGCTTAAACGGAATTCTGTGAGTTTCTAGGTTGATCAAGTCGGTTGGATCAGGATTCCCCATGGGGCCTAAGCAGATAAGTTTGGAGGATTCTGAAAGAGGAATAGTAATCTGGTGCCTAAATGCCTAAAAAGAAGGAAAACAGGGAAAAAACTGAGAATGGGCCCAGAAAATACTTGAACAGTAGAAAAGGGGAAAATTTCGGATGATTACCTCCAGAATGAAGCTCATCGTCACCGATGGAGCCGCCAGTTGAGCCGCCGATGGGGCCGCCGTCGTTGAGGGGGATGCCGATGGAACCTCCGTGGTTGGAGAAGTTGCTGATGGCGCCGCCATTAGAAGGGTGGAGAAGGTCGCGGGTGAGATCGCTGAGGGGAGCGGTTGGAGATCGAGAGGGCTCAAGAAGAAGATGAACAGTGGTTCGCAGGAGGAAATTACTAGGATCGTGGAGAAAGGTGGACGGAGAATGCCGGTACTTAAGGACAATCCAGGAGAGAAAGGGCAAAGGCGGGATTTTTGCCGCGCCGTCTACACGAATTCCAGGGGAACAGTCGTCTCGAGCGCTCGGTCCGAGAAAATTGCAATCATTATGAAGAAGACCGCGAAATGGAAGGAGATTTTTACGGCGCCCGTTTCGGAGAAAAAGATTAAAGAAAAGAGTTTCGAAGTAAAAATTATGTTTTACTCCGAAACTGGGGGGCATGTGTTGATGCCAGATTTTGACATGTGTTGAATCGGCGTCAGGAGAAGAGATTGGCCGATGCGATAGATCTAAAGGCTACAGTAAAGAATCGGCCGATTGAGGTTACAGTTGAGAATCGGCCGATTGGCGACGCAACCTGTGCCAGCAAATAAGGGGAGTGAGACTATTGGAACCACAATAGAGGATCCCGGTCAAAAGTAGCCTGATGTTGGTCAACGGAGCAATGCTGATTTGGTCAAGAAGCAATAGAAAAAGTCCTGATTGGATTAGGAGACGGCGGCGGAAGATTCTGCGGGAGTCCGTTTCCTTTATAAAAATATTATAGATATAGTAGTTTTTCTGTTTAAAATAAGATTGTAACAAGTCGTAATCGATCAGGACATCTACTTTTTTCATAGTACTTTACTTTCAAGTTGGCGACTTCGCCAATACTTTTTATTCTTTCACGAGTTCATACGGATTGGCAGGGCTGCATCAACTCGATCTCCGGCCAATTGGTAGGTTCCGCTTACCGAATAACATCTGAGCTTTAACCTCGGGCGCATTGCTGTGGTTTCGTTTGGACTTATTCACCAGTTATCGATATTTACTAGAATTATAGGTTTTACTTGTTGTTTTGGTATTATCACCAGTTATCCAGCTTGAGATTGGAACTATCGGCTTTATCATCGCTCTTCTTCGTTCATATAGCCGACTAGATCTATTTCAAGTGTTGCATCTGTAATAATTGTTTAAGTCGCTCTAGGAGTTTTCTTTGCAATTATTACGTGATTACCGGCTGATCCATAGCCGGTTATCTTCATAGCAAATCGGCCGATTCGCCGACGCGCTCTTCGGGACAGATCGGAATCCCAGCCGATCGGAACGCCCGGAATTTAATACTCTTATTTCCTTGTCAATCAACAGGTCAGATTGACTGGCACGCCGCGCGAACCGCACCAGGGCAATAACCCGAACAGGAGCTAAGCGGATTCTCCCGGGTTCCTGGCCGATTCGTGGCCGATTTTTAGCGCCAACAACATCATTCAGCGTTATCATCATTGGCCGGGGACGCATCCGATTCCACCGACTAACCAGGAGGAAGAGTACACGGCCATGTCAAACTAGCAACCATGTCCTCAAAGGTCTCACCTGAAAACAAAGCCACAAGCAAGGTTGAGTATACTAATACTCAACATGGCTTACCCGACTAGTGGTATATACTTAGCCGACTCCTAGACATGCAAGGCTTTTGGCTAAGGGTTGTTTTTCCAAAAAATCATCTAAGAGTGAGTTTTTGCTTTCATGTTTTAGCATCAAGTTCTAGTTGATTAACCATTCTAGATAAGCAACTATCCAAATCACGCATGGTGGAAATTATTAATTGAGCATCCAACCAGATTAATCATCATCGTTGTTCCTCTCCTTACTCTATGGCCCCGAGAAACAGACGATTCGAATTGAATTTCTTAATCTTGCAAGGAAAACCTAAACACACGTCACGTGGTTACTCCCGGAGTCACACGTGCAACATTTCCCCTTTATTCCCATTTCATGGAACAGGGCCACTATCCTCAAGTACAGAGGTCCACGAATCACGGAACAACGTCGGGCTGTGGCTGCTCTTGCACTCACCATGTGCCCATGGGAACGACGTCAAAACGGTGGGGTGGTATGTTCTGCACCCTAGTTCAATCAGGTACTTAAGCTTACCAATTACCATATTCTCGGCATGTGGTTAGCACGTTCAAAAACTAAACCACCACTACCACACACCGCGACCTTAGCATTTTCGCTAAACAGATGGAACCTCAATCATCAAAAGGAATATCGTAACATAGCCCCGTCCGTCGACCTTATGGCTCCAACATAAGTAAAACAAGCAACTCCTATATCTCGTGAGTGATAGGAAATCACTCGACTTTTACCGGAGTCCTATTAGCATGGCAATCTAGCGATCGACACAGACTAGTTTTCATATCATAGGTACCTAGGATCATGCAACTAGGGTTTCAATCAACTCCTAAAAACTTAATGCACAATACCATATATAAATAAAAGTTGCATAAATCTAAAAGTAGGGGTTATGCTCCGGGGCTTGCCTTCCTAAGCAAAGCTAGCCTTGGGCTCTTGCATCGATGACTTCAGTTAGATTGATCCGAGCTTCGCGCTGCTCACTTTCGGACTCCGGCACCAGCTCGTAGATTCCATCGGTGAGAGTCATCGATTCTATATGAATGCATATGTATGAGTTGTTTTGATGGTAAAGATTAAATACATATTTAATATATTTCCTTATTTTGATGAGTTGTAAAGCATTTTATATACATTTCCGTGCTCAGTCATTTATAGAATATTAATTAACTTTACTTGCTTCATTAGGTGAGAGGGGTGTTTTCATAATTTATTAACATGCATCCATTTTTCTTTTTCTCTACCCAACACAAGGCAACATATGGCACTCTTTAATTAAAGCTAGACATAGGATCTGTTCTTGAAAATTTTATGCAGAGCACATTTCTTAGTGGACAATTTACTATAAATTTTTCAGCTCTTTTTATGCTGTATATGAAACACTAAAAATAAAATAAACTGCTACTGCTAGAACCTATACTCTTTTATGCAGGTCCAAAATTGCAAGCACTGGTGCTCAAAATTTTACATTTTGTTTATTATCCTATATTTAATCTTCTATAAATTTATCATATTTTTATGAGCAACATACAGAGCATAGAAAATATAGTAATATAAATCTAAAATAATCAAGATTTATTTTTACTAACAGATCTACTGACCTTCTAAACTCTGAACTTTTCTAGAATGGTTATATACTCAAAGGTAGTCTCTGGTTAAAATTTCTTATTTTTCTAAGCAATAGAACTACTTACTTTGATTTAATGTAGTTTTTCTTAACTAAAAACCTATGAGCAAGTTAGATAGAAGTAAAAAGTTCCAAACTTTGTCCATAGTATTTATACATCAAGGTTACTCTACTTTAAAAGTTTCAACCCTAACATATTAGTAGAACAGCATGAACAAAGAACTCTAGCAAAATAGCACATGAAAGAAGATCCAACAAGAACAACACTTAGAAACTTGTTCTGGCCTTGAAATTTTTACACAAGCCTTAACAAGCAGAGACTAGCTTACAGTTCAAAAACCATGCACAGTACTGTCCTAGATAAAGAGCTACATTTATGGGCTATTTAAAACAAAATTAATTTTCGATCAAGTTATAGTTTGTAAATGGTCATCTTTCTTTGCAAAAGTTGTAGTATTCATCAAGAGGGTCACAACAAATTTTAGTTTGCATTTATCTGATTTTTTTATGATTTTAGATTGATTTTACAATTGATAGCCTTTTCAAAACAAAATTTAACTCGACTTCTCACAGATAGGTCCCTGGATCTTGCAGAAAGGACCCTAAATAGAACTTGGCAATTGCAATGTAGCCCTTGGCCGCAGCTGGGCGATTCCCAACCAAAATCCGGCGTGGGAGGTCGCCGGTGGTGGGGGAGAAGAGGGGGAGGAGCACCAGGGGATCGAGGCGCACCTGTGGGTGGCCTTGGTGAGGTGGGAGGTGGTCGGAGGCAGGCTGGCCGCGCGGCAACCTTGCTCGCGCTATGGCGGGCGGTGGTGGTCTGGTGTGGCAGGGGCGGTGTGAGGAGGTCGGGGAGCACCAGCAGGTCGAGGGTGACCCGTTCAGAGACTCGGTTTGGGCGGAGGAGGAGTAGAGCTGTGGAACGACGACGGTGAGCTTGAGCTCGGCGTGGCAATGGCGAGCGGCGGTGGGGCTTCGGGTGCGTGAGCAGGGAGGCTGCAGGGCCTTTTATAGGGGGCAGGAGGAAGGGGAGGTGGAGGCGCGGCTTGGCGGTGCGGCACTTGGGCCATGGGCGGCCGGGGCGAGGGAACATGTGCGCGACAAGGCACGGCGTCGCAGCCTCATCATCGAGCGGCGTTAGGCTTCGCCGGCCGCGTGGCGAGCGCACGCCTGGGCAAGGGGGATTGCCGTAGGGAGGGACGATCGTGCGGTCGTGGGCCGTTCAGGCGGGGGCTCCTGGCGCCTTGTGGCTAGAAGGCATTGCCGGCCACCTGGTCAGCGGCCTCTACCGGTGGGGACGCAGGGAAGGGAGACAGGAGAGGGAAGGGGAGAGAAAGAAGAGAGATGACCGGGGTCAACTGATTTTGACTTCGATTTTTCTCAAGCTTTTGCATGGAAACTCGAAAATATTTGGACACGAAAGTTCTAGAGAATTCCATAATCTACAACTTTTGTTTCAGGCAAAAGTTCATTAGAGTCATGGTTTAAAAGTTATTTTAAATTGAAGACAACTAGGATTTGAATTTCTAGTCTTTTTTATAGTTTAAAAATTTTAATTTGCAAAAGGCCGTTTAAGTAAACTTGTAAGGCACTAAAAATATGAGTGTATTTTTTATACTACATTGGTCATGTAAAGTAGAGCATGAAAGATTATAAACACAAAAATAAAAAGTCTCACATACACACATACATACACATGCACATACACATTCATATACAAGCATATGCACACACATAATTATATGCATTGTTTCAGTGATTCTGGGTTATTATGCATGATTCTATGTTTAGATTTTCTTGCTTAGGATTTTCAACATCTAGGGTGTTACAGTTTCGTACCGCTGACTAGTGAATTTGTGTTTGCGTGTCTGGCCCGGATGGTGTGCAAGGAAGACACAAAGGTTTATACTGGTTCGGGCAAAATGTCCCTACGTCCAGTTCGAGCTGCTCGTGTTCTTGCATTGGTTTGCAGTAGGGGTTACAAACGGTTGACAGAGGGAACGGGCTCCCAAGTCTTTGGTGGCAAAGTGCTGTGTGGGTGAGTGAATGTTTCAAAAATCCTTTCCCCCTATGGGGGTCCTCCCCTTCCCTTTTATATGCAAAGGAGCAGGGGTCGGATTCATGAGACACACACAGAGAGAGAGAGAGAGAGGTCGCCGGGATCCCGCTTTTCCTCCTCCCTGCATGTGGTTCCCACTGATCCTGTAGATGACGATGGGGGTGTCCCTACACCGCTCCTTGGCGCGACGTGCGACGTGTGTCTCAACAGGGTGGGTGGCATGGGCCCCCCGGCGTGTTTGGTGGGCGACGCGCGCCCCGACGTGCGCCCCGACAAGACGGGCGGTGTCAGCCCCCAGCTCGTTTTACGGCTTGACCTCCGGTGCGGTGGACGACCGGGGCATGCAATAATGGCCTACCCTCTCCAGTGGTCATGTGAAGGCACGTCCTTACCTGCCACCGTGCCAGATGTTCGACCCCCGGCGTGACCTGACGGGCAAGGCCGCGCTAACATCCTCGGGGTCAGGCGAGGCAGAGCCCGTCCTCTTGTGGTCGGGCGAGGTTGCTCGTGCCCTTCTACTGGGCTTTGTATTGGGCCTTTGGTGCCCTTCCTTCCGGTGGGCCATCTGTGGCCATGGGCCAGCCTTGATTAGGCCGAATCCGTATATTGCGGAAGAGCTAAACCATAATTAGCTTCTTGAGAACATTGTTTCGGGGGATCCGTGATATTTGCCCCCAATAGGATCCAAGCTACAAAACACCAACCAATCACGAGCAAGCACGAGGATTGAAAGACTCACATGACAGCCTAAACACACTCTCAATCCAAGGCAACAACTCTCCGACGAATCAGAACACGTCGTTCAGCCTCCCATGGATTAAAGGGCACACCAAGCATGCAAATGACATAGGACTGTGCCAAGTCACCCAGAACCGACGTAAAGGCCCACATACCAGTCTCTTGGCCAAAGGCGGTGGCTAGGGGTCGGCTGAACCACTGGTTCGGCCGAACTGCCACTGGGCCCCCTCGCCCCCAGCTTCCACGTGGCGCTTTCTGGTGACGTCTAGAAGTCGGTTCAGCATGCGCCCACCTATTTTCCCAGCCGAAACCCCACTGGTCACAGCTATAAATAGTAAAGGAGGGGATAAGAATGAGAACACACCATTCACTCTCCTCTCTTGTGCTTACACTCTCCTTCTTGACCTTTAGGATCACATTAGAGGTTTAGTGCTGCCTAGGTAGTGCTTAGAAAATAGGGAGAGAGTGAGGGGAAGTCGGGGTGGTACAGGTCGACCCCCGGCGCTCTTCTCTAGCTTGTACCTCAACAGATGCTTATCAATCATAGTAAGTGTTCATGATTTCCTTTGTGCTTTAGTCTCTTAGTTAAGTAATAGTTCTAGTCTCTTAGTTGTTTACTGGATCGGTAGTTCACTAGTGTAGTGGATGCTCTAGAGTAAGATCGATTCTAAAGTTAGTAAAGGACGGTATAGACGTGGTGTCTAGATCAGACTTTACCTGTTGGTTGTGGTATATCCCATGGTTAGATGAGGTAGGTAGCAGGTGGTGACAGCCCTCTCTATCCAGCGTAACCCTTCTCGTTCGGGTATATCCCAGTGTCGTATTACCGGAGCTCACCAGGTTTTGTCCTATGGGAAGCCAGTAACCCGACGTGAACAACTAGGACAGATCTATCTTACCTCTTATTCTTAGCCTTAGGAATCCTCTCTACCCCATTCCTCTATCCAGTGTGGTGTCCTTGGATGAACCTGAACCTTAGATAATATACACACGTTCCTCAGTGGATACGATACCCCAGAATATTCCTAGGTGAAAGCTACAACGTAATCTGTGCACTTGTAGATTAATTTGTGATCGTAAAAATACCCAACAAGCTCCACCTGCCAGCTTGCCAGAGAAGTTGATTCCGGTGACGTGCCACCCGGTGTGGCAGAACCACCTGAATTAATCCGGCTCAAGCGCGCTAACCATCACCACAAGGGCAATCAGGGCTAACTCGCACTTCAAACGGAGTAATCCACTGGTTTGTCGGGTAACCTCCCGATACAACCACGGTTTTGCTGATCGAAACCACACATACAATGTACTCACACGAAGGTGAGCCCAAAGGATACAACATTCCACAAATTTTACATCATAGAGTTCAACATTAATTATTATTACAACTGAGTTCGAATTCGTAAACAAGGTACTTCTGAGTTCATAGTAATTGAGTTCTTCAGAGTTCAATGCAGCGGAAAATCAGCGATAAACTACTCGACGATACATGATGTCTCGATGAAGCCCGTACGAGACATCACTCGGCATTATCAACGTTGGCCGGGGGCGCATCCCATTCCACTGACCAACCAGGAGGAAGAGTACATGGCCAAGTCAAACTAGAGATCATATTCTCGAAAGTCTCACCTGAAAACAAGCCACAAGTAAGGCTGAGTAAACTAATACTCAGCAAGGCTTACCCGACTAGTGGAATATACTTAGCTGACTCCTAGACATGCAAGGCTTTTTGGCTTGAGGGGTTTGTTTTGCCGAAAAGCATATACAAGTAGGTCCTTACTTTCAAATTTTAGCTCCAGATTCTAGTTTTCTTAAACCATTCTGGGTAAGCAAATATCAATATCATACATGGTGAAAGAATTAATTTGCATCCAACAAGATTAATCATCATCATTGTTCCTCTTCTTATTCTATGTGGTAAAAGGGTCAAGCAGTCTCAATAACCTCGAGAAACGAACAATTCAAATCGAATTTCTTAACCTTGCAAGGCAGTCCTAAACACACGTCACGTGGTTACTCCCGGAGTCATACGTGCAACTTTTCCCTTCAATTCCCGCTTCACGGAACAGGCCCACCGCCCTCGACTACACGTCCCCATGGACCACGGACCCGGCCGGGCCATGGCGGCACATGCACCCGCCATTAGCTAGATGTGAACGAATTTGAAGACGGTGTGGAGTATATTCCGGCCTCGGTTCAATCCAGTACTTAAGCTTACCGATTACCATATTCACGGTATGTGGTTAGTACGTTCAAACGCTTAACCACCACTACCACACACTGCGGCCTTAGCATTTTTCACTAAACAGATGGGGCCTCAATCATCAACATAAACATCACACCATAGCTACGTACGTCGACCTTATGATTGCAGCATGTAGTAAACATTCAACTCCTATATTCTCGCGAGTGACAGGAAATCACTCGACTTTTACCGGAGTCCTATTAGCATAGCATTCTATCGAACCTTATATCTAGTGTTCAAATCATAGGAACCTAAGTTCATGCAACTAAGTTTTCATTCAACTCCTATAAACTTAATGCACAAGTAAAATAGAGTAATAAGTTGCATAACTTAGAAAATAGAGTTCATGCTCCGGGGCTTGCCTTCCTGAGTAAAGCTAGCCTTGGGCTCTTCCGAACTTGGGTTCGGGTCTTCGAAAGCTTCAGTTAGATTCACTTGAGCTTCACGCTGCTCACTCTCGGACTCGGGCACCAGCTCGTACGTTCCGTCAGCGAGAGTAGTGGATTCTATATGAATGCACAAGTATGAGTTGTAGTGATGGTATATGACATTTATTTTCCTTCACGATAAAGTTGCAGTCCACAAAACATAGATTTGGTTGTAAAGTTACTTAGTTAAGATTTCTTGGGCAATCGCTAATAGAGTATAACTTAAACTAATTAACTCCATGAAACAAGAGGGGTTGGGGGTTGTGTTCTTTTGGAAACTAATTTTTCTAAGGACAACATGGATTAAACACAACTTCTGGACTAGGTAACTTCTAGTGATGAAATTTTTCTTTAGAGTGCATTATGCAGAGACAACAGCACTGTAAAAATTTTAGACATTTTTATGCAGCAGAATAATTATGAAAAATGTATTACATAGCCACTGCTAGATCCTAGTTATTTTTATACAGAACAAACCATGAAAGTATTGATGCCAAAAATTTTACAGGGGGTTAACCTATCCACATATATGTTACAGTAAATTTTTCAGATTTTATTGTGCATGATACAGAGCATAAAAATAGGACAAGCTACACTTATTACAGCATAAACTAATCCAAAGTGTCCCCTAGTAAAAAGGTGAACATTTTCCAAGCACAGAAACTAATTATTGTTATTTATTGCATTTTTCCCACCACAAAATTATATCAAATGGTTACAGAAAGGAAAAAGGTTCTAAACTTTTTCTGTGGTATTTAGGCATCACTATAACAGCTCTGTAAAAGTTTCACAACATGAATCAGAATATAACAATAGGTACAAATTAGTTCTATTATTTCATGGCATAAAACAAAGTTTAACAAAACATTTAGCTACAAGTGGGTTCTAGTCCTAAACTTTTTACATTGGACTACATATCTAATAACTAAACTACTATCCAAAATTCAGGTTCAATCTTTATCTACAACAGTGGGTACAATTAAAGTCTATTAAACCTTCCATTTAATTTAGAGCAAGATTTAGCAAGCAACTGAAAAAAGTATATAACAAAAGTTGTAGGTTTTCTTCTAACGAGTATAGAACAGTAGAGTTTGTATTTTTCTAATTTTTCTATGATTTTATATGAGTTTTACAAGTTTGCTGTTTTTGAATTTAAAGTTTAAACACAGGTTTGCAGATATGCCCCTGTAAACTTGCGTGCAGACCCTTCTAAAGATTTCAATCGTTGCAATTAGGTCCCGGTCGGTCAAATTCTGGCGAGGGGAAAAGGGTCGGGGAGATCCAGGGAGGTGAGAGCTACCTTGTGGGGCCTTGGTCGGGGTTGGGGGTGGCCGGAAAGGGCTCGCCGGCGTGGAGCAGGGGGCAGCGGCGGTGCGGCGCATCGGCGACGGTGCTCCGGCGGGGTTGGGGCAGCGCTGACGGGTCGGGAAGCTCCGGTGGGGTGATGTAGTCCCGTTTCCGAGCCTTGGTTCGGGCGGAGGAGGATCGGAGGTGGGGTCTCAACGGCGGTCAGGGGCGGCGACGGTGGAGGCGACGCTGGCAATGGTGCTCCGGCGGTTCTGGGCGACGATGGGCGGGGCAGTGAGCGTCAGTGGGATGCTGTGGTAGTGGTTGGGGGCTCAGCTTGGGCGGTGTATGAACAGAGGGGTGAGCTCCACGGTGGGCTGGGCACGACGGCGGTAATGGCGACGGTGGCGGCGTCCTGGTGGCTGGGCGCGCGAGCAGGGCTTGGGGCGGCTTTTATTGGGACAGGAGGGAGGGAGAGGGCTGGGCGAAGCTGGGGCTAGGACGTCACGACGGGGCGTGCCATTGGGCGTCGCGGCGGCGAGCAGAGGTGGCGACGGTGTCGCGCGCGTGGCGCGCACGGGCCGGGCAGGGTCGCGGCGTGGGGAGCAGCGCAGCTGGTTGGGCGGGGCTTGCCGGCCATGAGCTTGTCGTGGCGTGGGCAGCAGGCATCGCCGGCCAGGTGGCCAGTGGCGAATGCGCGGTGGGCGGGCGAAGCAGAGGAGAGGGGAGGGACTGGAAGTGGAAATAGAAGAAAAGGCAGGGGCTGGTTTGCAAAGTCAGGTGTTTCTCAAATTTTTGTGTTGCAACTCAAAAATCTCTGAACATGAAAGTTTTTCAAAATAAAAAGTTCTACAAGTTTGGTTTTAGGCCAAAGTTCATTTGAGCAAAAGTTTGAGAGTTAACTTGAAGATTCAAAAATTTATGATTCGAGGGTACGACATTTATGGGCAAAATTTTATGTGGTAGTGGAGCATTAACAAGTGTGATCGAGGAACTATTGTAAGAATGGACGATGTGACAATCAAGAATAAGTATCCACTGCCCAGGTTTGAAGGTTTGTTTGATCAGATGAGAGGTGCCAAGGTATTCTCCAAGGTTGATCTGAGATCAGGATATCATCAGCTAAGAATCCGACCGGAGGATATACCCAAGACAGCCTTCACTACCAGATATGGTCTGTACGAGTTTACTGTGATGTCGTTTGGATTGACCAACGCACCAGCATACCTCATGCACCTGATGAACAAGGTTTTTATGGAATACCTTGACAAGTTTGTGGTTGTGTTCATTGATGACATCTTGGTGTATTCACAGAACGGGAAAAAAAAACATGAAGAGCACTTGAGGATAGTGTTACAGAAACTCCGAGAGAATCAGTTATATGCTAAGCTGAGCAAATGTGATTTTTGGTTGAGAGAAGTTTCTTTCCTTGGACATGTTATCACAGATGGAGGAATTGCAGTAGACCCAAGTAAAGTTCAAGATGTTCTGAATTGGAATCCACCGAAGCCTGTGCCTGAAATCAGAAGTTTCCTCGGACTTGCAGGATACTACCGCAGATTTATTACAGGCTTCTCAAAGATTGTGAAACCTATGACTTCTCTGTTGGAAAAAGGGAAAGAATTTAAGTGGGATGCTACATGCCAGAAGTGTTTTAAAGAACTGAAGACAAGATTGACCACAGCCCCTGTGTTGATAATGCCAGATATCCATGAAGGGTTTGATGTGTATTGCGACGCTTCGCGGATGGGTCTTGGGTGTGTGTTAATGCAAGAAGGCAAAGTGGTGGCCTATGCTTCAAGACAGCTGAGAAAGCATGAACAGAACTATCCTACCCACGATTTGGAATTAGCTGCCGTCGTGCACGCATTGAAGGTTCGGAGGCACTACATGATCGGAAACAAGTGTCAGATCTTCACGGACCATAATAGTCTGAAGTACACCTTCACGCAACAGGATCTTAACTTAAGACAGCGACGATGGCCAGAATTAATCAAGGATTATGATTTGGATATCCAGTATCATCCTGGCAAGGCTAATGTTGTGGTAGACGCCCTAAGCCGGAAAGGACAAGCTAATATGATGATTGCTCGATTGATGCCTCAAGAATTATGTTGGGAGATGGCACGTCTGAACTTGGGAATTGTCACACAAGCGGAAGCCATAACCATGGAGATGGAACCTACAATAGAACAGGAGATCAGAAAAGGACAGTTGACAGATGCTAAGATCAAAGAGATCAAGATTCAAATTGGTTTAGGCAAAACTAAGGACGTCCCCAAAGATGGACAAGGAACTGTTTGATTCAGAAAAAGGATCTGTGTACCTGAAAATGATCACCTTCGTGAACTTATTTAGAAGGAAGCACATGATTCCGCTTATTCCATTCATCCTGGAAGTACCAAAATGTATCAAGACTTGAAAGGAAGGTACTGGTGGTATGGTTTGAAAAGAGACGTAGCAACTCACGTAGCTTTGTGTGATGTATGCCAGAGAGTAAAAGCTGAACACCAGAGACCAACAGGTTTACTCCAGCCTTTGAAAGTACCTGAATGGAAATGGGAAGAGATTGGTATGGGTTTCATTGTAGGGTTACCTCGTACTTGTGATGGTTACGACTCGATATGGGTTATTGTGGACAGATTGACAAAAGTCGCACATTTCATCTCAGTCAAAACCACATACACTGGAGCCAAGTTAGCAAAATTATACATGTCATGAATTGTGTGTCTGCATGGTGTTCCGAAGAAGATAGTGTCTGATCGAGGTACTCAATTCACGTCGCGTTTCTGGCAGAAATTACATGAATCCATGGATACAAAGCTCAATTTCAGTTCTGCATATCACCCGCAAACAGACGGTCAGACTGAGCGAACAAATCAAGTATTAGAGGATATGTTGAGAGCATGTGCCCTCAAGCATGGAAGTAGTTGGGATAAAAGTTTGCCATATGCAGAATTCTCCTACAATAACAGTTACCAAGCAAGTCTCAAGAAGGCCCCATTTGAAGCATTATATGGAAGAAAATGCAGGACACCCTTGTATTGGAATCATATAGGAGAAAGTCAAGTTTTTGGACCAGAGATTCTTCAAGAAGCAGATAGACAAGTCCAGATAATCCGAGAAAATCTCAAGACTGCCCAGTCACGACAGAAAAGTTATGCCGATACACGAAGAAGGGAATTGACATTTGAAGTTGGAGACTTTGTGTATTTGAAGGTATCACCCATCAGAGGTTTATGTAGATTCGAAGTGAAAGGAAAGTTGTCACCACGTTATATTAGTCCTTTTTAGATTCTGGAAAGGAAAGGTGAAGTGGCATATCAATTGGAGCTACCAGCACGATTGTCAGATGTCCATGATGTGTTTCACGTGTCACAGTTAAAGAAGTGTTTGAGAGTACCAGAGGAGCAATTACCGTTGGAGGAACTCAATGTACAAGAAGATTTGACTTATGTAGAGCATCCGGTTAGAATCTTGGAAACATCTCAGAGGGTCACTCGGAACAAGGTGATCAAAATGTGCAGAGTACGGTGGAGTCACCACTCAGAGGACGAGGCTACTTGGGAAAGAGAAGATGAGCTGATTGCAGAATTCCCTTAGCTGTTCCCTAATCCTTCTTAATCTCGAGGACGAGATTCTCTTTAAGGGGGGTAGGTTTTGTAACACCCAAAAATATAGGAGTTGAAACTTTTAAAAGTATTTTCATAAAAATCATAAATTAAAATTGTGCATGCATCCTTACTTCCTTCTTCTCCTATTCTTTCCTTCAACCAGCCCAATTTCTTTTCCTCTACTTCTTTTCTTTTTCCGCGGCCGACCCAGTGGCCGATTCCCTCACCCGACTCTTTCTTCCACCGACAGCTAGGACCCACCTGTCGGCGCCTTCTTCTTCTTCCTTCTTTCCTACCCAGAGTCCGGAACGACTCTGTGCTGTCGTTCGCGCCCTTCTTTCTTTCTTCCTACCCCGAGTCCTGATCGACTCCGCGATGCCGCCTTCCTAATCCCGGCCAATCCGCCCCTATAAAATCCTGCCGAAGCCCCCTTTGCAACCAGAGCAAAGCTCAAATCTTTTCCCTACACAACATCGTCGCACGCCGCTGGAAGTTGCACCTTGGAGGAACGCCGCCGACCCGTGTCGCCGATTCTCCGTCGACTCGCCGACCTGCAGTTGCTCCGCCGTCTTCAACTCTCGCCAGAGCTTTGCAAGTTGGTGAGCATCAAGCCGCACTAGATTCCCCTCTCTCTCTTGCTCCGCCGCCAACCAAACTCCTCGCCGGAGATCTGTTTTCCGCCCGCCGCCGTGGCCGCCAGTTTGCAGCCGCCGCACAGCCATCCTGTGACCACCCTCACCTTCGTCGTACCGCCCACTCACTCCCCGGCATAAATCTAGCTTGAATTGAGCCCCGGAACACCGGATTCGGTGAAGCTTCGGCCGTTCGCCGCCGCACTCGCTCGCCGCCGACACCCAGTAAAACTCCGATTCGCCCGACCCTTTTCATCCCATCGAGCCGACCCTTCCTCTGCCCCTCGATCTAGATCCAATGGCCAGAATCGATCTTCACTTTACCCGGCCGATTTACCCGACCTTTTCCTTACTCAGCCGATTCGCCCGACCCTTACTCCTCCGATTCGTCCGATCCGCCGCCGATTCTGATCCAACGGACCAGATTCACCCGACCCTAGCCGTTCCCGAAACTTTTGCAGGAAGATCCCTAGGTTTTCCAGGAATCAACCCGCAGTCCACATCAGTAGAAAATAATTAGAGTAGTGCCCTTTCTTTTTCTGTCCCGACTCCTGACCTTTTTAGAATTAGTACCCGCCGTCCAGGACCTATAGTTTTGCACCCCGAGCTTCTGTTTAAGGTTTAATTGTATTTTAGCCCCTGGGAGTCCAGTTTCTTCGCAGATAAGTCCTTGGAGCCTTGTTTTAGCCCTACCTTCATCATTTTAGCTCCGTTTCAACTCGTTCTCGCCGTGTTAAGTCTTCTAAAGCCTAAGCTACCGTTTAGCCATGTCATTGTGTCTTAGTTCCTGTTTTTAAATTAAAAATAGATTTAACTTGACTAAAGTTCTCTCACTTAGTTTTCTAATTAAAATCCACCTAGGCCTTTACCTTCGGTTTTTCATAACTACACCGAATATAAAGTTATGCGTTTAGATGCTCTCACAAGTTTTCTTTCTAATTAATTGTTAATTAGTGTAATTTATACGTAGACAATCACAAATAAAATATGACTAAGTTCTACCCCGTTTTTATAAATAAAAATATAATATTAGTTAATCAAGGATATTTTTTTAATATCTTCTACATTTGTTTTCCAAATAAAATAAATAAAGCTCATAGTTCTTTTGTTTCTTTTATAGTACCAATCTCCGATAACTCTGTCTTTTCAACCCTAGCTCCGATTCCCGCGTTTCTTGCGCTCTCATAACCGTAGCAGCGAGCCCTATCCTTTAGCACGCTCTTTTAAAAGCTTTTGTTTTGTGATTGGTGTATTGTTCTTAGCTGTACTTGTTTGTTATTTTGTATGTTTGTGCTAGTTGTTTGCTTCGAGTAGAATGATCGCTGACGAAGCTTGAAGAACAAGATTTCCAAGTAAGCAAGAGCTGAAGAGCAGTAAGAGTAGCTTTTCGTTGGAAAGAGGCAAGTGACCCTAACCATACTTCTATCTGTGCTTATTTACAAGAATACCATGTGTTAAATCGGAACATGGAGAACCACCCAGGAAAACAGTACAACCACGAGGACCATATGGCTCTGGTCTTGGCTAATTAATTAGAGACTCTAGTTTGAAGCGGTCTTACCGAAAGGGAAAGGAGGGGGTCGGTGATAGGGGTAATAGCCCGGTCCTCTTGGGGCAGCAGCCTTCGCTAAGGTGCTGACCATTAGGGAGGTTTATGGACCACGCCGCTACCGAAACTCTAGCGGACTACTTCTTATTAGGGAATCTTTGTAAAGGCCTCGTAGCGTCCCTATGCAATCACACCTCGGAAGTGTGGTATTGTGCCTAGCTAGCACAGCATGGTTGGGTCTAAAGTTCTTTTGAACTTTTACGCGACTTGTGGTGAAAGTGTACAACCTCTGTAGAGTGTAAAACTGTTATAACAGCTGTGCTCACGGTTAAGAGTGGCCTGGACCCTCACATGATTAATAAACTTAAAGATGGATATAAATCGTTACTCTGGTTATTTCTTGTGGCCTTGCTGAGTACCAACCATAAGTGTACTCACCCTTGCCAACTGCTGCTCAGAAGAAAAAGGTGTGAAGTCTACTGAAGATGATAAAGAGTTCTAGGCGTACGCAACCCCCAGTCGTCTGCCTGTGAAGTTTGGAGCCTTCGTTTCCATTATAAGCGCATATCTCTGATAGTCTTGTAAGTCTTTATTTATATTTATTTACGTGATACTGTTGCTGTTATTCACTAATGATGTCACTGTATGTATGGAACTTGATCCTGGCATACATATAGTCATGCATTCGGTTTTATCCTTAAATCGGGTGTGACAGAAGTGGTATCAGAGCTGTATCGACTGTAGGACGTAAGTCTAGATAGCAATGGTCGCTCCTTAAGGTCTATTTTATTATACAACTTATTCCTATCTTACCCTTGACCTTCCCGATAAATATTCTCGCTCCTTGACCATTTTCTTTTCTCAACCCGCCTTGATAACTCACCTTTCTCACCTGACCTTCTTTTTCATTTGCACATCCTTGTTTTGCAAATGTAAAACCCCCATCCTTATCTATTGACGTACTCTTTCCTTGATAACTTACTTTGATACTCGACCCCCTTGACAATTACATTTTCTAGTTTTTGCTAAACCCTCAACCATCATCTATTTCCTCTCTCATGGATGACTTCTTGCTCTTAATCATACATCTCATTTGATGAATGATTTTCCTATCTCTTGCATCTGATCTCCTTTTGGTTAGTTGGTGATATTGTTTACCCCCACTCCTTAATATTTTCTTATTAATTCCTATATATCTTTTCAAACATATCCCCTCCTTGATTTTATCTATCCTCCACATTGTACCTCCGACCCCCTTGCATCTTAAGCACGACCATTTTGGATTCTTTCCGTTGCCTTTTCATTCCAAGATCTTCTACTCTCCTTTTATTCAAAATGTTTAGATCATTCGTGCCACCTGACCCGAAGCCTGCTCAAGACAGCTGAAGAAAGGAGTGATCACCTCACGCCCAAAGAAGACAAAATCGGCAGCGAAAGCCTATGTCACTCTCACCCGAAGAGCAAGATTCCACACTGCACAAGCTGAAGGATGCCTCTATCAAGAATGTTGAACCTGAAGAGACGACCCATGCCTAGGAGTACCCCTTGGAGCCCTATTAACAACGTTTAGCATCGTTCCTTGACTGTGTGTTGATTAGTGTAGTTCTGTGTTTGTGTGATGATTGTTTTTCCTTATGACCTTGCCTGATTCGCTTCTTTGTAATGATTGTTGGTGTATTGTGGGTCTTCAACCTACAATGACATCAGTTGCTTAGTTGGGTTCTTCTCTTATCTCCCACATCTTTGTTCTTTTCCTTTCTTCCCCCCTACTCCAAAAGAGGATGATATCATGGACTCTACCTTATTCCCCAATCATTCTTTTAGTTATTCTCCTTTTCCTCTAAACTCACCCTCACCACCCAACCAGATGGCGAGCCCCAACAGAAATCGTGAAGAAAGAGCTAATGAAGGTAACCTCAACATTCCACCGGTAGCCTCATCATTTGAACACAGGATGCTAGAGTGTATGGCAGCACAAACTCAAAGTCTACAAGCAGTGGCTCAAACCATGATTAATATCCATCAGCATATTACAGAGCAAGCCTCAGCTCCTATGAACCACAACCCCCTTAGTAGTGGTCACCATCAGAATTCACCAATTCTGCCACCATTTGATAAAAGGAAGCTATTAGCCCTGCAGGCTCAAGTCTTACGAGGAAGGATGCAGCCCAATACATCATCCCCTCATAACATGAAGTTGACCAAACTAGACATTCCTACCGGACCAGTGAAGAGGCAAGTCGCTGAAGCATGGAACCGTCAAAGGAATAAGAAAAGTCGTGGAGCGCTAGAGCTAGAAATTGAGAGACAATATAAAGATATCAAGACCCCAGGAACATGTCAATGTTGTGAGCATTATGGTCAGCCATGCCTTCAAGAGGATTCTAGCCTAATGACAGCTAAAGCCAGACAAAGTTACTATTTAGATATTAATAAGGATTTATCTACCCAAGAGACTTTCCAAGAGGGAGTTACCCAATATCAAGATGGTACTCAGACTATGAACCTTGGGGATTGGAGTATTTCTTTCAAGGAATTTCAGCCTAGTAGAATCAAGCAACGCAAGAAACAAGCAAGCGAAGAAAGCCAAGAGAAGATGGAGTTACCAGAACCATTGGTACATAGCAGTACTCAACCCTATTCCAACCAACTACAACCTAAAGTTGTTCAACCTCCGCATGACAACTCTATCAAGAAGAATCCTGATGCCCAGATTGCTTCACGAATTATGGTGGAGCAGAAAGGAAGCCAGAATGGATATGTTAAAAGGGTGTGCTTCAAATGTGGTGAAAAAGGTCACTATGTTAATAAATGTCCAACAAAGCGCAAGGTGACTAGGTCGTGTGATACTGGATTATATTGTCTCAAGTGTGGAGAAGACGGACATCTTGCCAGTTGGTGTGCAAAAGAGGATGATAATCAACCCCTGGACCAAAGTTCTAATAGCCCTGCACTCAGACAGATGTCATCAGTTTGCCCCCTTAGCAGGACAGATGATCAGGATACCTCAGCTAGACAAGAATGCCATCAATCCCCAATGCCCAATTCTCATACCACTTCGAGTCGATAGGGTACCAAAGCAAGTAAAACTTAGGCTGAGAAGAATTGAGGGTATCTTGGAAGAAGACAGTCAAGCCAAGGAAAAGCGATCATGGAATCAATCCAGCTCTATTCAAATCACTTTATCAATATATGAAGAAGGTTCTTCAAAAGATGGGCCAATGAAGCTAAAGAAGGAATGGATAGTTAAAAGTGGAATTAGATTAAGTATTCAAGAAGTATTTTATGTGGTAGTGGAGCATTAACAAGTGTGATCGAGGAACTATTGTAAGAATGGACGATGTGACAATCAAGAATAAGTATCCACTGCCCAGGTTTGAAGGTTTGTTTGATCAGATGAGAGGTGCCAAGGTATTCTCCAAGGTTGATCTGAGATCAGGATATCATCAGCTAAGAATCCGACCGGAGGATATACCCAAGACAGCCTTCACTACCAGATATGGTCTGTACGAGTTTACTGTGATGTCGTTTGGATTGACCAACGCACCAGCATACCTCATGCACCTGATGAACAAGGTTTTTATGGAATACCTTGACAAGTTTGTGGTTGTGTTCATTGATGACATCTTGGTGTATTCACAGAACGGGAAAAAAAAACATGAAGAGCACTTGAGGATAGTGTTACAGAAACTCCGAGAGAATCAGTTATATGCTAAGCTGAGCAAATGTGATTTTTGGTTGAGAGAAGTTTCTTTCCTTGGACATGTTATCACAGATGGAGGAATTGCAGTAGACCCAAGTAAAGTTCAAGATGTTCTGAATTGGAATCCACCGAAGCCTGTGCCTGAAATCAGAAGTTTCCTCGGACTTGCAGGATACTACCGCAGATTTATTACAGGCTTCTCAAAGATTGTGAAACCTATGACTTCTCTGTTGGAAAAAGGGAAAGAATTTAAGTGGGATGCTACATGCCAGAAGTGTTTTAAAGAACTGAAGACAAGATTGACCACAGCCCCTGTGTTGATAATGCCAGATATCCATGAAGGGTTTGATGTGTATTGCGACGCTTCGCGGATGGGTCTTGGGTGTGTGTTAATGCAAGAAGGCAAAGTGGTGGCCTATGCTTCAAGACAGCTGAGAAAGCATGAACAGAACTATCCTACCCACGATTTGGAATTAGCTGCCGTCGTGCACGCATTGAAGGTTCGGAGGCACTACATGATCGGAAACAAGTGTCAGATCTTCACGGACCATAATAGTCTGAAGTACACCTTCACGCAACAGGATCTTAACTTAAGACAGCGACGATGGCCAGAATTAATCAAGGATTATGATTTGGATATCCAGTATCATCCTGGCAAGGCTAATGTTGTGGTAGACGCCCTAAGCCGGAAAGGACAAGCTAATATGATGATTGCTCGATTGATGCCTCAAGAATTATGTTGGGAGATGGCACGTCTGAACTTGGGAATTGTCACACAAGCGGAAGCCATAACCATGGAGATGGAACCTACAATAGAACAGGAGATCAGAAAAGGACAGTTGACAGATGCTAAGATCAAAGAGATCAAGATTCAAATTGGTTTAGGCAAAACTAAGGACGTCCCCAAAGATGGACAAGGAACTGTTTGATTCAGAAAAAGGATCTGTGTACCTGAAAATGATCACCTTCGTGAACTTATTTAGAAGGAAGCACATGATTCCGCTTATTCCATTCATCCTGGAAGTACCAAAATGTATCAAGACTTGAAAGGAAGGTACTGGTGGTATGGTTTGAAAAGAGACGTAGCAACTCACGTAGCTTTGTGTGATGTATGCCAGAGAGTAAAAGCTGAACACCAGAGACCAACAGGTTTACTCCAGCCTTTGAAAGTACCTGAATGGAAATGGGAAGAGATTGGTATGGGTTTCATTGTAGGGTTACCTCGTACTTGTGATGGTTACGACTCGATATGGGTTATTGTGGACAGATTGACAAAAGTCGCACATTTCATCTCAGTCAAAACCACATACACTGGAGCCAAGTTAGCAAAATTATACATGTCACGAATTGTGTGTCTGCATGGTGTTCCGAAGAAGATAGTGTCTGATCGAGGTACTCAATTCACGTCACGTTTCTGGCAGAAATTACATGAATCCATGGATACAAAGCTCAATTTCAGTTCTGCATATCACCCGCAAACAGACGGTCAGACTGAGCGAACAAATCAAGTATTAGAGGATATGTTGAGAGCATGTGCCCTCAAGCATGGAGGTAGTTGGGATAAAAGTTTGCCATATGCAGAATTCTCCTACAATAACAGTTACCAAGCAAGTCTCAAGAAGGCCCCATTTGAAGCATTATATGGAAGAAAATGCAGGACACCCTTGTATTGGAATCAGATAGGAGAAAGTCAAGTTTTTGGACCAGAGATTCTTCAAGAAGCAGATAGACAAGTCCAGATAATCCGAGAAAATCTCAAGACTGCCCAGTCACGACAGAAAAGTTATGCCGATACACGAAGAAGGGAATTGACATTTGAAGTTGGAGACTTTGTGTATTTGAAGGTATCACCCATCAGAGGTTTATGTAGATTCGAAGTGAAAGGAAAGTTGTCACCACGTTATATTAGTCCTTTTTAGATTCTGGAAAGGAAAGGTGAAGTGGCATATCAATTGGAGCTACCGGCACGATTGTCAGATGTCCATGATGTGTTTCACGTGTCACAGTTAAAGAAGTGTTTGAGAGTACCAGAGGAGCAATTACCGTTGGAGGAACTCAATGTACAAGAAGATTTGACTTATGTAGAGCATCCGGTTAGAATCTTGGAAACATCTCAGAGGGTCACTCGGAACAAGGTGATCAAAATGTGCAGAGTACGGTGGAGTCACCACTCAGAGGACGAGGCTACTTGGGAAAGAGAAGATGAGCTGATTGCAGAATTCCCTCAGCTGTTCCCTAATCCTTCTTAATCTCGAGGACGAGATTCTCTTTAAGGGGGGTAGGTTTTGTAACACCCAAAAATATAGGAGTTGAAACTTTTAAAAGTATTTTCATAAAAATCATAAATTAAAATTGTGCATGCATCCTTACTTCCTTCTTCTCCTATTCTTTCCTTCAACCAGCCCAATTTCTTTTCCTCTACTTCTTTTCTTTTTCCGCGGCCGACCCAGTGGCCGATTCCCTCACCCGACTCTTTCTTCCACCGACAGCTAGGACCCACCTATCGGCGCCTTCTTCTTCTTCCTTCTTTCCTACCCAGAGTCCAGAACGACTCCGTGCTGTCGTTCGCGCCCTTCTTTCTTTCTTCCTACCCCGAGTCCTGATCGACTCCGCGATGCCGCCTTCCTAATCCCGGCCAATCCGCCCCTATAAAATCCTGCCGAAGCCCCCTTTGCAACCAGAGCAAAGCTCAAATCTTTTCCCTACACAACATCGTCGCACGCCGCTGGAAGTTGCACCTTGGAGGAACGCCGCCGACCCGTGTCGCCGATTCTCCGTCGACTCGCCGACCTGCAGTTGCTCCGCCGTCTTCAACTCTCGCCAGAGCTTTGCAAGTTGGTGAGCATCAAGCCGCACTAGATTCCCCTCTCTCTCTTGCTCCGCCGCCAACCAAACTCCTCGCCGGAGATCTGTTTTCCGCCCGCCGCCGTGGCCGCCAGTTTGCAGCCGCCGCATAGCCATCCTGTGACCACGCTCACCTTCGTCGTACCGCCCACTCACTCCCCGGTATAAATCCAGCTTGAATTGAGCCCCGGAACACCGGATTCGGTGAAGCTCCGGCCGTCCGCCGCCGCACTCGCTCGCCGCCGACACCCAGTAAAACTCCAATTCGCCCGACCCTTTTCATCCCATCGAGCCGACCCTTCCTCTGCCGCTCGATCTAGATCCAATGGCCAGAATCGATCTTCACTTTACCCGGCCGATTTACCCGACCTTTTCCTTACCCAGCCGATTCGCCCGACGCTTACTCCGCCGATTCGTCCGATCCGCCGCCGATTCTGATCCAACGGACCAGATTCACCCGACCCTAGCCGTTCCCGAAACTTTTGCAGGAAGATCCCTAGGTTTTCCAGGAATCAACCCGCAGTCCAGATCAGTAGAAAATAATTAGAGTAGTGCCCTTTCTTTTTCTGTCCCGACTCCTGACCTTTTTAGAATTAGTACCCGCCGTCCAGGACCTATAGTTTTGCACCCCGACCTTCTGTTTAAGGTTTAATTATATTTTAGCCCCTGGGAGTCCAGTTTCTTCGCAGATAAGTCCTTGGAGCCTTGTTTTAGCCCTACCTTCATCATTTTAGCTCCGTTTCAACTCGTTCTCGCCGTGTTAAGTCTTCTAAAGCCTAAGCTACCGTTTAGCCATGTCATTGTGTCTTAGTTCCTGTTTTTAAATTAAAAATAGATTTAACTTGACTAAAGTTCTCTCACTTAGTTTTCTAATTAAAATCCACCTAGGCCTTTACCTTCGGTTTTTCATAACTACACCGAATATAAATTTATGCGTTTAGATGCTCTCACAAGTTTTCTTTCTAATTAATTGTTAATTAGTGTAATTTATACGTAGACAATCACAAATAAAATATGACTAAGTTCTACCCCGCTTTTATAAATAAAAATATAATATTAGTTAATCAAGGATATTTTTTTAATATCTTCTACATTTGTTTTCCAAATAAAATAAATAAAGCTCATAGTTCTTTTGTTTCTTTTATAGTACCAATCTCCGATAACTCTGTCTTTTCAACCCTAGCTCCGATTCCCGCGTTTCTTGCGCTCTCATAACCGTAGCAGCGAGCCCTATCCTTTAGCACGCTCTTTTAAAAGCTTTTGTTTTGTGATTGGTGTATTGTTCTTAGCTGTACTTGTTTGTTATTTTGTATGTTTGTGCTAGTTGTTTGCTTCGAGTAGAATGATCGCTGACGAAGCTTGAAGAACAAGATTTCCAAGTAAGCAAGAGCTGAAGAGCAGTAAGAGTAGCTTTTCGTTGGAAAAAGGCAAGTGACCCTAACCATCCTTCTATCTGTGCTTATTTACAAGAATACCATGTGTTAAATCAGAACATGGAGAACCACCCAGGAAAACAGTACAACCACGAGGGCCATATGGCTCTGGTCTTGGCTAATTAATTAGAGACTCTAGTTTGAAGCGGTCTTACCGAAAGGGCAAGGAGGGGGTCGGTGATAGGGGTCATAGCCCGGTCCTCTTGGGGTAGCAGCCTTCGCTAAGGTGCTGACCATTAGGGAGGTTTATGGACCACGCCGCTACCGAAACTCTAGCGGACTACTTCTTATTAGGGAATCTTTGTAAAGGCCTCGTAGCGTCCCTATGCAATCACACCTCGGAAGTGTGGTATTGTGCCTAGCTAGCACAGCATGGTTGGGTCTAAAGTTCTTTTGAACTTTTACGCGACTTGTGGTGAAAGTGTACAACCTCTGCAGAGTGTAAAACTGTTATAACAGCCGTGCTCACGGTTAAGAGTGGCCTGGACCCTCACATGATTAATAAACTTAAAGATGGATATAAATCGTTACTCTGGTTATTTCTTGTGGCCTTGCTGAGTACCAACCATAAGTGTACTCACCCTTGCCAACTGCTGCTCAGAAGAAAAAGGTGTGAAGTCTACTGAAGATGATAAAGAGTTCTAGGCGTACGCAACCCCCAGTCGTCTGCCTGTGAAGTTTGGAGCCTTCGTTTCCATTATAAGCGCATATCTCTGATAGTCTTGTAAGTCTTTATTTATATTTATTTACGTGATACTGTTGCTGTTATTCACTAATGATGTCACTGTATGTATGGAACTTGATCCTGGCATACATATAATCATGCATTCGGTTTTATCCTTAAACCGGGTGTGACAGTGAAACTCGAAGATAGACATGGTCACCAACTTCAAATTTCAGTCGAAATAGCTCTTTTGCCTGGATTGTGCGGCTCTAAGGTTTTATCCTTCTGTCGAAATAGCTCTTTTGCCTGGATTGTGCGGCTCTACGGTTTTCTTGTATTACTCTCACTTTTTCTTCGGCCTCGATTACCAAGTCTGCTCCAAATATTTTGCGTTCTCCGGTCTGTGACCAACTCAAAGGAGTTTGACACCTTCGTCCATATAAGGCCTCAAATGGTGTCATTTTCAAACTCGCTTGATAGCTATTGTTATATGAGAACTCTACTAGGGAGAGGCATTTCTCCCAATTCTTGTCATAGTGAATGACGCAAGCTCTAAGCATGTCTTCAAGAATTTGGTTCACTCTTTCAGTTTGTCCGTCAGTCTGAGGATGATAGGCTGAGCTTCAAATCAATTTACTACCAAGAGATTCTTGCAATTGTTCCCAAAAGCGTGCTACAAACTGAGTACCACGATCGGAACGACTATGCGACTTTCGTACCATAGAACTCCCTTATGGTCATGACGGAAACATTTATACTTCTCTTCTCCTAGAGAGAGTTTTTGTTTGAGGATCTTAACTCCTTCATCATGTAGTTGTGCCATGATGATTTGGTCGTGAAGAGTGGGCTTAACCTAGATGTGATGCAAGGTGCCTTGAGGAATCATTTCCAAACTAAGCTTTCTCATTTTCGAACATAATGTCTCATTATAAAACTCCACTGATAGGCAATGGCAATGGGCCTTACGGCTTAGTGCATCCGCGACTACATTAGCCTTGCCGGGGTGATAGTGCACCTCTAGGTCATAATCCTTGATTAGTTCTAGCCATCTTCTTTGTCTCATATTCAGATCGGCTTGGGTGAAGATATATTTGAGACTTTTGTGATCGGTGTAGATATTACAATGAGTGCCCATGAGATAATGTCTCCATATTTTTAGAGCATGAATGACAGCTGCTAATTCAAGATCGTGGGTCGGATAATTCTGCTCATGGGGCCGAAGGGCTTGTGAGGCATAAGCAATTACTCAATTTTCTTGCATAAGAACACAACCAAGACCAGTGCCAGATGCGTCACAGTAAACATCGAACGGCTTGGTGTTATCGGGTTGAGCTAACATAGGGGCTGTAGTCAAATATTCTCTAAGAGTGTGGAAAGCCTCTTCACATTTCTCATCCCACACAAACTTTACTCCCTTTTTCAATAGTTCAGTCATAGGCTTAGCAATTCTGGAGAAATCCAGAATGAAACGGCGATAGTAACCGGCTAAGCCAAGAAAACTGCGAATCTGATGCACAGAGGTAGGAGGTTTCCAATTCATCACTTCTTGTACCTTGCTGGGGTCAACGGCCACGCCTTCGCTGGAAATAGTGTGACCCAAGAATTTCACACTATCCAACCAGAATTCGCACTTAGAAAATTTAGCATAGAGCTGATGGTCTCTGAGACGCTGAAGAACAATGTGCAAGTGCTTAGCATGCTCTTCCTCATGCTTGGAATAGATAAGAATGTCGTCAATGAAAACTATGACAAACTTGTCGAGCTCAGGCATTAATACCGAATTCATGAGATACATGAAATAGGCGGGAGCATTTGTGAGACCAAAAGACATGACCAAAAATTCGTATAGTCCATATCGTGTGGAAAAGGCAATCTTAGGAATATTGCATGGACGAATCTTTATCTGATGATATCCAGAACGAAGATCAATCTTTGAGAAAACTCTAGCTCCAGATAATTGATCAAAGAGAACGTCGATGCGGGGAAATGGGTATTTATTTTTAACGGTCACCGCATTGAGAGGTCGGTAGTCCACACATAATCTTAAACTGTCATCCTTTTTCTTTACAAAAAGGGCTGGACATCCCCAAGGCGATACGCTAGGGTGAATGAAACCCTTGTCCAGCAGTTCTTGGAGTTGTGTTTTTAGTTCGGCCAATTCTTTAGGTGGCATTCTATAGGGTCTTTTGGAGATAGGTGCAGTGCCTGGTTGCAATTCAATAACGAACTCAATGTCCCTACCTGGTGGCATTCCTGGCAAATCGTCCAGAAAAACATCGGCATACTCGCATACCACTGGAATATCCTCTAGTTCGATTCCTTCCATCACGAAAGCACAAGAATTGGTGCACTTTCAGAATGGCAAATAAAGAGTAGTGGCTCCGTGACTAGGTGAATTTATTTCAACCGCTCGGGAAGAAAGGTCCAGTATGACTCCATGCATAGTCATCCAATTCATACCCAAAATAATATCCAAGCCTTCAAGGGGTAAGAGAACAAGGTCCGTGTTGATGATTTTACTACCCAATTTTATTAGTACCAGTCTTATTATTTAGTTGGAAGCAATTTTTTCACCCGGTGTTGATATCATATACGACCCTTTTGTGTGACACACATCCAAGCCTACTTTTGCACCAAACTTTGCACTAATGAAACTATGTGATGCACTAGAATCAAACAATATAACTGCAGGCTTGTTATGGATGGACAATGTACCCGTCATTACTGGTGCTCCTTCAGGAAGTTTTGCAAGAGTGGTGAAATTGATCCGTCCTTGTTTGACCTGAATGGTCTGCCTCTTGCCTATGTTCTTATTGTTCTAGTTAGAGCCTTGGCCCTGAATTGGCTGCCTAGGCCAAGGGCATTCTCGAGCAAAATGACTGGAACTTTTATAATTGAAACAACGATTGGCGATGTTTGGACGAAGGAATTGCTGAGTAGCGGGCCTTGGGCCAGTTTGCTGAGGCACAGGGGGTCGTACAACACCTTGCAGCTATGGGGGCCTGACAATCCAATGTCCTGGCTGAGGGGCCTTCTGTGGAGCTGTAGGCGCAGCATTTTGCACTAATTGATACCTCGGTGGCTGAGCTCCCGAGGGTCCAGTTGGCGCCTTCCTCTTCTTCTCAGCACGGTGAGCCACAATACAATCCTCTTGGGTAATTGCCATGTTTACCAGCTCGTTATATGTATCGGCCTTGACAAGGTTCAATCGCTCCTTGAGTTTGGTACTCAAACCTCTGCGGAAACGATCCCGCTTCTTAGCATCCGTGTTAGCTTGATAGCCCGCGTACTGGCACAGATTGTTGAAGGCCTGAGTATACTGAAGTACAGTACAGTTACCCTGAGTGAGAGCCAGAAACTCATTTAGCTTCCTTTCCATAAGACCTTCTGGGATATGGTGTGCTCGGAACGCAGTTTTGAATTCGTCCCAGGTGACAACGTGATCAGCCGGGAGCATAAGTAATTGTCCCACCAAAGACGAGCTGTACCGCGAAGTTGCTGAGCGGCAGAGCGAGCCTTGTTTTCATTCGAGCATGGGACCATAAGCAGAGAAAACTTGGACTCGATGGTGCGAATCCAAGCGTCTGCATGCAAGGGTTCCTCCGTTTTGTGAAACAAGGGAGGCTGGGTCCCAAGGAAATCCGTGTAACCGGCAGCTTGAGGTTGGTGGACATTGTGCCCACCCCGCTGTTGGTGCTGTCCTTGCACGAGCTGATGAAGCAACTCGGTTTGAGCGGTCATTACTTCCACCATGCTGGGTGGTGGCGGTGGCTGTTGTTGTGATTCACTAGCACTAGCACCGAAACCTTCCGAGTTACCACGGGTTGCTCCAACCATTTGAAACGTGAAAGTTTACCATTAGCAACGTGATCCATATTGCTTCCACGATTCAAAAGGATTAGCGTGGAAAAGTAGACTTCCGAAAGATCATGGATAGAATCGTGGACAGAACACTGTTCGCTACAAGAAAACTCATAGCTCTCAGTAGGTTCATCCAAAACAGCTCATATTTTGGCAGTGAGTAGGAATTTTAAAGATGCACAACTTTGGTATTCAACTCAGATGCTAAATCGATGGCCAAGATGGTCGAAAGATTCATTCTTTGCGTCTCTGTCTCGTCTGTTTTTCAGCAGAACGAGTTATAGTATCTTGCCTATAACTCAAACTAGCAAGGTCCAATGATACTGAAGTTTTGTGAAAACCTAGATCACAAAATTTATGATAATTTTGGTATTCAACGCACAGCCCAGAAATGCAAGGAGACATGGGTAAAAATTCCGACATGTTTCTGCAATCACAAATTCAACTGCTTTTCAACATCACAATCAAACCACCAAGTTTTTAGCCATGGCCCACATGATTAGAGTATCCAATGGTCAAGTTGTACCCATCACAAAAGAGGTACTCAAATCTTAGTTAGCCTATTACAACACTTGCCAAAAGTTAGGCTACACTATCGAGGAGTATATGCAAAAGTCCTCCTAGGTCGTTGTCTAGAAGTCGTTGAGGTTGTTGACGGAGGACTCGCTGCGAGTAGGAGAGTGAGCTCCCAAAGGAGGTGGCTGCGGTGCCTCACCCTCAAAGTCCATACCTGAAACACCGTCAATCTCCTGTGGCTCCTCATCATCTTCCTTTATAGCCACCACCTCGGGAGGGGCATTCTGATCATGGTGCCACTGAATGTGCTCATTAGCATCCTCCAACTCAAGGTTCAGATCATGGAGCTGCTCCTCCAAGTGCGCTATCATGTCATCTCTCTCACCCATGAGAGTGTCGTGCTCGTGAACTTGGCCCTCAAGTTGGCCAATCCGGGTGTCTCTGTCCTCAAGTTCCTCACTGAGCTCCTGAATCTGCTCATCGCCGGTATCTGCCATCATGTGGTAGGCCTGTGCAAGATTAGCGAGCTGCACAAGCACCTGACTCTGAAGAGCCTGAAGTCGGTATAGTACATTCATGCACCGCACGGAGGTCTCGATGGTCTCCTGGGCGTGAAAGTCCACTAAATACTATGAGTGCTGCACCCTGTTGAGCCAGAAGGGGTCGTTGTCCTGGGAAGCAGGAAACAAACCAATAGGAGTGAGCGTGATGGCCTCGGAGCACTGCGCACAGAAAGTGGTGAGCGCCCTCATGGCAGCAAGCTCCCAAGTATCGGACAAACGGTGACCAACAGCCTCAATCTCCAAGGCGGGCCACTCCGGGTGTAGTGGGTGCGGAAAGATGGTCACGTTCACACGGCACTGGGTAACTCCATTCTCTGCAAACTCCAGTCCCGCGTAACGTGGGGGAATTGGATAGCCCGCGGTGCTTAGAACATCCTACAAGATAGAGGGAAAGCCCTCCCAGTGGAGACACTATGAGTGAACGCGTCCATCCTCAACCACCATCATGGCAACAGGCTCGGCCATCTGAACAAAAGATCAAATGGGTGAGATAGTGAAAGACCGTGAACAACATAGTGAACAGGTTCTGGATAGTGCACTAAAATAGCCATAACTTCAACAGTTCTTGTCCAAAAATTCTCAGCTTTTACCAGAACATTCCTAAGGTATTTGTGAACAACTTTTCTAGATAACTCCAGAGCTAGATCAAGCTCTAAGATGGTTTCTCTCTTAAGGTTTTACTTTACTATCTACCCAAAAATTTCAGTGAACAGTGGGCCAAGATTTTGTGCACCAGGGAAATCTACCCAGCTAAAAATTACCAAATTTTAACAGTAGCTACCTGAGTAAATTTATAACAAGTTTTATGTTGAACACATTTGCAGAAAACTGTAGTAAGAGGGCATAAAAATTTATGTGGTAGAAGTGCTTATTTTGGACAGAAAACTGACATCTAGAGGTTTCTGTTGTTTCTCGCTATCCATATGTTTAGAATTTTTCATATTTAAACAGGAGGTAGAAAACAATTTTTGGAACAAAACTTTCAACATGAGCTTCTCCAGAAAGGATTATTTTCTAAGCTCAACAAATTCATCTTTTCAGATATGGCAGAAGTGTTACAGATTTGCTAGATAATCCTTATGCAAAGACAATCTTGTGCACACATGAACCTTACCACTCTCAAGCATCGCATTTTCAATTTCAGATTTATATGGTCATGATGCATGCACGTCCTATTCGTCCTCACAAAATAAAATAATTGCCAAATAGCTTTGGTCTTACGAAGTTAGTTTCGGTGGCATACACAATACGTCTATCACTATAATGGCTAGTCGAAAATTCTCTAACTGTTCCTTAACTTATCGTAATCGCGGTTAGTGTACCTGTAGAAGATTGATATAGCATATATATATATCCATTGAACCTTTCATGCCAGCACTCATGAAAGCGTCCATATTAATTACCGTTCACTATAGAAACGACATCCGTACAATTCCCGCCGTACAGACGATGTTAACATACGCTATCGAGATAGCGTATTCACGGGGGGTGCCGTCTTGAGATGGGGGCATGAACAGCAATCGCCATACCCTGCGCCAAACCTTCTACTCCCAATATAATCAACTATTAGTTGGTATATTGGCAGCACCTCAAGTAAGCCACTGCTTGAGGGCAGCGTTCAGCTCGCATCACCGACAGGAAGGCCAAGCTCTCTCAGTTGGCTGAGGATTCTTACCTTCTTACCTTAGCGATGAGTGCGTCGTTACAGAAATTAAGGGTTGATTGTGCATAAAACTAAGTTTTGACAGAAAGTAATGTGCTGGAAGTCAGTTGATAACATATAGAAGTTAGATAGCCACCTAGTAACTTTCCCATAATCCCTTAGGGCTTTACGAACTAGGTACCATCCTTAACGAACCAACGCATTTTGCAAAACGCGCTTTTTGTTGTTCACGTTTTATGAAACAAGCTTTTAATCTTGTTGCATTCTCTGGCGTATGCATTTCAGCTCTGATACCAGGTGTGGCAGAACCACCTAAATTAATCCGGCTCAAGTGCGCTAACCATCACCACAACGGCAATCAGGGCTAACTCGCACTTCAAACGGAGTAATTCACTGGTCTGTTGGGTAACCTCCCGATACAACCACGGTTTTGCCGATCGAAACCACACATACAAAGTACTCACACGAAGGTGAGCCCAGAGGATACAACATTCCACAAATTTTACATCATAGAATTCAACATAAATTTTTATTACAACTGAGTTCGAATTCGTAAACAAGGTACTTCAGAGTTCATAGTAATTGAGTTCTTCAGAGTTCAATGCAGCGGAAAATCAACGATAAACTACTCGACGATACATGATGTCTCGATGAAGCCCATACGAGACATCACTCGGCATTATCAACGTTGGCTGGGGCGCATCCCATTCCACCGACCAAATAGGAGGAAGAGTACACGACAAAGTCAAACTAGCAATCATATCCTCGAAAGTCTCACCTGAAAACAAGCCATAAGCAATGCTGGGTAAACTAATACTCAGCAAGGCTTACCCGACTAGTGGAATATACTTAGCCGACTCCTAGACATGCAAGACTTTTTGGCTTGAGGGGTTTGTTTTGCCGAAAAGCATATACAAGTAGGTCCTTAATTTGCATTCAACAAGATTAATCATCATCATTGTTCCTCTTCTTACTCTATGTGGTAAAAGGGTCAAGCAGTCTAATTAACCATTCTATGTAAGCAACAATCCAATATCATACATGGTGAAAGAATTAATTTGCATTCAACAAGATTAATCATCATCATTGTTCCTCTTCTTACTCTATGTGGTAAAAGGGTCAAGCAGTCTAATTAACCGCGAGAAACGGATGATTCGAATCGAATTTCTTAACCCTGCAAGGGAAACCTAAACACACGTCACGTGGTTACTCCCGGAGTCACACGTGCAACTTTTCCCTTCAATTCCCGCTTCACGGAACAGGCCCACCGCCCTCGACTACACGTCCCCATGGACCACGGACCCGGCTGGGCCATGGCGGCACATGCACCTGCCATTAGCTAGATGTGAACGAATTCAAGATGGTGGGGAGTATATTCCGACAACTTACCGATTACCATATTCTCGGCATGTGGTTAGTACGTTCAAACGCTTAACCACCACTACACACACTGCGGCCTTAGCATTTTTCACTAAACAGACGGGGTCTCAATCATCAACATAAACATCACACCATAGCCCCGTCCGTCGACCTTATGATTGCAGCATGTAGTAAACATTCAATCCTATATTCTCGCGAGTGACAGGAAATCATTCGACTTTTACTGGAGTCCTATTAGCATAGCATTCTATCGGACCTTATATCTAGTGTTCAGATCATAGGAACCTAAGTTCATGCAACTAAGTTTTCATATCTTGTAAGAATCTAGCAGTGGTTGTGTAATACATTTTTCATAATTATTCTGCTGCATAAAAATTTCTAAAATTTTTATAGTGCTGTTGTCTCTGCATAATGTACTCTAAAGCAAAATTTCATCACCAGAAGTTACCTAGTCCAGAAGTTGTGTTTAATCCATGTTGTGCTTAGAAAAATTAGTTTCCAAAAGAACACAACCCCCAACCCCCTTCTTGTTTAATGGAGTTAATTAGTTTAAGTTATACTCTATTAACAATTGCCCAAATAAATCTTAACTAAGTAACTCACAACCAAATCTATGTTATTGTGGACTGCAACTTTATCGTGAAGGAAAATAATCGTCATATACCATCACTACAACTTACACTTGTGCATTCATATAGAATCGACTACTCTCACCGACGGAACGTACGAGCTGGTGCCCGAGTCCGATAGTGAGCAGCGTGAAGCTCAAGTGAATCTAACTGAAGCTTTCGAAGACCTGAACCCAAGTTCGAACGAGCCCCAAGCTAACTTTACCCAAGAAGGCAAGCCCCGGAGCATGAACCCTATTTTCCAAATTATGCAAATTATTACTCTATTTTTACTTGTGCATTAAGTTTATAGGAGTTGAATGAAAACTTAGTTGCATGATCCTAGGTACCCATGCTCTGAATACTAGATGTAAGGTTCGATAGAATGCTATGCTAATAGGACTCGGTAAAAGTCGAGGGATTTCCTGTCACTCGCGAGAATATAGGAGTTGAATGTTTACTACATGCTGCAATCATAAGGTCGACGGACGGGGCTATGGTGCGATGTTCAAGTTGATGATTGATGTCCCGTCTATTTAGTGAAAAATGCTAAGGCTGCAGTGTGTGGTAGTGGTGGTTAAGTATTTGATCCTACTAACCACATGCCGAGAATATGGTAATCTGTAAGCTTAAGTACCTAATCGGATCGGCAAGTGGACAGCATCCCACCCTCTCAACTTCGGTTCCATGCACGCACACGGTGGGTGTAGAGCTAGGCTCTGTAGTCTCGGACGGTGGCCCTGATCCACAACCCAGGAGGAAAGGGGAAAAGTTGCACGTGTGACTCTAGGAGTAACCACGTGACGTGTGTTTAGGCTTCCCTTGCAAGGTTAAGAAATTCGATTCGAATCATCCGTTTCTTGCGGTTATTGAGACTGCTTGACCCTTTTACCACATAGAGTAAGAAGAGGAACAATGATGATGATTAATCTTGTTGGATAAAAAATTAATTCCTTCACCATGTATGATATTGGATAGTTGCTTACCTAGAATGGTTAAAGAAAATTAGAACCTGGAGCTTAAATTTGACAGTAAGGACCTACTTGTATATGCTTTTCGGCAAAACAAACCCCTCAAGCCAATAAGCCTTGCATGTCTAGGAGTCGGCTAAGTATATTCCACTAGTCGGGTAAGCCTTACTGAGTATTAGTATACTCAGCCTTGCTTGTGGCTTATTTTCAGGTGATACTTTCGAGGATATGATCGCTAGTTTGACTTGGCCGTGTACCCTTCCTCGTGGTTGGTCGGTGGAATCGGTGAAATGGGATACGCCCCCGGCCAACGATGATAATGCCGAGTGATGTCTCGTACGGGCTTCATCGAGACATCGTGTATCATCGAGTAGTTTATCGTTATTTTTCCGCTGCATTGAACTCTAAAGAACTCAATTACTTTGAACTCTGAAGTACCTTGTTTTACAAATTTTGAACTCAGTTGTAATAATAATTTATGATGAACCCTGTGATGTAAAATCTGTGGAATGCTGTATCCTCTTGGCTCACCTTCGTGTGAGTGCTTGTATGTGTGGTTTCGATCGGCAAAAACCGTGGTTGTATCGGGAGGTTACCCGACAGACCAATGGATTATTCCGTTCGAAGTGCGAGTTAGCCCTGATTGCCCTCGTGGTGATGGTTAGCGCGCTTAGCCGGATTAATTCAGGTGGTTCTGCCACAAACCTAAACACACGTCATGTGGTTACTCACAGAGTCACACGTGCAACTTTTCCCCTTTATTCCCGTTTCATGCAACAGGGCCACCGTCCTTGAGTATAGAGGTCCACGAACCATGGAACGACGTCGGGCCATTGCTGCTCTTGCACTCACCATGTGCCCATGGGAACGATATCAAGACGGTGGGAGGTATGTCCACGCTCCGGTTCAATCAGGTACTTAAGCTTACCGATTACCATATTCTCGGTATGTGATTAGTACATTCAAAAACTTAACCACCACTAGCACACACCGCGGCCTTAGCATTTTTGCTAAATAGACAGGCCTCAATCATCAACACGAATATTGTAACATAGCCCCATCCGTCGACCTTATGATTCCAACATAAGTAAAACAAGCAACTGCTATATCTCGCGAGTGACAGGAAATCACTCAGCTTTTACCGGAGTCCTATTAGCATGACAATCTAGCTACCGACACTTACTAGCGCTCTTATCATAGGTACCTATGATCGTGCAACTAGGGTTTCAATCCACTCCTACAAACTTAATGCACCGTACCATATATAAGTAAAAGTTGCATAAGTTTTAAAAAATCAGGGTTATGCTCTGGGGCTTGCCTTCCTGAGCAAAGCTAGCTTTGGGCTCTTCCGAACATTGGTTCGGGTCTTTGATGACTTCAGTTAGATTGATCCAAGCTTCGCGCTGCTCACTCTTGGGCTCCGGCACCACCTCGTAGGTTCTGTCGGTGAGAGTCGTCGATTCTATATGAATGCATATGTATGAGTTGTTTTAATGGTACAAGAAGTTCATATGAGTTGCAAATGCATAGTCGGCGAAAGTTCATTTGAGCTTTAGTTTAGAAATTAGTTTAAAATTTAAGACTACTAGGATTTGAATTCCTATTCATCTCATGTGTTTAAAATTTGAATTTGCAAATGGTGTTTGAAGTACACTTTGTAAGGTACTAAATTATGAGTGTGTTTTTATCCTACATTCTTCATGAAAAGTGGAGCATGAAAAGGTTATAAACACAAAAGAAAAAAAAATCTCACATACACACATACATACACATGCACATACACATTCATACATATGCATATGCACACACATAATTAGATGCATTGTTTCAATGATTCTGGGTTATTATGCATGATGCTATGTTTTGATTTTCTTTCTTAGGATTTTAAACACCTAGGGTGTTACACTAATAGTCAGATACGCTTGGCAGACCAGGTGTAAGCCGGTGCCCGAAGCAAGCGAGTAGTAGCTAAGCTACCTAGGACCCAAGACCATCCTAAGTCTCTCTATCCTTAGTCAACCACACTACCTAGGACCATTCTATGTTCTTCCAATTCTTTGAGTAAACTAGCTAGAAGACCGTTACACCTCCAGTCCGTAAGAAATATATGATACCCTGAATACTCTCCAGGTGAAGTGCCAGAATGGTATATCCGTGCATTTGCGGATTCTATTTGTGAACGCTAAGAAATACCAACAGAGCTATGCTTTCCTAGATGGAAATATATCTTTATATGCCCTTGAATGCTCCTTTACCTCTCTTTAATCCTAGTTATGTGTCACACCCGATTTAAGGACAAAACCGAATGCATAACTATATGTATGCCAGGATCAAGTTTCATACAAATAGTGACATCATCAGTGAATAACAGCAACAGTATCATGTAAAGAAACTTACAATGATTAAAAGACTATCAGAGATTTACGCTTAACGTGGAAACGAAGGCTCCAAACTTCACAGGCAAACGACTGGGGGATGCGTACGTCTAGAACTCAGCATCATCTTCAGCAGACTTCACACCTTCTTCTTCTGAGTAGCAGTAAGCAAGGGTGAGTACATTTATGGTTGGTACTCAGTAAGACCACAAGAAATAACTAGAAAGTGATTTAAGATCATCTTTAGGTTAAATTAATCATGTGAGGGTCCAGGCCGCTCTTGACCGTGAACACAGCTAATATATCAGTTTTAAACACTCTACAGAGGTTGTACTTTCACCAAGAGTCGCGTAAAAGTTCAGAAGAACTTTGGACCCAACCATGTTGTGCTAGCTAGGCACAATACCACACTTCCGAGGTGTGGTTGCATAGGGACGCTACGAGGCCTTTACAAAGATTCCCTAGTAAGAAGTAGTCCGCTTGAGTTTCGGTAGTGACGTGAACCATAACCCTCCCTAATTTTCAGCACCATAGCAAAGGCTGCTACCCCAAGAGAGTCTCTAATTATTTAGCCAAGACCAGAGCCATATGGTCCTCGTGGTTGTACTGTTTTTCTCGGTGGTTCTCCACATTCCAATTAATACATGGTATTCTTGTAAATAAGAATAGATAGAAGGATGGTTAGGGTCACTTGCCTTTTTCCAACGAAAAGCTACTCTTACTGCTCCTTAGCTCTTGCTCACTTGGAACCCTTGATCTCCAAGCTTCAACAGCGATCCTTATAGTCGAAGAAAACATCCAAGGGCTAAAATGACGACGATAGGGCTAAAACAAGGTTCCAGGGACTTGTCTACGAAGAAACTGAACTTCCAGGGGCTAAACTTGAAGAAATCAAGGGCTAAAACCTAATGAAACCTAAAACACAGGGGCTAGACTAAAAACAGAGAGGCTAGGGACGGCGGGTTCTATTTCTGGAAAGGTTATTGGCCTAAACCGAAAACAAAGGACCTAAATCTAATTACTTTTCAACAGAATGGGACCGCGGGATGATTTCTAGAAAACCTAGGGGGTTTTCTGCAAGAGTTCCGGCGGCGGCTAGGGTTTGGATCGGGTCGGGTGGATCTGATCCATCGGATCGCGATCCAACGGTGGCGGCTCTGGCGGCTTGGCTTGGCTGCGCTGGTGGACGGCTCAGCGGCTCGGGTGTGGCTCGGCTGGACGAGCCAGCGGCTCAGCGGGCGGTGCTGGGCAGCAGCAGATGCTGACGGCGAGCAGGCGCGGCGACGCCTCGCCGGTGTACACCGGAATCGGTGCTCCGGGGCACGGATTGGCACGAGAAAAAGCCGAGGAGCGAGAGGGGGCGATGGGGAACTCTCCTAGGGGCTCGGGACGGCTGTGTGGCGGCCGGAAGCATGCGCTCCACGGCGGCGTCGGCACCGCAACTATGGAGAGGAATCGTCGGCGAGGAAGAGAAAGAAAGGGAGGGGGAAAGGGTTCACTACCTCTCTTACCCCGAGGTGAAGGTCCGGAGGTAGGTGAGGGTGACGAAACGGCGGCGAGGATGGAGATCGACGACGGAGTGGCAACGGCGGAGCTTGGAGATGGAGCACGGGCTCTGCAGCGGCAGCACGGTCGAGCAGAGGAGCAAGGGCGAGCGAGATTGGGTGGAAAGAAGAGAAGGGGAGCTCGGCGCTCGTTTTATAGTGAGGAGGGGAGGGTGAGGAATGGATGGGCCGGCGAGATGGGGGCGGTGAGCTCGGGCGGCCGGTGATTGCAGCTATTTAAGGCGGGGGTTACCAGTGAGGGAGAGGGAGGCGCGTGCCGCGGGCCTTTAAGGCAGTGAAGCGGCGCCATGAAGGAGGGTGATGCGGGGGCGCGGGGCACCGGTGCGGCAGCGGGTGGGAATTGCGGCGAGGTAAAGGGAGGGCCGGTAGGAGGTAGGGGACGGGGCTGACGGGTGGGTCCCGTCTGTTAGAGAAAGAGAGAGAGGGGTGAGGGAGAGAGGGTGGTGGGTTGGGCCGGCTGAGCGAGTTGGGCCTGGTGGGCTGCGCGAGGAGAGAAAAGAAAGGAGAGGGAGGGGATCTGGGCCGGGCTGGGAGAGGGGAACGAGAGAGAGAAAGATGGGATGGGCCAAAAGAGATTGGGAAGAGAGAGAAAAGATTTTAGGGTAGTTTTTGGGTATTTTTATTTTGCAAACTCAAACACGCAAACAAACAAAAACCAATGCAACATACATAGAACCATTTTATTTAATTCAGAAAGACAATCATTTATTTTTCCTATACTAAATTCTCTTTAAAGAAAATAAATGTTGAAATTTTTTATAATTATGAGAAAATCATTGCTTTATTTTTTTTCTAATCGCATCCTAAAATCCAACAATTTCAGGGTGTGACATTATCTGTGTCTGAGTTTGGTCTCTGATAGAGGTAGACCCTCGGGGACCCTGACAGAGGGCCCGACCGGCAACCAGATGGGCCCGACCGACTGCTGCTGGCAATCCTTAGCCTATACAAACTAATCCGCAAGCGCACGGATGCCGAGATTCGCAAAGGCTTGCAAGAGATAAAGGTTTAGGTGGGTGGCATCCAAATTTCTTCCACATCGTGCATTCTTACAATAGCTCCTCGATCACACTTGTTAATGCTCCACTACCACATAAAACACTTCTTGCATACTTAGTCTAATTCCACCTTTAACTATCCATTCCTTCCTCAGCTTCGTTGGCCCATCTTTTGAAGAACCTTCTTCATATATTGATAAAGTGATTTGAATAGAGCTGGATTGATTCCATGATCGCTTTTCCTTGGCTTGACTGTCTCCTTCCAAGATGTCCTCAATTCTTCTCAGCATAACCTTTACTTGCTTTGCTATCTTGGCGACTCGATGTGGTATGAGAAATGGGCATTGGGGATTGATGGCATTCTTGTCTAGCTGAGGTATCCTGATCATCTATCCTGCTAAAGAGGCAAACTGATGACATCTGACTGAGTGCAGGGCTATTAGGACTTTGGTCCAAGGGTTGCTTATCATCCTCTTTTGCACACCAACTGGCAAGATGTCCGTCTTCTCCACACTTGAGGCAATATAATCCAACATCACACGACCTAGTCACCTTACGCTTTGTTGGACATTTATTAACATAGTGACCTTCTTCACCACATTTGAAGCGCACTCCTTTAACATATCCATTCTGGCTTCCTTTCTGCTCCACCATAGCTCTTCGTGAAGCAATCTGGGCATCAGGATTCTTCTTGATAGAGTTGTCATGCGGAGGTTGAACAACTTTAGGTTGTAGTTGGTTGGAACAGGGTTGAGTACTGCTATGTACCAATGGTTCTGGTAACTCCATCTTCTCTTGGCTTTCTTCGCTTGCTTGTTTCTTGTGTTGCTTGATTCTACTAGGCTGAATTTTTTGAAAGAAATACTCCAATCCTCAAGGTTCATAGTCTGAGTGCCATCTTGATATTGGGTAACTCCCTTTTGGAAAGTCTCTTGGGTAGATAAATCCTTATTAATATCTAAATATTAACATTGTCATTAGGCTAGCATCTTCTTGAAGACATGGCTGACCATAATGCTCACAACATTGACATGTTCCTGGGGTCCTGATATCTTTATATTGTCTCTCCAATTCTAGCTCTAGCGTTCCACGACTTTTCTTATTCCTTTGACGGTTCCATGCTTCAGCGACTTGCCTCTTCACTGGTCCGGTAGGAATGTCTGGTTTGGTCAACTTCATGTTATGAGGGGATGATGTATTGGGCTGCATCCTTCCTTGTAAGACTTGAGCCTGCATGGCTAATAGCTTCCTTTTATCAAACGGTGGCAGAATTGGTGAAATCTGATGGTTATCACTACTAAGGGAGTTGTGGTTCATAGGAGCTGAGGCTTGCTCTGTAATATGTTGATGGATATTGATCATGGTTTGAGCCATTGCTTGTAGACTCTGAGTTGGTGCTGCCATATACTCTAGCATCCTGTGCTCAAATGATGAGGCTACAAGTGGAATGTTGAGGTCACCTTCATCAGCTCTTTCTTCATGATTTCCGTTGGGACTCGCCATCTGGTTGGGTGGTAAAGGTAAAATTAGAGGAGAATGAGAATAAATATAAATAAATAATAATAAAGAATGATTGAGGAATAAGGTAGAGTCCATGATATCATCTTCATTTGCTTGATTTTCAAGATGCTAAGCAAATGAATCAAGGTAGAGAGGAGAATAGCACAGAGGTAACAAAAGGAAATACAGCGTTCTTGGCTTTAGCTTCTTTCATTTGTCGACCACTGCGGATGTTTGTAGGTTTCTACTGATGATGCCGGTGTTGCCTTCAACTTCCTACTGGGTTATTGAGGTCATCATTGGAGTAAGGTAGATTGAAGAATAGCAAGCTGCAAGGTGGTAAAGGAACTAGAGTAGGGTGTTCTTTTCTTTGACTTGCTTCTATCCAGACGATGGTGGTGACAATATCTTCTGCTTGTTGACATTGGTGTTGCCTTTAGCTTCCTTCTCAACATTCTTTTTTGGAATAGGGAGAAAGAAAGGAAAAGAACAAGGATGTGGGAGGTACAAAAGAAGAACCCAACGAAGCAACTGATGTCATTGTAGGTAGAAGACCCACAATACACCAACAATCATTACAAAAAAGCGAATCAGGCAAGGTCATAAAGAAAAGCAACATCACGTAAACACAAAACTACACTAGTCAACACACAGTCAAGGAACGATGCTAAACGTTGTTAATAGGGCTGCAAGGGGTACACCTAAACATGGGTTGTCTCTTCAGGTTCAACATTCTTGATAGAGGCATCCTTCAGCTTGTGCAGTGTAGAATCTTGCTCTTCGGGTGAGGGTGGCATAGTATTCCGCTGTTGATTTTAACTTTTCCGGGGGTAAAGTAATGACTCCATCCTTCAGTTGTCTTGAGCAGGCTTCGGGTCAGGTGGCACGAATGATCTAAACATTTTGAATAAAAGGAGGGCAAAAGATCACCTTGGAATAAAAAGATAAGGGAAAGAAATCAAAATGGCAGTGCTTAAGATGCAAGGAGAGGTACAATGGGGAAAATAGATAAAATTAAAGAAGAGATATGTTTAAAAGGATAAGTAAGAAGTAATAAGAAAATATTAAAGAGTGGGGGTAAACAATATCACCAACAAATTGAAAGGAGGTCAGATGCATGAGATAGGAAAATCATTCATAAAATGAGCTGTATGATTAAAAGCAAGAAGTCATCCAGGAGAAAGAAAATAGATGATGGTTGAGGGTTTAGCAAAAACTAGAAAGTGTAATTGTCGAGGGGTCGAGTATCAAAATAAGTTATCAAGGAAAGAGTAAGTCAATAGATAAGGATGAGGGTTTTACATTTGCAAAAAAGGAAAGTGCAAATGAAAAAGAAGGTCAGGTGAGAAAGGTGAGTTATCAAGGCGGATTGAGAAAAGAAAATGGTCAAGGAGCGAGAATATTTATCAGAAAGGTCAAGGGTAAGACAGGAATAAGTTGTATAATAAAATAGACCTTAAGGAGCGACCATTGCTATGTAGGCTTACGTCCTATAGTTGATACAGCTCTGATACCACTTCTGTCACACCCGGTTTAAGAACAAAACCGAATGCATAACTATATGTATGCTAGGATCAAGTTTCATACATATAGTGACATCATCAGTGAATAACAGCAATAGTATCACGTAAAGAAACTTACAACGATTAAAATACTATCAGAGATTTACGCTTAACGTGGAAACGAAGGCTCCAAACTTCACAGGCAAACGATTGGGGGATGCGTACGTCTAGAACTCAACATCGTCTTCAGCAGACTTCACACCTTCTTCTTCTGAGCAGCAGTAAGCAAAGGTGAGTACACTTATGGTTGGTACTCAGCAAGACCATAAGAAATAACCAGAAAGTGATTTAAGATCATCTTTATGTTAAATTAATCATGTGAGGGTACAGGCCGCTCTTGACCGTGGGCACGGCTAATATATCAGTTTTAAACACTCTGTAGAGGTTGTACACTTTCACCACAAGTCGAGTAAAAGTTCAGAAGAACATTGGACACAACCATGTTGTGCTAGCTAGGCACAATACCACAATTTCGAGGTGTGGTTGCATAGGGACGCTACGAGGCCTTTACAAAGATTCCCTAGTAAGAAGTAGTCCGCTTGAGTTTCGGTAGCGGCGCGAACCATAACCCTCCCTAATGGTCAGCACCTTAGCAAAGGCTGCTACCCCAAGAGGACCGGGCTATACCCCAATCACCGACCCCCTCCTTGCCCTTTCGGTAAGACTACTTCAAACTAGAGTCTCTAATTATTTAGCCAAGACTAGAGCCATATGGTCCTCGTGGTTGTACTATTTTCCTAGGTGGTTCTCCACATTCCAATTAATACATGGTATTCTTGTAAATAAGCATAGATAGAAGGATGGTTAGGGTCACTTGCCTTTTTCCAACGAAAAGCTACTCTTACTGCTCTTCAGCTCTTGCTAACTTGGAACCCTTGATCTCCAAGCTTCAACAGCGATCCTTCTAGTTGAAGCAAACGTCGAGCACAAACATACAAAAAAACAAAAGAGTACTGTTAAGAACAATACACCAATCACAAACAAAAGCTTTTAAAAGAGCGTGCTAAAGGATAAGGCTCGCTGCTACGGTTATAAGAGCGCAAGAAACGCGGAAAGCGGAGTTAGGGTTGAAAAGATACGGCTATCGAAAGATTTGAATTATAAAAGAAAACAAAAGAACTATAAGCTTCATTTATTTTAGTGAGAAACCACTTGTAAATGATAATTGCAATTAACTCATATTATATTTGCATTTAAAAAGATGAGGTAAAACTTAGTCAAATTTTATATATGGTTATCTATGTATAAATTGTACTAATTACACAATTAATTTAATAGAAACTTGTGAGAACATCTAAATGCATAACTTTATGTTTGGTGTTCAACTAAACAAATTATATTTAGAACACATTTGAGTTGGTATTAATTAAATTAACATTAGTTATGAAAACCGGAGGTAAAGACCTAGGTAGATTTTAATTAGAAAAACTAGGTGAGGGAACTTTAATCAACTTAAATCTATATTTAAATTAAAAATAGGAACTATGGCACAACGACACGACTAAATGATAGCTTAGGGTTTTAGAAGACTAATGCAACAAGAACGAGTTGAAACGGAGGTAAAATGATGAAGATAGGGCTAAAACAAGGTTTCTGGGACTTGTCTGCGAAGAAACTGAACTTCCAGGGGCTAAACTTGAAGAAATCAAGGGCTAAAACCTAATGAAACCTAAAACACAGGGGCTAGACTAAAAACAGAGAGGCTAGGGACGGCGGGTTCTATTTCTGGAAAGGTTATTGGCCTAAACAGAAAAGAAAGGACCTAAATCTAATTACTTTTCAACAGAATGGGACCGCGGGTTGATTTCTAGAAAACCTAGGGGGTTTTCTGCAAGAGTTCCGGTGGCGGCTAGGGTTTGGCTTGGGTCGGGCGGATCTGATCCATCGGATCGCGATCCAACGGTGGCGGCTCTGGCGGCTTGGCTTGGCTGTGCTGGTGGACGGCTCAGCGGGCGGCGCTGGGCAGCAGCAGATGCTGGCAGCGAGCAGGCGTGGTGGCTCCTCGTCGGTGTACGCCGGAATTGGTCCTCCGGGGTACGGATTGGCATGGGAAAAAGCCAAGAAGCGAGAGGGGGCGACGGGGAACTCTCCTAGGGGCTCTGGACGGCTGTGTGGCGGCCGGAAGCATGCGCGCCACGGCGTCGGCGGCACTGCAACTCCAGCAAGGAATCACCAGCGAGGGAGAGCAAGAGAGGGAGGGGGAAAGGGTCCACTACCTCTCTTACCCCGAGGTGAAGATCCACGACGGAGTGGCGACTGCGGAGCTCGGTGTTGGAGCACGGGCTCTACGGCGACGGCACGGGCGAGCAGAGGAGCAAGGGCGAGCGAGATGGGGTGGAAAGAAGAGAAGGGGAGCTTGACGCTCATTTTATAGCGAGGAGGGGTGGGTGAGGAATGGAAGGGCCGGCGAGATGGGGGCGGTGAGCTCGAGCGGCCAGTGATTGCGGCTGTTTAAGGCGGCGGTTACCAGTGAGGGAGAGGGAGCCGCGTGCCGCGAGCCTTTAATTCTGTGAAGCGGCGCCACGAAGGAGGGTGATACGGGGGTGCGGGGCACCGGTGCGGCAACAGGCGGGAATCGCGGCGAGGTAAGAGGAGGTCTGGCAGCAGGTAGGGGACGGGGCTGACGGGTGGGTCCCGTCCGTCAGAGAGAGAGAGGGGTGAGGGAGAGAGGGTGGTGGGTTGGGCCTGCTGAGCGAGTTGGGCTTGGTGGGCTGCGCGAGGAGAGAAAAGAAAGGAGAGGGAGGGGATCTGAGCCAGGCTGGGAGAGGGGAACGAGAGAGAGAAAGATGGGATGGGCCAAAAGAGATTGGGAAGAGAGAAAAAAGATTTTAGGGTAGTTTTTGGGTATTTTTATTTTGCAAACTCAAACACGCAAACAAACAAAAACCAATGTAACGACATGAATGCAACATATATAGAACCATTTTATTTAATTCATAAAGACAATCATTTATTTTTCCTATACTAAATTCTCTGTAAAGAAAATAAATTTTGAAATTTTTTATAATTATGAGAAAATCATTGCTTTATTTTTTTCTAATCACATCCTGAAATCCAACAATTTCAGGGTGTGACATTATCTTTGTCTGAGTTTGGTCTCTGATAGAGGTAGACCCTCGGGGACCCTGACAAAGGGCCCGACCGCCAACTAGATGGGCCCGACCGACTGCTGCTGGTAATCCTTAGCCTATACAAACTAATCCGCAAGCGCATGGATACCGGTGTAGCTTTCACCAGGGAGTTTACCTGGGATATCGAATTCAAGGAACTGTAAGCATGACCAGATCTAGAACTATTCAACCGGACCCACCAGGGGAGAAGAGGTAAGAGAGAAGAGGAACTATTCATAACTTGCTACTTACTAACTTGATCAGCTTCGGCGGCTGGTAGAGGAAGGACTTCAGAAAGGGATTGGAGGGGAGTCCAACGGTAACCTGCAACTACTGCTATGAAAGCACCCAAACATTGTGGACTACGAGGGACAGACATGGCTATCACCACATGTCGACTACAACACTGTTTCGTGGGGTGGAACAGAACCCACCCAAGGTAACTAACCAAGCTTAGACACCATGCCTATAACTATCGAGTTACTTACTCCTACCGTGTACCTAGGCAGAGAGTAAACTCAAATAGGTAGAACTTTACTACCTATGCAGAGTGGGGATCCCGCAGATCAAAGAATGTAACTAAACAAATTACCAAAAGTAAAAAGAAGAACTAGCAAGATACTGAAGATAAACGAGGAACTTACTTAGAAAAGTTTATACATATGAGGTGGCTTACAGAGTTGGAGTAAGGACGAGGGAACTCGGCTCCGCTCCTAGCTTGGCTCTCACCCAAGCTCTCACCTCACACTCTCCCTATTCTACACTTAAGGTAGAGGAACAAGACTAAGAACTCTTCTTCTCCAAAGATGGTGTGTTGAGAGTGGAAGTATGTGCTGCCTTTTATAGGGCTTCAAGGATGGTGCTTGCTGTGTAGCTTAGCTTGTAAGCAGGTAAGTCAATTGACTTAACTTCCATGCGAAGCTGGACATGTGGCGTTGCAGGGCCAGGCCGGCCAGCCTCTCCTAGGCCGGTTGGCCTAGGATTCTTGCCACGTGTAACCATCCTTCTTGTGGATGCTCTTGATCACTCCTGGAGGTCGGTAACGGTTGCGTCTCTTTGAGGCTGGACAGGTAGAGGCCGGCCGGCCTAGACAAGGCCGGTCAGCTTGGCTCTAGCTCCTCTCAGCCCTCCGATGCATCGACGTCTTTATCACTGTGTGCATGTACTCTAGGATGGTGGATTTGAGCTTGAAGACCAAGTAGACGCTGCATGTGGGTCCATTAATCCATGGCTCAAGTCTTTCGGCCGTAGGATGTTTTCCTTGATGGTGTGCCGGTCTGAATAGCTTGGACTTGAGTTTGTGGAATTGATGATGAAGTTTAAGACGTGTTTGCCTTAGTGTCAAGCCGGCCAGCCTAGGATAGGCTGATCTGCCTAGAATTTTCCACTTTTTGGCCATATTTTGTACATTGAGCTCCTGAAATCAAATCATCACCAAAACTAGTCGAACTCATCAAGGTAAATGATCTTAGCATGATTTTGACCATAAAAGTATGAAATCTAGAGTAATGTTGGCGGTAAAAGTCAAAGAAATCGACCACCAACACGCCCCCACACCTAGGTTTTGCTCGTTGAGCAAAAGGGTTGAATTAGATCCAGAGGATCAAGCAAAGTCTGGGTTCATAAAAACCAAAGTGTGCATAAGAATTTATTTCTAAGCTTTCCCTCATACCTTGGATTTTGGGTGGCTGTCAGACCCGGGCACACGGACTGTGCACGTGGCGTACTTCTCCTAGGCTACGGGAAGGGGCATGGCCCACGCCATACATCTGTTGTAACTACTCGTAGTGCAGTAGGACTACTCGTACAATAGTGAAACTAGTCGGACATGGTAGGAAACTACCCGAGAAGTACTCGGCTAGGACTCCTGGGCTTGTACCCGACTAGGACTTCCATGTAAACCTGTTCCCCCAGACTATATAAAGGCGGATAGGGATACCCTAAGGGACGATCACCATCAAAGGCAATATAAACCACACAGGACGTAGGGTATTACGCTCTCGGCGGCCTGAACCTATCTAAACCTTGTGTTCCTTGCACTTTCGAGCTCCTGATCTCGGCGACACCCTACCTACAAACTCACCACCTCGGGGGTATCCCTCGGTGGGCGTGGCGGTAAAACACCCACAGCTGGCGCGCCAGATACGGGTGTTCATCGAGCATCCACCGGAGAATTCAATGGCATCCTTCAACTTCACCAGCGCTGTGCTCGACGAGGGCACAACTTTCATCTTTGGTTCCTGGATCTACGTCGCCAACGGTTTCGGTGGCTTCAATATCCACCTAGCTAATTCTATGGAGCCGGAGGCCTCTTCATCAACTCGAAGCAGCGATCTGGACAAGTTCATCGACAACCTCGACGAGCTGTTGCTTCCTGATCTGGCGCTGCAGATCGAAAAGATGTTCATTTTCGACACGACTTCCACTCGTGATGCATCATATCTAGCCAGATCGGACTCAAACTGATCTGAGCAGACCACACAATCTAAGTCCTTCTCCGACTTGGAGGAGGATTTGGATCTGCTGCTCAAGCTCAAGGACGTGGGAGCCACCACTTGCCGGGGGGCCCCATTTTCGGCAACTACTCGGACTCTGACGAAGAGTACTCCTCATTCAGTACTACACCTTCAAGCCAGTTCCGAGGAGGACTCGGAAATGAGGGAGCCACCACCCGTCGGGCGGCCCCCGCTCTTGAAAACCACTCGCAACCCGATGGCCACACCGAATCTATTTTGGGCAGCCATCTGGGTTTAACTAAAACATCAACACCGCAAGGCCGTTTCGTGTACTAGAAGGGCTTTGAGCCCTCCGAACTACTTGATTACGAGTCCCGCCTTGTGGCCTTCTCGCAGGAACTGCTCTTCTAGGAGGGCAAACCTCTCTCTCCCATCGCGGAAGAGGGAGAAAGTAGCACAGAGCTACTCGAGTACAGCCTTATAGCTAACAACTCGCCGCATCGTCAAGTCTGTGTGGCCTGCCTTCGCAACGCGGAGGACGACGAGCTGGACCCCCGGTACAACAACGAGCAACTCGGGGACGTCTCAGCCGACGAGCCCACAGCTGACGCTCCCCAGGATGATGACGAGGAGCACCAAAGGATCCGGCGGGTGAAGAACGCCAAGCGCGCCCAACGCGCAGGCGCAATGTGCAGAATCGTGCCCATGAACCAAGGGATCTAAACAACGCTTTTGCAGCAGTCGCGGATCAGGAGTACCGTACGCCAATTGGCGCCATCGCAAAAGCAGTGCTCTTAGCCCAACAACTCCCTCCCAACCCTCAGATACAAAGGTTGCAGTATCTGACCCAGCGCGCTCGTGCAACTCGATGGGCAACATCCAGTGTCTTCCACTCGGAATCCGCCCTCGAGGTCTGAGCGCCATGGTGAAACCGTGCTGATTAGTCGCACCCCCGGAGGCGGTCCCCGGAGTCGGAGGAACGACGACCGCCAGCGCAACAAGGGCAACCCGTCCGCGCGTTGCAACAATGAACAAGAAGTACAACAATCCGCTCGCAACCAGCGTGGCGCAAGGCATCAAGGCCAAGATCCACTCGAGGCCAGCCTTCACGACGCTCCCACGATCGACCTCAGGCAGAGGATCAATGAAGGCCGCGACGCGCGGTGTGTTATTTAATCAAGGAGAAGGGGCCGTACCGGCAGGGTCCACGACGACGACAACAGCGACCGCTTCCCCACCTTCACCTCCAACATCACCGACAAGTCCTATCCAAAGGAGTTCAAACCAGTCGGAATCCCCAAATACGATGGTAAGCAGGACCCACACCAGTGGATTCGATGCTACTCCATTGTTATTGAAGTTTCAAGGGGATCCAACTCCACCAAAGCTCTCTACTTCCCGGTGGCTCTAGAGTCAACGCCCCTCACGTGGCTTGAAAGCCTCAAGCCAAACTTCATCGACTCGTGGGAGGACCTCAAGCGGGCCTTCAGCGACAACTTCCAAGGATCCATGATCAGAGCGGGCACTCGCCACGATCTGTCCCAAGTGAAGCAAGAGATGAACAAGACCCTGAGGTCCTACACCCGGCGTTTCTTCGAGACATGCGCCACCATCACCAACATCACCGATGAGGACGTCATCCGCTGCTTCCAGATTGGGCTCTTCTTGAAGCACACGTACCACGACTTCGGACGCAATCGCCCAACTACTGCCGTGGAGCTGCGCGACATGATGGCATGGTGGGCAGACCTGGAGGACGAGGAGAACGACCGCTTCCCCAAGTGCAACCACGACAAGCAAAGCAATGGCAACAGTCACATCGACAAGAGCCAGCGGAACCACTCGGGGAAGACCCGAAAGCGCAAGCCAGACCAAGAAGTCACGGTTGTCGAGCACAATCCACATGGCAAGAAGTCGGGGAACAACGGCACACAATTCGAGAAAGTCATGCACAAACAATGCCTGATACACTTGAAGTCGCGACACACGCTCTTCGAGTGCATCACCATCCGCAAGTCAATCAATGCACCACCCCTCCCTCAAGTAGGAAAGCGAAAGGACCAGGAGGACGACGAGGAAGGTGACAAGTTGGAGGCTCAAGACTTCTTGGATCCGAAGAATGTTGTCAACGTCATCTTCGGCGGAGATGGTGGATTACCCTCCAAGCGATCGCGGAAGTTAACCCTGTGCGAAATACTCTCTGTGGAGCCGACGACGACAAGGCCTCTGAGATACAGTGAGGTCCTGATCTCCTTCTCCAGGGACAATCAATAGAACAGCTTCTCCGAGCCGGGAAAATTCCCGCTCGTCCTCAATCAATAGACCCTATCGTGGTGGGCTCACAGCTAACACGAGTACTCATCGACGGCGGAAGCGGCCTCAACCTGCTTTTCGCGAGTACTCTGAAGAAGATGGGCCTAGACATCTCCAAGATGCTCACCCCCAGAAAGCTCCCTTCTACGGCATTGTCCCGGGTAACGCGGCTACACCACTCGAGTCAGTGGTCCTGCCAGTCACCTTTGGGATGAAAGACAACTACCGCACCGAGTACATCAAGTTCGAGGTGGCGGATTTCGACTCATCATATCATGCCATCCTTGGCAGACCAGCACTAGCCAAATTTATGGCTGTGCCCCACTACGCCTACCTGCTACGAAAAATGACAGGCAAGACAGGTGTACTCACACTCCGTGGCGACCTGAAGAAGTTGTACGACTGCGATCAGGAAGCAATCAAGTACGCCATGACATCACGCATGCCAGAGCCGTCTGCAGAAGTACTCGCGGCTGCGCAGAAGCTGACCAACTCAGAGATGGAGATCTCTAACGAGCGGCCTAGCCAGTTGAGGGTTGAACCCAACCCTAGCGACGTCGGCGTCAAGGCCATCCAGCTGCAAGAAGGCGCCCCGTCCAAGACTGCTTTGATCGGGGGCGGCTTAGGTGACAAATAGGAAAGCATGCCAGGGGTGCCCAAGGAGTTGATCGAGCATTGCCTAAAAATCGACCCTAAAGCCACTCTGAAGAAGCAACGACTACGATGCTTCGCCCCCGACAAGAGGGAGGCCATCAAGAAAGATCTAGCAGAACTACCACGGCTGGTTTTATTAAAGAAGTGTACCACCCCGGGTGGTTAGCTAACCCTATACTAGTCTTGACAAAGAATAACAATGAATGGAGGATGTGTGTGGATTATACTGATCTCAATAAACATTGTCCGAAGGACCCCTTCGCGCTCCCACGCGTCGACCAAGTCATTGACTCTATGGCTGGTTGCATCTTGCTCTCCTTCCTCGACTGCTACTCGAGCTACCATCAGATAGCTCCCAAGGAAGAAGATCAGATCAAAACAACGTTCATCACCCCCTTTGGAGCATACGCATACACTACAATATCATTTGGGTTGAAGAACGCAAGAGCCACCTATCAACAGGCCATCCAACAGTGCCCTCAGACCAGCTACACCACAACGTTGAAGCTTACATGGATGACGTGGTCATCAAGACTAGATCCCATGATGAGTTCATTACTGATCTCGAGGAAACGTTCAACAGCTTGCGGAAGTTTCGATGGAAGCTTAACCCGACAAAGTGCGTCTTTGGCGTGCCTCAAGGAAAACTACTCGGGTTCATTGTTAGTCACCGAGGAATTGAAGCCAACCCAAAGAAGATCAACGCCATCAAAGCCATGGATGCTCCAAGGACGATCAAGGACGTCCAGAAGCTCACAAGCTGTATGACAGCTTTGAATCGATTCATCTCCCGACTTGGAGAAAGAGGACTACCCTTCTTCAAATTTCCCAAGCGCCATGACAAGTTCCAGTGGACCAAGGAGGCAAACCAGGCATGGCAAGATCTCAAGCACCATTTGCAGTCGCCACCAATCCTGACGGCTCCCCAATCAGGCGAGAATCTGCAACTCTACATCTCCGCGACTACTCACGTCGTCACAACGGCAATCATGGTGGAACGCCAGGAGGAAGGCTACGCCTTCGGGGTGCAACGACTTGCCTACTTCATTAGTGTTGACGCCAGATTTTGACACGTGTTGAATCGGCGTCAGGAGGAGAAGATTGGCCGATGCGGCAGACCTGAAGGCTACATAAAGGAATCGGCTGATTGAAGTAACAGTTGGAAATCGGCCGATTGGTGGCACAGCCTATGCTAACAGGATAGGATTATTCCAGAGGATCCTGGTCAAAAGCTGGTCAAAGGGAGCACGCTAAGTCGGTCGAGGAGAGTAATTGAAGGAAATCCTGACTGGATTAGGGAACGGCGGCGGAAGACTCTGCGGGAGTCCGTTTCCTTTTTAAAGTTCGTGTAGATATAGTAATTTAAATAAGGTTGTAACAAGTCGTGATCGACCAGGAGTCCTAGCTTTAGGGTATAAATAGGAGTCGTCAGGGTCTTGAAAAATATCAATACATCAATCAACAACAGTACTTCTACTTTTTCCAGCAATTTACTTTCAAGTCGGCGACCTCGCCAATACTTTTCTTCTTTCACGAGTTCGTACGGATTGGCAGGGCTGCATCAACTTGATCTCCGGCCAATTTGTAGGTTCCGCTTACCGATTAATATCCGAGCTTTAACTACGGGCGCATCGCTGTGGTTTCGTTTGGATTTATTCACCAGTTATCGATATTTACTAGAATTGCAAGTTTTACCTGTTGTTCTAGTATTATGACCAGTTATCCAGCTTGAGATCAGAGTAATCGGCTTCGTCATCGTTTTTCTTCGATTTATTATCTCACAGCCGATTAGATCTATTTCAAGTGTTGTTCTTGCAGTAGTCGTCTAGATCGCTCCAGCAGTTTTTTTTACGATTATTACACGATCATCGGCTGATCCATAGCCGATCATCTATATAGCAAATCGGCCGATTCGCTGCCGACGCGCTCCTTAGGATAGATCGGAATTCCAGCCGATCGATGCGCCTGAAATTTAATACTCTATTTCCTTGTCAATCAACAGGTCAGATTGACTGGCACGCCGCGCGAACCGCACCAGGGCGATAACCCGAACAAAAGCTAAGAAGATTCTCCCGGGTCGTGTGTCCGACGCTGAAGACCCATCGGCCCATTCCTATCCGGCCGATTTTTGTAACAACCCTGATAAATTATATTTCTAAAGCAATGTCATTAGCCCAACCCTATGCTTAACCAACTAATAAAAGGGTGAAAAGAATTAGAACAAGTCAAGTTGAAATTCAAATTGAAATTGGGCATATGAATACTTTTGAATTTTTAAATTAACTTTCAAACCACAAGCCAAATGAGGTGTTGCCTCAAACCAAACTTGTAGAACTTTTTATTCTGAACAACTTTCATGTTCAAAAGTTTTTGAAATTCAAATTAGAAAATGGAGAAAACAGCCTGTTTGCAATCAGCCCCCTGGAACTTTTCAAATTCTCGCAAATAGGCCCTTACTCCTCTCTCTCTCCCCTCCCCGCCCGACATCCCGGCCAGGTGGCCGGCGATGCCTGACCGGCGCGAGCCGCCAGGCCAGTCGCCGCCGGTCCTCGCCCCAAGCCCGGCTTTGCCCCCCCCCCCCCCACCGCCGCGCTGCCCAGTCCGCGCTCGCCGCGCGCGCCACGCCAGCCCCGCCTCTGCTCGCCGCCTGCCGCGCCCAACAAACGCGCCGCGCCGTGCCGCACCGCCCGCCACGACCCGCCCGTCGCTGCGCTTGCCGCCCGCCCGAGCCGCTGCTGCAGCTGCCCTCCAACCCCCGTGCCGCGTTATCTCCTCGCTCCCCCACGCAAATCTCCGGCCGCCAGTCGCGCGCTCCGCCCTCCGCACGCCGCGCCGGTGTTCAGACGCCGCCCACCGTGGCCAGTGGCACGCCATTGCCGTGTCTCCACCCCCGCGCGTCGCCCGGCACCCCTCCCTCCCTCCCGCTCGTGGACATCCCTCTACAGCCATCCACTGCCCAAATTGAACCTGCAGCCACCACCACATCATCCCACCGAAGCTCGCCGACCCGCTCAATGCCGCCCAGGACCGCCGGAGCACCGCCGCCCGCGCTGTCACCGCCGCCGCCGCCTCTGGTCACTGCGGACAGCTCGACTCTGACCTCCTCCGCCCAAGCCAAGTACCTGAGCAGCTTCCCCACGCGCCACTGAAGCTCCCCGTCCAGACCAGACCGCCCCAAGCCCGCCGGAGCACCGCCGTCGACGCGTACCGCCGCCGCCGCCGCCCCTGCTCCAACGCCGGCGAAGCTACTCCCGGCCGTCCCCCACCCGAACAAGACCCCCACGAGGTAGCCCTCGCACCCCTGATCCTTCCCCGGCACTCACCCCTCGCCGCCGGCGAGCCACTCGCCGGAATTTTGGCCGGCCACCGTACCCGAGCCGCCCGAGGACCCAATTGCAGTAATTGAAATCTTTAGAAGGGTCTGCACGTAAGATTCAAGGACCCAGTTGTAAAAGAAAGATTCAAACCTAGATTCAAAATCAGTGAACTTGTAAAATTCGTATGAAATCGTAGAAAATTTAGAAAAATGCAAACTCAACTGTTCTAGAACCTTTAGGATAAACTCCACAACTTTTGTTACAGGCATCTCCTCAGATTCTAGATAAATCATGCTTTAAATAAAATGGAAAGAATAATGGCTTTTATTCATAGACTTGTCTTGAGACAAGTGCTGGTCCTGAAAATTTTGCAGTAGGAGATTTACTTGTTTTATAAGCCAATGTAAAAAGACCAGGCCCAAATTCTATCTCTATCTACACTGTTTATTAAACTTAGTTTCATACCATGTTTGGATAGAATTAATTGTCCCTGCAGTTAGGTAGTGATTCACCTAACACAACTTTTTCTATAATGGTGTAATGGTACCTAGATGCCATAGAAAAATTTAGAGACTTTTTATCTCGCAGGAACCTATTTATTTGATTTATGTGCTAATAACATACATTAAATCAAGAAAATAATATCTTAGCTTGGAAAATTCTCATATTTTTACTAGGAGATACTCAGTGGTAGAGGATGCTGTGTAAACAGTTTCATGGACAAAAACCCTGTGTAGGATCCTGTAAAAATAAACCCTTGAATAACCTAGGTGTGTAATGTCAAATTTACTATGCTCTGAGAACTGCATAATAAATCCTACAAAACTTACAGTAGCTCCTGCATGATTAAAGGAAAGCCCTGTAAAAAGCTTAGTCTCAGTGTTTGCACCTTTTGCTCTGTACAAAAAGAACAAGAATCTAGCAGCAACCATGTATTATATTTTTCATAATTAATTTGCTGCATGAAAATATTTGAAAATTTTACAGTAAGCATATCTTTCCCTGATGTGCCTAGATCCAAGGTTTCATGACCAGAAACTACTCACTGTAGAAGTTACACTTAAATCATGTTTCCATGAGGAACATAAGTTCCCCATGAACACCCACCCCACCTTGCTTAACGAAGTTACTCATTGTACTATTCTACTCTATTAACGACTGCCCACGAATGATAAAGTAACTCACTTCACAACAAACTCATGTTTCACAAACTGCAACTTTATCGTGAAGGAAATCATGTCATTTACTATCACCACTACTTAAACTTGTGCATTCATGTAGAAACGACTACTCTCGCCGACGGAACGTACGAGCTGGTACCCGAGTCCGAGAGTGAGCAGCAAGAAGCCCAGGCAAATTTAACTGAAGCAGTTGGAGACCCGGATCAACGTTCAGACGATCCCCGGACTAACTTTGCACAAGAAGGCAAGCCCCGGAGCATAACCCTATTCCTTTCCAAAAATATGCAACTCATTACTCTCTTGCTTGTGCATTAAGTTTATAGGAGTTGAATGAAAACTTAGTTACATGATGTTAGGAACCCATGCTTGAAAACTAGATGTAAGGTTCGATAGAATGCTGTGCTAATAGGACTTCGGTAAAAGCCGAGTGATTTCCTGTCACTCGCGAGAAAATAGGAGTTGAATGTTTACTACACGCTGCAATCATAAGGACAACGGATGGCTATGGTACGATGTTTACGATTGAGGCCCGTCTGTTTAGTGAAAAATGCTAAGGCCGCAGTGTGTGGTAGTGGTGGTTAAGTCTTTGAACGTACTAACCACATGCCGAGAATATGGTAATCGGTAAGCTTAAGTACCTGATTGGCCCGGCAAGGGGACGGCATCCTACCCTTTGAACTTCGGTCCCATATGCATATGGCGAGTGCAGAGAGTGGTCATGACCCGGCGCCGAACCGTGGCGTGGGGCTCTTGTACTCTCGGAGGGTAGCCCCGATCCACGACCCGGAAAGAAAGGGGAAAAGTTGCACGTGTGACTCTGGGAGGAACCACGTGACGTGTGATTAGGTTTCCCTTGCAAGGTTAAGAAATTCGATTCGAATCGTCCGTTTCTCACGGCTATTGAGACTGCTTAATCACTTTTACCCACAGAGTAAGAAGAGGAACAATGATGATGAATAAACTTGTTGGATGAAATTTAATGCTTCACCATGAATGATATTGGATAGCTGCTTATCTAGAATGGTTAATGAAACTAGAATCTTGAGCTAAAAGTTGAAAGTAAGGACCCACTCGTAGATGCTTTTCGGCAAAACAAACCCCTGAGCCAAAAAGCCTTGCATGTCTAGAGTCGGTGGAGTAGATTCCACTACACGGGTAAGTCTTGCTGAGTATTAGTATACTCAGCCTTGCTTGTGGCTCGTTTTCAGGTGAGACCTTCGAAGATATGATTGCTAGCTTGACTTGGCCCTGCACTCTTCCCCCTGGCTGGTCGGTGGAATGGGATACGCCCCCGGCCAATGGAGATAATGCCGAGTGATGTCTCGTACGGGCTTCACCGAGACATCCTGTATCGTCGAGTAGCTTTCGTTATTTTATTTCCGCTGCAACTTAAACTCTGAAGAACTTATTAGTTATGATCACTGAAGTACTTGGTTACTAAAACCAAACTTGGTTTGTAATATTCACTTATGATAATTTTTATAATATCTACTGAAATGTGGTATTCTCTGGGCTCATCGTCGCATGAGCATTTGTATGTATGGCATTCGATCCGCTTTACCGTGGTTGTATCGGGAGGTTACCCGACAGACCAATGGATTACTCCGTTTGAAGTGTAAGGTTAACCGAGATTGCCCTAATGGTGATGGTTGATACACTTGAGCCGGATTAATTCAGGTGGTTCTGCCACAGCTGGTATCAGAGCCGTAGCTGGTGCCACAGCTGGTAACAGCTGGCACTAGAGCCGAAATGCATACGCCAGAGAATGCGACAAGCCTTAAAAACTCATTTTCCTAAAACTTGACTAGAAGGATGTGTTGCGAAATACGTTGGTGCGTTAAGGATGGTGCCTAGTTCGTAAAGCCCTAAGTGATTATGGGAAGTTACTAGGTGGCTATCTAACTTATGAAGTATTATCCACTGACTTCCAGCACATTACCTTCTGTCAAAACTTACTTTCATGCACAACCGACCTTAAATTCTGTAACGACGCGCTCATCGCTAAGGTAAGAAGGTAAGAATCCTCAGCCAACTGAGAGAGCTTGGCCTTCCTGTCGGTGATGCGAACCGAACGCTGCCCTCAAGCAGTGGCTTACTTGAGGTGCTGCCAATATGCCAACTGTTAGTTGAATATATTGGGAGTAGAAGGTTTGGCGCAGGGTATGGCGATCGCTGTTCATACCCCCGTCTCATGACGGTACCCCCGTGAATACGCTATCTCGATAGCGTATGTTAACGTCGTCTGTACGGCGGAAATTGTACAGATATCGTTTCTATAAGTAAACGGTAATGAATACGGACGCTTTCATGAGTGCTGGCATGAAAGGTCCATGAAATATTTATGCTCTATCAATCTTCTGCAGGTACACTAACCGCGATTGCGATAAGTTAAGAACGGTTAGAGTTATCTCGACTAGCTATTATAGTGAGAGGCGTATTGTGTATGCCACCGAAACTAACCTCGTAAGACCAAAGCTATTTGGCAATTGTTTATTTGTGAGGACGAATAGGACGTGCATGCATCATGGCTATATAAATCTGAAATTGAAAATACGATGCAAGAGAGTGGTAAGGTTTTTGCGTATCTAAGCGTGATTTTGCATAAGGACTATCTAGCGAATCTGTCACAAATCTGCCATGACCGAAAAGAGAGATTTATTGATCAGAGAAAATGAACTTTTCTGGTAAAGTTCATGTTGAAAGAATTGTTCCAAATTTTTTGTTCTATCTCCTGTTCAAAAATGAAAAATTCTGAACTTATGGATAGTAAGAAATAACAGAAACCATGGAATGTCAGATTTCTGTCCAGAATAAGCACTTCTGCCCCTTAAATTTTTAGGCCCCCTTCCTACAGTTTTCTGCAAAAGAGTACAACACAAAACTTGTTCCAAATTTACCCAGGTAGCTGCTGTTAAAATTTGGTAAATTTTGGCTGGGTAGAATTTTCCTGGTGCACGAAATATTGGCCCACTGTTCACTGAAATTTCTGGGTAGACAGTAAGGTGAAACCTGAAAAGAAAGACCATCTTAGAGACCTATCTAGTTCTGGAGTTGACTAGCAAAGTTGTTCACAAATACCTTAGGAGTGATCTGGTGAAATTTGAGAATTTTTGGATGAGAACTGTGGAAGTTATGGTTATTTTTGCACACTATACAGAATCTGTCCCTGTGCTGTTCACAGTTTTTCACTATCTTACTCCATTTGATCTTTTGTTCAGATGGCCGAGACAGCTGCCATGATGGTGGATGAGGATGGACGCGTTCACTCGCAGTGTCTCCACTGGGAGGGCTTTCCCTCTATTTTGTGGGATGTGTTGAGCACCGCGGGCTATCTAATTCCCCCACGTTACGCCGGACTGGAGTTTGCAGAGAATGGAGTTACCCAGTGCCGTGTCAACGTGACCATTTTTCCGCACCCGCTACACCCGGAGTGGCCCGCCTTGGAGATTGAGGCTGTTGGTCGCCGTTTGGCCGATACTTGGGAACTTGCAGCCATGAGGGCGCTCACCACTTTTTGTGCGCAGCGTCCCGAGGTTGTCACACTCACTCCCATTGGTTTGTTTCCTGCTGCCCAGGACAACGACCCCTTTTCGCTCAACAGGGTGCAGCACTCACAGTACTTGGTGGACTTTCATGCCCAGGAGACCATCGAGACCTCAGTGCGGTGCATGAATGCACTCTACCGACTTCAGACTCTCCAGAGTCAGGCGCTTGTGCAGCTCACTGATCTTGCACAGGCCTACCACATGATGGCAGATACTAGGGATGAGCAGATTAAGGAACTCAGTGAGGAACTCGAGGATAGAGACACCCGGATTGGCCAACTGGAGGGCCAAATTCAGGAGCACGACACTCTCATGGGTGAGAGAGATGACATGATAGTACACTTGGAGGAGCAGCTCCATGATCTGAATCTTGAGTTGGAGGATGCTAATGAGCACATTCAGTGGCACCATGATCAGAATGACCATCCCCATGAGGAGAACATGGAGGAAGATGAAGAAGAGCCACAGGAGGTTGACAGTGCCTCCGGTATGGATTTCGAGGGTGAGGTACCACAGGCACCTCAGATGGGAGCTCACTCTCCTACTCACAGCGAGTCGTCCGTCAACGACCTGGATGACTTCTAGATGAGGACCTAGACAGACTTTTGCACATACTCCTCGATAGGGTAGCCCAACTTTTGGCAAGTGTTGTAATAGACTAACTAGGAGTTGAGTAACTCTTTTGTGATGGGTACACCTGAACCATGTGGATACCCTCAGCATGTAAGGAACGGCGATAAACTTGGGTGATTTCGTTGTAAGTTGGTAAACGATGAAATCCACAATCGCTGAAACTTGTCGGAAATTTTATCCATGTCTCCTTACATTTCTGAGCTGTGAGTTGAATACCAAACCTGTCAGGAATTTTGTGATCGTGGTTCCCACAGAAATTCAGCATCCTTGGACCTCGCTAGTTTGAGTTATAGGCAAAACATCACCTATCGATCTGCTGAAAAACAGCTGAGACAGTAAGGCAAAGGACGAGCCTTTCAACCATCTTAGCTATAGTTCTAGCACCTGAGTTAAATACCAAAGTGGTACATCCCTAAGTTCTCTAACTACTGCCAAAGTATGAGATGTTTTGGATGGACCCACAGGAAGCTATGATTTTTCTCGTAGCAAACAGAAATTCTGTCCATACTTCTAGCTGTGATTTCGGAAGTCTATGACTACACCAATCATTTATGAATCGAGGAAGTAATATGGATCGCGTTGCTAATGGTAACCTTTCACGTTTCAGATGGTTGGATCAACACGTGGCAACCCCGAGGGTTTTGGTGCCGGTGGCAGCAGACCGCGACAATCGCTACCACCCCCGCCCAGTTTGGTGGAAGTGATGGCCGCTCAAACCGAGCTGCTGCGTCAGCTGGTGCAAGGACAGCAACACCACCAGCGGGGTGGGCAAAATGTCCACCACCCCCAAGCTGCAGGATATACGGATTTTTTGGGGACCCAGCCGCCCTTGTTCCATAAGACAGAGGAACCCTTGGACGCAGACGCATGGATTCGCACCATCGAATCCAAGTTCACACTACTTGTGGCCCCATCCTCAGAGGCCAACACAGTTCGTTTTGCCGCGCAACAGCTTCGCGGTACCGCTCGTCTGTGGTGGGAGCACTATTTTGCGATGCTCCCGGCTGATCATGTGGTCGACTGGGACGAATTCAAGGCCGCATTCCGGGCACATCATATCCCCGAGGGTCTCATGGAGAGGAAGTTGAACGAGTTCCTGGCACTCACCCAGGGCACCCGCACCGTGCTGCAATACGCCCAGGCGTTCAACAATCTATGCCAGTATGTGGGCTATCACGCTGATACGGATACTAAGAAGCGTGACCGTTTCCGCAGAGGACTAAGCACCAAGCTCAAGGAGCGTCTGAACCTAGTCAGGGCTGACACCTACAACGAATTGGTCAATATGGCCATTACCGAGGAAGACTGTATCATGGCACACCGGGCAGAGAAGAAGAGAAAGGCACCCGCTGGACCTTCAAGTGCTCAGCCACCAAGGTATCGCATCGTGCAAAATGCCGCACCCACAGCTCCACCAAGGGCCCCTCAGCCAGGGAGATGGATTGCCAGACCCCCACAGCAGCCAGGCATGGTACGACCCCCGATGCCTCCACAGAATGGTCTGAGGCCCACTCTGCAATAGCCTCTTCGACCCAGCCCCGCGAATCGTTGTTTCAAATGCGGGAGTTCCAACCACTTTGCACGAGAATGCCCTCAGCCTGGGCCGCCCAACCAAGGTCAGGGATCCAACCCGAACAACAAGAACAGGGGCAAGAGACAGACCCTGCAGGTCAAGCAAGGACGTATTAACTTCACCACGCTTGCAGAGCTTCCTGAAGGAGCCCCAGTGATGTCGGGTATATTCTCTATCCATAACAAGCCTGCAGTTATATTATTTGATTCTGGTGCATCGCATAGTTTCATAAGTGCAAAATTCGGTGCAAAAGTAGGCTTGGATGTTTGTCACACAAAAGGGTCATATATGGTATCAACATCGAGTGGTAAAATTGCTTCAAACCAAATGGTCAGACAAGTACCAGTCAAGTTGGGTAGTAAAACCATCGACACAGACCTTGTTCTTTTACCCCTGACGGCATGGATATTATTTTGGGAATGAACTGGATGACTATGCATGGAGTCACGCTGGACCTTTCTTCCCGAGCCGTTGAGATAAATTCACCTAGTCACGGAGCCACTACCCTTTACCTACCATTACGGGAGTGCACAAGTTCTTGTGCTTTCGTAATGGAAGGACTTAAGCTAGAGGATATTCCTGTGGTAAACGAGTATGCCGACGTTTTTCCGTATGACTTACCAGGAATGCCACCGGATAGGGATATTGAGTTCATCATCGAATTGCAACCAGGCACTGCACCTATATCCAAAAGACCATATAGGATGCCCCCTAAAGAATTGGCAGAGCTGAAAATTCAACTCCAAGAACTACTGGACAAAGGTTTCATTCGCCCTAGCGCGTCACCTTGGGGATGTCCAGCCCTATTCGTAAAGAAGAAGGATGACAGTTTGAGGTTATGTGTGGACTACCGACCTCTCAATGCGGTAACTGTTAAAAATAAATACCCCCTTCCTCGTATCGATGTACTCTTCGATCAATTAGCTGGAGCCAGAGTCTTCTCAAAAATTGATCTTCGTTCGGGATATCATCAGATCAAGATTCGCCCGTGCGATATTCCTAAGACTGCCTTCTCCACACGATATGGACTATATGAATTCTTGGTCATGTCCTTTGGACTCACAAATGCCCCTGCCTACTTCATGTATCTCATGAATTCGGTATTCATGCCCGAACTTGACAAATTCGTCGTAGTGTTCATCGACGACATCCTTATCTATTCCAAGGATGAGGAAGAGCATGCCAAGCACCTTCGCACTGTTCTTCAGCGACTCAGAGACCGTCAGCTCTATGCTAAGTTTTCTAAGTGTGAATTCTGGTTGGATACTGTAAAGTTCTTGGGTCACACGATCTCCAGCGAAGGCATAGCTGTTGACCCCAGCAAGGTACAAGAGGTGATGGATTGGAAACCCCCTACCTCTGTTCATCAGATTCGCAGTTTTCTCGGCTTAGCCGGTTACTACCGTCGCTTCATCCCGGATTTCTCTCGAATTGCTAAGCCCATGACTGAACTGTTAAAGAAGGAAGTAAAGTTTGTATGGAATGAGAAATGTGAAGAAGCTTTCCACACTCTTAGAGAGCATCTGACTACTGCACCTTTGTTAGCTCAACCCGATAATACCAAGTCGTTCGATGTGTATTGTGACGCATCGGGTACTGGTCTAGGATGTGTGCTTATGCAAGAGAATCGAGTGATTGCATATGCCTCACGAGCCCTTCGGCCCCACGAACAGAATTATCCCACTCATGATCTTGAGCTTGCAGCTGTCATTCACGCTCTGAAAATACGGAGGCACTATCTCATGGGTACACAGTGCAATATCTACACTGATCATAAGAGTCTCAAGTACATCTTCACACAAGCCGATCTGAATATGAGATAACGAAGATGGCTAGAATTAATCAAGGATTATGACCTTGAAGTGCACTATCACCCCGGCAAGGCTAATGTAGTCGCGGATGCACTAAGCCGCAAGTCCCATTGCCATTGCTTATCCATGGAATCCTACAATGAGACATTGTGTACAGAAATGAGGAAGCTTAACATGGAAATGGTTTCCCAAGGCACTCTAAATCACATCTCAGTTGAACCCACTCTTTACGACCAAATCGTCATGGCACAACTACATGATGAAGGAATTAAGATCATCTAACAAAAACTCTCTCTAGGTGAGGAGAAGTATAAATCTTTCCGCCAGGACCATAAGGGAGTTCTATGGTTCGAAAGTCGTATAGTCGTTCTGAAGAATCATGAACTCCGCAAGCAAATTCTCGATGAGGCACATCTTTCCAAATTCTCTATCCACCCTGACAGTAGCAAAATGTATCAAGACCTAAGGCAAAACTTATGGTGGACTAGAATGAAAAGAGAAATTGCTACGTATGTCTCAGAATGTGACACGTGCCAGAGAGTAAAAGCTAGCCACTTGAAGGTAGCCGGTACACTTCAACCGTTACCTATACCATCTTGGAAGTGGGAAGACATAAGTATGGACTTCATCGTTGGACTACCAAACACTTCCCAGAAACATGATTCCATATGGGTTATCGTTGATAGACTCACAAAGACGGCACATTTCTTTCCGGTACACACCACCTATTCTGCCAAGAAATATGCCGAGATTTACCTCGATCGTATTGTTTGCTTACATGGAATACCTAAGACAATTATTTCTGATCATGGTACTCAGTTTGTAGCACGCTTTTGGGAACAACTGCAAACGTCTCTTGGTACTAAACTGATTCGCAGCTCAGCATACCACCCCCAGACTGACGGACAAACGGAAAGAGTAAACCAAATTCTTGAAGACATGCTGAGAGCTTGCGTCATTCACTATGACAAGAACTGGGACAAATGTCTACCCCTAGCAGAGTTCTCGTACAACAATAGCTATCAAACGAGTTTGAAAATGGCACCATTTGAGGCCCTGTACGAACGAAGGTGTCGAACTGCTTTGAGCTGGTCACAAACCGGAGAACGTAAAATAATTGGACCCGACCTGGTAATCGAGGCAGAGGAGAAAGTAAAAGTAATACAAGCAAATCTTAAAGCCGCACAAGCCCGGCAAAAGAGCTATTCCGACAAAAGGAGAAAGCCCCTAAAATTCGAAGTTGGCGATCATGTCTATCTTCGAGTTTCACCCACCAAGGGAGTGCAAAGATTCGGAATCAAAGGCAAACTAGCTCCCCGTTATGTTGGTCCTTACGAAATCCTTGAGAGCTGCGGACCCGTAGCCTACAAATTACGACTGCTCCCTCAGCTCACGGCCACCCATAATGTCTTCCACGTATCTCAACTCAAGAAGTGTATTCGAGTCCCTACCGAGATTGTGGAACAACAAGGAATATTGGTAGAACCCGACCTCTCGTATGTCGAACACCCGGTTAAAATTTTGGATCGAAAAGAAAGAGGGACCAGGAGGAAAGTGATTAAAATGTATAAAGTTTAATAGAATCATCACACTGAAGAAGAAGCCACCTGGGAAACCGAGAGCTACCTAAACCAAAATTTCCCTGGTTTTCTTATCTCAACCACTGGTATGAGCACCCCTGTCCACACCAAGATTTACCGAATCTCGGGGCGAGATTCTTGTTAAGGGGGGAAGGCTGTAACAACCCTGATAAATTATATTTCTAAAGAAATGTCATTAGCCCAACCCTATGCTTAACCAACTAATAAAAGGGTGAAAAGAATTAGAACAAGTTAAGTTGAAATTCAAATTGAAATTGGGCATATGAATACTTTTGAATTTTTAAATTAACTTTCAAACCACAAGACAAATGAGGTGTTGCCTGAAACCAAACTTGTAGAACTTTTTATTCTGAACAACTTTCATGTTCAAAAGTTTTTGAAATTCAAATTAGTAAATGGAGAAAACAGCCTGTTTGCAACCAGCCCCCTGGAACTTTTCAAATTCTCGCAAATAGGCCCTTACTCCTCTCTCTCTCCCCTCCCCGCCCGACATCCCGGCCAGGTGGCCGGCGATGCCTGACCGGCGCGAGCCGCCAAGCCAGTCGCCGCCGGTCCTCGCCCCCAAGCCCGGCTTTGCCCCCCCCCCCCCCACCGCCGCGCTGCCCAGTCCGCGCTCGCCGCGCGCGCCACGCCAGCCCCGCCTCTGCTCGCCGCCCGCCACGCCCAACGAACGCGCCGCGCCGTGCCGCACCGCCCGCCGCGACCCGCCCGTCGCTGCGCTTGCTGCCCGCCCGAGCCGTTGCTGCAGCTGCCCTCCAACCCCCGTGCCGCGTTATCTCCTCCCTCCCCCACGCAAATCTCCGGCCGCCAGTCGCGCGCTCCGCCCTCCGCACGCCGCGCCGGTTTTCAGACGCCGCCCACCGTGGCCAGTGGCACGCCATTGCCGTGTCTCCGCCCCCGCGCGTCGCCCGGCACCCCTCCCTCCCTCCTGCCCCTATAAAAGCTGCCAGTCAGCAGAGGACGCTCGCCGCCGCCATTGTCGCCGCCAAGCTCCACCCGCTCGTGGACATCCCTCTACAGCCATCCACTGCCCAAATTGAACCTGCAGCCACCACCACATCATCCCACCGAAGCTCGCCGACCCGCTCAACGCCGCCCAGGACCGCCGGAGCACCGCCGCCCGCGCTGTAACCGCCGCCGCCGCTTCTGGTCACCGCGGACAGCTCGACTCCGACCTCCTCCGCCCAAGCCAAGTACCTGAGCAGCTTCCCCACGCGCCACTGAAGCTCCCCGTCCAGACCAGACCGCCCCAAGCCTGCCGGAGCACCACCGTCGACGCATACCGCCGCCGCCGCCGCCCCTGCTCCAACGCCGGCGAAGCTACTCCCGGCCGTCCCGCACCCGAACAAGACCCCCACGAGGTAGCCCTCGCACCCCTGATCCTTCCCCGGCACTCACCCCTCGCCGCCGGCGAGCCCCTCGCCGGAATTTTGGCCGGCCACCGTACCCGAGCCGCCCGAGGACCCAATTGCAGTAATTGAAATCTTTAGAAGGGTCTGCACGTAAGATTCAAGGACCCAGTTGTAAAAGAAAGATTCAAACCTAGATTCAAAATCAGTGAACTTGTAAAATTCGTATAAAATCGTAGAAAATTCGGAAAAATGCAAACTCAACTGTTCTGGAATCTTTAGGATAAACTCCACAACTTTTGTTACAGGCATCTCCTCAGATTCTAGATAAATCATGCTTTAAATAAAATGGAAATATTAATGGCTTTTATTCATAGACTTGTCTTGAGACAAGTGCTGGTCCTGAAAATTTTGCAGTAGGAGATTTACTTGTTTTATAAGCCAATGTAAAAAGACCAGGCCCAAATTCCATCTCTATCTACACTGTTTATTAAACTTAGTTTCATACCATGTTTGGATAGAATTAATTGTCCCTTCAGTTAGGTTGTGATTCACCTAATGCAACTTTTTCTATACTGGTGTAAGGCTACCTAGATGCCATAGAAAAATTTAGAGACTTTTTGTCTCGTAGGAACCTATTTATTTGATTTATGTGCTAATAACATACATTAAATCAAGAAAATAGTATCTTAGCTTGGAAAATTCTCATATTTTTACTAGAAGATACTCAGTCGTAGAGGATGCTGTGTAAATAGTTTCATGGACAAAAACCCTGTGTAGGATCCTGTAAAAATAAACCCTTGAATAACCTAGGTGTGTAATGTCAAATTTACTATGCTCTGAAAACTGCATAATAAATCCTACAAAAATTACAGTAGCTCCTGCATGATTAAAGGAAAGCCCTGTAAAAATCTTAGTCTCAGTTTTTGCACCTTTTGCTCTATACAAAAAGAACAAAAATCTAGCAGCAACCATGTATTATATTTTTCATAATTAATTTGCTGCATGAAAATATCTGAAAATTTTACAGTAAGCATATCTTTCCCTGATGTGCCTAGATCCAAGGTTTCATGACCAGAAACTACTCACTGTAGAAGTTACACTTAAATCATGTTTCCATGAGGAACATAAGTTCCCCATGAACACCCACCCCACCTTGCTTAACGAAGTTAGTCATTGTACTATTCTACTCTATTAACGACTGCCCACGAATGACAAGGAAACTCACTTCACAACAAACTCATGTTTTACAAACTGCAACTTTATCGTGAAGGAAATCATGTCATTTACTATCACCACTACTTAAACTTGTGCATTCATGTAGAAACGACTACTCTCGCCGACGGAACGTACGAGCTGGTACCCGAGTCCGAGAGTGAGCAGCAAGAAGCCCAGGCAAATTTAACTGAAGCAGTTGAAGACCCGGGTCAACGTTCAGACGATCCCCGGACTAACTTTGCACAAGAAGGCAAGCCCCGGAGCATAACCCTATTCCTTTCCAAAAATATGCAACTCATTACTCTCTTGCTTGTGCATTAAGTTTATAGGAGTTGAATGAAAACTTAGTTGCATGATGTTAGGAACCCATGCTTGAAAACTAGATGTAAGGTTCGATAGAATGTTGTGCTAATAGGACTTCGGTAAAAGCCGAGTGATTTCCTGTCACGCGCGAGAAAATAGGAGTTGAATGTTTACTACATGCTGCAATCATAAGGACAACGGATGGGCTATGGTACGATGTTTACGATTGAGGCCCGTCTGTTTAGTGAAAAATGCTAAGGCCGCAGTGTGTGGTAGTGGTGGTTAAGTCTTTGAACGTACTAACCACATGCCGAGAATATGGTAATCGGTAAGCTTAAGTACCTGATTGGCCCGGCAAGGGGACGGCATCCTACCCTTTGAACTTCGGTCCCATGTGCATATGGCAAGTGCAGAGAGTGGTCACGACCCGGCGCCGAACCGTGGCGTGGGGCTCTTGTACTCTCGGAGGGTAGCCCCGATCCACGACCCGGAAAGAAAGGGGAAAAGTTGCACGTGTGACTCTGGGAGGAACCACGTGACGTGTGATTAGGTTTCCCTTGCAAGGTTAAGAAATTCGATTCGAATCGTCCGTTTCTCACGGCTATTGAGACTGCTTAATCACGTTTACCCACAGAGTAAGAAGAGAAACAATGATGATGAATAAACTTGTTGGATGAAATTTAATGCTTCACCATGAATGATATTGGATAGCTGCTTATCTAGAATGGTTAATGAAACTAGAATCTTGAGCTAAAAGTTGAAAGTAAGGACCCACTCGTAGATGCTTTTCGGCAAAACAAACCCCTGAGCCAAAAAGCCTTGCATGTCTAGAGTCGGTGGAGTAGATTCCACTACACGGGTAAGTCTTGCTGAGTATTAGTATACTCAGCCTTGCTTGTGGCTCGTTTTCAGGTGAGACCTTCGAAGATATGATTGCTAGCTTGACTTGGCCCTGCACTCTTCCCCCTGGCTGGTCGGTGGAATGGGATACGCCCCCGGCCAATGGAGATAATGCCGAGTGATGTCTCGTACAGGCTTCACCGAGACATCCTGTATCGTCGAGTAGCTTTCGTTATTTTATTTCCGCTGCAACTTAAACTCTGAAGAACTTATTAGTTATGATCACTGAAGTACTTGGTTACTAAAACCAAACTTGGTTTGTAATATTCACTTATGATAATTTTTATAATATCTGCTGAAATGTGGTATTCTCTGGGCTCATCGTCGCATGAGCATTTGTATGTATGGCATTCGATCCGCTTTACCGTGGTTATATCGGGAGGTTACCCGACAGACCAATGGATTACTCCGTTTGAAGTGTAAGGTTAACCGAGATTGCCCTAATGGTGATGGTTGATACACTTGAGCCGGATTAATTCAGGTGGTTCTGCCACAATTTTAGCGCCAACACACTTTTGGCACGCCCGGTGGGACCATCCAAGATCCGATATGTCGAAAAACGCAGAGATCTCCGACAACAACATCATTGAGGTCACAGAAGCTAATCTCAAGGACGACCAGAGGGAAGAATTGGCCAAACATCTAGAAGACTACAAGAAGATGTACCTCCAGTCGTTCAGTCGTACCAGAAGCGGGGAGGCTGTCAAGAAGACTCCTATTCTAGCGCCTCGCCACATCACCATCGCTGAGGATTCGGGCAAGATGTCAGAGATGATTCAACAGTCCGTGTATCAGGCGTTCATCGACCAATCCTCAGTGATGACCAACACGGTGTACAACGCCGTCGTCAACTCCCTAGCCAGCGGAGCAGTCCAAGGCTACCAGGGACCGGCATATGCCCCTCCAACTACTCTGCCAGCAAGAAGCCTACCATACACATCCCAATCGGCTCCTCAGCCGATATTGACGCAACGCGAGGGGTACAACTCTCCACCACCCTCGGCGTCTCCAAGATACAGCGGTGCACCATGTCTCCCATCACAAACGCCGCTTCAACCCGTTCAGATGACTTCTATGCAATCACTGCCTACAAGCTCAGCACCTTGGGGAACATCAGCGACAGCGTGTTTTCCCGAGCCAGCGAACGGGTATGGAGGTTATTCAACCCAGGCGCCATGCCAATCGGCCGTCCGACCGACGGTTCCCCAGTATCAGCCGATCTTATCAGAAATCAACGGGGGGCACATATTGTAGAAGCATTCAGAAGCACGGTGCCAGCAGTGACGTACGAAGGGGGTGCGGACTCGTTTTGACATCAACTATCGGCCGCTCAGCAAAATCCGCCGATTCATCACCCGGCCGCACCAGCCCTTCAGCACATGCCCGCGCCGCGAACAGCTGTTCATCAGCAGCAGGTGGACTGGACGGCAAGAATAGCAGAAGTAATCCAGGATCAGTTTGGACTGAAGCCGAAAGTTCAAACTTATACTTACAAGACGCCGTATCCATCTGCCTACGACTCGCTGCCATTCCCACACCGCTACAAAGTTCCTGATTTCACCAAGTTCTCAGGGACGGACGATACATCCACTGTGGAGCATATCAACCGATTCATCATCCAGTGCGGAGAAGCTGCCACGCAAGATGCTCTGAGGGTGCGCTTATTCTCATCGTCTCTGTCCGGATCGGCCTTCCAATGGTTCACCACCTTACCGCCAAATTCTATCGTTACTTGGGCCGATCTGAAGAAACAATTCCACAAGTACTTTTATGCAGGAGTACACGAGATGAAGATCTCAGATTTGACCAGTCTCAGGCAGAGGAGCGATGAACCAGTAACGGGGTATATACAGAGGTTCAGAGAAATCAGGAACAAATGCTACAGTCTGGCTCTGACCGATGCACAGTTGGCCGATATCGCTTTCCAAGGCTGCCACAGATCAAAGAGAGATATGCTGCCCAAGAATTTGAAAGCCTGAGCCAAATCGTCCACCGATTATCAGGGCAAGAGGTCCGACCGTTTGAACAGCGGAGGAACTTCGAAAAGAAGGTGGCATACTTGGAGGTGTTGGCGCTAAAATCGGCCGGATAGGAATCGGCCGATGGGTCTTCAGCGTCGGACACACGACCCGGGAGAATCTGCTTAGCTCCTGTTCGGGTTATCGCCCTGGTGCGGTTCGCGCGGCGTGCCAGTCAATCTGACCTGTTGATTGACAAGGAAATAGAGTATTAAATTCCAGGCGCGTCGATCGGCTGGATTTCCGATCTGTCCTGAGGAGCGCGTCGGCGGTAAATCGGCCGATTTGCTGTAGAGATGATCGGCTATGAGTCAGCCGATGATCGTATAGTAATTGTAAAGAGAACTGCTGGAGCAATCTAAACAATTACTATAGAAGAAACACTTGAAACAGATCTAATCGGCTGTATGGCGATGAATCGAAGGAGAACGATGACGAAGCCGATTACCCTGATCTCAAGCTGGATAACTGGTGATAATACTAGAATAACAGGTAAAACTTGCAATTCTAGTAAATATCGATAACTTGTGAATAAATCCAAACGAAACCACAGCGATGCGCCCATAGTTAAAGCTCGGATATTACTCGATAATCGGAACCTACCAATTGGCCGGAGATCAGGTTGATGCAGCCCTGCCAATCCGTACGAACTCGTGAAAGAAGAAAATATTGGCGAAGTCGCCGACTTGAAAGATAAAGTACTGGTAGAAAGTAGAAGTATTTTGTTGATTGATGTTGGTTGTCCCTGCAAAACCCTAGCGACTCCTATTTATACCCTGAAACTAGGACTCCTGGTCGATTACGACTTGTTACAACCTTATTTAAAACAGGAAAACTACTATATCTATAATAACTTTAAAAAGGAAACGGACTCCCGCAGAATCTTCCGCCGCCGCTTCCTAATCCGGTCAGAACTTCTTTAATTGCTTTTCGGCCCTCTTAGCATACCTCGTTGACCAGCTTTTGACCAGGATCTTCTGGAATAATCCTATCCTATCGGTGTGGGCTGCGCCACCAATCGGCCGATTTTCGACTGTTACCCCGATCGACCGATTCCTTACTGTAGCTCTCAGATCTCCTGCATCGGCCAATCTTCTTCCCCTGACGCCGATTCAAGACGTGTCAAAATCTGGTGTCAACACATGCCCCCCAGTTTCGGAGTAAAATATAACTTTTTCTTCGAAACTCTTTCTTCAACCCTTCTTTCTAAGCTTCCCTATTGTGACAGGAGTAAACCTCGGAATCAGTTGCGTTACCTTTTCCCCTGCATCTGATCTTTTTCTAGAATCAGCTCTATGACATGGAATCCGGTAACAGGATTTATGTTGGCGTGTAGATTCAGACTTTGACCGTCTCCTCTGGCAGCTTTACATTTACTGATGTCTTTACTCCGGCGGTACACGCCTTGCCAACCCTCTGTCTCTTCCTTTCTATAAATACGATTCTTCGTATTATTTCCAAAAATGTTCATCTGGCTTGTCTTCTTTTCCCTCTGAAACCCGCCGCTCGCCGTCTTTGGTCAAGCATTAAAATGTCTTCTCGATCCTCCTCTTCCGTCAACCAGGTATCAATTTTCTCTCCATCCCTTCCTGGGATATCTTACTTTGTTCCAACATATTTGTCTATTCCTTCTTTCAGCCGAACCGTCTCAGCCCCGGTTTGGAAAGAGCGATCGAAATCATGCATTCAGGCAAGCCATTGTCGCAAGCTGATATAGATCTGATAAAAGCTCATTCCGAAGAACTCAAAGATCATGTTCCTGCCAATGTCCGATCAATCTTGGACCATATGGATCTCGTCTGCTTTGAACAAATGCCATCCTCTGACGAGAGTTCTTCATCTTCTCACCGACTTGCTGAAGCTAAGACCGAAGCCACCATGAAAGATTTGGAAGAGGAGAAGGCCCGCCTGCTGAAAGAACTCTGCGACCAAGCTGAAGCTGGAGTCACTGCAAAGGACTTGAAAGATGAAAGGTTCTCCCTCATGATAAGATTAGGTCGAGTCGAAAGAGAAATCCAACACAGGCGTAACCAGTAGTGTTTTTATTCTAAGGGCGACTTACACCATGTTGGCCATGTAATCTTGATATATCTTGCTGTAAGTTATGCATCTACCCAAATGCTTGGATAGTACCTTTTCAAATATCGTCCATTCAGAGCTCTTGGGAATTCCTCCCCTTCTATCGTTTCCAGAATGTATGCATTTCCGGGAGCACACCGGCCGATTCTATACGGCCCTTCCCAAGTGGGTGACCACTTACCGAATTTGGGATCCTTAGATCCTATCGGCAGCACCAGCTTCCATACCAGATCTCCCTGAGAGAACTGTTTGACTTTGACCTTCTTGTCATACCATCTGGCCACCCTTTTCTTGTTCTCCTCTATGCTGATTAGAGCTCTTAACCGCAAACCCGCCGAATCGTCAAGTTCATCTTTCATGAGAAAGGAATAATCATCGGCCGTTAACTGATCCTGTAGCGATATGCGTCTTGACCCTGTTCTTATCTCCCATGGTAAGACTGCTTCATGGCCATAAACCAAATGATAAGGGGATATTTTAGTGGCCCCATGACAAGCCATCCTGTACGCCCATAAAGATTCAACCAAAGACATATGCCACTTCTTGGGTTGTTCTTCTATCATCCTCTTAATTAGCTTGATTATCCCCTTGTTAGATGACTCCGCTTGGCCACTGGCTTGAGCATAGTATGGAGAGGAATTTAATAATTTAATCCCCATATCGGCGGCGAACTCTCCGAATTCTCCAGAAGTGAACATTGTCCCTTGATCAGTTGTGATGGTTTGAGGAATACCAAATCGATATATAATATGGCTTTTAACAAACTCAATCATATCGGCTGATGTCACGTTCCTCAGAGGAACTGCCTCCACCCATTTGGTAAAGTAATCTGTAGCCACCAATATGAACTTATGCCCTTTGCTAGACGGAGGATGAATCTGTCCGATGAGATCTATTCCCCAACCTCTTAACGGCCACGGCTTAATTATCGGATTCATAGCCGATGCTGGTGCGCGCTGCACATCGCCAAACTTCTGACAGTCTTGGCATCCTTTGTAATACTTGAAACAATCTTCCAGGATGGTCGGCCAGTAATATCCATTGTTCCTGATCATCCACTTCATTTTATGGGCCGATTGATGAGCTCCACACACGCCTTCATGGATTTCTCCCATTAGGACCTTTGCGTCTTCTGTTCCCAAGCATTTGAGAAGAACTCCATCAATCGTCCGAAAAAATAAGTCATCCTCAAGCAACACATACTTTGTAGCCTGAAAACGTATTCGCCGATCCACCTTTTGGGATGGATTTTTCAAATAATCAGCGATCTCCTTCCGCCAGTCATTGGCCGCGAGTTCTAGCGTCATTGCTCCCTGAATCGGCCGATATCCGGTAGCATGTTGAGCCAGTCTGTTGGCTTCCTCATTATATTCTCTGGGGATGTGCTCAATTGTTGCAGATTTGAAGCCTCTCAGAAGTTGAATACAATCTTCATAATAAATTCTCAAGATGTCGTCCTTGCATTCGGATCGTCCTGTTAACTGATCCACAATGAGCATGGAGTCCCCAAAGATCTCGATTGCATCCGCCCTGACTTCTCTTAACAATTGGATGCCTTTCAGAACAGCTCGATATTCCGCCTGGTTGTTGGTTGCAGAAGCTTCTATCGGCAGAGAGAAATCATAAGTTGCCCCCCGAGGCGACACAAGAACGATGCCGATTCCTGATCCGACCCCACACGATGAACCATCAAAATATGGAGTCCATGGAACTGGTTCAATGGCGGCAATTTCTGGTCCACAATGCTGAACTACGAAATCGGCTAACACTTGACCTTTGACGGCTTTGGCCGATTCGTACCTTAGATCGAATTCTGACAAGGCCAGGATCCATTTTCCAATTCGCCCCTTCAAAATCGGCAATGATAGCATATACTTCACCACATCATCCTTGCACACAACTATGCATTCTGCCGATAGCAAATAGTGCCTGAGCTTAGTACATGAAAAGTACAAGCACAAGCATAACCGCTCTACCGAAGAATATCTCGTTTCGGCATCTAAAAGTCTTCTACTGACGTAGTACACCACTCGTTCTTTCCCTTCAAACTCCTGTACCAACGCCGATCCAATAGCCTGCTCATCAGCCGATAAATATAACTTGAACGGCTTACCAGACTGTGGCGGGGCCAACACCGGAGGTGAAACGAGATACTGCCTTGATATTCTCCAGTGCCTTGCGTTGTTCTTCCCCCCATACGAACTCTTGGTCGGGCTTTAATTTCAACAGAGGGGTAAAAGCCTGAATACGTCCCGATAAATTGGATATGAATCTTCTAATGAAATTGACCTTGCCGATGAGGGACTGCAGTTCAGTTTTACTTTGTGGGGCCACTACTCTGTTGATGGCGTCTATAGTCTTGCGGTTGACTTCTATCCCACGCTCATGGACCATAAATCCCAAGAATTGTCCGGCCGATACACCAAACGCACACTTGTTTGGGTTCATCTTCAGCCCATGCTTCCTTGTGCACTCTAGCACCTCCTGTAAATCGGCCAGATGATCTTGGTGACCCCTCGACTTGACCACGACGTCATCTATATAAATTTCCACCGACGAACCAATGAGTCTGTGGAAGATGTAGTTCATGGCTCGTTGATATGCAGCGCCGGCGTTCTTCAAGCCAAAAGTCATAACCACCCATTCAAATAAACCAAGATGGCCTGGGCACCTAAAAGCCGTTTTCGAAATATCCTCTTCGGCCATTAATATCTGATTGTACCCGGCATTCCCATCCATGAAACTTATGACTTTGTGGCCTGCGGCAGCATCCACCAAGATATCGGCCGTTGGCATCGGATAACCATCCATTGGCGTCGCCTGATTTAAGTTCCTGAAATCGATGCACACACGCAACTTTCCATTCTTCTTGTATACAGGCACAATGTTAGAAATCCATTCGGCGTAGCGGCACTGCCGAATAAATCCTGCCTCAATCAACTTTGTAATCTCGGTCTTTATGTCAGGTAGAATTTTGGGATTACACCACCGTGCGGGCTGCTGATACGACCGATATCCCGATTTTATAGGTAACCGGTGTTCAACAATAGACCGGTCTAGTCCTGGCATCTCGTGGTATTCCCAAGCAAAGCAATCCCTGAACTCTTTCAATAATTTTATCAATTTGCATTTGTACTCAGGATCCAAATTGGCACTAACGTACGTCGGCCTCGATTTGCTGCTATCTCCCAAATCTACCATCTCTAACAAATCGGCCGACGTGAACCCGTGCCCCAGCTTCCCATCTTCTCGGATGAGCTGATCCATTTATTCTGAATCTTCGGAGCCGACTGCTTGGATCGGCTGTAGACCGAAATCGGACACTCTCAGGAAGTCAGTGTCCCAGGTCCTGCCAGATATACACTTGACGTGCTCGCAGCTCCACTGTTGTGTGTCGGCCGCTGCAACGCTGTAAACAGAATCGGCAGCTACCACCTCTGTACTGTCGCCGACCCATTGCACAACGCATTGATGCATAGTAGATGGGACACAACAGTTTGCATGTATCCAGTCGCGACCGAGCAGCATATTATAGGACCCTTTGCCATTAATGACGAAGAAAGTAGTGGGGAGGGTCTTACTGCCGATGGTGAGGTCGACGCAGAATGCCCCGCAGGCAGGCGACACGTTGCCTTCGAAATCCTTTAGCATCATGTCCGTCTTGGTGAGGTCGTCATCGCCCTTTCCCAGCTTGCGGAACATGGCATACGGCATGATGTTGACTGCCGCGCCTCCATCTACTAGTAGTCTGGTGATGGGTCTTCCGTTGACATAGCCCTTGAGAAACAGCGCTTTGAGGTGCTGTCGTTTTTCTTCCTCTGGCTTTTCAAACATAGCCGTCATCGGCTCTAATACCAGTTGTGTTATTTGCTCTTCCTCTGTATTTACCACTTTGTCCCGATCGCTTGGCGCCATGAACTCCATCGGCAGTATGAAAACCATATCGATCTCGGCCGCCGATTCTTGGTTGTTTGCTTCCTGATCATTCTTCTTTGGGCGCCAAATTCGAGACCTCACATTCCTTCTCTCTGGCACTTGTCTCCGTTCTTCTTCTTGATGCTCCCACTGGCGTAGGCGTTGGTTCCTCCGCTTTTGGGATCTGGATAGACCGTCAGGACACCACTTGGGGTTCGCTGGTTTGGCCGATGGTTTAGCGTGTTCCCAACCTGGTTCCCTTCCTAGGGGGTCTTCGTCTGACACCCTATCATCGGCCATCTCTTCCAGCCGATCGTGCGCGCTGATCCTGCCCCCCAGTCCATCTTGCTGGCCGATCTTGGTTTTTGACCTGCCGTATTGGTCAACTCTGCCCCCCAGCCGATCATGCACCGAAACGCGCCATTCTTCGCGCCGATTTCTGTTGATCGGCTCTGATCTTCTGTCCCTAGAGTGTGGCTTCGGGCGATCGTTGCGGTTTGATCCGTTGCACTCCGGACAGTTATCGGCAGAGGGCAGTCTGATATCGTTCTCCCAGCAGTGGATGAAGAAGGGACACTGCCAGTGGTCTTCACGCTGGCGTATCATCTCTTCTTGGTGTTGTGCTTGTTCTTGCCGCCGCCGATATTTACTGAGTAGAAATCGGGAGGTGACAGGCCTGTATGGTCGTTCTGGTCCTCGCCTATTCCTTCTGATTTCTTCCATTGTGATCTGCCTCTTGGGATCGACGACACCACCTCTTCTCGCCGATTCTGATGTCAGCACCTTGGTTTGACTTGATTCTTCTCCAGCGTTGACCGTGTTGGCCGAGAAGGGATGCTGATCTATCTTCATCGGCATTGCCGATTTGGTTGGAGTCTCAAACTTGAGCCGCCCCTGTTCAATGGCCGATTGTATCTGCTGACGGAAGACTTTACATTCATTGGTGTCATGAGAAGTAAGGTTGTGCCACTTGCAATACTTCATCTTCTTCAGCTGATCGGCCGTAGGGATGGTGTGATGTTGCGACAGCTTGATCTGTCCCTCCTGAAGCAGTAGATTAAAAATTTTATCGGCCTTGGACGTGTCAAAGCCGAATGTCTCTGGCTCCTTCTTGCCAAAGGGGCAGGATATTGGCTTTTTTCCTTTTACCCATTCCGCCAGGCCGATTTCTTCCTCCGCGTCAGATTCAGATCCCTCCAAGTACGCCACCTTCTTCTGGAAGCTCCTCCGCTGTTCAAGTGGTCGGATCTCCTGCCCTGACAATCGGTGGATGATTTGACTCAGGCTCTCAAACTCTTGGGCGGCATACCTCTCTCTGATTTGCGGCAAGAGACCTTGGAAAGCGATATCGGCCAACTATGCATCGGTCAGAGCCAGACTGTAGTACTTGTTCTTGATTTCTCTGAATCTCTGTATATACCCTGTCACCGGCTCATCGTTCCTCTGCCTGAGGCTGGTTAGATCCGAAAGCTTCATCTCGTGTACTCCCGCATAGAAGTACTTGTGGAATTGTTTCTCCAGATCAGCCCACGTGACGATAGAATTTGGCGGTAAAGTGGTGAACCACTGGAAGGCCAATCCGAATAGAGATGATGAAAATAATCGTACCCTCAGAGCGTCTTGCGTGGCAGCTTCTCCGCACTGGATGATGAATCTGTTAATGTGCTCCACAGTGGATGTGTCATCCGTCCCTGAGAACTTGGTGAAGTCAGGAACCTTGTAGTGGTGTGGGAACGGCAATGAGTCATAGGCCGATGGATACGGCGTCTTGTAAGTATAAGTTTGAACTTTCGGCTTCAGCCCAAACTGATCTTGAATTACTTCTGCTATTCTTGCCGTCCAATCCACCTGCTGCTGATGAACAGTTGTTCGTGGCGCGGGCACGTGTTGAAGGGCTGGTTCGGCCAGGTGATGAATCGGCGAAGTTTGCTGAACGGCCGATAACTGCTGGCGAAACGTGTCCGCACCCCCTTCGTACGTTGCTGCTGGCACCGCGGCTCTGAATGCCTCCACAGTGCTTGCCCCCCAGTCGATTTCTGGTAAAATCGGCTGGTATTGAGAGACCGTCGGCCGGGCGGCCGATTGGTATGGCACCTGGAACGGACAAGTGCCATGCCCGTTCGCTGGCTCAGGAAAATGCGTCATGGCTGATGCCCCCTGCCGATTTCTGGTAAAATCGGCTGGTACTGGGAGACCGTCGGCCGGGCGGCCGATTGGTACGGCACCTGGGAGACCGTCGGCCGGGCGGCCGATTGGTACGGCACCTGAAACGGATAAGTGCCATGCCCGTTCGCTGGTTCGGGGAAATACGTCGTGGCTGATGCCCCCCAAGGCACTGAGCTTGTAGGCAGTGTTTGCACAGAAGCCATCTGGACGGGTTGAAGCGGCGCTCGCGACGGGAGACATGGTGCACCGCTGTATCTTGGAGACGCCGGAAGTGCTGGAGAACTGTACCCCTCGCGCTGCGTCAATATCGGCTGAGAAGCCGACTGGGATGTGTACGGTAAGCTTCTAGCCGGCAGGGTGGTTGGAGGGGCATATGCCGGTCCCTGATAACCTTGAACGGCTCCGCTAGCCAGAGAGTTGATGACGGCGTTGTACACCGTGTTGCTCATCACCGAGGATTGATCAATGAATGCTTGATACACGGACTGTTGAATCATCTCCGACATCTTGCCCGAGTCTTCAGCAATGGTGATGTGGCGAGGTGCTGGAATAGGAGCTTTCTTAACTGCTTTCCCGCTTCTGGTACGACTGAACGACTGGAGGTATATCTTCTTATAATCTTCCAGACATTTGGCCAATTCCTCCCTCTAGTCGTCCTTGAGATCAGCTTCTGTGACCCCGATGATATTGCTGTCAGAGATTTCTGCGTTGTTCGACATATCAGGTCTTGGATGGTCCCACCGGGCGTGCCAAAAGTGTGTTGGCGCTAAAATCGGCCGGATAGGAATCGGCCGATGGGTCTTCAGCGTCGGACACACGACCCGGGAGAATCTGCTTAGCTCCTGTTCGGGTTATCGCCCTGGTGCGGTTCGCGCGGCGTGCCAGTCAATCTGACCTGTTGATTGACAAGGAAATAGAGTATTAAATTCCAGGCGCGTCGATCGGCTGGATTTCTGATCTGTCCTGAGGAGCGCGTCGGCGGTAAATCGGCCGATTTGCTGTAGAGATGATCGGCTATGAGTCAGCCGATGATCGTATAGTAATTGTAAAGAGAACTGCTGGAGCAATCTAAACAATTACTATAGAAGCAACACTTGAAACAGATCTAATCGGCTGTATGGCGATGAATCGAAGGAGAACGATGACGAAGCTGATTACCCTAATCTCAAGCTGGATAACTGGTGATAATACTAGAATAACAGGTAAAACTTGCAATTCTAGTAAATATCGATAACTGGTGAATAAATCCAAACGAAACCACAGCGATGCGCCCGTAGTTAAAGCTCGGATATTACTCGATAATCGGAACCTACCAATTGGCCGGAGATCAGGTTGATACAGCCCTGCCAATCCGTACGAACTCGTGAAAGAAGAAAATATTGGCGAAGGCGCCGACTTGAAAGATAAAGTACTGGTAAAAAGTAGAAGTATTTTGTTGATTGATGTTGGTTGTCCCTGCAAAACCCTAGCGACTCCTATTTATACCCTGAAACTAGTACTCCTGGTCGATTACGACTTGTTACAACCTTATTTAAAACAGGAAAACTACTATATCTATAATAACTTTAAAAAGGAAACGGACTCCCGCAGAATCTTCCGCCGCCGCTTCCTAATCCAGTCAGAACTTCTTTAATTGCTTTTCGGCCGTCTTAGCATACCTCGTTGACCAGCTTTTGACCAAGATCTTCTGGAATAATCCTATCCTATCGGTGTGGGCTGCGCCACCAATCGGCCGATTTTCGACTGTTACCCCGATCGGCCGATTCCTTACTGTAGCTCTCAGATCTCCTGCATCGGCCAATCTTCTTCCCCTGACGCCGATTCAAGACGTGTCAAAATCTGGCGTCAACAGGAGGGATCTGAATCCGATGCGGAAGAAGAAATTGGCCTGGCAGAGTGGGTAAAAGGGAAAAAACCAATATCTTTCCCCTTTGGCAAGAAGGAGCCAGAGACATTCGGCTTTGACACGTCAAAGGCCGATAAAATTTTAGATCTACTGCTTCAGGAAGGGCAGATTAAGCTGTCTCAACATCACACCATCCCTACGGCCGATCAGCTTAAGAAGATGAAGTACTGCAAGTGGCATAACGCTACTTCTCATGATACAAATGAATGTAAAGTCTTCCGCCAGCAGATACAATCGGCCATCGAGCAGGGGCGGCTCAAATTTGAAACTCCAACCAAATCGGCAAAGCCGATGAAGATAGATCAGCATCCCTGCCCGGCCAACACGGTTAACGCTGGAGGGGGCTCAAGTCAAACCAAGGTGCTGACGTCAGAATCAGCAAGAAGAGGCGGCGCCGTCGACCCCAGGAGGCAGATCACAGCGGAAGAAATCAGAAGGAACAGGCGAGGGCCAGAACGACCACACAGGCCCGTCACCTCCCAATTCTTACTCAGTAAATATCGGCAGCAGCAAGAACAAGCACAACACCAGGAAGAGATGATACGCCGGCATGAAGATCACTGGCAATGTCCGTTCTTCATCCACTGCTGGGAGAACGACATCAGGTTGCCATCTGCCGATAACTGTCCGGAGTGTAACGAATTAAGCCGCAGCGATCGCCCGAGGCCACACTCTAGAGACAGAAGGTCAGAGCCGATTAGCAGAAATCGGCGCGAGGAACGACGCGTTTCGGTGCATGATCGGCTGGGGGGCAGAGTTGACCAGTACAACAGGTCAAAAAGCAAGATCGGCCAGCAAGATGGACTGGGGGGCAGGATCAGCGCGCACGATCGGCTGGAAGAGATGGCCAATGACAGGGTGTCAGACGAAGATCCCCTAGGGAGGGAACCAGATTGGGAACACGCCAGATAATCGGCCAAACCAGTGAATCCCAGGTGGTGTCCCGATGGCCTATCCAGATCCCAGAAGCGAAGGATCCAACACCTACGCCAGTGGGAGCATCAAGAAGAAGAACAAAGACATGTGCCAGAGAGAAGGAATGTTAAATCTCGAGTTTGGCGCCCAAAGAAAAACGATCAGGAAACGAACAACCAAGAATCGGCAGCCGAAATTGATATGGTATTCATACTGCCGATGGAGTTCATGGCGCCCAACGATCGAGATAAAGTAACAAGAACAGAGGAGGAACAAATGGCACAACTGGTATTAGAGCCGATGACAGCTACATTTGAGAAACCAGAAGAGGAAAAACGACAGCATCTTAAAGCGCTGTTTCTCAAAGGCTATGTCAACGGAAGACCCGTCACCAGATTACTAGTAGATGGAGGCGCGACAGTTAACATCATGCTGTATGCCATGTTCCGCAAGCTGGGCAAGGGCGGTGATGACCTCACCAAGATGGACATGATGCTGAAGGATTTCGAAGACAATGTGTCACCCGCCCGCGGAGTGCTCTGCGTCGACCTCACCATCGGTAGTAAGACCCTCCCTACCACTTTCTTCGTTATTAATGGCAAGGGGTCCTATAATATGCTGCTTGGTCGCGACTGGATACACGCAAACTGCTGTGTCCCATCTACAATGCATCAATGCCTTATACAATGGGTCGGCGACAGTACAGAGACAATCGCTGCCGATTCCGTCTACAGCGTTGCAGCGGCCGACGCGCAACAGTGGAGCTGCGAGCACGTCAAGTGTATATTTGGCAGAACTTGGGACACTGACTTCCTGAGAGTGTCCGATTTCGGTCTACAGCCGATCCAAGCAGTCGGCTCGGAAAATTCAGAATAAATGGATCAGCTCGTCCGAGAAGATGGGAAGCTTGGGCATGGGTTTACGTCGGCCGATTTATTAGAGATGGTAGATTTGGGAGATAGCAGCAAATCAAGGCCGACGTACATTAGTGCCAATTTGGATTCTGAGTACAAATGTAAATTGATAAGTTTATTAAAAGAGTTCAAGGATTGCTTTGCTTGGGAATACCATGAGATGCCAGGACTAGACCGGTCTATTGTTGAACACCGGTTACCTATAAAATCAGGATATCGGCCATATCAGCAACCTGCACGACGGTGTAACCCCAAGATTCTACCTGACATAAAGGCCGAGATTACAAAGTTGATTGAGGCAGGGTTTATTCGGCAGTGCCGCTACGCCGAATGGATTTCTAACATTGTGCCTATATACAAAAAGAATGGAAAATTGCGTGTGTGCATCAATTTCAGGAACTTAAATCAGGCTACGCCGATGGATGGATATCCGATGCCAACGGCTGATATCTTGGTGGATGCTGCCACAGGCCACAAAGTCATAAGCTTCATGGATGGGAATGCCGGATACAATCAGATATTAATGGCCGAGGAAGATATTTCGAAAACGGCTTTTAGGTGCCAGGCCATCTTGGTTTATTTGAATGGGTGGTTATGACTTTCGGCTTGAAGAACGCCGGCGCTACATATCAACGGGCCATGAACTACATCTTCCACAAGCTCATTGGTTCATCGGTGGAAATTTATATAGATGACATCGTGGTCAAGTCAAAAGGTCACCAAGATCATCTGGCCGATTTACGTGAAGTGCTGGAGTGCACAAGGAAACATGGGCTGAAGATGAACCCAAACAAGTGTGCATTTGGTGTATCGGCCGGACAATTCTTAGGATTTATGGTCCATGAGCGCGGGATAGAAGTCAACCGCAAGACCATAGACGCCATCAACAAAGTGGTGGCCCCACAAAATAAAACTAAACTGCAGTCCCTCATCGGTAAGGTCAATTTCATCAGAAGATTCATATCCAATCTATCAGGACGTATTCAGGCTTTTACCCCTCTCTTGAAATTAAAGCCCGACCAGGAATTCATATGGGGAGAAGGACAGCGCAAGGCACTGGAGAATATCAAGCAGTATCTGGTTTCACCTCCGGTGTTAGCCCCGCCACAGCCTGGTAAGCCGTTCAAGTTATATTTATCGGCTGATGAACAGGCTATTGGATCGGCGTTGGTACAGGAGTTTGAGGGGAAAGAATGAGTGGTATACTACATCAGCAGAAGACTTTTAGACGCCGAAACAAGATATTCCTCGGTGGAGCGATTATGCTTGTGCTTGTACATTACATGTACTAAGCTCAGGCACTATTTGCTATCGGCAGAATGCATAGTCGTGTGCAAGGATGATGTGGTGAAGTATATGCTATCATTGCCGATTTTGAAAGGGCGGATTGGAAAATGGATCCTGGCTTTATCAGAATTCGATCTAAGGTACGAATCGGCCAAAGCCGTCAAAGGTCAAGTGATGGCCGATTTCGTAGTTCAACATTGTGGACCAGAAATTGCCACCGTTGAACCAGTTCCATGGACTCTATATTTTGATGGTTCTTCGTGTGGGGTCGGATCAGGAATCGGCATTGTTCTTGTGTCGCCTCGGGGGGCAACTTATGATTTCTCTCTGCCGATAGAAGCCTCTGCAACTAATAACCAGGCAGAATATCGAGCTGTTCTAAAAGGCATCCAATTATTAAGGGAAGTTAGAGCTGATGCAGTCGAAATCTTTGGGGACTCCATTCTCATTGTGGATCAGTTAACGGGACGATCTGAGTGCAAGGATGACATCTTGAGGATTTATTATGAGGATTGTCTTCAACTTTTGAAAGAATTCAAGTCTGCAATAATTGAGCATATCCCCAGGAATTATAATGAAGAAGCCAACAGACTGGCCCAACATGCTTCGGGGTATCGGCCGATTCAGGGAGCGATGACGCTAGAGCTCGCGGCCGATGATTGGCGAAAGGAGATCGCCGATTACTTGAGAAATCCATCCCAAAAGGTGGATCGGCGAACACGTTTTCAGGCTACAAAGTATGTGTTGCTCGAGGATGATTTATTTTACCGGACGATTGATGGAGTTCTTCTCAAATGCCTGGGAACAGAAGAGGCAAAAGTTCTGATGGGAGAAATCCATGAAGGCGTGTGTGGAGCTCATCAATCGGCTCACAAAATAAAATGGATGATCAGGAACAATGGATATTATTGGCCGACCATTCTTGAAGATTGTTTCAGGTACTACAAAGGATGCCAAGACTGTCAGAGGTTTGGCAATGTGCAGCGAGCACCAGCATCGGCTATGAATCCGATAATTAAGCCGTGGCCGTTCAGAGGTTGGGGAATAGATCTCATCGGACAGATTCATCCTCCATCTAGCAAAGGGCATAAGTTCATATTGGTGGCTACAGATTATTTTACTAAGTGAGTGGAGGCAGTTCCTTTAAGGAACGTAACATCGGCCGATATGATTGAATTTGTTAAAAGCCATATTATATATCGATTTGGTATTTCTCAAACCATCACAACTGATCAAGGGACAATGTTCACTTCTGGAGAATTCGGAGAATTCACCGCCGATATGGGGATCAAATTATCGAATTCTTCTCCATACTATGCTCAAGCCAATGGCCAAGCAGAATCATCTAACAAAGGGATAATCAAGCTAATTAAGAGGAAGATAGAAGAGCAACCCAAGAAGTGGCATATGTCTTTGGCTAAATCTTTATGGGCATACAGGATGGCTTGTCATGGAGCCACTAAAATATCCCCTTATCAGTTGGTTTATGGTCATGAGGCGGTCTTGCCATGGGAGGTAAGGACAGGGTCAAGACGTATATCGTTACAGGATCAGTTAACGGCCGATGACTATTCCTTTCTTATGAAAGACGAACTCGATGATTCGGCGGGTTTACGGTTGAGAGCCCTGATTAGCATAGAAGAAAACAAGAAGAGGGTGGCCAGATGGTATGACAAAAAGGTCAAAATTAAACAGTTCTCTCAGGGAGATTTGGTATGGAAGTTGGTGCTGCCAATAGGGTCTAAGGATCCCAAATTCGGTAAATGGTCACCCACTTGGGAAGGACCGTATAGAATCGGCCGATGTGCCCCTGGGAATGCATACATTCTAGAGACAATAGAAGGGGAGGAATTCCCAAGAGCTTTAAATGGACGATATCTGAAGAGGTACTATCCAAGCATTTGGGTAGACGCATAACTTACAGCAAAATATGTCAAGGTAACGTGGCCGATTTCTCATCGGTTTTCTGGCTACACATCTGGTGAAGGAAACATGGGGATTCATTATTGAATGGAAATTACAGATTACATGGCCGACATGGTATAAGTCGCCCTTACAATAAAAATACTGGTGTGTCTACTGATTACGCCTACGCTGGATTTCTCTCTCGATGCGACCTAGTTTTATCATAAGGGTGAGCCTTTTCTCTTTCAAGTCCTCTGCAGTGGCTCCAGTTTCAGCTTGGTTGCAGAGTTCTTTGAGCATGCGGGTCTTCTCCTCTTCCAGATCTTCCATGGCGACTTCAGTTGTAGCTTTACAAGGAAGTGAAGAATTTTTGTTGGAAGATGGTCGCTTGCGGACCAAAAGATGAGTACTTATGAGGTCCGAATATTCCTGGACAGCGGCAGGAACATGATCTCTGAGTTCCTCAGCATGAGTTCTTATCATATTTCTGTCTGCCTGTGATAATGGCTCTTCTGAATGCATGATTTCTATCGCTCGTTCTAGACCAGAGCTGAGACGGTTTGGCTGAAACAGAAATAAAAGGAGTTACCCAGTATCGGAGCGATTGAGATGCTTAAGAGAAAGGTAGAGGGGGAGTTCATACCTGGTTGACAGAGGAAGAGGATGAGGAGGACGAACAAGACATCTTGCCGTTCAGTTGGGACAGTAAAAGAAGAAGAAGAGATAAGTAATGCGTGTGCCTCTAGAGATGGTACACGGTCTGCGTATAAATAAAGAGGAGGTAGATGGATGGTGAGACACATCCTATCAGAGTAAATACGTACATAAATGCAAGGCAGACTGAAAAAGCAGTTCAAAACCAAATCGGCGCAGTGGCATTAAAGGAGCAATAATGTTTAACATATTTTTTACAGCCCAAGGAAAGCATCTATAGCTACAATCGCTCGTCGTCTAATTTGATCGGCCGAGTCTACTATTCTCTGATCATTGTCGGCCGATCCTGGTACTTCTGACACGCGGCGATGGAGCCTTATTGTTTCACGGGCCAGATGTTGTCTTTCTTGCTTCAGCTCGACGATGATGGTTGGGAGTTCTTGGAGCTTTTTCTCTTCAGCGGCTATCTCTTTGGTTATCTGTTCCATCTCCTTGGCTAGTTCTGCTCTCCTCCGTTTCAGCCGATCTATTGCGCCGACGATGTCCGGACGACAGTTCTCGAGGAAATTGATCCTGTGGTGTACTTCCTGAGTCCGGTGCTTGTACGAGTCAATCTCCTCCTGAGTTTTGGCCATCTGAGCACGATCGGCCATACGTTGCAGCGCCCTGGAAATCGGAATCTTCATGCCCTCTATATAGGCAGCATACCCCAAGTCTTCCGACACTTCATCCGGGATGTGATCTTTGACCTCATTGAAAAGTCGTCGGATCGGCGAGGCATCTTGCACCAATCGGCCGATGTCACCTTGGAGGTGAGTACGAATGCTTTCGAGCTTGGAGCGGACATCATCGGAGGTAGAGCTCGATGGAACTGCGTGTGAGGCGATTTCTTCTTCATCGGCCAAGGAGACAGCAAAGGAAAAGATGCTATTGTTGGGGGTATCTTGCTCCTGTAAGGGAATAAAGTAAAGGGTAAGCAAGCGGTGAAAGGAAATCGGCCGATTCTGATGGTAAGATTGTTACCTCTTTGAAACGAATCTCTCTTGCCTGCGCCGGTGGAAGTGTTTCCCTTGTTTCAGGGACTGGTGCACTTGGTTCGCCGGAAGAAGAAGATTCGATCGTTATTAGTGCTCCGCTTGGGCCAGCTTCCTGAGAAAGACATAAATTCCCGTGAAAATACTATGGGAAAATGAAATGAGATGGTAATGGAAATTTGTCATGCCTTTGTGGGTCTCCCGGCCGATGCCTGTTGTGGAGTTATAATCGGCGTAGCCAAGTCGACCTGCATCAAAATTGGTTAAGTTTTCTGAATATTAAGGATGCAGGGTAAGAGATCGTGTACCTCGGCAACAGGAGCTGCTGGAATCTCAGTCCCCACTTGAGACGTGGCCGATAGTTGAGGGGACTGCGGTGGGACAACTTATGCAGCCTGGCAAAGGAATAAAATTGATGTCAGTAGAAGATTTGGAGAATATATAAGATAAATAAGATTACCTGGACAGCTTCTACTAATAGTGATGCCGCAGCGGCCCCGGCTTCGGCGGTGACTTGGGGATCGGCCGTCTCGACAACTGGTAGGGGTAAAGGACCTGAAGCCTCGGCGAGTGTCACCTCTATTTGATCGGCCGATCCAACACGGGGAGTCTCGGCCGATACTACTGCCATCTGGCTAGCCGATCCGATGCGGGAGATTTCAGCCGATGCTATTGCCACCTGATCGGCCGATCCAATGCGAGCTCGCACCCAACGGCTGGTTATCTTTGATGTTGGCCTTTTGGGTGCTCGTCTTGATCGGCCGGTGGAGATATCTCTGACAGATGGAGCATGGAAGCCGATGAGTGGATACGGCGTGTATTGGTGATGGCTGTCAATCGGCCGGCCGCTTCGGCTCCGCATCGGAGGAACATGGCTTTCAGACTGAAGGGATAAACATAAGTTAACAACAAGATGATAATGCAACATTGGAATCGGCTAAGGAAAAAAGGGCATACCGCTGCATTTGGGTCGATGTTCTCTAGGTCCAGAATGTTGCAGTAAGATGATGGAGATTTACAGAAAAGATGCTGCTTCCATTCTGCCCACCATAATTTATACTGCTTGGTGGCGAAAGAGGCAACTGACCAGCCGTTCAAGTCAATGGTGCTGGAGTCGGGTACTAGATCGCACAACCGGCTGTAGTCAAGACTTGAAGTTAGTCCATCTCTGAATTTTGCCTGGCCGGCGAAATAGACTCGAATCGGCAGTTGGCCAAAACCCAGTTGCCTTGCCGCAGCCGATGGACAGTAGAACTCATAGATGGGTGAGTCCTTTCCTGAGAAGAAGTTGGCCGGCAGAATTCCCGGCTTGATCAAGACATCCATTAATTCTCTGTCAAATCTGTGAGTGGAGAAATCAAAGCATACGGGCAATTCGAAAATTGGCTCTGCGGTCTGATATGGATGCCAGATGATCATCTCTTCACTAAGGCCATTATAAAAACATCTGAAATATTCAGCTGTGCGGGTGGCAGTGAATTCGCAGCCGGGAAAGGCCGATACCGCTTCTCCAAAAGATCTGCAGCGGCGACGAACCGATGGATTCTCCTCTGACTCGATGTTGGGAAAGGTCTTTGTCTCTATCCGCTGCTGAGAGACCTTGCTCATGTGTAAATTGAGCCAGAGGGTGATAAACCACCAAGGACCGCCCGGGTTCCCTATCGGCTCCCCCTTCGACATCTTGACGCCAATTTGGTGCATTAGATGGTACGCCGATCCTAGCAAATGTTTACCAAGGGGGATGGCCGATCCTTGTGAAAGAGCCTCTGCCAGGGCTTGAGTGTTGGAAGAGGGGCCGACCGCTCTGCCACATAAGAAATGCTTCTCCAGCCACATCATCAAGAAGGCAGTATGCTCCCTCTGCGAGACTGTCCCTGTCTTCATGTTTTTACTGATGTATCCTTTCCACCCGCCGATTCCTTTGGTCTCCAGCCGATGAGATGACTTGAACAGATAATTGAAAGGGGTATCGGCGGAGGAAACATCTAGGCCGGTCAGCAGCAGGACATCGGCCAAGGTCGGGGTCATAGGTCCGTGTCCAAAAAGGAATGCGTTAAGTGCATCGGACCAGAAGTAAGAGGCTGCCATAACTAAAGGTTCGTTCCTTTCCATCTGAGACAGGGATAAGTCTATGCATTGGCCGATTTTGAGTTCTTCCCATTGAACCTTCCAAGACCCAGATACCCTCTGATACCATTCTCTCCACCCGGGTGTTTCATTCGGCCAGGACCTGAAAGTGCCTACCCAATGATCTAAATCCATGGATGACTGCTTGAAGGGGATCCTATGAGTTTCTAAACTGATCAGATCCGTTGGATCAGGGCTCCCCATAGGGCCCAAACAGATGAGGTCAGTGGATTCTGAGAGAAGAATGGTAATTCGGTGTCTAAGTGCCTAAAAAAGGGGTAAAGGGAAGAAACTAAGAAAGGGTCCGGAAAATACTGAAGCAGTAGAAAGGCAAAAAAGGGAAAAAATTCCGAGCATTTACCTCTGGGATGGAAGCCATCGTCGCCGATGACGCCGCTGGGGAAGCCGCCGATTGCGCCACCGCCGCCAAAGGAGTAGCCGATGGAGCCTTTGTAGATGGGGTGGTCGCCGATGGAGACGCCATTGGGGATCGGAGCAGGCCGCGAATGAGATCGCCGGAAAAAGGGGAAGCGCTTGGAAATCGAAAGAGCTTGGAGGAAGACGAACAGTGATGCGACGGAGAGAATGCTAGATTCGTGGGGAAGGATGGGCGGAGAAAGCCAGTACTTAAGAGAGATCAGGGGAGCAAGGGCAAAGATGGTATTTTTACCGCGCCGTCTACACGAGTTCCAGGGGAGCGGTCGTTTCGCGCGCCCGGTTCGAGGGAATTGCAATCATTGTGCCGCGGAACGGAAGAAGATTTTTACTGCGCCCGTTTCGGAGGAGAGGATTAAAGAAAAGAGTTTCGAAGGAAAAGTTATATTTTACTCCGAAACTGTGGGGCATGTGTTGACGCCAGATTTTGACACGTGTTGAATCGGCGTCAGGAGGAGAAGATTGGCCGATGCGGCAGACCTGAAGGCTACAGAAAGGAATCGGCCGATTGAAGTAACAGTTGGAAATTGGCCGATTGGTGGCACAGCCTATGCTAACAGGATAGGATTATTCCAGAGGATCCTGGTCAAAAGCTGGTCAAAGGGAGCACGCTAAGTCGGTCGAGGAGAGTAATTGAAGGAAATCCTGACTGGATTAGGGAACGGCGGCGGAAGACTCTGCGGGAGTCCGTTTCCTTTTTAAAGTTCGTGTAGATATAGTAATTTAAATAAGGTTGTAACAAGTCGTGATCGACCAGGAGTCCTAGCTTTAGGGTATAAATAGGAGTCGTCAGGGTCTTGAAAAATATCAATACATCAATCAACAACAGTACTTCTTCTTTTTCCAGCAATTTACTTTCAAGTCGGCGACTTCGCCAATACTTTTCTTCTTTCACGAGTTCGTACGGATTGGCAGGGCTGCATCAACTTGATCTCCGGCCAATTGGTAGGTTCCGCTTACCGAGTAATATCCGAGCTTTAACTACGGGTGCATCGCTGTGGTTTCGTTTGGATTTATTCACCAGTTATCGATATTTACTAGAATATCAAGTTTTACCTGTTGTTCTAGTATTATCACCAGTTATCCAGCTTGAGATCAGAGTAATCGGCTTCGTCATCATTTTTCTTCGATTTATTATCTCACAGCCGATTAGATCTATTTCAAGTGTTGTTCTTGCAGTAGTCGTCTAGATCGCTCCAGCAGTTTTCTTTACGATTACTACACGATCATCGGCTGATCCATAGCCGATCAGCTATATAGCAGATCGGCCGATTCGCTGCCGACGCGCTCCTCAGGACAGATCGGAATTCCAGCCGATCGACGTGCCTGAAATTTAATACTCTATTTCCTTGTCAATCAACAGGTCAGATTGACTGGCACGCCGCGCGAACCGCACCAGGGCGATAACCCGAACAGGAGCTAAGCAGATTCTCCCGGGTCGTGTGTCCGACGCTGAAGACCCATCGGCCGATTCCTATCCGGCCGATTTTAGCGCCAACAATTAGCCAAGTCCTCTCTGAATCCAAGGTTCATTACCCGATGATTCAGAAACTACTTTACGGTATACTCATCACTTCCAGGAAGCTGTGTCATTATTTTGATGCATACAATATCCTGGTGGTCTCCGACTTCCCATTGGCGAATATCCTCCATAATCGGGATGCTACCAGGCGCATCTCCAAGTGGGCCGTGGAGCTGGGAGCTCTCACACTCGACTTCAAACCCCGGACAGCCATCAAGTCGCAGGCACTAGTCGATTTCATGACAGAGTGGCGAGAAAACCAAGTGGAAGCCCCAACCAACCACGTAGAGCATTGGGTCATGTACTTTGATGGTTCACTCAATCTCGGTGGCGGTGGCGCGGGAGTACTTTTCATCAGCCCGAGAGGAGAACAGCTCAAGTACGTGTTCCAAATACTATTCGAGGTCTCTAACAACGAAGCCGAGTACGAGGTATTATTGCACGGGCTACGCCTGGCAGTCTCTCTGGGCATCAAGAGACTACTCGTCTACGGTGACTCCTTACTGGTGGTTCAACAAGTCAACAAGGAGTGGGACATCAACAAGTACACCATGGATGCATACGTTACGGAAATACGCAAGCTCGAGAACAAGTTCTCAGGGTTGCAAATTCACCATGTGATTCGCGACAACAATGTGGCCGTGGATGTGCTCTCCAAACTGGGTTCTGATCGAGCTAATGTCCCATCGGGAGTTTTCGTTCACGAGTTGCATCACCCTTCTATCAAGGCACCAGACTCAAATTCCATCCCTCAGGGTCCAAAGGAACCCAACCGAGAGGTCTTGATGATCGAGGTCGACTGGAGGGTGGCCTTCATCGACTACATTCAGGAGCACAATTTACCCCCTAACGTCGACCCAAAAAGCGCTGAAGCTACTCGCATCCCAAGGTGCAGTAAAGGGTATGTTCTAGTCAGGGGCAACCTGTACAAGCGTGGATCAGAATCAGGCATACTCATGAAGTGTGTCAGCATGGAGGAGGGCAAAGAGATACTCCAAGAGATTCACGAAGGCGTGTGCGGGAACCACGTGGCTTCTAGCACACTAGTCGGCAAGGCATTTCGATCTGTTTTTACTGGTCGACTGCTTTGGCAAATGCCAAATCACTCATTCGCCGGTGTACCAACTGCCAATTTTTTGGCAAACAGCCTCATGTCCCGGCTCATAACCTCATCACCATACCACCTTCATGGTCGTTTGCATGCTGGGTCCTGGACATGATAGGGCCCTTAACAACTACGCCAGGAGGATTCACACACATGTTGGTGGCCATCGACAAGTTTACCAAGTGGATCGAGTACAAGCCAATCGCAACGCTCTTTGTGGATCGAGTGGTTACTTTCATCTGCGACATCTTACTTCGTTTTGGCTTCCCCAACACTATCATTACAGATCTGGGATCCAATTTCCACTCGCATCAGTTTTGGGATTTTTGTGAACGCAGTTCCATTGAAGTCAAATATGTTTCAGTGGCTCACCCACGGGTCAATGGTCAGGTTGAGCGCGCCAACGGCTTGATTCTTGATGGATTGAAGAAAAGACTCTATGACGAGAACAACAAAAAGGGCGGCAAGTAGATCGATGAGATCTCATCAGTAGTCTGGGGGCTTCGCACACAACCAAGCAAAGCCACAGGACAACCACCTTTCTTTCTCGTATACGGGTCTGAAGCTATATTACCAGCTGACGTGATGTGGAAGTCTCCACGACTGGAGATGTTTGAAGAAGGTGAGGCTGACACCGCAAGACATCTCGAGCTTGACTCAGCTGAGGAAATCAGATGCAATGTCTTGTTCTAGTCGGCCCGCTACTTACAAGGAGTCCGTCGTTACCACGATAGGAACGTTCAACGACGCTCTTTCAATGTTGGATATATGGTTCTTCGATGAATCCAGGATGATACCAGGCTACACAAGCTTAACTCGCGATGGGAAGGGCCTTTCATTGTGCACAAGGTTACAGGCCCTAGATCTTATCACTTACAGTACCCTGATGGCTAGGAGGTTCCTAATTCTTGGAATATCGAGCATCTACGCCGTTTTCATCCTTGATCAACTGGGACATCTTCTATTGGTGCATGGAGATTAATACTTTCAGTACAACTCCATTTTACTAGTTTACGACTGGTATTACGCGCAAGTTTGCAGAAGGGGCCTCGCTCCCATATTTCCAGTAACTAATTACTAGTTTCCGACTAGTATCTTGGGTTACTTAAGGGACCTTGTGCTCATACTTCCAGTATAACTCCATTTTACTGGTTTACGACTGGTATTACGTGAAAGTTTGCTGAAGGGGCCTCGCTCCCATACTTCTAGTAACTAATTACTAGTTTCCGACTAGTATCTTGGGTTACTGAAGGGGCCTTGTGGTCATACTTCCAGTATAACTCCGTTTTACTCGTTTAGTACTTGTATTACGCACAAGTTTGCTGAATGGGCCTCGCTCCCATATTTTCAGTAACTATTTACTAGTTTCCAACTAGTATCTTGGGTTACTGAAGGGGCCTTGCGCTCATACTTCCAGTATAACTTCGTTTTATTGGTTTACGACTGGTACTACGAGCAAGTTTGCTGAGGGTCCTCACTCCCTTATTTCCAGTAACATATTACTAGTTTTCAATTCATACACTATGTTACTAAAGGGGCCTCGCTCCCATGGCAAGGAGTTTTACTAGTTTACGACTAGTTTTATACCTGTTCGACTACTTCGACTACTCGTCCTGACTACAACCCTAGTCAGGATCGACTCTGACTAGATGGCTACATCGACTGATCAAGATTCAGCGGCTACTTGCCCGATGCTTGGGCTCGGGGGCTGACGCCACCGATTGCTACGTGTACTCTATGCTTCTCATCTGGCTCCTTGGCTCGGGGGCTCGATGGGACAAGGCGCTCAGCGTGCTTCAAGGGACAGCTCTTAAGCTTAAACGCTGGACGCTGTAAAACTACTCCACAGTACCCGATCCAAGATGCTTTTTAAGATTTATCTTGGGTAGATAATTGTTAACCATTATTTCAGGGATTTTATTCTCAAATAAGGGGTTTGTTCAGATTATTACCCAGAGGTCTTATTTAGTCATTGATTCAGGGAACAAAGATTGATTTGAGAGGTAATTTTGGGTGTTTGTTGGAGATGTTATTTGGTTAACCATTTTTTCAGGGAATTCATCCTGAAAAAAGAGGTTTTCAAATTTACTAAACCGATCTGCCCATGTTCACCATCAAATGTTTACCATCATATATTGCATGCCACGATTCTTTGGTTCCTTTATTACAAACCTTAGGGATTTGGATTCAAGGCAAGGGGGCTGCGGGACACGTGTCATCAGCGACTTATTTTTCAAATCTGCTCGGAGATAAGGACAGAAGACTCAAGATTAAGTTGACCCTCAGCCTGATTTTATGAGTCAACCTAAGGCTCGGGGGCTACTCCATATGGAGTGCAAGTTTTATCGCACCCCGTATAAAAGAAGACTTGACAACTACTCGGGGCATGAGCACCTCACAGCCTCGACGCAGCCAATAAAGTACTCGGAGGACACCTTCAAAGATGAAGTTTGAGAGAACTTGAAGACGCCTTCAGAAGTACTTGGACGCCTGCAGTACTCGACTATGAAGAGCTCGTGGGCTTGTCAGACCCGGGCACACGGAACTGTGCACGTGGCGTACTTCTCCTAGGATACGGGAAGGGGCATGACCCACGCTCTACATCTGTTGTAACTACTCGTAGTGCAGTAGTACTACTCATACAGTAGTGAAACTAGTCGGACACGGTAGGAAACTACCCGAGAAGTACTCGGGGCTTGTACCCGACTAGGACTTCCATGTAAAACTTGTCCCCCCAGACTATATAAAGGCGGACAGGGATCTCCTAAGGGACGATCACAATCAAAGGCAATACAAACCACACAGGACGTAGGGTATTACGCTCTCGGTGGCCCAAACCTGTCTAAATCTTGTGTTTGATCAAGCTCAAGATGTAAAAGATAGCTATGTGGTTTCACACTATATCATGTATGTGTATGGCTCTGGATAGGAATTGGTAAAGTTGAGCATGAATGAGAGTTGCCTCACTTTTCCTTTTAAGAATAAATATTCTCCAAGACTTTGAATTTAGGAAGAGTCATGCATCACATGTCATTATATCATGAAGATCAAAATGCAAGAGATCCAGTGATCCCATCATAAATTTCCATAGGCACATACATAAGTACTTGCATTAGAAATGAACTTAGGCACCTTTGATAGACATGCGAAGATTTCTTCTCTTTCTAGCTGATTCATTCAAATTTTTATCTCATTAGCTTAGGTATGAATTTGAATCAAACCCAAGGATAAGGGGGTCTCAAACCTCCATGTCAAGCTAGATAAGCACAATGGGCTGACAGGTGGGGCCGGCAGGCCTGCAGTTGTGGCCCGAGTGTCAAGTTTAGGTTCCACGCGTACACGCACAGCTCCAGGGTCCTGTTGCAACTGGCACATGATCATTTTGGCACGGGTGGAGGCCGGTCGGCCTGGTGCAGGCCGCCCAGCTCTGGTTCGCGTCAGATTTCGCCCATTTTCATCCAGTGACTTGTTGACATGTTGCTCATTTTGCTTTTTTGCACGCTTGATGCAAAATCAGAACAGGGGTGTGGTTGTGTCACACCCGATTCTAGAAAGAACCAGATGCATCTCATATGTGCGCCAGGATCATGTTCACACACATATGATAGACGAAAAGTGTAATATATCAAAGACAATGCTCAAAATGTAACTAAATAAAGTATTTAACAATATTACACTCCGTATAAAAGAGACACAAATTTCTTTAAACGATAAACCGTTATACCCTATACGAAGTCTCCAACAACTCCGTCTTCCACGGGCGATGACTGGTGAACGCAGGACCTAGAACTCCTCGAAGTCGTCGAAGTACTCCTCTTCAAAGTTCTCTTCTGAACAGCAGGGGGGCAAGGGTGAGTACTCTTATTGTTTGTACTCAGCAAGTGGGGTGAAAATGCAAGGCCATCAAGGATAGGCTAAGGTTTGCAGCAGCGGTCACTTTTAGTTGGTCAAATATTTATTAGCAAACACCTATTAACTAGGTTTAAGTTTAAACCAACCCACTTTAGCAAAAACATAATGGTACCATCAACAACAACATAATCCACGAACCACAAATTAATTAATCTTCAAGTTTCATTATCATGTGAGGGTCCAAGCCACTCTTAACCGTGAGTACGGCTGTTATAACGGTTTTACACTCTGCAGAGGTTGTACACTTTACCCACAAATCGTGTTTCCCTGAGTCGCCCGGGTTTGCAAGGCCCTTAAACACTTCCGAGGTGAGTGGCGAGGGTACACTACGAAGCCTTTACAAAGACATGTCGAGAGCTAGGCAGCCCGCTAGAGTTTCAGTAGCGGCGTGGTCCATAAACCTCCCTAATGGTCAGCTCCTTAGCAAAGGCAGCTACCCCAAGAGGACCGGGCTATGACCCCTATCACCGAACCCCTCCTTGCCCTTTCGGTAAGGCCACCAGCAAACTACACATCTAATTAATTGGCTAAGGTCAGAGCCATATGACTTTGTGGTTGCACTGTTCACTTGGGTGGTTCTCCATGTTCCCGTTAATCAAAGTTGATCTTGAAATTACGCGATAAAACCACAATATGAAACGTGATCAACATTGCCAAAAGAGTAAACCAATACCAATCCCAAAGTTGCCAAATAAGCGTAACTACCCAACATGAATAGTAAACCCAGGTGTTTCAAGGTTTGGGGTAAAAGACAAGGTATGTCCTTAGCATAGGTAACCCATCAAGTTTATGCAAGCAACAAAAAGTAAAGTGAATTTTCATGCTGTTGTTGGGATCAAATAGAATATGCAGAGGGGGAAATCCACTTGCCTTCTTCAAACAGCTGCTGGTTCTCTTTCTCGTAAGCTTGCTCTTGGTTTTGCTCGAACGTCACGTTGTCTACGCGATCACACAAACAAGCATACACAACAAATAAGAGACAGTACAACAAACAATACAAACAGAAAGTAAAAAGATACTAAAGTTGTAGTGCATAATGCAAGTATCGCGTGAGCGCAAGAATCGTTGAAATCGGAGTTTAGACGATGAAGATTTGGCTAAAACAGTGATCTAGGGGCCTAACTGCGAGAGTTTAGAACTTTCAGGGGCTAAATCTAAAGAAATTAGGGGCTAAAACATAATTAAACCTTAAACAAAGGGTCGGGGTAAAAAAACTAGAAGTTCTGGACGGCGGGCACTAATTCTAGAAAAAGTCAGGGGTCGGAACAGAAAAAGAAAGGGCTCAACTCTAATTATTTTCTACTGATCTGGACTGCGGGTTGATTCCTGGGAAACCTAGGGATCTTTCTGCAAGAGTTTCAGGGACGGCTAGGGTCGGATGAATCTGGTCCGTTGGATCAGAACCGAGCGGCGGGTCGGGCGAATCGGCGGGATAAGGGGTCGGGCGAATCGGCGGTATGAAGAGTGGGTCAGGTGAATCGGCTGAGTAAGGAAAAGGTCGGGTAAATCGGCAGTGTAAAGTGAGGGTCGACTCTGGCCGTTAGATCTAGATCGAGCGGCAGAGGAAGGGTCGGCTTGATGCGGCTTGATGCTTACCAACTCGCGGAGCTCTGGCAAGAGTTGATGACGGCGGAGAAGCTGTGGAACGGCGAGTCGACGGAGAGGCGGCGTAACGGGGCAGCGGCGTTCCTCCGGTGTGCAACTTCCAGCGGCGTGCAACGATGTTGAATAGCAAAAGAGATTGAAGTTGGCTCTGGTTGCAAAGCGGGGCTTCAGCGGGATTTTTTTATAGGGGCGGATTGGCCGGGACTAGGAAGGCGGCGGCGCGGAATCGATCAGGACTCGGGGTAAGGAAACAAGAAAGAAGGAGAAGGCGCTGACCGGTGGGTCCTAGCTGTCGGTGGAAGAAAGGGTCGGGTGAGCGAATCGGCCGCTGAGTTGGCCGCTGCAAAAAGAAAAGAAGGAGAAGAGAAGAATTGGGCTGGCTGAAAGAAAGAATAGGAGAAAAAAGAAATAAAGATGCATGAAGAATTTTATCTTATGACTTTTATAAAAATACTTTCAAAAAATTTAACTCCTATATTTTGGGTGTTACAAAACCTACCCCCCTTAAAGAGAATCTCGTCCTCGAGATTAGGAAGGACTAAGGAACAGCTGAGGGAATTCTGCAATCAGTTCATCTTCTCTTTCCCAAGTTGCCTCATCCTCTGAATGGTGACTCCACTGTACTTTGCACATTTTGATCACCTTGTTCCGAGTAACCCTCTGAGATGTTTCCAAGATTCTAACCGGATGTTCTACATAAGTCAAATCTTCTTGTACATTGAGTTCCTCCAACGGTAACTGCTCCTTAGGCACTCTCAAACACTTCTTTAACAATGATACGTGAAACACATCATGGACATCTGACAATCGTGCCGGTAACTCCAATTGATATGCCACTTCACCTTTCCTTTCCAAGATCTGAAAAGGACCAATATAACGTGGTGATAATTTTCGTTTCACTTTGAATCTACGTAAACCTCTGATGGGTGATACCTTCAGATACACAAAATCTCCAACTTGAAATGTTAATTCCCTTCTTCGTGTATCAACATAACTTTTCTGTCGTGACTGGGCTATTTTGAGATTATCCCGGATTATCTGGACTTGTCTATCTGCTTCTTGAAGAATCTCTGGTCCAAAAACTTGACTTTCTCCTGTTTGATTCCAATACAATGGTGTCCTACATTTTCTTCGATATAATGCTTCAAATGGGGCCATCTTGAGACTTGCTTGGTAACTGTTATTGTAGGAGAATTCTGCGTATGGCTAACTTTTATCCCAACTACCTCCATGTTTGAGGGCACATGCTCTCAACATATCCCCTAATACTTGATTTGTTCGCTCAGTCTGACCGTCTGTTTGCGGATGATATGCCGAACTGAAATTGAGCTTTGTATCCATGGATTCATGTAATTTCTGCCAGAAACGCGACGTGAACTGAGTACCTCGATTAGACACTATCTTCTTTGGAACACCGTGCAGACACACAATTCGTGACATGTATAGTTCTGCTAACTTGGCTCCAGTGTATGTTGTTTTGACTGGGATGAAATGTGCGACTTTTGTCAATCTGTCCACAATAACCCATATCGAGTCCTAACCATCACGAGTACGAGGTAACCCTACAATGAAATCCATACCAATCTCTTCCCATTTCCATTCAGGTACTTTCAAAGACTGGAGTAAACCTGCTGGTCTCTGGTGTTCTGCTTTCACTCTCTGGCACACATCACACAAAGCTACGTGAGTTGCTACATCTCTTTTCAAACCATACCACCAATACCTTTCTTTCAGGTCTTGATACATTTTGGTACTTCCGGGATGAATGGAATAAGCGGAATCATGTGCCTCCTTCAAAATAAGTTCACGAAGGCGATCAATTTCGGGTACACAGATCCTTTTTCTGAACCAAACAGTTCCCTGTTCATCTTCCGTGAAATCCTTAGTCTTGCCTAAACCGATTTGAATCTTGATTTCTTTGATCTTAGCATCTGTCAACTGTCCTTTTCTGATCTCCTATTCTAATGTAGGTTCCATCTCCATGGTTATGGCTTCCGCTTGTGTGACAATTCCCAAGTTCAAATGTGCCATCTCCCAACATAATTCTTGAGGCATCAATCGAGCAACCATCATATTAGCTTGTCCTCTCCGGCTTAGGGCGTCTGCCATGACATTAGCCTTGCCAGGATGATACTGAATATCCAAATCATAGTCCTTGATTAATTCTAACCATCTGCGCTGTCTTAGGTTAAGATCCTATTACGTGAAGATGTACATCAGACTCTTATGGTCCGTGAAGATCTGACACTTGTTTCCGATCATGTAGTGCCTCCAAATCTTCAATGCGTGCACGACTGCAGCCAATTCCAAGTCATGGGTAGGATAGTTCTGCTCATGCTTTCTCAACTGTCTTGAAGCATAGGCCACAACTTTGCCTTCTTGCATTAACACACATCCAAGACCCATCCGTGAAGCGTCGCAATACACGTCAAACCCTTTGTGGATATCTGGCATTATCAACACAGGAGCAGTGGTCAATCTTGTTTTCAGCTCTTCAAAACACTTCTAGCACGTATCATCCCACTTAAATTCTTTCCCTTTTTCCAACAAAGAAGTCATGGGTTTCACTATCTTTGAGAATCCCTCAATAAATCTGGGGTAGTAGCCTGCAAGTCCAAGGAAACTTCTGATTTCAGGCACAGTTTTCGGTGGATTCCAGTTTAGAACATCCTGAACTTTACTTGGGTCTACCGCAATTCCTCCATCTGTGATAACGTGTCCAAGGAAAGAAACTTCTCTCAACCAAAAATCACATTTGCTCAGCTTGGCATATAGCCGATTCTCTCGGAGTTTCTGTAACACTATCCTCAAGTGCTCTCCATGTTCTTCCTCGTTCTGCGAATACACCAAGATGTCATCAATGAACACAACCACAAACATGTCAAGATATTCCATGAAAACCTTGTTCATCAGGTACATGAAGTACGCTGGTGCATTGGTCAATCCAAACGACATCACAGTAAACTTGTACAGACCATATCTGGTAGTGAAGGCTGTCTTGGGTATATCCTCTGGTCGGATCCTTAGCTGATGATACCCTGATCTCAGATCAATCTTGGAGAAAACCTTAGCACCTCTCATCTGATCAAACGAATCTTCAATCCTTGGCAGTGGATACTTATTCTTGATCGTCACATCGTTCAGCAATCTGTAGTCTACACACATTCTTCTGCTGCCATCTTTCTTATCGACAAAGATCACGGGTGCTCCCCACGGGGATGAGCTAGGACGGATAAATCCCTTAGCTAACATTTCTTCTATTTGTTTCTTTAGTTCACTTAGATCCTTAACATCCATTCTATAGGGTCTTTTAGGGATAGGTGCAGTACCAGGTAAAAGATCAATACTGAACTCAATGTCACGAACAGGTGGCATACCTGGTAAATCTTCCGGAAAGACGTCGGGGTACTCACTGACAACTCTGATATCTTCTAGAGGCATTCCCTTTATGTGGTTCACTGTCCCAACTCTACTGGGCGAAGCTGATGCCACAAACTCTATTTTATCTCCTTGAGGGCTGGTCAAGAGCACTGATCTCTTGCGACACTGAATAACACCATCACCTCCTGATAACCAATCCATTCCGAGGATCACATCGATGCCGTTAGTCTGTAGGACTATTAGATTGGCTAGGAATTCTACCCCCATAATATTCATGCTGACCCTTGGGCATAAGTGACTAACTTTCAATTCCTTGCCCGGGGAACTTACTAGAAATATTTGTTTCATAGGGCTCATTGGTAAATTATGTTTTGCAGCGAATTGCTCAGTAATGAATGAATGTGATGCTCCAGAATCAAATAAAACTGATGCAGGTTCAGAATTAACAAGGAACGTACCGAGCACAACGTCGGGAGCCTCTTCAGCTGTTTCTGCAGCCACATGATTCACCTTTCCGCGCACGCAGTTCTATTGTCCTTTGTTGCCCAGTGGTGTCTGGTTGCTGTTGCGCAGCTGCTGCTGCTGAGGAGTCTGCCTTTGTCACTGTTCCTCTGGTTCTGAGGAGTTTGCATATTATGCTTCGGGCAGTTGTTAGAGTAATGACCCAGTTCTCCACATTTGAAACAGCCGTTAGGTTGGACCGGGGCGACTGGATTGTTGGTCCGCACGGGTGCACCTGTGGCATAGCCTGGACGGTACGGTTGCGGGTTGGAGTTGCGCTGAGTCTTCTGGTTGTAGCGTTGAGGCTGCTGTGGAGTTCTTTTATTTTGTTGATTCTGCGGATATCCTCCACCTTGTCCCCCAAAGCGCGACTGAAATCCCTGGGGTGTGTTGTAGCGGGGACGGGTGTTGCTGCTGGATTGTCCCTGGGACTGAAGTTTTCACTTGTGTTCTCCAAGCTCCTTGCGCTTGCTCTCCAGACCAATGGCTTTGTCTAGCAGAGTCTGAAAGTTTGGGAAAGTGTGACTGTGCAGCTGATAGTTGAGCGGCCCTATTAGACCTTCCAAAAAGCGCTCCTGCCTCTTTGCGTCACTATCCACCTCATGGGGCGCGTAACGAGACAACTGAGTGAATTTGTCCCGGTACTCGCTGACAGTCATGCTGCCTTGCTTCAGGTTGAAGAACTCCTTCTGCTTGAGCTTCATTAGTCCTGCTGGAATATGGTGGCTGCGGAAGTTGGTTCTGAACTCGTCCCAGGTGATAGTGTTGGCATTGGCGTGGGCAGTAGTGAAAGCATCCCACCAATCAGCGGCTGCACCTTCCAGACGTCCTGCAGCATACAGGACCCTTTCACGGTCACTGCATTGTGTGATGTCCAGCTTCCTAGTGATGACCTTCAACCAATTATCAGCGTCCAAGGGGTCTACAGAGTGAGAAAAGGTAGGAGGGTGGTGGCTCCTGAATTCTCTGTGTTTGTCTCTTGGTGGCGGGTTTTGCTGCGGTGCTTGCTGATTCTGCTGAGCTTGTATGTTCTGGATGGTGGTAGTGAGGTTCTGCAACACCTGCATCTGTGCTGCCAAGAATTGCTCCATTGTTGGATTGGGCGGTGGTGGCAACTGACTCTGTCGGTTGACTATGCGAGCACGCCTAGAGATAGGGATATTCTGCCCTCCACCTATCCTGGCGTTCACCATCTGACCGTTAGGGAATAAACCCAGGATAAGACAGGTGTACTAGATATAGGTAGACAGAAGATAATATTTTAACAAAATATGGATTTATAAGACTCCAACTGATATTAATGGATAGATTATATCAAGAAATTCTTATAGCACTCAAGCAAACATTTGTTCTCAAGCAATCATCATTACATCGTCGTCCTCTCAAGCAAAAATGATTCTAACGAGAACTTTAAGAGGTACTAGCCTAAGAGCCTAAGTGCCTATTCCTCGGGACGAGTTATGGAGCCGGGTTCGCCGCGACGAAGTTTCTTGCGGGGTGGTGACAAAGCGGGGAAGCGGGGTTCATCCATCTGTGGGGGTGGCGGCGCTCTTCCCTCAAGTCGAGCTTCCAATATGCGGATCTTTTCATAGGCCTCCAGTAGCTTGTCCTGAGTATCGTCCAGCTCAGTGATGACGCTTTCCAGCTCAGTGTTGAGAGCGGCGGTGACTCGAGCAAGAGTGTTGAGGCGGTCTTCGTCATCTTCACCCAGAGTCATCACAGTCTCTTCAGTTCCACTGAGGCGGCGTGGAAGGTGGCGATACTCCGTGTTCTTAAGTTCCTGACGGTAGGTATGGCAGATAGACCACAGAGCTCTCCTGGCGGCACTGTTCGCGGCGTCGTAAGTAGCGTGGGGTGTGGCGGAGTCGTGTGCAGTGAGAGTTCTCAGGCCTCTAGCACTTTCCATCCTGATGTGGACGCGAGAGAGGTAGTAGTCATCGAGCGCAGGGTCGATGTAGTGGTGCGTGTGGTAGTGAGGTCTTACGCCGTTGCCCAACTCTTGAAGAACACCTTGTAGCACTAGAGACAAGTGGCCGGATTCTCTGTCCGAAATGCGAACACAGCAAAGTTTGGGGTAAAAGACTAGGTATGTCCTTAGCATAGGTAACCCATCAAGTTTATGCAAGCAACAAAAAGTAAAGTGAATTTTCATGTTGTTGTTGGGATCAAATAGAATATGCAGAGGGGGAAATCCACTTGCCTTCTTCAAACAGCTGCTGGTTCTCTTCCTCGTAAGCTTGCTCTTGGTTTTGCTCGAACGTCACGTTGTCTACGCGATCACACAAACAAGCATACACAACAAATAAGAGACAGTACAACAAACAATACAAACAGAAAGTAAAAAGATACTAAAGTTGTAGTTCATGATGCAAGGATCACGTGAGCGCAAGAATCGTTGAAATCGGAGTTGAGACGATGAAGATATGGCTAAAACAGTGATCTAGGGGCCTAACTGCGAGAGTTTTGAACTTCCAGGGGCTAAATCTAAAGAAATTAGGGGCTAAAACATAATTAAACCTTAAACAAAGGTCGGGGTAAAAAAAACTAGAAGTTCTGGACGGCGGGCACTAATTCTAGAAAAAGTCAGGGGTCGGAACAGAAAAAGAAAGGGCTCAACTCTAATTATTTTCTACTGATCTGGACTGCGGGTTGATTCCTGGCAAACCTAGGGATCTTTCTGCAAGAGTTTCAGGGACGGCTAGGGTCGGATGAATCTGGTCCGTTGGATCAGAACTGAGCGGCGTGTCGGGCGAATCGGCGGGATAAGGGGTCGGGCGAATCGGCGGTATGAAGACTGGGTCAGGTGAATCGGCTGAGTAAGGAAAAGGTCGGGTAAATCGGCAGTGTAAAGTGAGGGTCGACTCTGGCCGTTAGATCTAGATCGAGCGGCAGAGGAAGGGTCGGCTCGACGAGACAAAAAGGGTCGGGCGAAGCAGAATTTTACTGGGCGTCGGCGGCGAGCGAGTGCGGCGGCGGACGACCGGAGCTTCACCGAATCCGGTGTTTCGGGGCTCAATTCAAGCTGGCTTCATGCCGGGGAGTGAGAGGGCGGTACGGCGAAGATGGGAGTGATCACGGGATGGCTATGCGGCGGCTGTAAACTGGCGGTCACGGCGGCGGGCGGAAATAGGGGTCCGGCGAGAAATCGGGTTTGCGGCGGAGCAAGAGAGAAAGAGGAATCTGATGCGGCTTGATGCTTACCAACTCGCAGAGCTCTATTGAGAGTTGATGACGGCGGAGAAGCTGTGGAAAGGCGAGTCGATGGAGAGGCGGCGTAACGGGGCGGCAGCGTTCCTCCGGTGTGCAACTTCCAGCGGCGTGCAACGATGTTGAATAGCAAAAGAGATTGAAGTTGGCTCTTGTTGCAAAGCGGGGCTTCGGCGGGATTTTTTTATAGGGGCGGATTGGCCGGGAGTAGGAAGGCGGCGGCGCGGAATCGATCAGGACTCGGGGTAAGGAAACAGGAAAGAAGGAGAAGGCGCCGACAGGTGGGTCCTAGCTGTCGGTGGAAGAAAGGGTCGGGTGAGCGAATCGGCCGCTGAGTTGGCCGCGGGAAAAAGAAAAGAAGGAGAAGAGAAGAATTGGGCTGGCTGAAAGAAAGAATAGGAGAAAAAATAAATAAAGATGCATGCACAATTTTATCTTATGACTTTTATAAAAATACTTTTAAAAATTTTAACTCCTATATTTTGGGTGTTACAGGTTGGCACACAAGTGTGAATTAACCACTAATGACAAGGCATGAAACGAAGCAATTCCTTTTTATTTTATTCAATCCAAAATGAGGTGTTGCTGGAATTATAAAAGATTGAATTCAAAAATTGGAAGGGAAGAATTCACCACCTAAACCTAAAATTAATCTAGCCTAACCCATCTAATCCCTCGGGTCCGGGACCCTGTAGAGGTCCTTGTTCCGGGTTGCTTTGGCGAGGCGCTCAATCTTGGAGCTCATTGCCTTGCGGAGTGTATCGACCAGGTCATCAAGATCCATACTCTCGATCTCAGACTCCGCCATGGGCTCATCCATATTATTCAAATTTAACTTAAGCACAGCGAGCTGCTCCCTCAGCTCCTTGATCTCGGCGCCCTCCTCCTCCTCCTCGTTGTTGTCCGTGTACGCCCAGATCTTTGGAGCGCCACAAATCGGTGGTGGCGAACGAGTGCACCGTACCGAACCCGGGGTGGAGTCAATGGACTCCCTCTCCCCACGATCTAGGGGAGGTGAGAGCACCTTCCCAATGCCGACCTTCTATCCGCGCACGCGATGGCGTGGCGGACTCGTGGGCGTGTACTCTGGTGATTTGGACTCCACCATCTGCAGGGCGGCGACTTGTGCAACGTGCCCTCCCGAAGGGGACAGCACAAGGTGCTTGCCAATCACCTGCCTCGAGGACAGAACCCCCATGGTCGGCCGTGTAGGCGTGCGCACGCTGGTGCGCGTGTTGGCCCCGACTCTTGGGCTCTTCGAGGGGGACCCTACTCGAGATGGCGATGATTGGTGCGAAGGTGAGGTCGGCTGGCCCCTCCCTGGTCGGCCGGCCTGAGGCTGGCGCCTCTAGCCTGCAGGCGGCGAGGTGAAGGCCTCGGCCATCGGCAAGGGCTCAATAATACGGATGCTGTTGGAGGGTGCATGACTTTGCTTGGATTTGGATGGTGCCGAAGGTGAAGTGGAGGCCATGGCAACCGACTTTGGAGTCATGGGGTTGGACTGTGAGGCCATGGCAGAGATCTTAGGAAGTTTGAAACTTGGAAGTGGAGAGGAAGTGAGAGGCTTGAGATGAAGAAGAAGCTGAAGCCTTTCGGGTTAAAAGGACGCTTCTTGATCCAATTCTCTCGGGGATTTGAAAAGGATCCCGGATAAGATAGATTCAAACTTGAACGTTTGATTTCGGGCTCGAGGCTAGGCCGGCCCCAGCCCCACCTTGTCAGGTGTGGCTCTCGGTTTTCTCGAAGCTTCTCTTCCTCACTTTTATTTCTGGTTTTTGGGGGCACAACAGGCTAGAAAGGGAAAGAAAAGAAAGGGAAGAGAAAGAAAAGAAATCTATCCTAAGATAAGGCACATTTAAGGTCTGGCGATGACCATAGATGAAGGCTCTAGCTCGGATAACTCGTACACGTCTATCTACTTGAGTTCCGGTATTTCCAGCTTGAGGAATATTTTCAATCGTTGGCCATTAGCCTTGAAAATATTCAAGTCATCGTCCTGGAGGGTTATAGCACCATGATCGGCATCATTAATTACTAGGTAAGGCCCTTCCCACTTACTCCTAAGCTTACCATGACCAAACAAACGAACGTGAGAGTTAAAGAGTAATACCTTATCTCCCGCCTTGAAGTGTTTGATCTTGATACACTTGTCATGCCATCTTTTTGTCCGCTCCTTGTAGAGCTTGGAGTTATGGTAGGCCTTCTCCCTCCATTAATCCAATTCAGCTAATTGAATTTGCCTTTTAATTCCGGCTGATTGGAGATCCATGTTCCACTTCTTGATCGCCCAGTGGGATTTGAACTCAAGTTCAACTAGCAAATGGCAAGTTTTACCATAAAAATGTTGGTACGGTGTCATTCCTATTGGCGTCTTGAATGTTATTCGATAAACCTAGAGTGCCTCAGGTAATTTTCTCTTCCAACCCTTCCACATGGCATTTACTGATTTCTGCAGAATATTCTTGATTTGTTTGTTTGAAGTTTTTGCTTGGCTACTTGTCTGGGGATGGTATGGAGTTGCAACCCGGTGATCTACTCCCAACTCGCTGAAGCACTTCTTGAATGTCTTATCAATGAAGTGTTAGCCTCCGTCACTGATCACGACTCTGGGAACTCCGAAGCAAGGAGATACGATTTCCTGAAACATCTTCTTTGAGTTCTTCGAGTCGGCCGCAAGGGAAGTGCTTAAACCCATTTGGACACGTAGTCCACTGCCACCAAGATATATTCACATTGCTCTAACATGGGGAAAGGACCCATGAAGTCTATGCCCCATACGTCAAAAATTTCCACTTGAAGGTTGCTCTTCAGTGGCATAGCGTCTCGGGAATTAATGTTCCCATGTTTCTGACATCTTGGGCATCACCGCACAAACTTTTTAGCATCTCCATACATGTTTGACCAGAAGAATCCACTATGCCAAACTTTAGCATGGGTCCGGAATGCTGCGTAGTGCCCTCCATATGGCGAGGAGTGACAGTGCTCCAGAATCTTGTGGGTCTTACATAGCGGGATGCAGTGGCGGAGTAAACCATTAGCATAGAATAAATAGGGGTCATCCCACAGGTGATATCTGCTAAGGTGAATCAACTTCTTTCTATCTTCTCCCGGAGGTATATATCGAGTCACCATGTTATTTCCTAAGTTGAAATACCAAGGACTGGTTGTAGTGACCTTCAGAAGAGTATCATCTCTTAGGTAGTCATCAATTGGTAGATCTGATCCTTTCACTTGCATTCTTGAGAGATGATCAGCCACATGGTTCTCTGCTCCTTTCTTATCTCTTATTTCCAAATCAAACTCTTGCAGGAGCAGAATCCAACAGATGAGTCATGGTTTAGCATCCTTCTTGGTCAAGAGGGACTTTAGTGCAGCATGATCCATGTATACTATCACTTTAGCACCAACCAGGTCGGATCTGAACTTGTCAATGGCGAATAGCATTGCCAAAAGTTCCTTCACTGTTGTCGCATAGTTCAGCTGGGGTCTGGTCAATGTCTTACTAGCATAGGATATGGCATAATGCTGCTTGTCTCTGCATTGACCCAGTACTGCACCGATGGCGTACTCACTTGCATCGCACATGATCTCGAATGGAAGATTTCAATCCGGAGGCTATATGACGAGTGCAGAAACGAGTGCCTTCTTGAGGGTTTAGAAGGCTATGAGGCAATCTTCATCGAAGTTGAATGGGGTTTCTTTGGCAAGAAGGCTTGTCAAAGGTCTAGCTATATGGGAGAAATCATTGATGAATCTCCTATAAAAGCCAGCATGCCCTAGAAAACTTCAAACTCTCTTGACATTTGTCGGGGGTGGCAACTGTTCAATCACCTCGATCTTTCCCCGATCGACTTCTATCCCTTTTTTTGGCACTCTATGTCCGAGGACAATCCCTTCTTTGACCATGAAGTGGCACTTCTCCCAGTTAATGACTAAGTGCATTTCTTGGCATCTCTTGAGAACTTTGTCCAAATTCTCAAGGAAATCGTCAAAGCTCTTGCTATAGATTGAGAAGTCATCCATGAATACTTTGATGATATTCTCGATCAAGTCGGAGAAGATCACCATCATACACCTTTGAAATGAAGTAGGTGCATTGCAAAGATCAAACGACATTTACCGGTAGGCGAACCTGCCGTAGGGATAGGTGAAGGTAGTCTTACTCTGGTCATCTGGATGAATGGGAATTTGATGATAACCAGAATATCTGTCGAGGTAGCAGAAGAATGAGTGCTTAGCCAACCGTTCAAGCATCTCATCAATGAAGGGGAGAGGGAAGTGATCTTTCCGGGTGGCCTTTTTGAGCATCCGTAATCGATGCACATCCGCCATCCAGTAACTATCCTCTGTGGTATTAGCTCATTTCTCTCATTTTGGACTAATGTTATGCCTCCCTTCTTTGCAACAACTTGAATTGGGCTGACCCACTCACTGTCTTGCACGTGGTAGATGATGCCCGCATGCAGTAGCTTTAGAAGCTCTTTCTTTATTACCTCCCTCATCGCATCATTAAGCTGTCGCTGATGCTCTCTTGACAGCTTATGGTCCGGTTCCATTGGAATGCGATGGGTGCATAAGTTGGGGCTTATCCCCTTCAAGTCTTGTAGAGAATACCCTATGACGGATCGGTATTTCTCCAAGACTGCAATGAGCCGCCAGTCTCACTCTCTGTCAGCTTATCACTGATGAAAACTGGTGTGCTTTTATTCTTGTGGAGGAAAGCATACTTCAAACCAGGAGGCAGCGGCTTCAACTTAGGAAGAGCAGGTTGCGGTTTCTCTTCTTCCTGGGGCTTACTCTTGCCATCCAGATCTGTTTCCTGGGTGAAGTGAATGGCATCTTCTTCAATATTGGGCTGAGTTAACCCCTCTTGAATGATGCTCGTCGCTTCTTCCGCTGGGTCTTGCTCTAGTTTAGTTTCTGCAATAGTGTTGCCTAAACGTAGTAAGCTGACCGGGATCTTCTTTTTGCTAACCTTAACCTCGAGGGTAGCTCGATCTCTGTTGGGGTTGACAAGTGGCTCTATTGGCTATCCGATCAAGATGAACTCTTCACCTTCAGGGATATCAAAGATGTGGAAGTCCAAGAATACTTTGTTACGTCCCATCTTCAAGGACATAACACGGAGGATTCCTTTACTTTCTACCACTTGGCTGATGAGGACATCAACACCAACGATACATCCACTCCGACACAAGTACCTATTGCTGGTCCTATTACTCGTGCTCGTGCTCGTCAACTTAATCATCAGGTGAGTTCAAATCTAAGCTCATGTACATCATGTTTAGACCATGGAGACCCGTGTACTCTTGTTTTGCTTAGGAACCAAGGAGACGACCGAAAGGAAAACGGATTCGCGCAGGCTGGATTCGGACTGCAGAACAGTACCAACTTGTGACGGACACCACGGTCGCATATAAACTCGGATTGGGGCGTTCAAATACTTCGTGGAAAGCTTATAAAGTCTTATTTCAAACGGATCTGGCCTCATATCCATATCTATTACGAGTCGGCCGCAATCATAAAATTAATACAGAGTCCTTTTCTGCCCATGGTGCTGCGTCACCCTGTTTTGGCCCAATGGACCGTGTATCAAGTTGAGTCCATTACGGACGCGTCCTAGGGTTGGAGTACGATCCCAGCACCCCTGTGGTCATCCTCCCACGTACTTATACCCCTTAGCCACCACCAAGGATGCTTGGGTTTTGTTTAGATCAAGTTTAGCCTTCGCTACTTGCTTGCAAGCGCGCGTGCAGGATCAGCCGCCCGTCTTCTTGTCTTCGGAACCCCACCATTATTGAGATTGCGTGTGAAACCTTCATTCACATCTAGTAAATTCAATACTTGTCATAATTGTTCTTGCTAGTTCTTCGATTGCTTGCAGGACGAGTGCCCTAGTGGTCGGGTGCCGCGCTCCACAAGATCGCGACAGCCATTGGAGAGGGTGTATCAGTTGCTAAGGCGCAGCTTGGAAGGCTGTAGTCGGGCCGTGAACATCGCCTCCATCGACCAATCGAGTTATCCACGCCTCTCATCGAAAGATCGGAAATCAAACCCTAGCGGGTCGCCATTAGTTGGTATCAGAGCAAGGTTTATCGGTGAGAGACTTCTAATTTTTCGCTGTTTTATTTTTCCGATAGTCCAGAAAAGCCAAAAAAAATTAGTAGATTATTTTATCTTCAATCCTATAAACTCGTTTGAGTATTTCCTAGCACTGCTTAGTTATGGCTTGTTGAACTTTCGGTTGCATCGGTTGCGTCGAGTTGTTGGTCTTAGTTTTACTCCTTTAGAGTTTCGAGTTCTTGTCACGTTCTAGTCACAACCGTGCGCTACCATACATACTCCATGTTGGCGGAATCTGAGTCCATATTCCTGTTCAAGTCCGAGTTAGATTCTGTGTTGGTTTGTGACCGAATCGCACGTGGTGCTGTGATTCGAGTAGGGATCGGTTTCCGAGTCCGAATTGGTTATTGCGTCGTGTTATAAAATTCCATTGCTATTCGCACTTGTACTGCATATTTTGTAGCGTTCCAGAAAGGCAGAAGTAGTCTCGGCTTACTCAAACCGCAACTTTGCGCGAATACATATAGTCTCGGCTTACTCCAGAGAGAGAGAGAGAGAGAGAGAGTATCCTTTTTTGTACCGGAATACCCCTACCCTTTCGGGAAAAGTTTGTGTGATGTGTGGCTCTTTTGAAGTCTTTTAGGTTATATAATCAGTTTTGAGGATCCCCTGAAAAAAAACAAAAAAAAGAAAAGAAAAAAGAAAAAAGAAAGGAAAAAACAAGAAAAGAAAAAAAGAAGAAGAAAAAGAAGGGAAGAAAAAGGGGTTGTTCTTTGTGCATCTCTTTTGTTCTTCGGTGGTGTCTCGTGACTTCATTTGTGTCCAGGCTCGCGTCTCTAGCACGGTCTAGGCTAGGACCAGCATAGTGCCGCTGTTGAACGATTCTTCAGCTTGCTGTTATAACTAACGTGGTGCTAGTTCATCCTTGCTTCAGCCCACCTATAGCTCCACATATCCGACTATAGCTTGACAGGTCCTGTTGTTGCGGCACTGATACACTTCATCCCACGGTTGCAGACTTGTTGGTTGCCGTCCCCTCCTGTTGAGCAAGGTAAGAATTGGTAAGAGCTTGTGTAACAAGTTGAGAGTGAGCGCCTTGCAGTAGCTACATCCCATTAGTTGTAGGATCTTATTTCTTCACCTATTTTCGTGTTTCCTTTGTTCATCTAACCATGACAGGATCAGAGGGTGACGGGAGTTTAGGTCACTCTCCTCGTACAAAGGGAATCATACAACATTTTGAAAATAAGATGAGGAGGCATGTAGATGGGCTTACTGAAGATATGCTGGTGTCAAATGATAAGATTGGGCAGTTGGAGGCCACGCAGCTTGCCACCAACACCAAGCTTACAAGGCTGGAGACGTCGGTCGCTCATATTGACCAAAGCCTTGCTGCTCTTTTGAGGCGTTTTGATTAGATGCATGCCAGAACTACAAATGGGCATGAGGGAGAAAACAAGAAGGATGAGCGTGTCGAGGATAATTGGGATGATTATGTCGCTGATACTGAACTAGATGACCAAGATGCTCCTAGTCGCAGAGGACTGCTGTGACAACCCTGGTAAATTACATTTCTAAAATCAATGTCATTAGCCTAACCCTATGCTTAACTAACTAATAAAAGGGTGAAAAGAATTAGAACGAGTTAAGTTGAAATTCAAATTTAAATTGGGCACATTTGTATACTTTTGAATTTTTAAATTAACTTTCAAACCATAAGCCAAATGAGATGTTGCCTGAAACCAAACTTGTAGAACTTTTTATTCTGAACAACTTTTATGTTCAAAAGTTTTTGAAATTCAAATTAGAAAGAGGAGAAAAAGCCCTGTTTGCACCCAGCCCCCTGAAACTTTTCAAATTCTTGCATTCAGGCCCTTGCCCCTCCCTCTCTCTCCCCTCCCCGCCCGACAGCCCGCCAGGTGGCCGGCGACGCCTGACCGGCGCGAGGCGCCAGGCCAGTGGCCGCCGCGCCACTCCGCCACGGCCGGCTTTGCCCCCTCCCCACGCCGCGCTGCCCAGTAGCCGCCCGCGCGTGCGCACGCCGCTGCCGCGTTCCGCCTCGCCGCCCGCCGCGCCCAACCACCGCACCCCGCCGTGCCGCCCCGGCTCCCGCGCCCCGCCCGTCGCTGCGCCTGCCCTCCGCCCGAGCCGCTGCAGCAGCTGCTCCACCACTCTGCACGCCACACTATCTCCCGCGCCCACGCCAAATCCCGGCCGCCCAGTCGCCCGCGTCCGCCCGCCGCACGCCGCGCCGGCGTTCTGCTGCCGCCCGCCGTGCCCAGTGCCGCGCCGTGCCGTGCCTCCGCCCCGCGCATCGCCCAGGCCCTCCACACCCCCTCCTGCCCCTATAAAAGCCCCGCCCGGCCGCCCGCGCGCGAGCCACCGCAAACAGAACGCCTGGCCGTCGCCATTGCCGCCGCCGAGCGCCGCCCGCCCGTGGACAGCTCTCCACCGCCGCCCACCGCCCAAATTGAGCCTCCAGCCACCACTACATCATCCCCCTGAAGCTCGCCGACCCGCCCAACGCCGCCCAGAACCACCGGAGCGCCGCCGCCCGCGCTGCCGCCGCTGCCGCCGCCCCTGCTCGCCGTGGACAGCTCGACCCCGACCTCCTCCGTCCAAGCCAAGCCCCTAAGCAGCTTCCCCACGCGCCACTCAAGCTAGCTGACCGGACCAGGCCACCCCAAGCCCGCCGGAGCACCGCCGTCGACGCGTGTCGCGCCGCCGCCGCCTCTGCTCCAACGCCGGCGAGCCCTTCCCGGCCGTCCCCCACCTGAACAACACCCCCACGAGGTAGCCCTCGCACCCCTGAACCTTCCCCGACCCTCACCCCTCACCGCCGGCGAGCCCCTCGCCGGAATTTCGGCCGGCCGCCGTACCCGAGCCGCCCGAGGACCCAATTGCAAGAATTTAAATCTTTAGAAGGGTCTGCGCGTAAGATTCAAGGACCTAGTTTTAAAAGAAAGTTTCAAATCTAGATTCAAATTCAGTGAACTTGTAAAATTCGTATAAAATCGTAGAAAATTCAGAAAACTGCAAACTCAACTGTTCTGGAATCCTTAGAACAAACTCTACCCCTTTTGTTACAAAAAGTTTCTCAGAATCTCAACATATTTTGCTCTACATTAAATGGAAGCTTTAATGGACTTATTTTGTACCCACTGTTGTAGAACAATGCTGACCCTAAATTTTGGGCAGTAAGTTAGTTGCGTGATGTTTAGGACTGTGTAAGAAGATCAGGCCCAAATTCCACCTCCAACTACACTGTTTGTTAAACTTAGTTTCATACCTTTAGTGGCTAGATATATTTTATCCCTGCAGTTAGGTGATGAATCACCCAATGAAACTTTTTCTATGCTAGTGTATTGGTACCTAGAAGCCAGAGAAAAATTGGGAGACTTTTTATCTCACAGTAACCTACTTATTTGATTTATGTGCTCATAACATACATTAAATCAAGAAAATAGTATCTTAGCTTGGAAAATTCTCAAATTTTTACTAGAGGATACACTGTGGTAGGGGTTGCTGTGTAAAAAGTTCCATGGACAAAAACCCTTTGTAGGGTCCTGTAAAAATGCATCCTTGAATAACCTAGGTGTGGAATGTCATATTTTCTATGCTCTGGATACTGCATAATAAATCCTACAAAAACTACAGTAGCTTCTGCATGCTTAAGTGAAAGCTCTGTAAAAATCTTAGACTCATTTGTTGCACCAATTGTTCTGTACAAAAAGAACAAAGATCTAACAGCAACTATGTAATATATTTTTCATAATTAATCTGCTACATGAAATTGTCTGAAAATTTTACAGTAAGCACATATTTCCCTGTTGTGCCTAAATCCAAAGTTTCATGACCAGAAACTATCCACTATAGTGATTACATTAAATCATGTCGATTACCATTACCACGACTTAAACTCGTGCATTCATGTAGAATCGACGACTCTCGCCGACGGAACTTACGAGCTGGTGCCCGCGTCCGAGAGTGAGCAGCGTGAAGCTCAAGTGAATCTAACTGAAGCTCTTGAAGACCCGAGCCCAAGATCGGAAGAGCCCCAAGCTAACTGCGAAGGCAAGCCCCGGAGCATAACCCATCTCTTTCCTAAATTATGCAGCTCATTACTCCTTGCCTGTGGATTAAGTTTATAGGAGTTGAATGAAAACTTAGTTGCATGATGTTAGGAACCCTTGCTTGAAAACTAGACGTAAGGTTCGATAGAATGCTGTGCTAATAGGACTCCGGTAAAAGTCGAGTGATTTCCTGTCACTCGCGAGAAAATAGGAGTTGAATGTCTACTACACGCTGCAATCATAAGCACACGGATGGGCTATGGAATGATGGTTACGATTGAGGCCCGTCTGTCTAGTGAAAAATACTAAGGCCGCAGGGTCTGGTAGTGATGGTTAAGTCTTTGAACGTACTAAACACATGCCGAGATTATGGGAATCGGTAAGCTTAAGTACCTGATTGGCCCGGCAAGGGGACGGCATCCTACCCTTTGAACTTCGGTCCCATGTGCATATGGCGAGTGCAGAGAGTGGTCACGACCCGGCGCCGAACCGTGGCGTGGGGCTCTTGTACTCTCGGAGGGTAGCCCCGATCCACGACCCGGAAAGAAAGGGGAAAAGTTGCACGTGTGACTCTAGGGAGTAACCACGTGACGTGTGTTTAGGTTTCCCTTGCAAGGTTAAGAAATTCGATTCGAATCGTCCGTTTCTCACGGCTATTGAGACTGCTTAACCATTTTTACCCACAGAGTAAGAAGAGGAACAATGAGGATGAATGAACTGGTTGGATGAAAACTTAATGCTTCACCATGTATGCTTTTGGATAGCTGCTTATCTAGAATGGTTAACGAAACTAGAATCTTGAGCTAAAAGTTGAAAGTAAGGACCCACTTGTAGATGCTTTTCGGCAAAACAAACCCCTGAGCCAAAAAGCCTTGCATGTTTAGAGTCGGTGGAGTAGATTCCACTACACGGGTAAGTCTTGCTGAGTATTAGTATACTCAGCCTTGCTTGTGGCTCGTTTTCAGGTGAGACCTTCGAAGATATGATTGCTAGTTTGACTTGGCCCTGCACTCTTCCCCCTGGTTGGTCGGTGGAATGGGATACGCCCCCGTCCAACGGAGATAATGCCGAGTGATGTCTCGTACGGGCTTCATCGAGACATCCTTATCGTCGAAGTAGCTTTCGCTGTTTTATTTTCCGCTGCAACTCAAAAGAACTTATTAGTTATGATCTCTGAAGTACTTGGTTTCTAAACTCAAAACCTGGTCTGTAATATTTACTTATGCTAATGATGTAATATTTGCTGGAATGTGGTATTCTCTGGGGCTCATCGTCGCATGAGCGTTTGTATGTATGGCATTCGATCCGCCCTACCGTGGTTGTATCGGGAGGTTATACCCGACAGACCAGTGGATTACTCCGTTTGAAGTGTAAGGTTAACCGAGATTGCCTTAATGGTGATGGTTAATACACTTGAGCCGGATTCATTCAGGTGGTTCTGCCACAACTGCGAACTAATCGGAGAGGTATGGGTGGACATCGACGATGTGAGGTACATAATAATGATGATGCTTTCAGTAAAATAAAATTTAAGATACCTTCTTTCGATGGAAAATACGATCCTGATGCATACATTACTTGGGAAATTGTTGTTGATCAAAAGTTTGCATGTCATGAATTTCCTAAGAATATACGTGTTAGGGCTGCTACTAGTGAATTTACTGATTTTGCCTTTGTTTGGTGGATAGAACATGCTAAGAAAAATCCTAATAATATTCCACAAACCTGGGATGCTTTGAAACGGGTCATGCGGGCTAGATTTGTTCCTTCTTACTATGCGCATGATCTGTTACATAGATTGCAACAATTGAGATAGGGTAATAAAAGTGTAGAAGAATACTATCAGGAATTACAAATGGGTGTGTTGCGTTGTAATTTAGTGGAGGATGAGGAACCTGCTATGGCTAGATTTTTAGGAGGTTTGAACCGAGAAATTCAGGACATTCTTGCTTATAAAGATTATCCTAACGTAACCCGTTTGTTCCATCTTGCTTGTAAAGCTGAAAGGGAAGTGCTGGTACGACGTGCTAGTACAAGAACTAATATTTCTGCAGGAAAACCTTCATCATGGCAGCCGCGCACATCTACCTCATTGACCGGACGAGCTCCTGCACCTTCTATATTCCCGAGTCGGTCGACAATACCCGCTCCATCCAACGATAAGACACGTGCTCCCCCGACAAATTCAGCAACCACGACTGTCCAGAAACCAGCCACGAGTGCATCTTTGGTTGCCTCCATGGGAAGGACAAGAGATGTTCAGTGCCATCGATGCAAGGGCTTTGGACACGTGCAACGTGACTGCCCTAACAAGCGCGTTTTGGTGGTCAAAGGAGATGGTGGGTATTCCTCTGCTAGTGATTTTGATGAAGATACACTTGCTTTGCTTGCTGCTGACCATGCAGGTACTGAGGAACAACCAGAAGAGCAGATTGGTGCAGAGGATGCAGATCATTATGAGAGCCTCATTGTGCAGCGTGTACTTAGTGCACAAATGGAAAAGGCAGAGCAAAATCAACGGCATACACTGTTCCAAACAAAGTGTGTTATTAAAGAGCGTTTGTGCCGTTTGATAATTGATGGAGGTAGCTGCAACAACTTGGCTAGCAGCGATATGGTCGAGAAGCTTGCACTTACAACAAAACTGCACCCACATCCATATCACATTTGGTGGCTCAACAATAGTGGTAAGGTCAAGGTAACGAGATTGGTACGAATTAATTTCGCTATTGGTTCATATCATGATGTTGTTGAATGCGATGTTGTGCCTATGGAAGCTTGTCATATTCTGCTAGGTAGACCATGGCAATTTGATACCGATAGCATGCATCATGGTAGATCAAATCAATATTCTCTTATACATCATGATAAGAAAATCATTTTGCTTCCTATGTAACCTGAATCTATTGTGCGTGATGATGTTGCTAAAGCTAAGAGAACTAAAACTGAGATCGATAAGAATGCCAAATCTGTTAGTAGCAGGGAAGATGAGATAAGATTGAAAGGACATTGCTTGCTTGCTACTAAGTCTAATATTAATGAATTGATTGCTTCCACTTCTGTTGCCTATGCTTTGGTGTGCAAGGATGCTTTGATTTCAGTTCACGATATGCAGCATTCTTTGCCCCCGGCTGTTGCTAACCTTTTGCAGGAGTATTCTGATGTGTTCCCAAGTGAGATACCAGCGGGGCTGCCACCAATACGAGGGATTGAGCACCAAATTGACCTTATTCCTGGTGCATCATTGCCAAACCGTGCGCCATACAGGACAAATCCGGAAGAAACTAAAGAAATTCAGCGACAGGTGCAAGAACTACTCGACAAAGGTTATGTGCGTGAGTCTCTTAGTCCTTGTGCTGTTCCGGTTATTTTAGTGCCTAAAAAGGATGGAACATGGCGTATGTGTGTTGATTGTAGGGCTATTAATAATATCACAATTCGATATCGACACCCTATCCCAGGTTTGGATGATATGCTTGATGAATTGAGTGGTGTTGTTGTGTTTTCCAAAGTTGATTTGAGTAGTGGGTACCACCGGATTCGTATGAAATTGGGAGATGAATGGAAAACTGCTTTCAAAACTAAGTTCGGGTTATATGAGTGGTTAGTCATGCCTTTTGGGTTAACTAATGCACCTAGTACTTTCATGAGATTAATGAACGAGGTTCTGCGTGCTTTCATTGGGAAATTTGTTGTTGTCTACTTTGATGATATATTGATTTACAGCAAATCTTTCGATGAACATCTTGATCACTTACGTGCTATTTTTAATGTTTTACGAGATGCACGTTTATTTGGTAACCTTGAGAAGTGCACCTTTTGCGCCGATCGAGTGTCTTTTCTTGGCTATGTCGTGACTCCACAGGGAATCGAGGTTGATCAAGCCAAGGTGGAAGCTATACAGGGATGGCCTATACCGAAGACTATCACGCAAGTGCGAAGTTTCCTAGGACTTGCTGGTTTCTATCGTCGTTTTGTGAAGGACTTCAGCACCATTGCCGCGCCTTTGAATGAGCTTACAAAGAAGGGAGTGCCTTTTAGTTGGGGTAAAACACAAGAGAACTCCTTCAACATGCTGAAAGATAAGTTGACACATGCACCTCTCCTCCAACTCCCTGATTTTAATAAAACCTTTGAGCTTGAATGTGATGCTAGTGGCATTGGTTTGGGTGGTATTTTGTTACAAGAAGGCAAACCTGTTGCTTATTTCAGTGAAAAATTGAGCGGGCCTGTTCTGAATTATTCTACTTATGATAAGGAATTGTATGCTCTTGTTCGCACATTAGAAACATGGCAGCATTATCTATGGCCCAAAGAGTTTGTTATTCATTCAGATCATGAATCTTTAAAACATATTCGGAGTCAAGGAAAATTGAACCGTAGACATGCTAAGTGGGTTGAATTTATTGAATCTTTTCCTTATGTTATTAAGCACAAGAAAGGGAAAGAGAATATAATTGCTGATGCATTATCTAGGAGATACACCTTGCTGAACCAACTTGATTACAAAATATTTGGATTGGAAACGATTAAAGATCAATATGTTAATGATGCTGATTTTAAAGATGTGTTGCTGCATTGTAAAGAGGGGAAGGGATGGAACAAATTCATCGTTAGTGATGGGTTTGTCTTTAGAGCTAACAAGCTATGCATTCCAGCTAGCTCCGTTCGCTTGTTATTATTGCAGGAAGCGCATGGAGGTGGCTTAATGGGGCATTTTGGAGCAAAGAAAACGGAAGATATACTTGCTGGTCATTTCTTTTGGCAAAGATGAGAAGATATGTGGAGAGATTTTTTGCTCACTGCACGGCATGTCAAAAGGCTAAATCACGATTGAATCCACACGATTTAAAGCCATATTTGGAAGAGGAAGATGAGCTTGAGTCGAGGACGACTCAAATGCAAGAAGGGGAGGATGATGAGGACATCAACACCAACGATACATCCACTCCGACACAAGTACCTATAGCTGGTCCTATTACTCGTGTTCGTGCTCGTCAACTTAATCATCAGGTGAGTTCAAATCTAAGCTCATGTACATCATCTAATCTACAAAGTATCTCTAAAAGTGTGGAGTCCCCTGACTTCTCTTCTCCAAGTGGTGTGTGTTGAATGAGGGGGAGAGGGCCTCCTTTTATAGCCTCCCACGGTGGTTCCTGCCATCTTTAAATATGGAAACCTTAGCCACGGCCTTAAGAAAGCGTAGGGGGTATTCCACATCAAAGTGCACCTGGATGGGAACCCATCTAGGTTCGGCTGACCCCAGGTGAGCCTCCCCAGGCTCTGCCTTCCTCTGACTGGCTAGCAGGTGGGCCCTAGTGTTGATCCTTTGTGATTCATGCCTTGGCGCGCCCGTTTCATCCACCAGATGGGCCCTTGAATCTGTGTGCCTGCTTCTGATTGGTTGGAGGTGTCTTTCTTAGCCTCTTGGGTTGATTTGCTTCAGGATGTGAGCCCTCCAATTCACGTGCTCATATAGAACACTCTGAAATATACTTTTTCCTTTGTTTGAGCACAGTTTTCCTCTGTATGCAAACATGTTCTCCTATAAATAGCGATTCACCAAAGCTTGCATAAATTGTTAGTCTTAAACCCCTATCTCTAAGTTTTGGTGATTATTTATCTTCGAATGAAGCAGAGGTTGACGGTTAGATTTGTAACTTAATGATCGTCAACAAACCTTCTCCAATATGGTTCTTACTTCAGCAACTGTCTTGAACATGACGGATCCCTCAGAGGCGACATTCATGAAATGTTGTATTAGCATCTCTTTCGGAATACCATGAGGTGGCCAAGAATCTGCCATCAGCATGAATCTTGCCCTGTTCCAAGTGATTCTTCGCCTTGCTTGAATGTGAGCAGTTAAATGCGAAGCGGGATCACTTTGTCAACAGGAAAGAAGAATAAGCAGAACTCATCCTTCAGTTTGATCCAATCTCCTCCAACTCTCCCTGCCTTCCGGTTGTACCAAACTTTTGCTTCTCCCGTCAGAGAGAACGGGAAGAGCTTCCACCGTAGGGTGTTTTTATTCATACCGGGTATGGTCAACATTGAGCAACTTTCCTCGAATTCTTGCAGGTGAGCATAGGGACTTTCATCCTTGCTACCATGGCTATGAGACTGGGCCGGATCTCATAACCATCAGATAGTATGGGGTGGTAAGATGGAGGCGGTTCCAAATACTTGCGAGATGGAATGCCCGGATAACTACGAGAAAACTCCATGTGGGCTGTGGAAATGTGCAGAGAGTATACAACTGAAAAAGCTCTAAAACTAGTGTTGGCACTCCTTGCCTATATGAACTAATCCACGAGCGCAAGGATACCGATGTAGCTTTCACCAAGGAGTTTACCTGGGATATCGAATCCAAGGAACGGTAAGCATGACCAGACCTAGAACTATTCAACCGGACCCACCAGGGGAGAAGAGGTAAGAGGGCAGAGGGTCTAACTTCAGATAGCTGACTCGTTACCGAGATAACTTGCTATTTACTAACTTGATCTGCTTCAGCAGCTGGAAGACGAAGGATATCAGAAAGGGATAAGAGGGGTGTCCAACGGCAACCTGCAACTACTGCTATGAAAGCACCCGAACGTGGTGGACTATGAGGGACGAACAGGGCTGTCACCACCTGCCGACTACCACACTGTTCCGTGGGGTGGAACACAACCCAAGGTAACTAACCAAGCCTAGGCACCACGCCTAAGGCAGACACCACATCTGCACTCGTTATTAGGATTTCTCTTGAGGCCTTCAAGAGAAATCCCCTTCAACCTAGGGAACTGACTTGAGCCCCCTAGTCCAGGTGAGAAAACCCGCAAGGTCAGTTCCTGATAAAAAAGATAGAAAACAGAACCTAAGCTAGAGGAAAGAGCTTTTGCAGACAAGTTGGATAATTTGGAAAGATAAATAAATGCGGAAAGTAAAGCTAACTTGAAAAGATAAAGAAAATAACTTATATTGATAACTTGTCAAAGGGAAAAAGGGAAAGATACAAGAGCTATACCAGACTTCCGATGACGACTCCGGTATCCCAAGACAAGCTCGACTCGGGATGAGAGAGAAGAGAAAACCTAACTCTAGAAAGTGAAAGAGAGAAGAGAACTCCTTGTTGTGTCTTTTACAAGCTGAGGTGCCCATCTATTAATAGGAGGTCGGTGGATGAAGTCGGTCAAGCAGTTACGGCGGTTGTGTCAGTCCTAAGCCGGCCGGCCTCATCCAGGCCGCCCGGCCTAGGATCATGGCCACATGGCACCGACTTTCTCCTGGATGGCCCTGATGCTCTCCTGGTGTCGGTGGAAGTTTCACCTCAGATGTTTGCCCGAGTCTTGCATGCAAGTGGGCCCATCAGTCCATGGGTGAAGCCTTTCGGGTCATTGGATCAAACCGACTTTAAGTGCACGGCTCAGGATCAAGGTAAGTGTGTTTCCTCGCTCTTGGATTGATGACATGGCATTTGGGTCTAGTGCTAGGCCGGTCGGCCTGGGATTTTCCCCAATTTGCCTCATTTTTGGTACACTTGTTCCTGCATTCACAACTCATCCAAAACTTGTGGAAGTTTATTAGTTTAAATAAAACATGTATGGAACATCGTGCAAAGCTCTAATTTATTTTCGAGAAGTTGATGGGCAAAGTGTGTTTTAATGGCCGTCAACACACCCCCATGCTTAAACTCTTGCTCGTCCTCGAGCAAGGCTAATACTTAGGCTCGGCAGATCAGATGTTGCGTCGATGTTCACACCCTACAGGTACCTTGTGCACAATATATTACTCTAACCCGTATGTACTTTGAATAAGTTGACTCGTACCTTGGTTTTGGAGTGTGGGGCTTATTCGCCTTTCATCCCTTGTCTTGAGCGGTTGAGAGACTGAACAGTTCTCACCGGAGTTTCCTACTTCCTGTTCAGGTTCCTTTCTCAGATTTTTTTTGCAAGTTTTTCAAAACAGGTTCAAGATTCCCCAATGGTGCTCTCCAGATCACTCAAGGTGTATAGTCCTCACCATCGTCGGAGTTTGACCATCTTCTTCCTACTCTAAGGCTGATATGTTGAGTTTCATGGGTATGAAGAGTGTGGCATACCTTGGTTGCCTTTGTTGCCGAGCTGAAGAGTGGTTCGCAAAGGTTGGTACCCGATCAAATACCGATCTTATGGAATGGATAATGTCTAGGGGAGAGGGAGAAAATGGACTCACACTAGGAAACTTTTGGGTTTTTTTTAGAGAAGATAACCCATACTCTCATGACAATGTAGGTCACTAAGATGGAATATTTATTGCTGTAGACCTTTCTTGGATGGATAGGTTCACCGTGGAGATGTAGGGTTTTGTTTGTGAATGGAGACTGTCTGGCGGGAATGGATGTCAATACCTGGAGTAGGTAGTTGACATGTCTGACATTTTTGAGGTTAGCAGAACAATGGGTACGCAAAGGAGAAAGATTGGTAGATGACAAGTACCTTCCTCGCATGGACTCACCATTCGGCATAGCTCAAAGCAGCTCAAGATAGCATTTAGTGACTTACATAATGAAGTATTATGGCTCTGGAGAGGGCATGTAAACCAAAGGGGACATCTTTACCATAATTTGTTTTTTAAAGAAATTCTGAGAGGTCCCCTACTAGAGCATGTAGTTTTATTCCGGTTTTAACTATCTCAAATCTTCCGACAACTTAGACTTGGAAATCAAGCTCATGCTCCCATAAACCATAAATTTTCAATGGTGACCATAACCATAAATTTTCATGTACTAGGAGAGTAAAAAGCTATATACGAGGCACTTGCAGAGCATAAACAGAGCAATTATTCATCATTTCTGAACGTAGAGCTCACACGGATTTCCACACATATAAGTTGGGAGCTCTTTTATTCAAGCATGACACATTTTTTTGGATTTTTTAACATAAGACTCTAATTATTCTTGCTACTAAAATTATTATTACTATTATTATCATTATTATTATTTATTTTTAATTTTTTATAGATAGATTTAAGGCATGGAAACTCTTGAAACGAACGGACTGGGTTGGACAACTTACAGGATACACCCCCAAGCTTAGATGAAGCTCGGTTCTACTGGTTGGGGTTGTAATGCTGCTTGGTATTGATGTTGCTGGTAGCTGAGGCAGTGCTGCTGATGATGACCACCGGAACCAAGGCCCAGATTGTTGAAGATACCTGAGATGTCGTAGTGCATGGACGAGGTCATCCCCCAGTTTTGTTGAGTGAGGTCGGTGTTATGTGATAGGTCCTGACTGATCTGCTCCTACTGCTGGTCGGTGTTATGTGTTATGTCCAACGGCAACCTGCAACTACTGCTATGAAAGCACCTGAACGTGGTGGACTACAAGGGGCGGATAGGGCTATCACCACCTGCCACCTACCACACTGTTCCGTGGGGGTGGAACACTCTTCCTAGCTAACACTAAGTCAGACAGCACGTCTGCACTCGGTGTTAGGATTTCTCTTGAGGCCTTCAAGAGAAATCCCCCTCAACCTAGGACCTAACTTGAGCTCACTAGTCCGGGCGAGAAAACCCGTAAGGTAAGATCCCAATAAAATAAGAAAGAGAACAAAGCCTAAGCTAGAGGATAGAACTTCCACGCACAAGCCGAATAACTTGGAAGGATAAATAAATGCGGAAAGTAAAGCTGAATCGAAAAGATAAAGAAGATAAATTATATTGGTAAATGGCAAAGGGAAAGATAAAAGAGCTTATACCAGACTTTCGATGATGACTCCAAAATCCCGAGACAAGCTCAACCTGACTCTAACTCCCAGACTACTAAACCTAACTCTAGAAAGTGAAATGAGTAGAGAACTCCTTGATGTGTCTTGGATGGAGGTGGAGGCTCCCTTTTATAGCTTCTTCGGGTCGGTGCTTGGGGTAAGTGCTTAGCTTGGACACCACTACTTCGGTTGGAGTAACTGCCAGCCAAAGACGGTTGCGTGGCGTGATAGTTAGGGGCCGGCCAGCCTCATCCAGGCCGGCCATTATGGGATGGTGGCCACGTGGCACCGCCCTTCTCCTAGAAGGCTCTGATGTTCTCCTGGTGATGGTTGTGGTAGCATTTGTCCGAGGCTTGGAAGTTGGAGGCCAGTCGGAGTAGTCAAGGCCGGTCGGCTTGACTTTGGCGTGTCTCGTCCCTCCGTTGCACCGACATGATGATCAACGCTTGCATGTCATCCTAGGATGCGGTTCTTAGGAGTTTGCCCAAGTCTTGCATGCAGGTGGGGCCCAAGTCTTCGGGTCATCTGATCAAACCGACTTTAAGTGCACAACTCAGGATCAAGGTAAGTGTGTTTCCTTGCCCCTAGATCGATGACGTGGCGATTGGGTCCAGTGCCAGGCCGGCCGGCCTAGGGGAGGCTGGTCGGCCTGGGAATTTCCCCATTTTACCTCAAGTTTGGGACACCTATCCCTGCATTCACAACTGATCCAAAATTTATGGAACTTGTTAGAAATAAGTAAAATATGTATGGAGCATAGTGCAAAGCTTAATTTATTCTCGAGAAGTCGACGGAAAATGTGTGATTTACTGGCAGTCAACACACCTCCTAAGCTTAAACTCTTGCAAATCCTCGAGCAAGGCCAAAACTTAGGCTCGGCGGATTAGGAGTTGCGTCAATGTTCACCCCCTATAGGTACCTTGTGCATAACATATTACTCTAACCCGTATGTGCCTTGAGGATGTTGGCTCGTACCTAGGTTCGGAGTGTGGGGCTTATTCGCATTTCATCCCTCGTCTTGAGTGGTTGAGATACTAAACAATTTCCACCGGAGTCTTCCTGCTTCCTATTCAGGTTCCTTTCTTGGCTTTTTTGCAAGTTTTCAAAAGGATGGTTTAAGATTCACCGATGGTGCTCTCAAAGTCGCTCAAGGTGTATAGTCCTCACCGTGGTCGGAGATTGACCATCTTCTTCCTACTTCTAAGGCTGATATTGTGGCAAAACTGCCCGAATTAAACCGGCTCAAGTGCACTAACCATCATCCTTGGAGATGAACTGGCCACCAAGCACTTCAAACGGATTAATTCGACAGTCTGTCGGGTAGATACCGATGCAACCACTCAATATTTCAATCGAAACAAAGCATACACATAACTCGCACGAAGGCAAGTCCAGAGATTATGACATTACACAGATTGTTATCTTAACCAGTTAGAATCAATTATTACAAGTCAAAAGTGCCACTCGAGTACTTTTAAGTTCAACATAAAAAATTTTATTCAGAGTTTTACTGCAGCGGAAAGAAAACACGATCAACTAGCATCGGTAGAGTCATTGCTAGGCGGGGAAGGATCCCATTCCACTGTCCAACCAGTCGGCAAAGCACTTAGCCAAGCAAAACCCGCTACCATCTCTTCCACAGGCATACCTGAAAACATTGCCACAAGCAAGGTTGAGTATACTAATACTCAGCAAGGCTTACTTGACTAGTGGTATGGAAATATCGACTACTAATCATGCAAGGCTCTAAGGTTCTAGGGTTTTCTTTTTGCTGAAAAGCAACAAAGATTAGGTCCTTAATTTTATATTTTAGCTTTCCATATTCTAGTTCACTTAACCAGTCTAGATGAGCTTCTATCTCTAATCAAACATGGTGGGAAAACAAATTATCATCCAACCAGTTTCATCATATCCAAATTTCCTCTTGTTACTCTATGTGGTAGAAGCATTAAGTAGTCTCAATCACCGCGAGAAACGGACGATTCGAATGAAATTTCTTAACCCTGCAAGAGAAACCTAAACACACGTCACGTGATTACTCCAAGAGTCACACGTGCAACTTTTCCCCTTTATTCCCGTTTTATGGATCAGGGCCACCGGCCTCGAGTACAATGGTCCATGAACCACGGCGACGCTGGAACATGACCCCTCTTGCACTGACCATTGGGCCCATGGGACAGTGTCAAGACGGTGGCAACTGTCCATGCACCGGTTCAATCGAGTACATAAGCTTACCGATTACCATATTCTCGACATGTGGTTAGTACTTTCAAAAGCTTAACCACCACTACCACACACTGCGACCTTAGCATTTTTCACTACTCGGACGGGGCTTCAACCACGAGTACTTTACCACAGCCCCGCCAGCCAACCTTATAGTTGCAGTATGCGGTAAATCAATCAACTCCTATAGTTCTCGCGAGTAGCAGGAAACTACTCGACTTTTATCGTACCTATTAGCATAGCATCTACTCGATCTCCTTTTTCTAGTAGTCATTACAAAGGTACCTAGGATCATGCAGCTAGAGTTCCAATCAACTCCTATGAACTTAAAATGCACAGGCAAAAAGGAACATTAGTTGTATAATTTAAAAACTGGGATCATGCACCGGGGCTTGCCTTCTTGTGAAAAACTAGCACGGGGTTCCTCCGAACGTTGGTCCGGGTCTTCCGCGACTGCTGCTGGAATCACCTGAGCTTCTTGCTGCTCACTCTCGGACTCGGGCACCAGAGAATAGATCCCGTCGGCGAGAGTAGTCGAGTCTATATGAATGCACATATATGAGTGGTTTTACTGGTACAAGATTGCATTATAAAGTAGTCAAAACTTAATTTAAGTAGGCGAGTACTTTATTATCTTTTTCCTGGGCAATCATTTATCGAGTACTTAGTGTATTAACTAATTTCATTAAGTGAGCGGGTGGTTGTGCATGTGGTTTGGTTGTTTTTAACAGGGAGCATTGGATAACCCAAACTACTCGAAGGGGTAGTTTTTGGGTTACAGAACCACTCGTAAAAGTAGCTCCTGAGTTGGGATTTTTATGTAGAGGTTGTTACTTAAGTACAACCTTACTATAACAGATTTAGCCATTCTTATTCAACAGGTTACTCATGAAAAAGCTTATTAAACAGTTATTTTTATGATTAAGATCTACTTGCACAGAACAACCATGCAAGAAACTGGTGTTCCACATTTTATTGAACAGATTTACTTGCATGAGTAGTTCACATTTTTATAGAGTTATCTTGTGCAAGAAACAGAGGTTAACATTTAGATCAAAAAGGGATCTAACTCATAACAACGAACCACTGGTTGTGCTTGGATTTAAAGCATGAAATTTTTATAACAGAGTAAACTTTTAGTACTGAAGCTACCATCAACATTTCATAAGCACTTCTTTCTTGAATCTCTTGAAACAAATAAAAACCATTTAAACTTGATTTAAATCCACATCTAAAAATATGTGGAAACAGATCCATAGTCCTATTACGAAGTTGTAGATCTGCCCTTAAGGATTCTAGAACATCATAGCTTATATTTTTAGGATCTTTCTGTGAGTTGTTATGCATCATAAAAGTTGGTAGATTGGTTTTCAAGTTCTTGTTCTAGGTTTATAGATGAGTCCCTAGAATCTATAGAAAACTTCTCAGAAGATTCAAATCGACGCAGATGGGTCCTTGGTACAGGGAAAACGGCTACTGCCGGCCAAAATCCGGCGACTAGGGTTGTGGATGGTATGGGGTGAAGGTGGGAGATGCAAGAGAGTGATAAACCGCACCTGTTTGTGGTCTTGGGTGGGGAAAGGATAGACCGAGGCGGCCTGCCGATGGTGGCACAGAGCCGGCAGCGGGGACGGATGGCGGGGTGATGGTCCGGTGAGGGGAAATGGCGTGGGGAACGGCTGTGCAGTTTCGGAGTGAGGTGAACAAGGTGGAGGAAGGGTTGTTTTGGGCAATGCAGGGGTGGATTGGTGCGTCCATGCACGGGTGCTGGCTTGCAGGAGGTGGTGGTTGGGGGCAACAAACTGAGGTGCCTTGGGGTGGCTTTTATAGGCGCTGGGGGGGGGGGGGCGCAATGGCGGAGGAGCTGGGCGCGTGATGAAGACAAGGCCCGATCTTCCGAGAGGTAGGACAAGTTCGATTGGTGGAGGACTCGACGTTGATGATCCGGCTTCAAATCAGCAAGATTCGAACCCTGCAACCGCTACACCACTGCTCTGTTGGTTATCAACCAAGCACAACTTGATTGACCTCGCCGAGAAGGCTTTTTCGGCAAGCGAATCGAAGGACACAAGCAAGAAGGTATAAACACGCAATCTGAAAATTGCAAATATAGTTGAAGCAAATCACAAGAGGGGTTCAAGCACTCGGTTCGAAAGGACTAATCGCCACAGTCGAGGAGAACAAGAACAGGGGCCCTGGATCACAATAAAAGGACTTATCGCCACGGTTACAATGATCAATCTTAGTTTCTTGACAGAAAACTAGAACTAAACAAAACCTCCCTAAGCAGCAGTGGCTACTGAGTTCTTATGCAAAGAGGGATGTCCTAGGGTTGGTGCGACAAGGGGGGGACACCCACAACTTGGGCTTAAGGCCCGACACGATACAAGGACTGAAAAGGCCCAAAACTGGTGATGCAGCACATTATCGTAGTCACACAGAATGATCCACGAGGATTCTGGATCTAGGACCAAAACCAAAAGAAGTGTCTCATCGTCAGGTTTCCAACGCATCCAAGAACGCCTTATTTGGACGCCGTATGAGGGAGATATCGCAGTTTTGGTGCATGGTAGTCTGCTGAATCCGAACCGAACTCGCAGTCCAAGTTGGCGATGACTTGTAGCTTGGTGATGAGGCCGGCTCGTGCATGTCCAGCGTGGTGATGTCCTCATCATCCCCCCTTCTTGAATTGGAGTCATCCTCGACTCTATCCCGTCATCAAACTCCTGCAAAAGGTTAGGGATAGCAGGATGCAAAGTACGAGACATCGGACCATTGGAAATAACACACATATATCGACAAAGCATAGTATAGCAAGGAGCATCAGGATTATCACATAACTCAGCAGCATCAGATGTAGTAGCAATAAAAGCACCTCATTTCAATTTAATTCCATTATGTTGAACATCAGTAGAGTCATCGCTAGGAGGGTTATTCTTAGCATTTTTAGCAAGTTCTTTATTATGTTTCCTAATATCAGCTGGCGATAAAGGAAGCAAAGTAATCTTCTTGTCCTTATGCATGAAACTATATGTATTAGTTCTACCATGGTGTGAAGCATCATTATCAAATTCCCATGGTCGACCTAACAAAAGAGAGGATGCTTGCATAGGAACAACATCAAAATCAGCATAATCATGATATGAGCCAACAGAAAATTGTATACGTGCTGATTTAGTTACCTTAGCCTTTACCACTATTGTTCAACCATTCGAGGTGGTAGGGGTGAGGAAGGGAACGAGTGGCCAAGCCAAGCTTCTCGACTAAATCTGTACTCACCAAGTTGCTGCAACTCCCACTATCAATTATGGTGAGAACATGGCAACCCTTAACGATGAGAAACATGTGGAACAAAGTTTTGCGTTGGATCTTCTCCTCATCCTCATGTGCCACCTTAGAACTCAGCACACGCTGCACAAGAAGGCTAGGAAAACCCGCCGACGCAGCCAAGGAATCAATTGCCTCACTCTCGTCGTCCTCCAAATCTGCAATAATGTTCATAGCAAGAGCCAAATCATCCTCAACATCACTAGCACTTACATAACCGTTCCCATCAGGGCAACGATGAAAGCACGACGACTTGGGCAATCCTTCATGACGTGTCCCATGCCCTTTCAGCGGTGGCACACAATGTTGCTCGATGAAGAACCTTGAGCTACATTTTTCTTTGGCGCCTGAGACTGCACATTAGAAAATTTGCTCACCTCGGAAGCAGGCGTAGGTGTAGGTGTATGCACGGGTGTTGCTGGTAGTTTAGCACCAGGAGCCTTAGGCTTCTAGACATCGAAACGCTGCTGAAAAGATCTCCCAGTTTTGGACCTGAAAGATTGTTGTTCTTGGCGGCATCCCTGTACTTCCCGTTCTGCCTTAAGAGTAAGATGATACAATTGGGAAAACCTATTCCATTCTTTGTAATCAAGAATAATCTGTATATCACGGTTTAAACCACCTAAGAATCTAGCACTACTTTCCTCATCATCCTCATGTATACCACAACGTGCTAGACTAATAAGCAATTCCTGATAATATTCCTCTACTCCTTTATCACCTTGTTTTAAAGTTTGCAATTTCAAACGTAAATCATGTTGGTAATAAGGAGGAACAAAACGAGATTTCATGCGCTGTTTTAAAACATTCCAAGTCGGAGGTATAACAGCAGCATTACCATTGGTGCAAAGATCATTCCACCAAAATAGAGCAAAGCTAGTAAATTCACCAGAAGCAAGTTTGACTCTATGCTCAGCAGGGATTAAATGAGAATTAAACTTTTGTTCAACAACAAGTTCCCAATTTAAATATTCCTCAGGATCAGCAGTACCAACAAAAGGAATCATGGTAAATTTAGCATTAGCAAAAGTATCATTGTTACCATGATTATGATTACCTCCCATACCATATCGATTACGATGCAGATGGTCTGCGTTGCGTTCATCATCCTCACGTGCTGGTGGAGGTCATTGTTCAACATATTCAACCCGGGTGACCAGGTTGTTAATGTGGCGCATCATCTCATCAAACTTCTCAGTCAAGAATGCGCGCTGGTCATCAGCAAACTTCTGAAGCTCGGCCTTGGACACACAATCATCAAAGTCCGTGGGGGACTCAACATCGTTCCCGGATCCTAACATGGTTAGAAGACAGCAAAAGACAACACCAAAATATTATCTCTATCAACTAACAACTACTGGATTTGATGGTGGTCAAAGTGGAATGCAATATCTCAAGCGGCTTACCACTGTCTTGCAAGTGTTCTTACCAAAGCCAACAAGATGGTACAATCTGTTGTCAAGCCGGGTGTAACAGTTGCAAGGGCAAGAACCTGTACTGACAGAAGTATATGTGGAGCTTTACGACAGTCACAATATGTAGCAAGGATTAGAAAATAACGAATGCAGATGAGCAAAGTTCAATAAGTATCCAAAGTACAAGTCACAATTGCTGGCTAAGACGTGTCCTAGGCGTAGCACAACAAGTTGGAACAAAGAACGGCGGATAAAACTCACAGAACAAGCAGAGAGCAGCCAAAAGTACTTTTTTTTATTTTTTTGGATTTGTCCTCCAAAACTAGTAGGCAAATTTTTTTTTATTTTGTGCAGATATTTTTCTCTCGAAAGGAAGCACAAAAGATGGAACCACAAGAAATTTCACCTGAAATAGAGGTCGAATGTGGTCTAGGGAAATTCAGACACGTTCTCTAAAAACCTGAAACAGCTTCGGAGGCCTAAAACTTAATCATCCCAATTTTTTTTATTTTTTTTGAGTTCCAACTTTGAGCCACGAATCTGCTGTAAAAAATTGAGCTCAAACGGAGTACCGAGCGAAAAGTTATGCCTATTTTACTGAAGGTATCAAAAGTCAGTGTTTTGAGAGACCACAACTCGGCAGATAGGACGGCGGCAGCGGTTAGGGCAAAGCTTCCCTGAACCCCAACAAAGATCACGGCTAAGCAAAGCTTCTTAGCTAGGGCAAAGTATCCCTGGTATATGCAGCAAAACGATATGCAAGATGAATCAAGAAGGCTGCAGTGCAAGGCGATGAACACAATGCGGCTCGCAACCTATCTAGGGCTTGCACGGTGAGAGTTCACGCAAGGCGGCTTGCGAGGGACAGTCGAGTAATGGTATGGATCGACTTGTTGTTTGGGTAAAGGTGGATGGGATAGCGGCGAAAACAAACACACAGCAACGAGCGATTGACGAACACACTAAACCAGCAACAAGACTCGACCACGGACACAAACTCAATAAAGCGAATCTGAAACGAAATTGCAAAGGCCAAAAAGGTTCTAGGACAGCGGAAATTTTTTTTGTAGGGTTTTTGCGGACTGTAGGTATATGACACAAAACAAATCTAAGAGGAAAAACGAAGGGTAATACCTCACGGGAAACCTGGCTCTGATACCACTTGATGAAGACAAGGCCCGATCTTCCGAGAGGTAGGACAAGTTCGATTGGTGGAGGACTCAACGTTGACGATCCGGCTTCAAATCAGCAAGATTCAAACCCTGCAACCGCTACACCGCTGCTCCGTTGGTTATCAACCAAGAACAACTTGATTGACCTCGCCGAGAAAGCTTTTCCTACAAGCGAATCGAAGGACACAAGCAAGAAGGTATAAACACGCAATCTGACAATTGCAAATATAGTTGAAGCAAATCACAAGAGGGGTTCAAGCACTCGTTTCGAAAGGACTAATCGCCACAGTCGAGGAGAACAAGAACAGGGGCCCTGGATTAGAATAAAAGGACCTGTCGCCGGAGTTACAATGATCAATGTTAGTTTCTTGACAGAAAACTAGAACTAGATAAAACACCCCTAAACAGCAGAGGCTACCGACTTCTTATGCAAAGAGGGACGTCCTAGGGATGGGGCGACCAGGGGGGACGCCCACAACTTGGGCTTAAGGCCCGACACGATACAAGGCCTGAAAAGGCCCAAAACTGGTGATGCAGCACTTTGTCATGGTCACACAGAATGATCCACGATGCTTCTGGATCTAGGACCAAAACCAATAGAAGCGTCTCATCATCAGGTTTCCAGTGCATCCAAGAATGCCTTATTTGGATGCTGTATGAGGGAGATATCATCGTTTTGGTGCAGGGTGGTCGGCGGAATCCGAACCGAACTCGCAGTCCAAGTTGGCGACAACTTGTAGCTTGGTGATGAGGCCAGCTCATGCATGTCCAGCATGGTGATGTCCTCATCAACGCGACACAATGGAGGGAGGGGGCGCAGCCGGGACAAGGTCGCGGCAAGGGCGCGGCTCCGCCGGCGCGTCGGGGCTCGACCGTCGGGCATCGTCGGCCATGTGGCACGCACTGGTAGGCCGGGGCAGGATACGGGGAGGGGCAAATTGCCTATACCAGGCTCCGTCGGTGGCTGGTCAGGCCCATTTGGGGTTCACGCCTTGGCACGGCTCGCCGGTGTAGGGAAGCCCTGCCGCGTGGCGGCGGCATACTGCCAGCTGGGGCAAAACAGGGGAGGGAATAGAAAGGGGCTGGGATTCAAATTAAATTTTCTTAAAAGTTCAAACAGGAACTCAAAAAACTCTTAACACAAAAGTTGTAGGGAACTTGAAAATCTACAACTTTTGTTTTTTCCCAAAGTTCATTTAAGCTATGGTTTAGAAGTTATTTTGAAATTACAAAAATAAGCATTTAAATGACACATTATTTCATGTGAATTTTTGTACAGTTAGCCTTTGAGTCCAACTAGACTTTTGTTGTTCTTGTTATGACAAAAGGTGCCATTAAAATTATAGGTTCAAATGTGACCAAAATTGATAGATACAAGGGTTTGATTGCACGGGTTCAATTGTTTAAGCATGAACACAATTTCATTAGCCTGCAAGGTGTATTTGATAGGTTGTTTCATACTTCTCTTGCTCATTTGTGACTGGTTTCATGGTTTGGATCTTTATTTAATCTTTTAGACATCTAGGGTGTCACAGATATGTGGAGTTTCTAGGTAGGAAGAGTATTGCATACCTTGGTTTACCTTTGTTGCCGAGCCGAAGAGTGGTTCGCAAGGGGTTGGTACCCGATCAAATCCCAATCTTGTGGAAGGTATGATGTTCAGGGGAGAGGGAGAGAATGGACTCACACTTGGGAGATTTTTGTCTTTTATTTGCACTCTTTCATTCTCAGAGATTGTGGAGAGATATGGATCCTATCTCCTCTTTACCTTGTTTCTTTTTTTTAAGGAAGACAACTCATATTCTCATGACAGCCAACGGATATTGAAAGGGAGTGTTTGTTTTGAGTAGACCCTTTTTTGGATGAATAGGTTCATTGTAGAGATTTTGGGCTATGGTATGAATGGAGATTATCTGGCGAAGATGGATATCAATACCCGGAGTAGGTGATTGACAATCTAGATAATTTTGAGGCTAGCAGAACAATGGGTACACAAAGGAGAAAGATCGGTAGATGACAAGCACCTTTCCTCGAACGGACTCACCATTCGGAAAAGCATAAAGCAACTCAAGATAGCATAGTATAGCTCAAGTAGTAAAACATTATGGCTCTGGATAGGACATGTAAACCCAAGGGGATCTCTTTACCATGATTTTATTTTCAAAAAATTCCGAGAGGTTCCTTACTAGAGCATGCAGTTTTACTCTGGCTTCACTATCTCAAATTTCCCAACAACTTAGACATGGAAATCAAGCTCATGCTCCCACGATCCATGAAATTTCAATGAAAACATTACTAAGTGCCAACAAAATCAAATACTAGGAGAGTAACAAATTATGAACTAGGCACTTAAAGAGCATGAACAGAGCAACTATTTATCATTTCCGAAAGTAGAGCTCACATGGATTTCCACACATATAAGTTGGGAGTTCCATTTATTCAAAGCATGAAACATTTTTTCCAGATTTTATTTATTATTATATATGTTTTTTGTTTCTTTTTCATTAAGGCATGGCAATTCTCGGAATGAACGGACGGGTCAGATGACTTATCTGAATACACTTCGAAGCTTAGATGAAGCTCAGTTCTGCTGGTTGGGGTCGTGGTGCTGTTGCTGGTACAGGTAGTGCGGCGGCCGGTTCGGATAGTACTGCTGCGGGTAGTGCTCCAGTGGTGGCTGCTGCTCCTGTTGGGGCCGCTGGTGCTGCTGGATGGGGCCAAGGCCCAGATTGGTGAAGACGCCGGAGATGTTGTGGAGCATGGAAGTGTTCACCCCCAGCTTTGCTGGGTGAGATCGGTGTTGTGTGCGAGGTCCTGGCTGATCTGTTCCTGCTATTGGCCTAGGGTGTTGACCTTTGTCGTGAGTTCCATGATTCCCCGCATGATCAGGTTCTCATAACCGTATCGCGCCGAGCTCGACGGACCCACCTGCGGACCATAAGAACTCTGCATATCTAGGGGGTACCAGGGTCCCTAATTTTCACCGTACTCAGTGCTGCCTCCAGCAGTGCTCGCGCCACCCTGAGTGTAATGCTCGTAGGTTTCCTTGAAGTTCATCTGGGAAGTACCTGCCATGTGTGATGGTCCTGCCTGCTCCTTCTGGGTACTGAGCCGAACCCGTCCTCGTGTCGGTGGACCGGCAACACTGCGACGTGCTGGCTCCTTCTTCTCCATCTGTAAGTGTAGTCGCTTGACCGAGTAGAGAGAGAGTTTCGGGCATGGGAGCTCGATTTCTAAGTCATACCCGGGGTAACACATGAAGCGAAAGTTACCTGGCCCCTCGCGCATCATATGTCCCTGCACAAAATGCTCTAGGCCTACTCAGTACTGGTATGCTTCCGTCAAAGGCAGGTAAGTGACCTGGGCATTAACAAATGAACCGACATGCGCAGCAATGCGCTTAACCAAGGAGGTTATGTCGATGGGACCTCTGCCCGGGATGATCTTTTGCCAATGAGCCAACATGCTCATGACGGAAGAGAACTTTACCTTTTTAGCCATAGCAAAAAGACACTACATCTTGGGGAGACTGCAGAGGCGTAGGTCCGAGCGTGGGTGGACAACCATGCAGAGCCATTTTGCTAACAATCTAAGAGTAGGATTATGAATTGACACTATACTATTTTTACTGCTAACAGGCTCTTCAAAAATTTCATTCCACCAGGTTGTGCCATCATATTGATAGTCTTTTACGAGAGCATTAGGATCTAGCAAGCACTTTTTACTAAAGCCAAGCGCAATGCTAAGCTCTCTTGCTGTTAGCTCATATTGCTCATCAAAGAAACGGAAATAGATTTTAGTTGTTTCAGCCGTTTCTTCAATGCTGAGAGATATAAGAAATTCCATGGTTAAGAGTTGCGAACTTGTCTCTGAGATGTCCGCAAAGTCGCACCAACCGGCGTAGCTGAAGGCGCGGATCATGTCTTGTTTCAGGCCCATTTTGATGATGAAGAGGGGCTCAAAAATCTTTGTGTGGCAGAAACTCTGCTTCTTGAGGAGCTCCAGCACTTCCCGCTCGTATTCATTCCGAGCTACGATCTGATCGACTGTGAATGCGGATGCGGACACGAAGAGATCAGGGATGAACATTGGCATATCTTCTAGGAGTGGCTCATAATCTGTGGACTTGCTTGGTTCGGTGATTTTCTCTATGTATGGTGGAGGTGGAGAGGATGCAGCCGATACGGTGTGAATTTGCTGCTTCTCTTCGGGCTGATCAGTTGGCTCGATTGGATTGTCAAAGACTCCTGTATACTGAGTACTGTCAAGGACCTTGTTGGTATTTCTTAATGTTCACGAATAAGATCCGCAAGCGCACGAAAATACCGTCGTAGCACTTCACCCGGAGAGTATTCAGGGTATCGTATAATTCTCAGGGAACGGAGGTGTAATGGTCTCTAGCTAGTTTACGCAGGAAAAGGAAGAGATAGGATGGTCCTGGGTAGTGTGGTTGACTAAGGATAGAGATACTTAAGAAAGATAAGTTTAGGTATTACACGATTGCTTCGGGCACCGGCTTACACCTGGCCTGCCAAGTGTATCTCGCTATTAGCTCTACGCCCAACCTGAACGTGGGGGACTACGAAGGACGGACAGGGCTGTCACCACCTGCCGCCTACCCCGACAAACCGTGGGAAAGGGTAGCAAACAAAGGCGACTTCAAGCCAAGACACCACGTCTACGCTATCGATCACTACTTCTAACCCCAGCCAGACTCCATCTTAAGACTCAAGTCCTTAGGCTAGAAACTAACGTCCGAGGACGAACGATGATCCCACAAGCGAATGATAACTAGAACTTAACCTTGATAAGTACTCACCACCGTAGATGAACCCGGATACTTACTCAAAAGAGGCTCGTATCCGCCGAGGTACAAGTAGAGGGAGGCCTGTGACACCGTAGGTATCTAAAGGATTAAGCAAAGATCCAAACCTTAAAACCAGTCACAAAAGAGCAAGAAAAGTATGAAACCACCTATCAATTATACCTTGCAGCCAAATGAATATGTGTATATGCATAAAACAAATGAACCTGTAAAAGCAAACCCTTGTAACTTTCAAAATTGAAAACAAATGACTTTGAAAATTTAACGGCACGTCTGTCATAACAGGAGCAACAAAAGTCTAGTTGAACTCAAAAGCTAACAGTGCAAAAATCCACATGAAATGATGTGTCATTTAAATAATTGGTTTCAGAAATTCAAAATAACTTTTTATGCACTACTCAAATGAAGATGGTCATAAAAGAGAAAATGTTTGTCTTGAAAAGTTGAACAAAATTTGAATTCAAATGTTTTTGTTTTGACCTTGGGAAGGATGAGTTTTAACTTCTTTTTCCACCCAGACCCGTGCTGTTTTGTTTTTCACACAGCAGTCCCATCTTCTCCCTCCTCTCTCCTCCCCTGCCCTGTCCCATCGCTGGCAGGCCAGCTGGCCAGCGTAAACCGGCGCAAACCAGCGCAACCGAGCCCGCCTGTCATGTGGTCCTGCCAGCAATCGGAAGATCTCCAGCTGGCCCACAAAATCTCGCTCTGCCTCTTAGGAACTCTCCACGCGGCGACATTCCTCTGCCGCGGGCGCTGCTGGCGCCACGACAAGCCTCCACCGGCGCCAGCTGGGCAATCCGCCCCCGGTTTTGAACCATATTTAGTCTTCCCCCTGCGGCTCGAGCCCAGGCAACCACCCCTCCCCTCGCGCCTATAAAAGCCCCACCAAAGGCCCCTGAGCTCAATGCCCAACCCCCAACCCCGGCGAGTCGCCACCCGTGCGTGGACGCACCACTCCGCCTGATCGGCCCTTTCCTTCGCCTTAAGGCAGCGCTAGCTGCCCAACTCGTTTCCCCTCCCCTCGCCCTGCCTATAAAGGGACAGCCGAGCCCCCCTTCCTGCACGAACACCCGAAATAGCCAGCCATTGCCGCTGGCAAGCTCGAGTTCATCATGGAGCTCCCACCCCCGACCTCCCTCCGCCCAAAATGACCCTTCAGCGAGCTTTCCCACCTCCCACTGGAGCTTCCAAGCGCGGCCATGCCACCCCTGCCCCAACGGAACGATGCCAGCGCCACCACCAACCGCCGCCACCTACGGTCCACTTTGGAGGACCCTGCTCTGGTCATCCCCGAGCCCCACCAACGCCACAAATCGGTGCGCCCCGGCCCCCTCATCATTTTTCCCACCTTCCTCCTCGCCGCCGACTAGTTTCCTCACCAGAATTTGGCCGGCAGTCGCCGTTCCCCTGTACCAAGGACCCAATTGCTGCGATTTCACTTTCTGAGAAGTTTTCTATAAATCTCAGGGACTCATCTGTGAACCTGGAACAAGAACTTGAAACCAATCTATTAACATTGAAGATGCAAAACAACTCACACAAAAATCCTAAGAATGTAAACTATGATGTTCTGGAATCCTTAAGTGGAGATCTACAACTTTGTAGCAGAACATTGGATCTATTTCCTCATGTTTTTAGATGTGGATTTAAATCAAGTTTAAATGGCTTTTATTTGTTCCAAGATTTTCAAGTAAGTTCTGCTCATGAAATTTGGATGGTAGCTTCAGAACTAGGAGTGAAGTCTCTCATAAAAATTTCATGCTCTGAATCCAAGCACAACCTGTGGTTTCGAGTGCTTTTGTTATATGCTAGATCCAGTCAATATAAAATGTTAACCTCTGTCCCTTGCACAAGAAAAATATACAAAAATGTGGAGTAAACTACTCATGTGAGTAGGTTTGATCAGTAGAAAGTTGAGCACCAGTTTCTTGCATGGTTATTCTGTGCAAGTAGATCTTGCTCATAACAATAACTGTTTAATAAGTATTTTCATGAGTAACCTGTTGAATAAAAATGGCTAAAGCTTTTACAGTAAGGTTACGTAAGTAACAAACTCTACATAAAAATACCAAATCAGGAGCTATGTTTACGAGTAGTTCTGCAACCCATAAACTACCCGTGCGAGTAGTTTGGGATAACCAACGCTCCCTGTTAAAATAACCATACAACATGCAAAACCACCTGCTCATTTAATGAAATCAGTTAATCCAGATAAGTACTTGATAAATGACTGCCCAGGGAAAAGAAAATGAAGTACTCGACTACTTAACTTAAGTTTTGACTGCTTTATAATGAAATTTTGTACCAGTAAAACCACTCATGCATGTGCATTCATATAGACTCGACTACTCTCGTCCATGGAATCTGCAATCTGGTGCCCGAGTCCAAGAGTGAACAGCGAGAAGCTCAGGGTAATCTAACAAAAGTCGCAGAAGACCCAGACCAACATTCGGAGGAAGTCCCGACTAGTTTTACACAAGAAGGCAAGCCCCGGTGCATGATCCCAGTATTTAAATTATGCAACTGTTCTTCCTTTTTGCCTGTGCATTTAAAGTTCATAGGAGTTGATTGGAACCCTAGCTGCATGATCCTAGATACCTTTGTAATGACTACTAGAACAGGAAGATCGAGTAGATGATATGCTAATAGGTACGGTAAAAGTCAAGTACTTTTCTGCTACTTGTGAGAATTATAGGAGTTGAATGTTTACCGCATACTGCAACTATAAGGTTGGCAGGCGAGGCTGTGGTAAAGTACTCGTGGTTGAAGCCCCGTCTGAGTAGTAAAAAATTCTAAGGTCGCAGTGTGTGGTAGTGGTGGTTAAGCTTTTGAAAGTACTAACCACATGCCGAGAATATGGTAATCGGTAAGCTTAAGTACTCGATTGAACTGGTGCGTGGATAGGTTCCACCGTCTTGACACTGTCCCATGGGCCCAATGGTGAGTGCAAGAGGGGTCATGTCCCGGTGTTGCCGTGGTTTGTGGACCTTTTGTACTCAAGGCCGGTGGTCCTGACACATAAAACGGGGATAAAGGGGAAAAGTTGCACGTGTGACTCTTGGAGTAACCACGTGACGTGTGTTTAGGTTTCCCTTGCAAGGTTAAGAAATTCGATTCGAATCGTCCGTTTCGCGCGGTGATTGAGACTGCTTAATACTTCTGCCACATAGAGTAGCAAGAGGAACTATGGATATGATGAAACTTGTTGGATGATTTATTGTTTTTCCACCATGTTTGATTAGAGATAGGAGCTCAACTAGACTGGTTAAATGAACTAGAATATTGAAAGCTAAAATATAAAATCAAGGACTTACATCTTTGTTGCTTTTCAGCAAAAGAAAACCCCAGAACCTTAGAGCCTTGCATGATTAGTAGTCGGTATTTCTATACCGCTAGTCGGGTAAGCCTTGCTGAGTATTAGTATACTCAGCCTTGCTTGTGGCAATGTTTTCAGGTATGTCTGTTGAAGATTTGGTAGCTGGTTTGGCTTGGCCGATTGCTTTGCCGATTGGTTGGACAGTGGAATGGGAGCCTTCCCCGGCTAGTAATGACCCTGCCGACGCTAGTTGATTGTGTTTTTCTTTCCGCTGCAGTAAAACTCTGGATAAAGTTTGTATGTTGAACTTGAAAAGAACTCGAGTGGTACTTTCGACTTGTAATAATTGATTCCGACTGGTTAAGATAAAATATGTGGAATGTTGTATCCTCTGGACTTGCCTTCATGCGAGTTATGTGTATGCTTTGTTTCGATCAAAATATTAAGTGGTTGAATCAGGATCTACCCAACAGACTGTCGGATTAATCCGTTTGAAGTGCATGGTAACCAGGATGATGGTTAGTGCACTTGAGCCGGGTTAATTCGGGCGGTTCTTCCACAAGGCCGACAACTCCAGCTCTCCTCCCAAACTTCTCCTCAAGACACTCCATAACCTACTCTACAAAGTAGCTCTAAAAGAGTCCCCCAACTTCTTCTCTTTCTTCAAGTGGTGTGTGTTGAATGAGGGGGAGAGGGCTTCCTTTTATAGTCTCCCAGGGCATTTCCCTCCATCTTTAAGTATGGAAACCTTAGCCACAGCCTTGAGGAAGCATAGGGGGTACTCCACATCAAAGTGCATCTGGATGGGAACCATCTGGGATCGGCTGACCCCAGATGAGCCTCCCCAGGCTCTGCCTTCCCTTGGCTAGCTTGCAGGTGGGCCGTGGTGTTGATCCTTGGTGATTCGTGCCTTAGGGTGCCCATTTGGTCTGCTAGATGGGCCCTTGAATCCGTGTGCCTACCTCTGATTGGTTCGAGTTATGTTTCTTGGCCTCTTGGGTTGCTTTGCTTCAGGATGCGGGCCTTCCAATTCACGTGCTCGCAAAGAACGCTCTGAAATATACGTTTTCCTTTGTTTGAGCACAGTTTTCCTCTGTGTGCAGACACGGTCTCCTGTAAATAGCAATTCACCAAAGCTTTCGGATGGGATGCCCTAGATGTCTAAAAGATTAAATAAAGATCCAAACCATGAAATCAGTCACAAATTAGCAAGAGAGGTAGGAAACAACCTATCAAATACACCTTGCAGGCAAATGAATTTGTGTTCATGCATAAACAATTGAACCCGCGCAATCAAACTCTTGTATCTTTCAAAATTGATCACATTTGAACCTGTAATTTTAATGGCACCTTTATCATAACAAGAACAACAAAAGTCTAGTTGAACTCATAGGCTAACACTGTAAAAATTCACATGAAATGACGTGTCATCTAAATGCTTGTTTTCAGAATTTTAAAATAACTTTCAAACCATAGCTTAAATGAACTTTGGGCTAAAACAAAAGTTGTAGATTTTCATGTTCCCTACAACTTTCCTGTTTAGAGTTTTTCAAGTTCCTATTTGAAATTTTAAGAAAATTCAATTTTAAGGGCTGCTCAGCCCTTTCTCTTCCCGCCGGCAGGGCATCCCTGCCCGGTGAGCCGCGCCGAGGCGCGAAACCCAAATAGGGCTGACTAGCCACCGACCGAGCCTGCAACAGGCGATTTGCCCCTCCCCGTATCCCGCCCAAGCCTGCCCGTGCGCACTACATGGCCAGCGATTCCCGACGATCGAGCCACGACGCGCCGACGGAGCCGCGCCCTTGCCGTGACCCTGTCCCGGCTACGCCCCCTCCCCTCCTCCGCTGTGTCGCGTCCAGCTCCTCCGCCATATTCCCTCCCGCGTCTAGAAAAGCCACCCCGGGGCACCTCAGTTCGTCGCCCCAACCTCCAACTTCGGCAGGTCACCCCCTGTGCGTGGACGCGTCAATCCACCCCCACATTGCCCAAAACAACCCTTCCCCCACCTTCTCCGCCTCACCCTGAGGCTACCAAACCGTTCCCCGCGCCACCTTCCTCACCGGATCGTCGCCCCCGCCATCTGCCCCGCCGCCGGCGCTGCGCCACCGTTGGCAAGCCGCCTCGGTCTATCCCTTCCCCACCCAAGACCTCAAACCGGTGCGGTTTATCTCTCTCTTGCATCTCCCACCGTCACACTGCACCACCGGCCATCATAGTCGCCGGATTTTGGCCGGCAGTAGACGTTTCCCTTTACCAAGGACCTATCTGTGTTGATTTAAATCTTCTGAGAAGTTTTCTGTAAACGTCAAGGACTCATGTGTAAACCTGGAACAAGAACTCAAAAACCAATCTGTTAACTTTGAAGATGCATAACAACTCACAGAAAAATCCTAAAAGTACAAGCTAAGATGTTCTGGAATCCTTAAGTGTAGATCTACAACTTTGTAACAGGACTTTGGATCTGTTCCCACATGTTTTTAGATGTGGATTTAAATCAAGTTTAAATGGATTTTATTTGTTCCAAGAGATTCAAGAAAGAACTGCTCTTGAAACTTGGATGGTAGCTTCCGAACTAGGAGTGAAGTCTCTCATAAAAATTTCATGCTCTAAATCCAAGCACAACCAGGTTTCGAGTGCTTTTATCATCATCTAGATTGCTTTTAATCTAAAAATGTTAACCTCTGGTTCTTGCTTAGGAAAGATCCACCAAAATGTGGAGTAAACTACTCATTCGAGTAGGTTTGGTCAATAAGGAGTTGAACACCAGTTCTTGCATGGTTTGTTCTATGCAAAACAAATCTTGAATCTAGCAGTAGTCATGTAATAAGCTTTTCATGTTAACCTGCTGATTAAAAAATGTCTAAAACTTTTAGAGTAAGGTTGTAAATAAGTAACAAGCTCTACCTAAGAATCTCAACTCAGGGGCTACCACTACGAGTGGTTTTTCAACCCAGAAGCTAACCCTGAGAGTAGTTTGGGTCAACCAATGCTCCCTGTTAAAAATGGCCGAGCAACATGCACAACCACCCGCTCACTTAATGAAGTTAGTCAATGCAGATAAATACTAGACAAATGAGTGCCCAGGAAAAAGAAAATAAAGTACTTGACTACTTAACTTAAGATTTGACTACTTTATAAAGCAATCTTGTACCAAGTAAAACCACTCATACTTGTGCTTTCATATAGACTCGACTTCTCTCGCCGACGGGATCTACTCTCTGGTGCCCGAGTCCGAGAGTGAGCAGCACGAAGCTCAGGTGAATCTAACAGCAGTCACTGTGTTGACGCCAGATTTTGACACGTGTTAAATTGGCGTCGCGAAAAGAAGGTCGGCCGATGTGGCAGATCTAAAGGCTACGGTAAGGAATCGGCCGATTGAGGTGACAGTTGAAAATCGGCCGATTGGTGATACAGCATGCGCCAACAGGATGGGACTATTTCGGAGGGTCCTGGTCAAAAGTTGGTCAACAGGGCAACGCTAAGTCGGTCAAGGAGCAATTGAAAAGAATCCTGATTGGATTAGGGGACGGCAGCGGAAGATTCTGCGGGAGTCCGTTTCCTTTAAAAGTTATTATAGATATAGTAGTTTTTCTGTTTTTTAAATAAGGTTGTAACAAGTCGTGATCGACCAGGAGTCCTAGTTTTACGATATAAATAGGAGTCGTCAGGGTCTTGCAAAGGAATCAACACATCAATCAACAACAATACTTCTACTTTTTCAGCAATTTACTTTCAAGTCGGCGACTTTGCCAATACTTTTCTTCTTTCACGAGTTCATACGGATTGGCAGGGCTGCATCAACTTGATCTCCGGCCAATTGGTAGGTTCCGCTTATCGAGTAATATCCGAGCTTTAACTACTGGCGCATCGCTGTGGTTTCATTTGGATTTATTCACCAGTTATCGATATTTACTAGAATTGCAAGTTTTACCTGTTATTCTAGTATTATCATCACTTATCCAGCTTGAGATCAGAGTAATCGGCTTCGTCGTCGTTCTTCTTCGATTTATCATCTCACAGCCGATTAGATCTATTTCAAGTGTTGTCTCTGTAGTAATTGTTTAGATCGCTCCAGCAGTTTTCTTTACAATTACTACACGATTATCGGCTGATCCATAGCCGATCATCTCTACAGCAAATCGGCCAATTCGCCGCCGACGCGCTCCTCAGGACAGATCGGAACTCGAGCCGATCAGAGCGCCTGGAATTTAATACTTTATTTCCTTGTCAATCAACAGGTCAGATTGACTGGCACGCCGCGCGAACCGCACCAGGGCGATAACCCGAACATGAGCTAAGCAGATTCTCCCGGGTCGTGTGTCCGATGCTGAAGACCATCGGTCGATTCCTGTCTGGCCGATTTTAGCGCCAACACACTTTTGGCACGCCCGGTGGGACCAATCCAAGATCTGATATGTCGAAGAACGTAGAAATCTCCGATACCAACATCATTGAGGTCATAGAAGCGGATCTCAAGGATGACCAGAGGGAAGAATTAGCTAAACATCTAGAAGATTACAAGAAGATGTACCTTCAGTCGTTCAGTCGTACGAGAAGCGGGGAGGCTGTCAAGAAGGCTCCTATTCCAGTTCCCTGCCACATCACCATCGCTGAAGACTCGGGCGAGATGTCCCATATGATCCAATAGTCCGTCTACCAAGCATTCATTGATCAATCCTCGGTGATGACCAATACGGTGTATAATGCCGTCGTCAGTTCTCTAGCCAGCGGAGCAGTCCAAGGTTATCAGGGACCAGCGTATGCCCCGCCAATCACGCTGCCAGCTAGAAGCTCACCATGCACATCCCAATCGGCTCCTCAGCCGATATTAACGCAACGCGAGGGATACAACACTCCGTTGCCTCCAGCGTCTCCAAGGTACAGCGGTGCACCATGTTTCCCGTCACAGACACCGTTGCAACCTATCCAGGTTGTTTCTGTACAATCGCTGCCTACAAGCTCAGTACCCTGGGGGATATCGGCGACAACGGCTTTCCCCGATCCATCAACCGGGCATGGAAGCTATCCAACCCAGGTGACTCACCAATCGGCCGTCCGGCCGACGGTCCCTCAGTATCAGCCGATCTCATCAGAAATCGGCAGGGGGGCAAGCGCTGTAGAAGCATTCAGAGGCGCAGCGCCAATGATGACATATGATGGGGCAGCGAATTCACTTCGCCATCAACTATCAGCTGCTCAGCAGAATTCGCTGCATGCTTCGATGGTGAGGAGGAAATCGGCCTGGCAGAATGGGTGAAAGGGAAAAAACCGATATCATGCCCTTTCGGAAAGAAAGAGCCAGAGACATTCGGCTTTGACACAACAAAGGCCGATAAAATTTTTGATTTATTGCTCCAGGAGGGACAGATTAAACTATCTCAACATCACACTATCCCTTCGGCCGACCAACTCAAGAAGATGAAATACTGCAAGTGGCACAACGCCACGTCTCATGATACGAATGAATGCAAAGTCTTCCGTCAGCAGATACAATCGGCCATCGAACAGGGGAAGCTTAAATTTGAAACCCCAGCTAAATCGGCAAAGCCGATGAAGATAGATCAGCATCCCTTCCCAGCCAACATGGTTGACACTGGAGGAAATTCACGCCAAACCAAGGTGCTGACGTCAGAATCGGCAAGAAGGGGCAGCGCCATCGATCCCAGGAGGCAGATCACGACGAAAGAAATCAAAAGGAGTAGGCGGGGGCCAGAACGATCACGCAAACCCGTCACCTCCCAGTTCTTGCTCAGCAAATATCGGCAGCAGCAAGAACAATCAAGATACCATGAAGAAATGATACGCTGGCATGAAGATCACTGGCAATGTCCGTTCTTCATCCATTGCTGGGAGAACGACATCAGATTGCCATCTACCGATAACTGTCCGGAGTGTAATGGATCGAGTTTCAACGATCGCCCGAGGCCACACTCTAGGGATAGAGGATCAGAGCCGATCAGCAGAAATCAGCGCGGACGAGAGGAACAGCGCGTTTCGGTGCATGATCGGCTGGGGGGCAGAGTTGACCAGTACCACCGGTCAAAAGGCAGGATCAACCAACAAGATGGACTGGGGGGCAGAATCAGCGTGCACGATCGGCTAGAAGAGATGGCTGATAATAGGGTGTCAGATGAAAATCCCCTAGGAAGAGAACCAGATTGGGAACACGCCAGATCATCGGCCAAACCAGTAAATCCCAGGTGGTGTCCCGATGGCCTATCCAGATCCCAGAAATGGAGGATCCAACACCTACGCCAGTGGGAGCATCAAGAAGAAGAACAGAGGTAGGTGCCAGAGAAAAGAAATGTTAAGTCTCGGGTGTGGCGTCCAAAGAAAAACGATCAGGAAGCAAACAATCAAGAATCGCAGCCGAAATCAACATGGTGTTCATATTGCCGATGGAATTCATGGCGCCTGACGATCGAGACAAAGCAACAAGAATGGAAGAACAAATGGCACAACTGGTGTTAGAGCCGATGACGGCTACTTTTGAGAAACCAGAAGAAGAAAAATGGCAACATCTTAAAGCGCTGTTTCTCAAAGGCTATGTTGACGGACGACCCGTCACCAGATTACTAGTAGATGGAGGTGCCGCAGTTAACATCATGCCGTATGCCATGTTCCGCAAGCTAGGCAAGGGCGATGAAGACCTCACTAAGACGGACATGATGCTGAAGGATTTCGAAGGCAACATGTCTCCCGCCCGTGGAGCGCTCTGCGTCGACCTCACCATCGGCAGTAAGACCCTTCCTACCACTTTTTTCGTTATTGATGGCAAGGGATCCTACAACATGCTACTTGGTCGCGACTGGATACATGCAAACTGTTGTGTCCCATCTACAATGCATCAATGCCTCATGCAATGGGTCAGCGATAGCACAGAGATAGTCACTGCCGATTCCGCCTACAGCGTTGCAGCGGCCGACACGCAACAGTGGAGCTGCGAGCACGTCAAATGTATATCTGGCAGGACTTGGGACACTAACTTCCTGAAAGTGTCCGATTTCGGTCTACAGCCGATCCAAGCAGTCGGCTCTGAAGATTCAGAATAGATGGATCAGCTCGTCCGAGAAGACGGGAAGCTTGGGCATGGATTTACATCGGCCGATTTATTGGAGATGGTAGATTTGGGAGATAGCAGCAAATCAAGGCCGACGTATATTAGTGCTAATTTGGATCCTGAGTATAAGTGTAAACTGATAAATTTATTAAAAGAGTTCAAGGATTGTTTTGCTTGGGAATATCATGAGATGCCAGGTCTAGACCGGTCCATTGTTGAACACCGGTTACCTATAAAATCAGGATATCGGCCATATCAGCAACCTGCACGACGGTGTAACCCCAAGATTCTACCTGATATAAAGGCCGAAATTACAAAGTTAATTGAAGCCGGATTTATTCGGCAGTGCCGCTACGCCGAATGGATTTCTAATATTGTGCCCGTATACAAGAAGAATGGAAAGTTACGCGTGTGCATCGATTTCAGGAACTTAAATCAGGCTACGCCAATGGATAGATATCCGATGCCAACGGCCGATATCTTGATAGATGCTGCCGCAGGACACAAAGTCATAAGTTCATGGATGGGAATGCAGGGTACAATCAGATATTAATGGCCGAAGAAGATATCTCGAAAACGGCTTTCAGGTGTCCAGGTCATCTTGGTTTATTCGAATGGGTTGTGATGACCTTTGGGTTGATGAACGCCGGTGCTATGTATCAGCGGGCCATGAATTACATCTTCCATAAGCTCATTGGTACATCGGTGGAAATTTATATAGATGACGTCGTGGTCAAGTCAAAAGGTCACCAAGAACATCTGGCCGATTTACAAGAAGTACTGGAGTATACAAGGAAGCATAGGTTGAAGATGAACCCAAACAAGTGTGCATTTGGTGTATCGGCTGGGCAATTCTTAGGATTCATGGTTCATGAGCACGGGATAGAAGTCAACCGCAAGACTATAGAGGCCATCAACAAAGTTGTGGCCCCACAAAATAAAACTGAGCTACAGTCCCTCATCGGCAAGGTCAATTTTATCAGAAGATTCATATCCAACCTGTCAGGACGTATTCAGGCTTTTACTCCTCTATTGAAATTAAAGCCCGACCAGGAATTCATATGGGGAGAAGAACAACACAAAGCATTGGAAGATATCAAGCAACATCTAGTTTCACCTCCGGTGTTGGTCCCACCATAGCCTGGTAAGCCGTTCAAATTATATTTATCGGCTGATGAACAGGCTATTGGATCGGCGTTGGTACAGGAGTTTGAAGGAAAAGAACGAGTGGTATATTACGTCAGTAGAAGACTCCTAGACGCCGAAACAATATATTCCCCGGTGGAGCGGGTGTGCTTGTGTTTATACTTTTCGTGTACCAAGCTCAGGCACTATTTGCTATCGGCAGAATGCATAGTTGTATGCAAGGATGATGTGGTGAAGTATATGCTATCATTGCCGATTTTGAAAGGGCGAATTGGAAAATGGATCCTGGCTCTGTCAGAATTCGACTTAAGGTACGAATCGGCCAAAGCTATCAAAGGTCAAGTAATGGCCGATTTCGTAGCTCAGCATTGTGGACCAGAAATTGCCGCCGTTGAACCATTTCCATGGACTCTATATTTTGATGGTTCTTCGTGTGGGGTCGGATCAGGAATCGGCATTGTTCTTGTGTCACCTCAGGGGGCAAGTTATAATTTCTCTCTGCCGATAGAAGCTTCCGCAACTAATAATCAGGCAGAATATCGAGCCGTTCTGAAGGGTATACAATTATTAAGGGAAGTCAAAGCTGATGCAGTCGAAATTTTTGGAGATTCCATGCTCATTGTGGATCAATTAACGGGGCGATCTGAGTGCAAGGATGATATCTTGAAGGTTTATTATGAAGATTGCCTTCAGCTTTTAAAAGAGTTCAAGTCTGCAATAATTGAGCATATCCCCAGAAATTATAATGAAGAGGCCAACAGGCTAGCCCAACATGCCTCCGGGTATCAGCCGATTCAGGGAGCGATGATGCTAGAGCTCGCGGCCGATGACTGGCGAAAGGAAATCGCCGATTACTTGAAAGATCCATCCCAAAAAGTGGATCGGCGAATACGTTTTCAAGCTACAAAATATGTGTTGCTTGAGGATGATTTATTTTATCGGACGATTGATGGTGTTCTTCTCAAATGCCTGGGAACAGAAGAGGCAAAGGTTCTGATGGGAGAAATCCATGAAGGCGCATGTGGAGCTCATCAATCGGCTCACAAAATGAAATGGATGATCCGGAACAATGGGTATTATTGGCCAACTATTCTTGAGGATTGTTTCAAGTATTACAAAGGATGCCAAGACTGTCAGAGGTTTGGCAATGTACAGCGCGCGCCAGCATCGGCTATGAATCCAATAATTAAGCCATGGCCATTCAGAGGTTGGGGAATAGATCTCATCGGACAAATTCATCCTCCATCGAGCAAAGGGCATAAGTTCATATTGGTAGCCACGGATTATTTTACTAAGTGGGTGGAAGCAGTTCCTTTAAGGAACGTGACGTCGGCCGATATGATTGAATTTGTTAAAAGCCATATTATCTATCGATTTGGTATTCCTCAAACCATCACAACTGACCAAGGAACAATGTTTACTTCTGGAGAATTCGGAGAGTTTGCCGCCGATATGGGGATTAAATTATTAAATTCTTCTCCATTCTATGCTCAAGCCAATGGCCAAGCAAAATTGTCCAATAAAGGGACAATCAAACTAATCAAGAGGAAGATAGAAGAACAATCCAAAAAGTGGCATATGTCTTTGGCTGAATCTTTATGGGCTTATAGGATGGCTTGTCATGGAACCACTAAGATATCCCCTTATCAGCTGGTTTATGGTCATGAGGCAGTCTTGCCTTGGGAGATAAGGATAGGGTCAAGACGTATATCGTTTCAAGATCAGTTAACGGCCGATGACTATTCCTTCCTCATGAAGAACGAACTTGATGATTCGACAGGTTTAAGGTTAAGAGCCCTGATTAGTGTAGAAGAAAACAAGAAAAGGGTGGCCAGATGGTATGACAAAAAGGTCAAAGTTAAACGATTCTCTCAGGGAGATTTGGTGTGGAAGTTGGTGCTGCCGATAGGGTCCAAAGATCCCAAATTCGGTAAATGGTCACCTACTTGGGAAGGGCCGTACAGAATCGGCCGATGTGCCCCTGGAAATGCATATATTCTGGAAACAATTGAAGGGGAGGAATTCCTAAGAGCTTTAAACGGACGATATCTGAAGAGGTACTATCCAAGCATTTGGGTAGATGCATAACTTGCAGTAAAATATATCCAGACAATATAGCCGATTTTTCATCAGTTTTCGTCTACATATCTGATGTAGAGATGACGTCGCCTGAAGAAAAAACATTGGGATTCATTTTGACTGGTTCATTATTGGATGAAAATGACAGAGTACATGGCCGACATGGTACAAGTCGCCCTTAGAATCAAAATACCGATACGTCTACTGATTACGCCTACGCTGGATTTCTCTCTCAACGCGACCCAGCTCTATCATAAGGCTGAGCCTTTTCTCCTTCGGGTCCTCTGCGGTGGCTCCAGTCTCAGCTTGGTTGCAAAGTTCTATCAGGAGGCGGGTCTTCTTCTCCTCCAAATCTTCCATGGCAACTTCGGTCTTAACTTTACAAGGAAGTGGAAGATTTTTTTTAGAAGATGGCTGCTTACGGACCAAAAAGTGAGCATCTATAAGGTCCCATTATTCTTGGACAACAGCGGGGACATGATCTCTAAGTTCCTCAGCATGAGCTCTTATCAGATCTTTGTCTGCCTGTGACAATGGTTCGTCTGAATGCATGATTTCAATCGCTCGTTCTAGACCAGGGCTGAGACGTTTTGGCTAAACAAGAGATAAAAGGGGTTACCCAACATCAGAGCGATTGAGATGCTTAGGGGAAAGGCAGAGGAGAGTTCATACCTGGTTGACAGAGGAAGAAGATGAAGAGGATGAATAAGACATATTGCCGTCCAGTTTGGGACAGTAAAGAGAGAAGGAGAAGATAAGTAATGCGTATGCCTCTGGAGATGGTGAAGGGTCTACTTATAAAGGATAGAGAGGTAGATGGACGGTGAGACATGTCCTATCGGAGTAAAAGCATATATAAATGCAAAGCTGACTAAAGAAACAGTTCAAGACCAAATCGGCGCAGTAACATTGAAGGAGCAATAAATGTGTACAGTATTCTTTACAACCCAAGAAAAGCATCTATGGCTACAATAGCTTGTCGTCTAATTTGATCGGCCGAGTCTAGTACTCTCTGGTCATCATCGGCCGATCCTGGAACTTCTGACACACGGCGACGAAGCCTTATCGTTTCATGGGCCAAGTACTGCCTCTCTTGCTTCAGCTCACTGATGATGGATGGGAGTTCTTGAAGTTTCTTTTCTTCAGCGGCTGTCTCTTTGGTTATCTGCTCCATCTCCTTGGCCAGCTCTGCTCTTCTCCGTTTGAGCCGATCTATCGCGCCGACGATGTCCGGACGGCAGCTTTCGAGGAAGTTGATCTTGTGGTGTACCTCCTGAGTCCGGTGCTTGTATGAATCGACCTCTTCCCGAGTTTTTGCCATCTGGGCATGATCGTCCATGTGGCGCAGCACCCTGGAAAACGGAATATGCATATGCTCTATATAGGCAGCATGCGCCAAGTTTTCTGATACTTCTTCCAGGATTCGACCCTTGATCTCGTTGAAAAGTCGTCGAATCGGCGAAGCATCTTCTACCAATCGGCCGATGTCGTCTTGAAGGAGGGTACGCATGCTTTCGAGCTTGGCGTGGACATCATCGGAGGTAGAGCTCGACGAAATTGGGTGTGAAGCAATTTCCTCATCATCAGGCAAGGAGACGGCAAAGGAGAAGATGCTGTTGTTAGGGGTGTCTTGCTCCTGTGAGGAAATAAAGAAAAGGATAGGCAAGCAGTAAAAGGGAATCGGCCAATTCTAACGGTAAGTTTGTTACCTCCTTAAAACGAATTTCTCTTGCCTGCGCCGGTGGAAGCATCTCCCTTGTCTCAGGGGCTGGTGCAGTTGGCTCGTCGGAAGAAGAGGATTCAACGATTATCAGTGCTCCGCCTGGACTAGCTTCCTAAAAAAAGACATAAAAGAAGATCCTGTGAGTATGCTATGGGAAATTGAAATAAGATGGTGTGAGAAATCTGTCATGCCTCTGTTGATCTTCCGGCCGATGTTTGTTGTGGGGTTATAGTCAGCGTACCCAAATCGGCCTGCATCAGGATCGGTTAAGTTCTCTGAAAATTAAGAGATCAAGGTAAGAGATCATTTACCTCGACGAGAGGAGCTGCTGGAGTTTTGGCTTCCACTTGGGACGTAGCCGATTGCTTCGGAGACTGCGGTGGAATAGCTTGTGCAGCCTGGCAGAGGAAGAGAGTTAATGTCAGTGGAAGATTTGAAGAATATATGAGATAAGTAAGATTACCTGAACAGCTTCTACTAATAACGATGCTGCAGCTGCCCCGACTTCGGCGGTGACTTGAGGATCGGCTATCTCGACAACCGGCAAAGGTAAAGGGATTGGAGTCTCAGCCGATGCCACCGCCATCTGGTCAGCCGATCCGATACGGGGGGTCTCGGCCGATGCCACTGCCATCTGGTCGGCCGATCCGATACGGGGAGTCTCAGCCGATGCTATCGCCGTCTGATCGGCCGATCCGATGCGGGCTCGCACTCGACGGCTGGTTATCTTCGAGGTTGGCCTTTTTGGTGCTCGTTTCAATCGGCCAGTAGAGATATCCTTGATAGTTGGAGCATGGAAGCCGATAAGTGGATATGGCGTGTATTGATGGTGACTATCTATCGGCCTGCCGCTTCGGCTCCGCATCGGAGGGACCTGGCTTTCAGACTGAGAAGATGAACGTGAGTTAATAACAAGATGACAATATGGAAAGAAATAGTATTGGAATCGGCTGGGAGAAAGGGCATACCGCTGCATTTGGGTCAATATTTTCTGGATCCATAATGTTGCGATAAATCGATGGAGATTTGCAGAAAAGGTATTGCTTCCATTCTGCCCACCATAATTTAAATTGCTGCGTGGCAAAAGAGGCAACTGACCAATTATTCAGATCAATAGTACTGGAATCTGGTACTAGATCGCATAGCCGACTGTAGTCAAGACTTGAAGTCAGCCCATCTCTGAATTTCGCTTGACCGGCGAAGTAGACCCGAATCGGTAGTTGGCCAAAACTCAGTTGCCTTGCTGCAGCCGATGGATTGTAGAACTCATAGGTAGGAGAGTCCTTTCCTGAGAAGAAATTGGCTGGCAGAATCCCTGGCTTGATCAAGATATCCATAAGCTCCCTGTCAAAAGTATGGGTGGAGAAGTTGTAGCTCATGGGTAATTCGAAAATCGGCTCCACTGCTTGATACGGATGCCAGCTGACGGTCTCTTCACTAAGGCCATTATAAAAGCATCTGAAGTACTCAGCTGTGCGGGTAGCAGTAAACTGGCAGCCGGGGAAGGCCGATGCCGCTTCTCCAAAAGATCTGCAATGACGTCGGACGGATGGATTCTCCTCTGACTCGATGTTAGGGAAAGTTTTGGTCTCTATCCGTTGCTGAGAGACCTTGCTCATGTATAAATTGAGCCAGAGGGTGATGAACCACCAGGGACCGCCAGGGTTTCCGATCAGCTCCCCCTTCGACAGCTTGGTGCCGATTTGATGCATCAGGTAATAGGCTGATCCCAGCAGATGTTTTCTAAGGGGGATGGCCGATCCTTGTGACTAAGCTTCCGCTAAAGCTTGGGTGTTTGAAGAGGGTCCAACTGCTCTGCCACAGAAAAAGTGCTTTTCTAGAAACATCATCAGAAAAGCAGTATGCTCCCTCTCTAAAACTGTCCCGGTCTTCATATTTTTGCTAATATACCCTTTCCACCCGCCGATTCCTTTGGTCTCTAGCCGATGTGATGGCTTGAACAGATAGTTGAAAGGGGTATCGGCGGAGGAGACATCGAGGCCGGTCAACAACAGAACATCGGCCAGAGTCGGGGTCATGGGTCCATGTCCGAAAAGGAATGCATTGAGTGCATCAGACCAAAAATAAGAAGCTGCCATGACCAGAGGTTCATTTCTTTCCATCTGAGACAAAGATAGGTCTATACACTGGCCGATTTTTTGTTCATCCCACTGAATCCTCCTAGACCTGGCTATCCTCTGGTACCATTCTCTCTAGTCGGGGGTTTCATTTGGCCAGGATTTAAAAGTGCCTACCCAGTGATCTAGGTTCATGGGTGACTGCTTGAATGGGATTCTATGAGTTTCTAGACTGATCAGGTCTGTTGGATCGGGGTTCCCCATAGGGCCCAAGCAGATGAGGTTAGGGGATTCTGAGAGTGGGATGGTGATTCGGTGCCTAAGTGCCTAAAAAGGGAGAAAAGGGGAAGAAACTGAGAAAAGATCCGGAAAGTACTGAAGCAGTAGAAAAACAAAAGGGGATAAATTTCAAGCATTTACCTCTAGGATGGAAATCATCGTCGCCGATGGGGCTGCCAGAGGAGCTGCCGATTGGGCCGCCGTCGCTGACGGGGTTGCCGATAGAGCTTCCGTGGATGGAGCGGTCGCCGATGGTGACGCCATTGGAGGATTGGAGCAGGTCGCGGATGAGATCGCCGGAAAGGGGGAAGCGCTTGGAGATCAAAGAGAGCTTGGAAGAAGACGAACAGTGGTTCGCTGGAAGAGAATGCTAAATTTGTGGGGAAAAGTAGGCGGAGAGGGCCAGTACTTAAGAAAAAATCGGGAGAGCAAGGGCAAAGATGGTATTCTTACCGCGCCGTCTACACGAATTCTAGGGGAGCAGTCGTTTCGCGCGCTCGGTCCAAGGAAATTGCAATCATTGTGCCGCGGAACGGAAGGAGATTTTTACTGCGCCCGTTTCGGAGGAAAGGATTAAAGAAAGAGTTTCGAAGGAAAAGTTATGTTTTACTCCAAAACTTGGGGGCATGTGTTGACGCCAGATTTTGAGATGTGTTAAATCAGCGTCGAGAAAAGAAGGTCGGCCGATGCGGCAGATCTATAGGCTACGGTAAGGAATCGGCCGATTGAGGTGACAGTTGGAAATCGGCCGATTGGTGATACAGCTTGCGCCAACAGGATGGGACTATTTCGGAGGGTCCTGGTCAAAAGTTGGTCAACAGGGCAACGCTAAGTCGGTCAAGGAGCAATTGAAAAGAATCCTGATTGGATTAGGGGATGGCGGCGGAAGATTCTGCGGGAGTCCGTTTCCTTTAAAAGTTATTATAGATATAGTAGTTTTCCTGTTTTTTAAATAAGATTGTAACAAGTCGTGATCGACCAGGAGTCCTAGTTTTAGGATATAAATAGGAGTCGTCAGGGTCTTGCAAAGGAATCAACACATCAATCAACAACAATACTTCTACTTTTCAGCAATTTACTTTCAAGTCGGCGATTATCGGCTCCAGCAGTTTTCTTTACAATTACTACACGATTATCGGCTGATCCATAGCCGATCATCTCTACAGCAAATCGGCCAATTCGCCGCCGACGCGCTCCTCAGGACAGATCGGAACTCCAGCCGATCGGAGCGCCTGGAATTTAATACTTTATTTCCTTGTCAATCAACAGGTCAGATTGACTGGCACGCCGCGCGAACCGCACCGGGGCGATAACCCGAACAGGAGCTAAGCAGATTCTCCTGTCTGGCCGATTTTAGCGCCAACACACTGAAGACCCGAACCAACGTTCGGAGGAGTCCCCGGCTAGTTTTTCACAAGAAGGCAAGCCCCGGTGCATGATCCTAGTTTTTAATTTATGCAACTGATGTTCCTTTTTGCCTGTGCATTTAAGTTCTTAGGAGTTGATTGGAACCCTAGCTGCATCATCCTAGGTACCTTTGTAATGACTACTAAAACAAGGAGATCGAGTAGATGCTATGCTAATAGGTACGGTAAAAGTCGAGTAGTTTCCTGCTACTCGCGAGAACTATAGGAGTTGATTGATTTACCACATACTGAACCTATAAGGTTGGCAGGCGGGGCTGTGGTAAAAGTACTCGTGGTTGAAGCCCCGTCTGAGTAGTGGAAAATGCTAAGGTCGGAGTGTGTGGTAGTGGTGGTTATGCTTTTGAAATTACTAACCACATGCCGAGAATCTGGTAATCGGTAAGCTTAAGTACTCAATTGAACCGGTGCATGGACAGTTGCCACCGTCTTGACGCTGTCCCATGGGCCCAATGGTGAGTGCAAGAAGGGTCATGTTCCGGCGTCATCCGTGGTTCATGGACTTCTTGTGCTCGAGGCCGGTGGCCCTGATCCATAAAACGGGGATAAAGGGGAAAATTTGCATGTGTGACTCTTGGAGTAACCACGTGACGTGTGTTTAGGTTTCCCTTGCAACGTTAAGAAATTCAATTCGAATCGTCTGTTTCTCGCGGTGATTGAGACTGCTTAATACTTCTGCCACATAGAGTAACAAGACGAACTTGGATATGATGAAACTTGTTGGATGATTAAATGTTTTCCACCATGTTTGATTAGAGATAGATGCTCACCAAGACTGGTTAAGTGAACTAGAACATTGAAAGCTAAAATATGAAAATAAGGACCTACTCTTTGTTGCTTTTTCAGCAGAAAGAAAACCCTAGAACCTTAGAGCCTTGCATGATTAGTAGTCGCTACTTCTATGCCACTACTCGGGTAACCCTTGCTGAGTATTAGAATACTCAGCCTTGCTTATGACAATGTTTTCAGGTATGTCTGTGGAAGAGATGGTAGCTGGTTTGTCTTGGCCAAGTGCTTTGCCGACTGGTTGGACAGTGGAATGGGATCCTTCCCCGCCTAGCAATGACTCTAACGACGCTAGTCTTTCTTTCCACTGCAGTAAAACTCTGAATAAAGTTTTTGTGTTGAACTTTCAAAAGTACTCGAGTGGTACTTTCATCTTGTAATAAATGTTTCCGACTGGTTAAGATATGAATCGGTGGAATGTTGTAATCTCTGGATTTGCCTTCGTGCGAGTTATATGTATGCTTGGTTTCGATCGAGATATTGAGTGGTTGCATCGGGATCTACCCCGACAGACTGTCGGATTAATCCGTTTGAAGTGCATGGTGGCCAGGTCATCTCCAAGGATGATGGTTAGTGCACTTGAGCCAGGTTAATTTGGGCAGTTCTGCCACAGCTGGTATGAGAACGAAAAGCATACACCAGAGTTTGCAACAAACCTTAAAAATGAGTTTTCTAAAACTTGACCACAAAACTACTATTCGAAAAATATGTTGGACTCGTTAAGGATTATATCTAGTTCGTAAAGCCCTTGGGAATAAGTATAGGTGGCGATATATATTACGATATCTATGAGAGTGGTCTGTAGAAACGCTAACCATGAGTACCACGAGTACAATAGGTTAAGAACGACGAGAGCTCGACTAGTTTTTATAGGGAGAGACGTGCTAAGTAAGCCACCGAATTAACTTCGTAAGGTCAAGTTGATGGCCACTGTGAAGTTGTGAGGACGGAAAGGACGTGCATGCTCCATATCTTTAAATTGAAATAAAGAAATTGAAGCAGAGTTAAACCCCTATCTCTAAGTTTTGGTGATTATTTGTCTTCGAATGAAGCAGAGGTTGACGGTCGAATTTGTAACTTAATGACCATCAACAACACCCCCACACTTAGCCCTTTGCTCGTCCTCGAGTAAAGGATGAGGAACTAAGGTGGACGCAACTCCTTTGAATGTAACCTGCATACAAGTTATTCCAAGTTTCTCCTGAACCTGTGAACTTTTTGAGTGTCTACCAAGCTTATCTTGGTGATTGAGGTTTGGAATGGTGCAGACATCAAGTCCCTCTGCCTTCCTTGCTTAGAAACTTGGGTTTTTACTTTTGAAACAAGAGATAGGTTTCCTCCTCAAATTGTTCCCTCGAATCTCTCTTTGTGTTTGAAACTTCTCACCAAGGCAAAGTGATGCCTTCTTTTTCTCCTACCGCTAATCAGGCTTATGTGGAGCTCAGATTAGGGATGAAGAGGCATACTTGCTTTTCATATATTGCTAAGTCAAAACTTGGATCCGAGAAGAAACAAGTCATACAATCTGATCAGGAAGTGCAAGTGTGCGGAAATTTTGTGGATTTTTGTATGAACTCCTCTTTTATCTTTGTCTAACTCTCTTCCCCCCTTTCTTTTTTGGATATGGGCTTTCTTTTCTTGGACTTGAATGTCCAAACCATGCTTTTGATCATGCTTTTATTTCTCCACCATTTTTTTTTCTTCTTTTGCATAGCCCATATCTTTCTTTCTTACTTGGGAGAGAGTCATATTCCGCATGGAGTCTTTATTTAAGAGATGGATGAATGACATGTTTTTGCGCAACTTCTAGTGTAGAAGTCAGCATATAAATTAGTGGAGTGTACGTGATCCTGATCATGAAAGCATGAAAATTTTCTAGCAAGGGTCATAGAGTTTGACAAAGCTCAAATCAAAGACAAGTAGCATGATCATAAGGTTTTTGCAAGGTGATCATTCTTTGGCTTTGGTAGGAATTTAACAACTGAGGAGCTGAGCTAGAGGGTTTTGAAAATCTTTTCATAAAAGATAACCCAAGTACTTTGCAAGGAAGAGTTTTGGTTCCCTTCAGCCAACCATATCATAAAAGTCAATCATTAGATAGCAAGGGTTCCCTATAAAAAAAATTTCACAAGCACAAGGTGAAAGTCTAGGAATAATGAGTATGCATGTTTATCATGAACTGTATGGAGTGATAGAGCCACTTTATAAATTTTATATTTGAACTTTTAGAGTCACAATTTTATTTGAACATGGAGGTGTGTGAGTTTGAAGTGCAAACCAGTGTGTTTGAAGGAAGCTTGGAGCCTTGTGGGCTTTGCCTTGGTTCGATCGAACCATGGGTTCGACCAACCCACAGGTGGGTCTTCAGACCCTGGGCTTCAGTGTGTTGCTTTCCACTGATCTGTGCACCATGTTTGTGGGGGATCTTTAATGAGTGTGCACTTGGTAAGTTCTAGAGATGTCCCCCACACTTATTCTTGTACCTATTTTTACTCAACAAAACAAGACACAAGTGGAGACGAAACTCTACCGGTTTGAATACCGCAGAGTTCATTTATTTTGTTGAACAGGCATTTGAAATGCTTAAATTCTTATTGCTAACATCGTTTATTTATGTTTACTCTTTTTATCATGGCAGATTTGGCATGATGGGTAACCTAGCAGGGTGGAAATATGGGAAAAGGATGCATGAGGTTTTGGGATACTTACGTAGTAGATCTTCCTCAACTCAGAACAAAATGCAGAGGTTGCATATGCAAAGAAGCTTTGCATTTGTTCTGCTGGTTCCTTGCATCTCTCTCCCTACGGGGCCAAGGAGCGTTTGTGGAAGTGTTGGAGTTTCCTGTGTATCGCCTCCTTCAGATTTTTTCATTTTTTATTCTCTGCAAAATGTTAGTGGACAATAACTACTCGAGGGACGCTGAAAATTTTGAAAGGATTTTATTGTTGGCCCCCAAAGTTAGTTGATCACATCCATGCTTAAGAAAAATCAATTTCAATGATTCAATTAGAATGGATCCCTAGATACTTGCCATCATTTTATTTCAAAAGGGTTTTTTTTCACCAAATTTTTATCTTTTCAGCATAACTCAAACAAGGCTGAGACAAAATCGCATGAACGTAAAAGGAAATTTTGACAATATACTCACGGTCCTCCTTGAAAGGTGATATGTGCCTTCTTTTTATGTTATGAAATTTTTTTTTTTTGGATGAAGCGTGTCCCGAGCCTTGGTTTATCTCCAGTATGAATTTGGCTTGAGATCTTACCCATCTGTTTTAAATCTTCCCTGCAGGCCTATGAAAGTATTGACTCTGACGGTTCATTAATCAAACTCGACACCATATCTTATTTGATTAAAGAAGGCTATTTTAACCTAAGCACCATGCTTAATTTAAAAAGCCTATGGATGCATCTAGCTGAAAGACATCCAAACCAGAGCATACGAAAATCAACAAGGCAAGCATGAACTTGGAAGATCAAGCTATGTTCAAAAGGAGATAAATATGAGTGAAGGATTGGTGAGCATTGGGTTACCTTGGCACGTACCTGAGTGTTACTAGCAGCGTATATGGACAGAAGTTTTGAAGTTGTTGCAGCAGTGGCATGGTCACATATGGTTGTCAATGACTCCTCCTTTTCGATGCAGGGTGAAGCGGAGGAAGGCACTCAGACCATGTCAACTCAGGCGAACAACAAGGCTAGGACATACACACGGCTAGTGTGTAGGAACCATGGGCCTTGGTGGCGTGATCCTTTGGCACAATGCTTTAGGATTGGAAGTGCAAAATACGTCTCCTTTCGTGCATGCGAGCAAGTGCCAATCAGAGTGGAGCAGCAAAGGCCTAGAAATGAAGAGGAGCATTCCTCTTGCTTTATGTGCATAGGAGGTGCTGGAGGAAAGCTACGCAAAGCTGGGAACGGATGAGGATTATGCCAAGGCTATGCAAGCGTAAGCGAGGGCAAGGCTGGGTGGAGTTAGGCGTCGAAATGATATAAATCAAGGTGCAATTCCATGGCTCGGAGGCACACTCATAGTGCGGCCTTTGATCAGTGTGGATCATGCTAGCTCACTCTCACTCTCTTTTTTTCTTTTTTTATTGTTTTTTCTTTTCTTTTTTTTGCTTTCTTTTTTTTCATGTTCTTTTTTTCATCTTCCCTTTTCTCTTTTTCTCTCTCTCTCTCTCTCTTTTATTCTGGAAGATAGAACCAACACCATCCTTGGTTGGATCCTATTGTGAGGTGCTCACCAATCTCCCCCACACATGGACTTTTGTGTCTCACGACACCAAAAATCAAGTGTGCGATGTCGATGTCTCCTTAATAGTGTGTTCCATCACCAAGTTGTACCACGTGTGCAGTTGGTGTAGTTCTCTTATTCTTGGCATCCTATGCCCTTCGTTCTTTTTAATCTCAACCCGAGATGGTTAGCGACCAAAAATACCCGAAGGTGCATACTATCCTAGAAACAAGTTCTTGCTTTTATTGAATAAAGTGAAACTTTATTGGAAAGGGAATTGAAAGTCCGGGCCATCTCCCGATAGTGCTTGTCTATGGTCAAAAGCTCGACCATGGGGTATCTTCCCATTGCAGCTACCATTGGCGATGTAGTTCCCACCTTCACCGCCATTTGTTGATCGTGCCATTAATGCTTAAGCTGCAAGGTTGGTGACATAGTGCATCCACAAAATTTACAATGCTTATGATAAACATATGCATCTACAACCATCCTTCTAAACATTTCTCTAGAGAGGGCCTCAAGGTGGTTGTAGCCCTTGAATGCATTCGTGGTGCAAACTGTGGCTGACTCTGGAGGGGTGCTATATGGGCATGGTCATGGTGATTCAAGGATAAGGATCCCATGCTCAATGACAAAAACCTTTTCTTCGGACTCCAGAGTCAGTGCCTCACTAGATTCCATGACCCATCGGTTCTCCATCTCAAGAGGTTCATCTTGGAAGATCATGGTCGTATCCCGATCATCATCGAGAACAACATAATGGAGGCCAGTGGGAAGAGGCTTAAACTCAATCGAGGATGATGAGGATAAAGCCTCGGATTTGGCGTGATCCTTTGGCACAATGCTTTAGGATTGGAAGCGCAAAATACGTCTCCTTTCGTGCATGCGAGCAAGTGCCAATCAGAGTGGAGCAGCAAAGGCCTAGAAATGAAGAGGAGCATTCCTCTTTCTTTATGTGCGTAGGAGATGCTGGAGGAAAGCTACGCAAAGCTGGGAACGGATGAGGATTATGCCAAGGCTATGCAAGCGTAAGCGAGGGCAAGGCTGGGTGGAGCCAGGCGTCGAAATGATATAAATCAAGGTGCAATTCCATGGCTCGGAGGCACACTCATAGTGCGGCCTTTGATCAGTGTGGATCATGCTAGCTCACTCTCACTTTCTTTTTTTCTTTTTTTATTGTTTTTTCTTTTCTTTTTTTTTTGCTTTCTTTTTTTCATGTTCTTTTTTTCATCTTCCCTTTTCTCTTTTTCTCTCTCTCTCTCTTTTATTCTGCAAGATAGAACCAACACCATCCTTGGTTGGATCCTATTGTGAGGTGCTCACCAATCTCCCCCACACTTGGACTTTTGTGTCTCACGACACCAAAAATCAAGTGTGCGATGTCGATGTCTCCTTAATAGTGTGTTCCATCACCAAGTTGTACCACGTGTGCAGTTGGTGTAGTTCTCATATTCTTGGCATCCTATGCCCTTCGTTCTTTTTAATCTCAACCCGAGATGGTTAGCGACCAAAAATACCCGAAGGTGCATACTATCCTAGAAACAAGTTCTTGCTTTTATTGAATAAAGTGAAACTTTATTGGAAAGGGAATTGAAAGTCCGGGCCATCTCCCGATAGTGCTTGTTTATGGTCAAAAGCTTGACCATGGGGTATCTTCCCATTGCAGCTACCATTGGCGATGTAGTTCCCACCTTCACCGCCATTTGTTGATCGTGCCATTAATGCTTAAGCTGCAAGGTTGGTGACATAGTGCATCCACAAAATTTACAATGCTTATGATATACATATGCATCTACAACCATCCTTCTAAACATTTCTCTAGAGAGGGCCTCAAGGTGGTTGTAGCCCTTGAATGCATTCGTGGTGCAAACCGTGGCTAACTCTGGAGGGGTGCTATATGGGCATGGTCGTGGTGATTCAAGGATAAGGATCCCATGCTCAACAACAAAAACCTTTTCTTCGGACTCCAGAGTCAGTGCCTCACTAGATTCCATGACCCATCGGTTCTCCATCTCAAGAGGTTCATCTTGGAAGATCATGGTCGTATCCCGATCATGATCGAGAACAACATATTGGAGGCCAGTGGGAAGAGGCATAAACTCAATCGAGGATGATGAGGATAAAGCCTCGGATTTGGCTTTTGAGGGACTCTCATGGCTCGACTTGGGTTCCTTTCTGCGGGGTTCGTTATGACTAGTACGGGAGGAAGAGTTTTCTTAGAGGCTATCTAAGAATTTCCTTCCTTCCGTCGGATTTTTATGAGCAAACGACCGTTCAGTAGCGATGTCGAGATCTAGGGCAGCGTCCATGTCTAAACACGAGCAAAAGATGTATAACGATACATCATAGGGTATAGACATGTCTGGGAGAGATGCCAAAAGGCATAACAACCTGACCCATGCTGCACCTATCGACTCCTTCTCTATTTGCTCGAAGTCGAGGATAAAGAGAGTTTATGCGATTTAGAAGACATAGCGAGTAACGAAAATCAACTTGAAGCTCTTCCCAATCACCATTCACACTCTATATTGTGTGTGTACCATTGCTCCTCCCTCTCCATGAGAGAAAATGGAAACAACTTCCACCTCAAGGATTCCTGTGTCATGCCTGGAATAACTTTGCACGAACACAGTTCCTCGAATTCTTGCAGATGGTTGTGGGGATCTTCATTGATAGCTACGGAGAAGGGTCTATTCCGAACCATGGCGCACGGAGATACCGTTGTAGTACTTCACTCGGAGAGTATTCAGGTATCGTATAATTCTCACGGAATGAAGGTGTAATGGTCTCTAGCTAGTTTATCCAGGAAAAGGAAGAGATAGGATGGTCCTAGGTAGTGTGGTTGACTAAGGATAGAGATACTTAAGAAAGATAAGTTTAGGTATTACTTGCTAGCTTCGGGTACCAGCTTACACCTGGTCTGCCAAGTGTATCCAGCTATTAGCTCTACGCCCAATCTGAACGTGGGGGAGTACGAACGACAGACAGGGCTGTCACCTACTCGGACAGAATGTGCGAAAGAGTAGCAAACAAAGGCGACTCCAAGCCTAGACACCACGTCTATGCTATCGATCACTACTTCTAACCCCGGCCAGACTCCGTCTTAAGACTCAAGTCCTTAGGCTAGAAGCAAATGTCCGAGGACGAACGACGATCCCGCAAGCGAAAGATAACTAGAACTTAACCTTGATAAGTACTCACCACCGTAGATGAACCCGGATACTTACTCAAAAGAGGCTCGTATCCGCCGAGGTAAGAGTAGACGGAGGCCGACAACTCCGGCTCTCCTCCCAAATTTCTCCTCCACACAGTCCCTAACCTACTCTACAAAGTAGATCTAAAAGGGTGGAGTCCCCCTACTTCTTCTCTTCTCCAGGTGGTGTGTGTTGAATGAGGGGAAGAGGGTCTCCTTTTATAGCCTCTAGGGCGGTTCCTACCATATTTAAGTACGGAAACCATACTCCACGTCAAAGTGCACCTAGACGGGAACCCATCAAGGTTCAGCCGACCCCAAGTGAGCCTCCCCAGGCTCTGCCTTCCTCTGGCTGGCTGGCAGGTGTCAGTCTTTTACTACCACGCCCACCAAGGGATACCCCCGAGTTGGTGAGTTTGTAGGTAGGGTGTCGCCGAGATCAGGAACTCGAAGGTGCAAGGAACACAAGACTTAGACAGGTTCGGGCGTAATACCCTACGTCTTGTGTGGTTTGTATTGCCTTAGGTGGTGATCGGGTGATCTCCTGTTTGGAGGGGGTCCCTGTCCTCCCTTATATAGCCTGGGGGCACAGGTATACATGGAAGTCCTAGTCGGCTACAAGCCCAGGAGTCCTACCCGAGTACTTCTCGTGTAATTTCCTACTGTGTCCGACTAGTTTCACTACTGTACGGGTAGTCCTACTACACTACGAGTAGTTACAACAGATGTAGGGCGTGGGCCATGTCCCATCCCGTATCTTAGGAAAAGTACGCCATGTGCACAATCCCGTGTGCCCGAGTCTGACAGCAGGTGAGCCCTGGTGTTGATCCTTGGTGATTCGTGCCATGGCACACCCATTTGGTCTACCAAATGGGCCCTTGAATCTGTGTGCCTGCCTCTAATTGGTTAGAGCTATGTTTCTTGGCCTCTTGGGTTGATTTTCTTTAGGATGCGAGCCCTACAATTCACGTGCTCGCATAGAATGCTCTGAAATATACTTTTTCCTCTGTATGCAAACACGGTTTTCCTCTGTATGCAAACACGGTTTCCTCTATATGCAAGCACGGTTTTCCTCTGTATGCAAACACGGTTTCCTATAAATAACGATTCACCAAAGCTTGTGGAAATGGTTAGAGTTAAACCCCTATCTCTAAGTTTTGGTGATTATTTATCTTTGAATGAAGCAAAGGTTGACGGTCCGATTTGTAACTTAATGACCGTCAACAGACCTTCTCCAATATGGTTCTTACTTCAGCAACTGTCTTGAACATGACGGATCCCTCAGAGGCGACATTCATGAAATGTGTGCTCTCTGGGTTGAGACCACTAACAAAGTGTTGTATTAGCATCTCTTCCGAAATACCATGTGGTGGCCCGGAATCTGCCATCAGCATGAATCTTGCCCACGATGTTCCAAGTGATTCTTCGCCTTGCTTGAATGTGAGCAGTTAAATGCGAAGCTGGATCACTTTGTCAACAGGAAAGAAGAATAAGCAAAACTCATCCTTCAGTTTGATCCAATCTCTTCCAACTCTCCCTGCCTTCCGGTTGTACCAAACTTCTGCTTCTCCCGCCAGAGAGAATGGGAAGAGCTTCCACCGTAGGGTGTTTTGATTCATACCGGGTATGGTCAACATTGAGCAACTTTCCTCGAATTCCTGCAGGTGAGCATAGGGACTTTCATCCTTTCTACCAGAAAAGGACTATGCGCGAACCATGGCTATGAGATTGGGACAGATCTCATAACCATCAAATAGTATGGGGCGGCAAGATGGAGGCGGTTCCAAATACTCGCGAGATGGAACGCCCGGATAACTAGGAGAAAACTCCATGTGGGTTGTGGAAATGTGCAGAGAGTGTACAGCTGAAAAAGCTCTAAAACAAGTGTTGCTACAATCCCCCGGCAACAGCACCAGAAAGCTTGTTGGCACTCCTTAGCCTATACGAACTAATCCACAAGCGTACGGGTACCGATGTAGCTTTCACCAGGGAGTTTACCTGGGATATCAAATTCAAAGAACGGTAAGCGTGACCAGACCTAGATCTATTCAACCGGACCCACCAGGGGAGAAGAGGTAAGAGTGCAGAGGGTCTAACTTCAGATAGCCGACTCGTTACCCAGATAACTTGCTGCTTACTAACTTGATCTGCTTCGGCGGCTGGAAGAGGAAGCACTTCAGAAAGGGATAAGAGGGGTGTCCACGGCAACCTGCAACTACTACTATGAAAGCACCCAAATGTGGTGGACTACGAGGGACGGACAGGGCTGTCACCACCTGCCGACTACCACACTGTTCCGTGGGGTGGAACACAACCCAAGGTAACTAACCAAGCCTTGGCACCACGCCTAAGGCAGACACCACGTCTGCACTCGGTGTTAGGATTTCTCTTGAGGCCTTCAAGAGAAATCCTATTCAACCTAGGGAACTGACTTGAGCCCCCTAGTCCAGGCGAGAAAACCCGCAAGGTAAGTTCCCTATAAAAAGATAGAAAACAGAATCTAAGCTAGAGGAAAGAGCTTCTGCACACAAGTTGGATAACTTGGAAAGATAAATAAATGCTGAAAGTAAAGCTGACTTGAAAAGATAAAGAAGATAACTTATATTGATAACTTGTCAAAGGGAAAGATACAAGATCTATACCAGACTTCCGTTGACGACTCTGGAATCCCAAGAAAAGCTTGACTCGGGATGAGAGAGAAGAGAAAACCTAACTCCAGAAAGTGAAAGAGAGAAGAGAACTCCTTGGTGTGTCTTTTACAAGCTGAGGTGCCCATCTATTTATTGGAGGTCGGTGGATGAAGTCACTTAAGCAGTTACGGCGGTTGCCTCAGTCCTAAGCCGGCCGGCCTCATCCAGGCCGGCCGGCCTGGGATTGTGGCAACGTGGCACCGACTTTCTCCTGGATGGCCCTGTTGCTCTCCTGGTGTTGGTGGAAGCTGCACCTCACATGTTTGCCCGAGTCTTGCATGCAAGTGGGCCCATCAATCCATGAGTGAAGCCTTTCGGGTCATTAGATCAAACCAACTTCAAGTGCATGGCTCAGGATCAAGGTAAGTGTGTTTCCTCGCTCTTGGATTGATGACATGGCATATGGGTCCAGTGCCAGGCCGGTCGGCCTGGGATTTTTCCCAATTTGCCTCATTTTTTGTACACTTGTTCCTACATTCACAACTCATCCAAAACTTGTGGAACTTTATTAGTTTAAATAAAATATGTATGGAACATGGTGCAAAGCTCTGATTTATTGCCGAGAAGTTGACGGACAAATTGTGTTTTAATGGCCGTCAACACACCCCCAAGCTTAAACTCTTGCTCATCCTCGAGCAAGGCTAATACTTAGGCTCGGCAGATCAGGTGTTGCGTCGATGTTCACACCCTACAGGTACCTTGTGCACAACATATTACTCTAACCCGTATGTACTTTGAATAAGTTGGCTCGTACCTTGGTTTTGGAGTGTGGGGCTTATTTGCCTTTCATCCCTTGTCTTGAGCGGTTGAAAGACTGAACAGTTCCCACCGGAGTTTCCTACTTCCTGTTCAGGTTCCTTTCTCGGATTTTTTTTGCAAGTTTTTCAAAACAGGTTCAAGATTCCCCAATGGTGCTCTCAAGATCCTTCAAGGTGTATAGTCCTCACCATGGTCGGAGTTTGACCATCTTCTTCCTACTCTAAGGCTGATATGTGGAGTTTCATGGGTATGAAGAGTGTGACATACCTTGGTTGTGTGGCAGAATCGCACGAATTAACCCGGCTCAAGTGCACTAACCATCATCCTTGAAAATGAACTTGCCACCATGCACTTCAAACGGATTAATCCGACAGTTTGTCTGGTAGATCCCGATACAACCACTCAATATCTCGATCGAAACCAAACATACACATAACTCGCATGAAGGTTTTATAAGCTCAAATCGGACATTAATTATTACAAGTCGAAAAGTACCACTCGAGTACTTTTCAACTTCAACATAAAACTTCATTCAGATGTTTTACTGCAGCGGAAAGAAAAACACGATCAACTAGTGTCGGCAGAGTCATTGCTAGACGGGTAAGGCTCCCATTCCACTGTCCAACCAGTCGGCAAAGCACTCGGCCAAGCCAAACCAGCTACCGAATCTTCAATGGACGTACCTGAAAGCATAGCCATGACCCCTCTTGCACTCACCATTGGGCCCATGGGACAGTGTCAAGACGGTGGAAGCTGTCCATGCACCGGTTCAATCGAGTACTTGAGCTTACCGATTACCATATTCTCGGCATGTGGTTAGTACTTTCAAAAGCTTAACCACCACTACCACACATTGAGACCTTAGCATGTTTCACTACTCAGACGGGGCTTCAATCACACGTACTTTACCCTAGCCCCGCCTCCCAACCTTATAGTCGCAGTATGCGGTAAATCAATCAACTCCTATTGTTCTCGCGAGTAGTAGGAAACTACTCGACGTACCTATTAGCATAGCATCTACTCGATCTTCCTATTCTAGTAGTCATTACAAAGGTACCTAGGATCATGCAGCTAGGATTCCAATCAACTCCTATGAAAAGGCACAATAGTTGCATAATTTAAAAACTGGGATCATGCACTGGGGCTTGCCTTCTTGTGAAAATCTAGCCGGGGACTCCTCCGAACGTTGGTCTGGGTCTTCAGCGACTGCTGCTAGATTACCCTGAGCTTCTTGCTGCTCACTCTCGGACTCAGGCACCAGATTGTAGATCCCGTCGGTGAGAGTAGTCGAGTCTATATGAATGCACATGTATGAGTGGTTTTATTGGTACAAGATTTCATTATAAAGTAGTCAAAACTTAAGTTAAGTAGTCGAGTACTTTATTTTCTTTTTCCTAGGCAGCCATTTATCAAGTACTTAACTCTATTAACTGATTTCATTAAGCGAGCGGGTGGTTTTGCATGTTGTACGGTTATTTTTAACTGGGAGCATGGGTTGACCCAAACTACTCGCAGGGGTAGTTTCTGGGTTGCAGAACTACTCGTAAAAGTAGCTCCTGAGTTGGGATTTTTATGTAGAGTTTGTTACTTAAGCATAACCTTACTGTAAAAGCTTCAGCCATTTTTATTCACAGGTTACTCATGAAAAAGCTTATTAAAACAATTATTTTTATGATTAAGATCTACTTGCACAGAACAACCATGCAAGAAACTGGTGTTCCACATTTTACTGAACAAATCTACTTGCATGAGTAGTTTACTTCACATTGTTGTAGATTTTTCTTGTGCAAGAAACAGAGGTTACCAGTTTAGATCTAAAAGGGATTTAGCCTACAACAAAAGCACTCGAACCACTAGTTGTGCTTGGATTTAGGGCATGAAATTTTTATAACAGATTAAGCTTTTAGCACTGAAGCTACCATCAACATTTCATGAGCAGTTCTTTCTTGAATCTCTTGGAACAATTAAAATCCATTTAAACTTGATTTAAATCCACATCTAAAAACATGTGCAAACAGATCCAAATTTCTGCTACAAAGCTGTAGATCTATACTTAAGGATTCCAGAACATCATAGCTTGTATTTATAGGATTTTTCTGTGACTTGCTATGCATCCAAAGTTCCTGAGGGGGAGAGAGAGATTTTGTGGGCCAGTTGGAGATCTTCCGGTTGCTGGCAGGACCACATGACCGGTGGGCTCGTTTGCTCCGGTTTGCTGGCCTGCCGGCGATGGGACAAGACAGGGGAGGAGAGAGGAGGGAGAAGATGGGACTGCTGTGTGAAAAACAAAACAGCAGGAGTCTGGGTGGAAAAAGATGTTAAAACTCATCCTTCTAGAGGTCAAAAAAAAATATTTGAATACCAATTTTGTTCAACTTTTCAAGATAAACATTTTCTCTTTTATGACCATCTTCATTTGAGCAGTGCATAAAAAAAGTATTTTGAATTCCCGAAAATAGGTATTTAAATAACACGTCATTCCATGTGGATTTTTTGCACTATTAGCCTTTGAGTTCAACTAGACTTTTGTTGCTCCTATTATGACAGACGTGCCATTAAATTTTCAGAGCCAATTGTTATCAATTTTGAAAGTTACAAGGGTTTGCTTTTACGGGTTCAAATGTTTTATGCATATGTACCTATACACATATTCATTTGGCTGCAAGGTATAATTGATAGCTGGTTTCATATTTTTCTTGTTCTTTTGTGACTAGTTTTCAAGGTTTGGATCTTTGCTTAATATTTTAGATACCTTGGGTGTCACAGCCAACCCCCCTTAAAAACAATCTCGTCCTGAGATTCGGATAAAAACTAAGCGCGGAAAGTATGTACCTTGGATGGAACTAAGAAACCAAGGAAACTTTTGATTAAGATAACTTTCTGTCTCCCATGTGGCTTCTTCTTCAGTGTGATGGTTCCACTGGATTTTATACATTTTAACCACCGCTCTTCGGGTACTTCTTTCCTTCTGGTCCAGGATTTTTATGGGTTGCTCCTCAGAAGAGAGATCTGGCTCTACCATGATTTCTTGTTGTTCCACAATTTCGGTAGGAATCCTGACGTGATGAATGGCTGCAAGCTGCGAAGGAAGTCCCAACCTATAGGCCACGGGTCCACATTCTTCAATAATCTCATACGGACCAACATAATGAGGGGCTAACTTTCCTTTTACTCCAAATCGTTGGACACCCCTGGTTGGTGAAACCTGAAGGTAAACATGATCAGCAACGTCGAATTTCAGGGGTTTTCTCCTCTTGTCAAAGTAACTCTTTTGTCTAGATAGGGCTGCTTTAAGGTTTCCTTGGATAACTTTCACTTTTTCTTCTGCCTCTACTACCAATTTTGGTCCAAAGATTTTGCGCTCTCCGGTTTGTGACCAACTCAAAGGAGTTCGACACCTTTGTCCATACAATGCTTCGAATGGTGCCATTTTTAAGCTTGCTTGATAGTTGTTATTATGGGAGAACTATTCTAAAGGTAAACATTTGTCCCAATTCTTGTCATACTGAATGACACAAGCTCTAAGCATGTCTTCGAGAATTTGACTTACCCTTTCGATTTGGCCGTCGGTCTGAGGATGATAAGCTGAGCTTCAGATTAATTTGGTTCTAAGGGATTCTTGCAATTGTTCCCAAAAGCGTGCTACGAACTTAGCGCCGCGATCAGATATGATTGTCTAATATAGAGTGGTAGTTCCTTTGGGTCGGGGAATTGATTTCAATGGCTCGGGAGGCAAGATCTAAGGTTACTCCATGCTGAGTCATCCAATCTACTCCCAAAATAACATCGATGTCTTCAATTGCCAAGAGGATCAAATCTGTGTTGATGACTTTGCTACCCAATTTAATTGGCACTTTTCTTATGAGTTGGTTTGAAGCTATTTTACCACCCGGTGTAGCTATCACATACGACTTTCTTGTGTGATAGAAATCCAAACCCACTTTTGCACTTAATTTTGTACTAATAAAACTATGTGATGCGCTGGAGTCAAATAATATAACAACGGGCTTGCGGTGGATAAAAAATGTACCCGTCATGATTGGTGCGCCAACAGGAAGTTCTGCCAGATTGGTGAAATTTATCCACCCACACTTGACCTGAACAATCTGCTTCTTGCCTTTGTTTCTGTGGTTGGTACTGGAGCCTTGGCCTTGAGCTTGCTGTTTGGGCTGAGGGCAATCCCGAACAAAGTGAGTGGAACTCCCACAGTTGAAGTATCGGTTGTTGTTCTGGCGGGGTGGCTACTGGGTATTCAGCCTTGGACTATTTTGTTGTGGAGCAGAGGGTCTTGCTACACTCCGTTGCTAAGGGGGTTTGATAATCCAACGCCCTGGCTTAGGGGCATTCTGAAGAGCTTTAGGTGTTGTAGTCTGCACTATTCAATACCTCGGTGGCTGAGCACTCGAGGGTCCGGCTGGAGCCTTCCTCTTCTTCTCTGCATGATGGGCCAGAATGCAATCCTCCTGGGTGATTGCCAAATTAACTAGCTCATTGTATGTGTCGGTTCTGATAGGGTTAAGTCGCTCCTTGAGCTTGGTATTAAGACCTCGACGGAAATGATCACGCTTCTTGGTGTTCGTGCCAGCGTGATATCCCGCGTACTGAGCAAGGCTGTTGAACGCCTGGGCGTATTGAAGTACGGTGCGGGTACCTTGTGTGAGCGCCAGAAACTCATTCAGCTTCCTTTCCATGTGACCCTCAGGGATATGCTGGGCTTGGAATGCACTCTTGAATTCATCCCAAGTAACAACATGATTTTCTGGAAGCATGGCAGAGTAGCTATCCCACCATATACGCGCAGTTCCGCGGAGCTGCTACGCGGCAAATCGAGCTTTGTTGGCCTCAGAACATGGTAGGAATCCAGGCGTCCGCATCCAAAGGTTCCTCCGTCCTGTTAAACAGAGGGGGCTGCATCCCAAAGAAATCTGGGTAACCAACAACTTGAGGTTGGGGTGCATGGTGCACACCCTGCTACTAATGGTGATGCCGCTGCCCTTGAACAAGTTGTCGTAGCAATTCGGTTTGAGCGGCCATCACCTCCACCAAACTGGGTGGTCGTGGTGGGGGCGGGGTCTGCTGCAACCTGTTGCCACTCGCTCTGAATCCTTCAGGATTGCCACGAGTTGCTCCAACCATCTGAAATATGGAGGTTTAATATCAGCGAAGGCTTCTGTGACAACCCTGGTAAAAATTTCATTTCTAAAATCAGTATCATTAGCCTAACCCTATGCTTAAACCGACTAATAAAAGGGTGGAAAGAATTAGAACGAATTCAGTTGGAATCCAAATTTAATTTGAGCACGTTTGGTTACTTTTGAACTTTTAAATTTAACTTTCAGACCATAAGCCAAATGAGATTTTGCCTGAAACCAAAGTTGTAGAACTTTTTATTCTGAACAACTTTTATGTTCAAAAGTTTTTGAAATTCAAATCAGAAAGAGGAGAAAACGCCCTGTTTGCACCCAGCCCCCTGAAGTTTTCCAAATTCTCGCATTCAGGCCCTCGCACCCCCCCCCTCTCTCTCCTCTCCGCCCGACCGCCGCGCGCCAGGTGGCCGGCGACGCCTGACCGGCGCGAGGCGCCAGGCCAGTGGCCACCACGCCACCCCGCCACGGCCGGCTTTGCCCCCTCCCCACGCCGCGCGGCCCAGTGAGCGCCCGCGCGTGCGCACGCCGCTGCCGCGCCCAGCCTCGCCGCCCGCCGCGCCCAGTCACCGCGCCCCGCCGTGCCGCCCCGGCTCCCGCGCCCCGCCAGTCGCCGCGCCCGCCCTCCGCCCGAGCCGCTGCAGCAGCTGCTCCACCACTCCACGCCCAGCGCTATCCCCTCGCGCCCACGCCATATCCCGGCCGCCCAGTCACCGCGCCCGCGCTGCCGCACGCCGCGCCGGCGTTCCGCTGCCGCCCGCCGTGGCCAATGCGCGCCGTGCCGTGCCCCCGCCCCGCGCGTTGCCCAGGCCCCTCCGCACCCCCTCCTACCCCTATAAAAGCCAAGCCCCGGCCGCCCGCGCGAGCCACGCACCAGGACGCACTCGTCGTCGCCATTGCCGCCGCCGAGCGCCGCCCGCCCGTGGACAGCTCTCCACCGCCGCCCACCGCCCAAACTGACGCTTCAGCCACCACTACATCATCCCCCTGAAGCTCGCCGACCCACCCAACGCCGCCCAGAACCACCGGAGCGCCGCCGCCCGCGCTGCCGCCGCCGCCGCCGCCCCTGCTCGCCGTGGATAGCTCGACCCCGACCTCCTCCGTCCAAGCCAAGCCCCTGAGCAGCTTCCCCACGCGCCGCCGAAGCTCGCTGACCGGACCAGGCCGCCCCAAGCCCGCCGGAGCACCGCCGTCGATGCGTGTCGCGCCGCCGCCGTCTCTGCTCCAACGCCGGCGAGCCCTTCCCGGCCGTCCCCCACCTGAACAACACCCCCACAAGGTAGCCCTCGCACCCCTGAACCTTCCCCGACACTCACCCCTCGCCGCCGGCGAGCCCCTCGCCGGAATTTCGGCCGGCCGCCGTACCCGAGCCGCCCGAGGACCCAATTGCAAGAATTTAAATCTTTAGAAGGGTCTGCGCGTAAGATTCAAGGACCTAGTTGTAAAAGAAAGTTTCAAATCTAGATTCAAATTCAGTGAACTTGTAAAATTCGTATAAAATCGTAGAAATTTCAGAAAAATGCAAACTCAACTGTTCTGGAATCCTTAGAACAAACTCTACCACTTCTGTTACAAAAATTTTCTCAGAATCCCAACATATTTTGCTCTACATTAAATGGGAGCTTTAACGGACTTATTTTGTACCCACTGTTGTAGAACAATGCTGACCCTAAATTTTGGGGAGTGAGTTAGTTGCTTGATGTTTAGGATTGTGTAAAAAGATCAGGCCCAAATTCCATCTCTAGCTTTACTGTTTATTAAACTTAGTTTCATACCATGTTTAAGTAAAATATTTTATCTCTGCAGTTAGGTGATGAATCACCTAATGAAACTTTTTCTCTACTAGTATATTGGTACCTAGAAGCCAGAGAAAAATTAGGAAACTTTTTATCTCACAGTAACCTATTTGTTGGATTTTTGTGATCATAACATACGTTAAATCAAGAAAATAGTATCTTAGCTTGGAAAATTCTCAAATTTTTACTAGGTGATACACTGTGGTAGTGGGTGCTGTGTAAAAAGTTCCAGGGACAAAAACCCTTTGTAGGGTCCTGTAAAAATGAATCCTTGAATAGTCTAGGTGTGGAATGTCATATTTTCTATGCTCTGAATACTGCATGATAAATCCTACAACAATTACAGTAGCTTCTGCATGCTCAAATGAAAGCTCTGTAAAAATATCAGACTCAGTCGTTGCACCAATTGTTCTGTACAAAAAGAACAAGGATCTAACAGCAACTATGTAATATATTTTTCATAATTAACCTGTTACATAAAATTGGCTGAAAATTTTACTGTAAGCACATCTTTACCTGATGTGCCTAAATCCAAAATTTCAGGACCAGAAACCATCCATTGTAGTAATTACACTTAAATCGTATCGATTACCATTACCACGACTTAAACTTGTGCATTCATGTAGAATCGACGACTCTCGCCGACGGAACTTACGAGCTGGTGCCCGCGTCCGAGAGTGAGCAGCGTGAAGCCCAAGCGAATCTAACTGAAGCTCTTGAAGACCCGAGCCCAAGTTCGGAAGAGCCCCAAGCGAACTGCGAAGGCAAGCCCCGGAGCATAACCCATCTCTTTCCTAAATTATGCAGCTCATTACTCCTTGCCTGTGCATTAAGTTTATAAGAGTTGAATGAAAACTTAGTTGCATGATGTTAGGAACCCTTGCTTGAAAACTAGACGTGAGGTTCGATAGAATGCTGTGCTAATAGGACTCCGGTAAAAGTCGAGTGATTTCCTGTCACTCGCGAGAAAATAGGAGTTGAATGTCTACTACACGCTGCAATCATAAGGACACGTTCGGGCTATGGAACAATGGTTACGATTGAGGCCCGTCTGTCTAGTGAAAAATGCTAAGGCCGCAGGGTGTGGTAGTGATGGTTAAGTCTTTGAACGTACTAAACACATGCCGAGATTATGGGAATCGGTAAGCTTAAGTACCTGATTGGCCCGGCAAGTGGACAACAACCTACCCTTTGAACTTTGGTCCCATGTGCATATGGCGAGTGCAGAGAGTGGTCACGACCCGGCGCCGAACCGTGGCGTGGGGCTCTTGTACTCTCAGAGGGTAGCCTCGATCCACAACCCGGAAAGAAAGGGGAAAAGTTGCATGTGTGACTCTGGGAGTAGCCACGTGACGTGTGTTTAGGTTTCCCTTGCAAGGTTAAGAAATTCGATTCGAATCGTCCGTTTCTCACGGCTATTGAGACTGCTTAACCATTTTTACCCACAGAGTAAGAAGAGGAACAATGAGGATGAATGAACTGGTTGGATGAAAACTTAATGTTCCACCATGTATGCTTTTGGATAGTTGCTTATCTAGAATGGTTAACGAAACTAGAATCTTGAGCTAAAAGTTGAAAGTAAGGACCCACTTGTAGATGCTTTTCGGCAAAACAAACCCCTGAGCCAAAAAGCCTTGCATGTTTAGAGTCGGTGGAGTAGATTCCACTACACGGGTAAGTCTTGCTGAGTATTAGTATACTCAGCCTTGCTTTTGACTCGTTTTCAGGTGAGACCTTCGAAGATATGATTGCTAGCTTGACTTGGCCCTGCACTCTTCCCCCTGGTTGGTCGGTGGAATGGGATACGCCCCCGTCCAACGGAGATAATGCCGAATGATGTCTCGTACGGGCTTCATCGAGACATCCTTATCGACGAAGTAGTTTTGTTGTTTTATTTTCCGCTGCAACTTAAACTCTGAAGAACTTATTTATGATCATTGAAGTACTTGATTTCTAAACTCAAAACTTGGTCTGTAATATTTACTTATGATAATGTTGTAATGTTTGCTGGAATGTGGTATTCTCTGGGCTCATCATCGCATGAGCGTTTGTATGTATGGCGCTCGATCCGATTACCGTGGTTGTATCGGGAGGTTATACCCGACAGACCAGTGGATTACTCCGTTTGAAGTGCAAGGTTAACCGGAATTGCCCTAATGGTGATGGTTAATACACTTGAGCCGGATTAATTCAGGTGGTTCTGCCACAGCTTCATAAATCTCACATTATTCAAAAAGATAGTACGGGAAAACAAAATATAAATCTTGATAGGATTGTTACAAACGGTGTGCAATTTGCGACTAGTTAGGGTGCATTTCCTAGCTCACATTCTGCTTATCTGAAACCTTTCATGGTTGCTAGTGAGTAAAACTATAGCGGCCTAAAACTGTGGCATTCAAAATACCTCCGACTAATCCATCTCCGACTGTTTTTCTGACTACCAGGACTACCAAATCGACTGTTGTGGCTCCTCCATTGACTACATTGACTACCATAGGGCTTCTTCAACTACATTGCCGATTGCTTCGACAACATCTGCCAGGACTTCAACTAAATCTCCGACTGGTTGAACGGTATCTCCAACTAGTATGACTACTTTTTCAGTATGTAGACTACTTTTCCGGCTGCTTGAGTGACACCTACGACTACTATGTCTGCAGATTCGACCACTTCGACTACTTCAGCTCTGACTTCCAACTGCTTGTCCATATATACTTCCAGTCTTTCCCTAAAGTCTACCTACTTCGAGTGCTCTTAGCTTCTAGGCTACATTCCTTGTATCGGTTGGTACTCAACTCTAAGCTAGCCTATTACTACCTACACAAAAGTTAGGCTATACTAAGAGGAGTGTTTACAAAAGAACTCCTAAGTCATCTCCTAGTAGTCGTCAAGATTGTTGACAGACGACTCGCTGCGTGCAGGGAAGTGAGCTCCCATCTGTGCGGGCTGTGCGACTACCATATCGTAGTCAAGGTCAGAAACGCCCTCTATCTCCTTAGGTTCTTCTTCACTGTCAATGTCCATCACATCCGGTGGAGCATGAAGGGCTGCCTGCTGGGCGTGATTCATGTCGATATGTCCGTTGGCCTCTTCCAGACCAATGTTGAGGTCACGGATCTGTTCTTCCAAGAACTCAATCATTGCCTCATGGTCCCCCACTGTGGTTTCTAGTGTCTCTACTTGGCCTTCAAGCTGGCAAATCCTAGCGTCTCTATCACCAATCTCCTCAACTAAATCTTGCATCTGCTCATCCCTTAGATTAACTGCCCACTGGAAAGGTTGAGCAAGGTCTATGACCTGTGCCATCCCTTTACCTTGAAGTGCTTGTAGTCGGTATAGTCCATTCATGCATCGTGCTGAAAAGAGTATAGCATCGAATGAAATCTGATCTGCCAGGTGACCCAGATGACCAAACCTATCCAGCCATAGCGGATCACGCTCGTTGACTGCCGGAAACAGACCCGCTGGAGCCAGAATCACCTCCAAGGGGTGCTGCTCACAAAATGTGGTTAGAGCCTTCATGGCTGCAGCCTCCCACGAGTCAATGAGACGGTGCCCGACTACTTCCGTCTCAATAGCAAGCCACGCAGGGTTGAGTGGGTGCTGGGGAATGGTCATGCGCATCCGGCTCCGATGGAAACCCGTCTCCATGAACTCTTGCCCCACATATAGAGGTGGGTTTGGGTAACTGGCGGTGCTCAACACACCCCAAAAGATGGAGGGAAAGCCCTCCCAGTGCAGGCACGCTAAGTGTGCATGGCCCTCCTCATCAACCACCATAAGAACTGGATCGGCCATCTGCTTCACAAGCTTAAAAGGTGAGATAATGAAACTGAGGTTCAAACAAATAAACAAATCTGAACAGTGCACAAAACTAAGCATAACTAGTCGCAAAAGTAACCAGAGCAGTCCCGAATTACTCGTGCACCACTTTACTGGTCAACCCAAGGCTGGATCTTACTCTAAGATAATTATATCCTTAGATTGGACTAGAAACACAGGAACTTAGTTGAACTTTGGTTAATGACTTAGCTGTTTTGGGTGGATTTTTGTACAGTTCATCCATACTCAATTTCTTTATTTGAAATTAAAGATATGCAGCATGCACGTCCTTTCCGTCCTCACAACTTCTCAGTGGCCATCAACTTGACCTTACGGATTTAATTTGGTGGCTTAAATAGCACGTCTCTCCCTATAAAAACTAGTCAAGCTCTCATGGTTCTTAGTCTATTGTACTCGTGGTACTCGCGGTTAGCGTTCCTGCAGACCACTCACATAGATATCCTAATACATATTGCCACCTAGACATATTCCCGTAGGGCTTTACGAACTAGATATAATCCTTAACGAGTCCAGTGCATTTTTCGAACAGGAGTTTTGTTGCCAAATTTTAGAAAACTTATTTTTAAGGTTTTTTGCAAACTTTGGTGTATGCTTTTTGAGGGGCTCGCCGACGGCGAGGGGTGAGGGTCGGGGGAGGTTCAGGGGTGCGAGGGCTACCTCGTGGGGGTCTTGTTCGGGTGGGGGACGGCCGGGAATAGCTCGCCGGCGTTGGAGCAGAGGCGGCGGCGGCGGCGGCACGCGTCGACGGCGGTGCTCCGGCGGGCTTGGGGCGGCCTGGTCTGGACGGAAAGCTTCAGTGGCACGTGGGGAAGCTGCTCAGGGGCTTGGCTTGGGTGGAGGAGGTCGGAGTCGAGCTGTCCGCGGTGAGCAGGGGCGGCGGCGGCGCTCCGGTGGTCCTGGGCGGCGTTGGGCGGGTCGGCGAGCTTCAGTGGGACGATGTAGTGGTGGCTGGCGCTTCAATTTGGGCAGGGGGCGGCTGTGGGGGGGCTGTCCACGAGCGGCAGAGCTCGGCGGTGGTAATGGCGGCGGCGAGGTGCTCTGACTGCTGTGGCTCGCGCGGGCGGCCATGGGCGCGGCTTTTGTAGGGGCGGGAGGGGGTGGGGGTGCCTGGGCGACGCGCGGGGGCGGAGACACGGCGAGGGCGTGCCACTGGACACGGCGGGCGGCAGCAGGACGCCAGCGCGGCGTGCGGCGGGCGGGAGCGAGCGACTGGCGGCCGGGGATTTGGCGTGGGCGCGAAGAGATAGCGCGGCGCGTGGATTGGGGAAGCAGCTGCTGCAGCGGCTCGGGCGGAGGACAGGCGCAGCGACGGGCGGGGCGCGGGGGGTCGGGACGGCACGGCGCGACGCGGCGGTTGGGCGCGGCGGGCGGCGAGGCGGGGCGCGGCACGGCGTGCGCACGCGCGGGCGTGGACTGGGCAGCGCGGCGGTGGGGGGGGGAGCCGTGCGTGGGGGAGAGGCGCGGCGGCCACTGGCCTGGCGGCTCGCGCTGGGCAGACATCGCCGGCGACGTGGCGTGCGCTGTCGGGCGGGGAGGGGAGAGAGAGAGAGGAGCGAGGGGCCTAAACGCGAGAATTTGAAAAGTTTCAGGGGGCTGGGTGCAAACAGGGCGTTTTCTCCTCTTTCTAATTTGAATTTCAAAAACTTTTGAACATGAAAGTTGTTCAGAATAAAAAGTTCTACAAGTTTGGTTTCAGGCAATAACTCATTTGTCTTATGGTTTGAAAGTTAATTTAAAATTTCAAAAGTATCCAAATGTGCCCAAATTAAATTTGAATTTCAACTTAACTTGTTCTAATTCTTTTCACCCTTTTATTAGTTGGTTAAGCATAGGGTTAGGCTAATGACATTGATTTAGAAATGTAAATTATCAGGGTTGTCACAGCCTTCCTCCCTTAACAAGAATCTCGCCCCGAGATTCGGTAAATCTTAGTGTGGACAGGGGTGCACGTACCAGTGGTTGAGATAAGAAAACCAGGGAAATTTTGGTTTAGGTAGCTCTCGGTTTCCCAGGTGGCTTCTTCTTCAGTGTGATGATTCCATTGAACTTTATACATTTTAATCACGTTCCTCCTGGTCTCTCTTTCTTTTTGATCCAAAATTTTAACTGGGTGTTCGACATACGAGAGGTCGGGTTCTAACGATATTTCATGTTGTTCCACAATCTCGGTAGGGACTCGAATACACTTCTTGAGTTGAGATACGTGGAAGACATCATGGGTGGCCGTGAGCTGAGGGGGTAGTCGTAATCTGTAGGCTACGGGTCCGCAACTCTCAATGATTTCGTAAGGACCAACGTAACGGGGAGCTAGTTTGCCTTTGATTCTGAATCTTTGCACTCCCTTGGTTGGTGAAACTCGAAGATAGACATGATCGTCAACTTCGAATTTTAGGGGCTTTCTCCTTTTGTCAGAATAGCTCTTTTGTCGGGCTTGTGCGGCTTTAAGATTTGCTTGTATTACTTTTACTTTCTCCTCTGCCTCGATTACCAGGTCGGGTCCAATTATTTTACGTTCTCCGGTTTGTGACCAGCTCAAAGGAGTTCGACACCTTCGTCCGTACAGGGCCTCAAAGGGTGCCATTTTCAAACTCGTTTGATAGCTATTGTTGTACGAGAACTCTGCTAAGGGTAGGCATTTGTCCCAGTTCTTGTCATAGTGAATGACGCAAGCTCTCAGCATGTCTTCAAGAATTTGGTTTACTCTTTTCGTTTGTCCGTCAGTCTGAGGATGGTATGCTGAGCTGCGAATCAGTTTAGTGCGAAGAGACGTTTGCAGTTGTTCCCAAAAGCGTGCTACAAACTGAGGACCACGATCGGAAATAATTGTCTTAGGTATTCCATGTAGGCAAACAATACGATCGAGGTAAATCTCGGCATATTTCTTGGTAGAATAGGTGGTGTGTACCGGAAGAAAATGTGCCGTCTTTGTGAGTCTATCAACGATAACCCATATGGAATCATGCTTTTGGGAAGTGTTTGGTAGTCCAACGATGAAGTCCATACTTATGTCTTCCCATTTCCATGATGGTATAGGTAACGGTTGAAGTGTACCGGCTACCTTCAAGTGGCTAGCTTTTACTCTCTGGCTCGTGTCACATTCTGAGACATATGTAGCAATTTCTCTTTTCATTCTAGTCCACCAGAAGTTTTGCCTTAGGTCTTGATACATTTTGCTATTGCCGGGGTGGATAGAGAATTTGGAAAGGTGCGCCTCATCAAGAATTTGCTTGCCGAGTTCATGATTCTTTGGAACGACTATACGACTTTCGAACCATAGAACTCCCTTATGGTCCTGGCGGAAACATTTATACTTCTCCTCACCTAGAGAGAGTTTTTGTTTGATGATCTTAATTCCTTCATCATGTAGTTGTGCCATGACGATTTGGTCGTGAAGAGTGGGCTCAACTGAGATGTGATTTAGAGTGCCTTGGGAAACCATTTCCATGTTAAGCTTCCTCATTTCTGCACACAACGTCTCAGAGTAGGACTCCATGGATAAGCAATGGCAATGGGACTTGCGGCTTAGTGCATCCGCGACTACATTAGCCTTGCCGGGGTGATAGTGCACTTCAAGGTCATAATCCTTGATTAATTCTAACCATCTTCGTTGTCTCATATTCAGATCGGCTTGTGTGAAGATATACTTGAGACTCCTATGATCCGTGTAGATATTGCATTGTGTACCCATGAGATAGTGCCTCCATATTTTCAGACCGTGAATGACGGCTGCAAGCTCAAGATCATGAGTGGGATAATTCTATTCGTGGGGCCGAAGGGCTCGTGAGGCATATGCAATCACTCGATTCTCTTGCATAAGCACACATCCTAGACCAGTACCCGATGCGTCACAATACACATCGAATGACTTGGTATTATCGGGTTGAGCTAACACAGGTGCAGTAGTCAGATGCTCTCTGAGAGTGTGGAAAGCTTCTTCACATTTCTCATTCCATACAAACTTTACTTCCTTCTTTAACAGTTCAGTCATGGGCTTAGCAATTCGAGAGAAATCCGGGATGAAGCGACGGTAGTAACCGGCTAAGCCGAGAAAACTGCGAATCTGATGAACAGAGGTAGGGGGTTTCCAATCCATCACCTCTTGTACCTTGCTGGGGTCAACAGCTATGCCTTCGCTGGAGATCGTGTGACCTAAGAACTTTATAGTATCCAACCAGAATTCACACTTAGAAAACTTAGCATAGAGCTGATGGTCTCTGAGTCGCTGAAGAACAATGCGAAGGTGCTTGGCATGCTCTTCCTCATCCTTGGAATAGATAAGGATGTCGTCGATGAACACTACGACGAATTTGTCAAGTTCGGGCATGAATACCGAATTCATGAGATACATGAAGTAGGCAGGGGCATTTGTGAGTCCAAAGGACATGACCAAGAATTCATATAGTCCATATCGTGTGGAGAAAGCAGTCTTAGGAATATCGCACGGGCGAATCTTGATCTGATGATATCCCGAACGAAGATCAATTTTTGAGAAGACTCTGGCTCCAGCTAATTGATCGAAGAGTACATCGATACGAGGAAGTGGGTATTTATTCTTAATGGTTACTGTGTTGAGAGGTCGGTAGTCAACGCATAACCTCAAACTGTCATCCTTCTTCCTTACGAATAGGGCTGGACATCCCCAAGGTGACGCGCTGGGGCGAATGAAACCTTTGTCCAGTAGTTCTTGGAGTTGAATTTTCAGCTCTGCCAATTCTTTAGGGGGCATCCTATATGGTCTTTTGGATATAGGTGCAGTGCCTGGTTGCAGTTCGATGATGAACTCAATATCCCTATCTGGTGGCATTCCGGGTAAGTCGTCCGGAAAGACATCGGCATACTCGCGTACCACTGGAATATACTCTAAGTTGATCCCTTCCATCACGAAAGCACAAGAATTTGTGCACTCCCGTAACGGTAGGTAAAGGGTAGTGGCTCCGTGACTAGGTGAATTTATCTCAACGGCTCGGGAAGAAAGGTCCAGTGTGACTCCATGCATAGTCATCCAGTTCATTCCCAAAATAATATCCATGTCGTCAAGGGGTAAAAGTACGAGATCTGTTTTGATAACTTTATTTCCCAATTTTATCGGTACCAGCCTTATTATTTGGTTGGAAGCAATTTTTCCACCCGGTGTTGATATCATATACGACCCTTTGGTGTGACAAACATTCAAGCCTACTTTTGCACCAAACTTTGCACTAATGAAACTATGTGATGCACCAGAATCAAACAATATGACTGCAGGCTTGTTATGGATAGAGAATGTACCCGTCATCACTGGTGCTCCTTCAGGAAGTTCTGCAAGGGTGGTGAAGTTGATCCGCCCTTGTTTGACCTGGAGGGTCTGCTTCTTGCCTTTGTTCTTATTGTTCTGGTTAGAGACCTGGCCCTGATTTGGCAGCCTGGGTTGAGGGCATTCGCGAGCGAAATGACTGGAACTCCCGCATTTGAAACAACGATTGGTGCTGCTCGGTCGAATAAACTGCTGAGTAGCGGGCCGGGGTCCAGTTTGTTGAGGCATAGGGGGTCGTACAACACCTTGTTGCGGGGGCCTAATAATCCAACGTCCTGGCTGAGGGGCCTCCGGTGGAGCTGTAGGCGCAGCATTTCGCACCAAGCGATACCTCGGTGGCTGAGCACCCGAGGGTCCAGCTAGCGCCTTTCTCGTCTTTTCAGCACGATGAGCCTCAATACAGTCCTCTTGAGTGATGGCCATGTTGACTAGCTCATTATATGTATCGGCTTTGACAAGATTCAGTCGTTCCTTGAGTTTAGTACTCAGACCTCGGCGGAAACGATCACGCTTCTTGGCATCTGTGTCTGCGTGATAGCCCGTGTATTGGCACAGGTTGTTGAAGGCCTGAGCATACTGAAGTACAGTGCGGTTACCCTGAGTGAGAGCTAAAAACTCATTTAGCTTTCTTTCTATGAGACCTTCGGGAATATGGTGCGCCCGGAACGCAGTCTTGAATTCATCCCAGGTGACAATGTGATCAGCGGAGAGCATAGCAAAATAGTGGTCCCACCATAGACAAGCTGTACCGCGAAGCTGCTGCGCGGCAAAGTGGGCCTTGTTGGCCTCTGAGCATGGGGCCACAAGTAGTGTGAACTTGGATTCGATGGTGCGAATCCATGCGTCTGCGTCCAAGGGTTCCTCTATCTTATGGAACAAGGGAGGCTGGGTCCCTAGGAAATCCGTGTATCCTGCAGCTTGGGGGTGGGGGACATTTTGCCCACCCCGCTGGTGGTGTTGCTGTCCTTGCACCAGCTGACGAAGCAACTCGGTTTGAGTGGCCATTACTTCAACCAAGCTGGGTGGTGGTGGCGGCTGTGGTTGTGATCCACTTGCGCTAGCACCAAAACCATCCAGGTTACCACGGGTTGCTCCAACCATCTGAAAAGGTGAAGGTTCATCATTAGCAACGTGATCCATGTTGCTTCCATGACTCAAAAAGATCTAACGCAGAATAGTAGACTTCCAAAAGGTCCTGGATGGAATCGCGGGCATAAAAACTGTTTGCCATAAGAATCTTATAACTCCTGGAAGGTTCATCCAAAGTTCCTCATATTTTGGCAGTGGATAGGGAATTTAGGGATGTACAACTTTGATATTCAGCCAAGATGCTAAATCGATGGATAAGATGGTCAAACGGTTCACTCTTTGCTTCGCTGGTTGGCTGTTTTTCAGCAGAACGAGTTATAGTATCTGGCCTATAACTCAAACTAGAAAGATCCAATAGGGCTGAAATTTTATGAGAACCTAGATCACAGAATTTAAGACAAGTTTGGTATTCAACACTTTGGCTGGATTAGGCTCTAAGATGGCTGTTTCCTTAAGGTCTCACTTCTCTGTCTACCCAGAAATGTCAGTGAACCGAGAGCTAGAGTTTCGTGCACCAGGGAAAATCTACTCAGCCAAAATTTACCAAATTTTAACAGCAGTTACCTGGGTAAATTTGGAACAAGTTTTATGTTGCACTCTTTTGCAGAAAACCGCAGGAAGGGGGGCCTAAAAATTAAAGGGGTAGAAGTGCTTATTCTGGACAGAAATCTGACATTCCATGGTTTCTGTTATTTCTTATTATCCATAAGTTCAGAATTTTTCATTTTTGAACAGGAGATAGAACACAAAATTTGGAACAATTCTTTCAATATGAGCTTTACCAGAAAAGGTCATTTTCTCTGATCAATAATTCTCTCTTCTCGTTCATGGCAGATTTGGGACAGATTCGCTAGATAGTCCTTATGCAAAATCACGCTTAGATACGCAAGAACCTTACCACTCTCATTCAACGCATTTTCAATTTCAGATTTATATAGCCATGATGCATGCACGTCCTATTCGTCCTCACAAAATAAACAATTGCCAAATAGCTTTGGTCTTACGAGGTTAGTTTCGGTGGCATACATGATACGCCTCTCACTATAATAGCTAGTCGAGATTTTCTAACCGTTCTTTAACTTATCGTAATCGCGGTTAGTGTACCTGCAGAAGATTGATATAGCACATATATTTCATGAACCTTTCATGCCAGCACTCATAAAAGCGTCCGTATTCATTACCGTTTACTAATAGAAACGATATCTGTACAATTTCTGCCGTACAGACGACGTTAACATACGCTATCGAGATAGCGTATTCACGGGGGTACCGTCATGAGACGGGGGTATGAACAGCGATCGCCATACCCTGCGCCAAACCTTCTACTCCCAATATATTCAACTAGCAGTTCGCATATTGGCAGCACCTCAAGTAAGCCACTGCTTGAGGGCAGCGTTCGGTTCGCATCACCGACAGGAAGGCCAAGCTCTCTCAGTTGGCTGAGGATTCTTACCTTCTTTCCTTAGCGATGAGTGCGTCGTTACAGAATTTAAGGTCGGTTGTGCATGAAAGTAAGTTTTGACAGAAAGTAATGTGCTGGAAGTCAGTGGATAATACTTCATAAGTTAGATAGCCACCTAGTAACTTTCCCATAATCCCTTAGGGCTTTACGAACTAGGCACCATCCTTAACGAACCAACGTATTTCGCAACACATCCTTCTAGTCAAGTTTTATGAAAATAAGTTTTTAAGGCTTGCCGCATTCTCTGGCGTATGCATTTCGGCTCTGGTGCCAGCTGTTGCCAGCTGTGGCACCAGCTACGGCTCTGATACCAGCTGTGGCAGAACCACCTGAATTAATCCGGCTCAAGTGTATTAACCATCACCATTAGGGCAATCTCGGTTAACCTTACACTTTGAACGGAGTAATCCACTGGTCTGTCGGGTAACCTCCCGATACAACGACGGTAGAGCGGATCGAAGCCATACATACAAATGCTCGTGCGAAGATGAGCCCAGAGAATACCACATTCCAGTAGATATTACAAAAATTATCATTACATTAGAGTTCAAATTCGTAAAACAAGGTACTTCGGATTTCGAAATAAATGAGTTCTTCAGAGTTCAAGCAGCGGAAAAGATAACGACAACTAATCGACGATAAAGGATGTCTCGATGAAGCCCGTACGAGACATCACTCGGCATCATCACCGTTGGCCGGGGGCGCATCCCATTCCACCGACCAACCAGGAGGAAGGGTACAAGGCCAAGTCAAACTAGCAATCATGCCTTCGAAGGTCTCACCTGAAAACAAGCCACAAGCAAGGCTGAGTATACTAATACTCAGCAAGGCTTACCCGACTAGTGGGGTATACTTAGCCGACTCCTAGACATGCGAGGCTTTTGCCTTGAGGGGTTTGTTTTGCCAAAAAGCATATATAGTAGGTCCTTACTTTCAGATTTTAGCTCCAAGTTCTAGCTTTCTTTAACCATTCTAGGTAAGCAACTATCCAATATCATACATGGTGAAGCATTAAATTTCATCCAACAAGTTTATTCATCATCATTGTTCCTCTTCTTACTCTGTGGGTAAAAGTGGTTAAGCAGTCTCAATAGTCGTGAGAAACGGACGATTCGAATCGAATTTCTTAACCTTGCAAGGGAAACCTAAACACACGTCACGTGGTTACTCCCAGAGTCACACGTGCAACTTTTCCCCTTTCTTTCCGGGTTGTGGATCGAGGCTACCCTCCGAGAGTACAAGAGCCCCATGCCACGGTTCGGCGCCGGGTCGTGACCACTCTCTGCACTCGCCATATGCACATGGGACCGAAGTTCAAAGGGTAGGTTGCTGTCCACTTGCCGGGCCAATCAGGTACTTAAGCTTACCGATTCCCATAATCTCGGCATGTGTTTAGTACGTTCAAAGACTTAACCATCACTACCACACACTGCGGCCTTAGCATTTTTCACTAGACAGACGGGCCTCGATCGTAAACATCGTACCATAGCCCGTCCGTTGTCCTTATGATTGCAGCGTGTAGTAAACATTCAACTCCTATTTTCTCGCGAGTGACAGGAAATCACTCGGCTTTTACCGGAGTCCTATTAGCACAGCATTCTATCGAACCTTACATCTAGTTTTCAAGCATGGGTTCCTAACATCATGCAACTAAGTTTTCATTCAACTCCTATAAACTTAATGCACAAGCAAAAGAGTAGTGAGTTGCATAATTTAGGAAAAGAAATGGTTTATGCTCCGGGGCTTGCCTTCTTGCGAAAAGTTAGTCCGGGGATCGTCTGAATGTTGACCCGGGTCTTCAACTGCTTTAGTTAAATTCGCCTGGGCTTCTCGCTGCTCACTCTCGGACTCGGGCACCAGCTCGTAAGTTCTGTCGGCGAGAGTAGTCGTTTCTACATGAATGCACAAGTTTAAGTAGGGGTGATGGTAAACGACATGACTTAAGTGTAACTACTACAGTGGGTAGTTTCTGGTCATGAAACTTTGGATTTAGGCACATCAGGGAAAGATGTGCTTACTGAAAAATTTTCAGACGATTTCATGCAGCAGATTAATTATAAAAAATATATTACATAGTTGTTGTTAGATCCTTGTTCTTTTTGTACAGAACAAATAGTGCAACAACTGAATCTAAGATTTTTACAGGGCTTTTATTTAATCATGCAGGAGCTACTGTAATTTTTATAGGATTTATTATGCAGTTTTCAGAGCATAGAAAATAGGACATCGCACACCTAGGTTATTTAAGGATTTATTTTTACAGGATCCTACACAGGGTTTTTGTCCATGAAACTTTTTACACAGCAACCTCTACCACTGAGTATCTTCTAGTAAAAAAAATTGGAGAATTTTCCAAGCTAAGATACTATTTTCTTGAATTAATGTATGTTATTAGCACATAAATCAAAAAAATAGGTTCCTGTGAGGTAAAAAGTCTCCCAATTTTTCTCTGGCATCTAGGTACCATTACAACCGTATAGAAAAAGTTTCATTAGGTGATTCATAACCTAACTACAGGGATAAAAATATTTAGCCACTTATGGTAGGAAACTAAGTTTAATAAACAGTGTAGATAGAGATGGAGTTTGGGTCTCATCTTTTTATACAGTCCTAAACATCAAGCAACTAACTCACTGCCCAAAATTTAGGGTCAGCATTGATCTACAACAGTGGGTACAAAAGAAGTCCATTAAAACTTCCATTTAATGTAGAGCAAGATATAATGAGAATCTGAGAAACTTTTTGTAACAAAGGTTGTAGAGTTTCTTCTAAGGATTCCAGAACAGTTTAGTTTGCATTTTTCTGAATTTTCTACGATTTTATACGAATTTTACAAGTTTGCTGAATTTGAATCTAGATTTGAAACTTTCTTTTACAACTGGGTCCTTGAATCTTACGTGCAGACCCTTCTAAAGATTTAAATTCTTGCAATTGGGTCCTCGGGCGGCTCGGGTACGGTGGCCGGCCGAAATTCCGGCGAGGGGCTCGCCGGCGGCGAGGGGTGAGGGTCGGGGGAGGTTCAGGGGTGCGAGGGCTACCTCGTGGGGGTCTTGTTCGGGTGGGGGACGGCCGGGAATAGCTCGCCGGCGTTGGAGCAAAGGCGGCGGCGGCAGCGGCACGCGTCGACGGCGGTGCTCCGGCGGGCTTGGGGCGGCCTGGTCTGGACGGAAAGCTTCAGTGGCGCGTGGGGAAGCTGCTCAGGGGCTTGGCTTGGGCGGAGGAGGTCGGAGTCGAGCTGTCCGTGGTGAGCAGGGGCGGCGGCGGCGGTGACAGCGCGGGCGGCGGCGCTCCGGTGGTCCTGGGCGGCGTTGGGCGGGTCGGCGAGCTTCAGTGGGATGATGTAGTGGTGGCTGACGCTTCAATTTGGGCAGGGGGCGGCTGTGGGGGGGTTGTCCACGAGCGGCGGAGCTCGGCGGCGGTAATGGTGGCGGCGAGGTGCTCTGACTGCTGTGGCTCGCGCGGGCGGCCGGGGGCGTGGCTTTTGTAGGCGCAGGAGGGGGTGGGGGTGCCTGGGCGACGTGCGGGGGCGGAGACACGGCGAGGGCGTGCCACTGGACACGGCGGGCGGCAGCAGGACGCCAGCGCGGCGTGCGGCGGGCGGGAGCGAGCGACTGGCGGCCGGGGATTTGGCGTGGGCGCGAGGAGATAGCGCGGCGCGTGGATTGGGGAAGCAGCTGCTGCAGCGGCTCGGGCGGAGGATAGGCACAACGACGGGCGTGGCGCAGGGGTCGGGACGGCACGGCGCGACGCGGCAGTTGGGCGCGGCGGGCGACGAGGCGGGGCGCGGCACGGCGTGCGCACGCGTGGGCGCGGACTGGGCAGCGCGGCGGTGGGGGGGGGGGGGGCAAAGCCGTGCGTGGGGGAGAGGCGCGGCGGCCACTGGCCTGGCGGCTCGCGCCGGTCAGACATCGCCGGCGACGTGGCGTGCGCTGTCGGGCGGGGAGGGGAGAGAGAGAGAGGAGCGAGGGGCCTAAACGCGAGAATTTAAAAAGTTTCAGGGGGCTGGGTGCAAACAGGGTGTTTTCTCCTCTTTCTAATTTGAATTTCAAAAACTTTTGAACATGAAAGTTGTTCAGAATAAAAAGTTCTACAAGTTTGGTTTCAGGCAACAACTCATTTGGCTTATGGTTTGAAAGTTAATTTAAAATTTCAAAAGTATCCAAATGTGCCCAAATTAAATTTGAATTTCAACTTAACTTGTTCTAATTCTTTTCACCCTTTTATTAGTTGGTTAAGCATAGGGTTAGGCTAATGACATTGATTTAGAAATGTAAATTATCAGGGTTGTCACATGTAGTGACTTACATAATGAAGTATTATGGCTCTGGATATGGCATGTATTCGGAATAGCAGAATAAGAAATGAAAAAATGAAGAAAAGGGATTGCTTACTCTGCTGCTTTCGATTTGTAGGAGGGGATATCTTTACCATACTTTATTTTTTATAAAAATTCCGAGAGGTCCCCTACTAGAGCATGCTGTTTTATTCCGATTTTAACTATCTCAAATCTCCTAACAACTTAGACTTTGAAATCAAGCTCATGCTCCCATAAACCATAAATTTTCAGTAGTGACCATAACCAAGTGCGAACAATTTCAAGTACTAGGAGAGTAAAAAGCTATATATGCGGCACTTGTAGAGCATGAACAATGCAACTATTCATCATTTCCGAACGTAGAGCTCACACGGATTTCCACACATATAAGTTGGGAGCTGTTTTATTCTAGCATGACACATTTTTTTGGATTTTTGAACATAAGACTAATTATTCTTGCTACTAAAATTATTATTACTATTATTGTCATTATTATTATTTATTTATTTTTTTATATATAGAACTAAGGCATGGCAACTCTTGAAACTAACGGACGGCTTGGACAACTTACCTGGATACACCGCCAAACTTAGATGAAGCTCAGTTCTGCTGGTTGGGGTCGTAATGCTGCTTGGTATTGATGCTGCTCGTAGCTGGGTAGTGCTGTTGCTGATGATGACTGGAACTAAGGCCCAGATGGTTGAAGATGCCTGAGATGTCGTAGTGCAGGGACGAGGTCATCCCCAAGTTCTGTTGAGTGAGGTCGGTGTTATGTGATAGGTACTGACTGATCTACTCCTACTGTTGGTTGGTGTTATGTGTTATGTACAATGGCAACCTGCAACTATTGCTATGAAAGCACCCGAACATGGTGGACTACAAGGGACGGACAGGGTTGTCACCACCTGCCACCTACCACACTGTTCTGTATGGTGGAATACACTTCCTAGCTAACACTAAGCCAGACACCACGTCTGCAATAGGATTTCTCTTGAGCCCTTCAAGAGAAATCTCCTCAACCTAGCGACCTAACTTGAGCTTACGAGTCCGGGCGAGAAAACTTGTAAGGTTAGATCCCAATAAAACAAGAAAGAGAACAAAGCCTAAGCTAGAGGATAGAACATCCGCACACAAGCCAAATAACTTGGAAGGATAAATAAATGCAGAAAGTAAAGCTGACTCGAAAAGATAAAGAAGATAAATTATATTGATAAATATCAAAGGGAAAGATACATGAGCTTATACCGGACTTTCGATGACGACTCCAAAATCCTGAGACAAGCTCGACTTGACTCTAAATCCCAGACTAATAAACCTAACTCTAGAAAGTGAAATGAGTAGAGAACTCCTTGGTGTGTCTTAGATGGAGGTGGAGGCTCCCTTTTATAGCTTCTTCGGGTCAGTGCTTGGGGTAAGTGCTTAGCTTGGACGCCACTACGTCGGTTGGAGTAACTGCCAGCCAAAGACGGTTGCATGGCGTGACAGTTAGGGGCCGGCTGGCCTCATCCAGGCTGGCCATTCTAGGATGGTGGCCGCATGGCACCGTCCTTCCCTGGATGGCTCTGTTATTCTATTAGTGATGGTTGTGGTAGCGTTTGTCCGAGGCTTGGCAGTTGGAGGCCACCCGGCCTAGTCAAGGCTGGTCAGCCTGACTTTGGCGTGTCTCGTCCCTCTGTTGCACCGACATGATGATCAACGCTTGCATGTCATCCTAGGAGGCGGTTCTCAGGAGTTTGCCCAAGTCTTGCATGCATGTGGGCCCTTCAATCATGGGTGAAGCCTTTCGGGTCATCTGATCAAACCGACTTTAGGTGCACAACTCAGGATCAAGGCAAGTGTGTTTCCTTACCCCTGGATCGATGATGTGGCGATTGAGTCCAGTGCTAGGCCGGCCAGCCTATGGGTGGCTGGTCGGCCTGGGAATTTCCCCATTTTGCCTCAATTTTGGTACACCTGTCCCTGCATTCACAGCTCATCCAAAACTTGTGGAACTTGTTACAAATCAGTAAAATATGTTTGGAGCATAGTGCAAAGCTCTATTTATTCCCGAGAAGTTGACGAACAATGTATGGTTTACTGGCCGTCAACACACCCCCCAAGCTTAAACTCTTGCTCGTCCTCGAGCAAGGCTAAAACTTTGGCTCAGCGGATTAGGAGTTGCGTTAATGTTCACCCCCTATAGGTACCTTGTGCATAACATATTACTCTAACCCGTATGTACCTTGAGGATGTTGGCTCGTACCTTAGTTCGGAGTGTGGGGCTTATTCGCATTTCATCCCTCGTCTTGAGTGGTTGAGAGACTGAACAGTTTCCACAGGAGTCTTCCTGCTTCCTGTTCAGGTTCCTTTCTTGGATTTTTTGCAGGTTTTCAAAAGGATGGTTTAAGATTCCCCAATGGTTCTCTCAAAGTCACTCAAGGTGTATAGTCCTCACCATGGTCGGAGATTGACCATCTTCTTCCTACTTCTAAGGCTGATATGTGGAGTTTATAGGTAGGAAGAGTATTGCATACCTTGGTTTACCTTTGTTGCCGAGCCGAAGAGTGGTTCGCAAGGGGTTGGTACCCGATCAAATCCCAATCTTGTGGAAGGTATGATGTTCAGGGGAGAGGGAGAGAATGGACTCACACTTGGGAATTTTTTGTCATTTATTTGCACTCCTTCATTCTCATAGATTGTGGAGAGATATGGATCCTATCTCCTCTTTACCTTGTTTCTTCTTTTTTTTAAGGAAGACAACTCATATTCTCATGACAGCCAACGGATATTGAAAAGGAGTGTTTGTTTTGAGTAGACCCTTTTTTGGATGGATAGGTTCACTATGGAGATTTTGGGTTGTGGTATGAATGGAGATTATCTGGCGAAGATGGATATCAATACCCGGAGTAGGTGATTGACAATCAAGATAATTTTGAGGCTAGCAGAACAATGGGTACGCAAAGGAGAAAGATTGATAGATGACAAGCACCTTTCCTCGAACGGACTCACCATTCGGCAAAGCACAAAGCAACTCAAGATAGCATAATATAACTCAAGTGGTAAAACATTATGGCTCTGGATAGGACTTGTAAACCTAAGGGGATCTCTTTACCATGATTTTAGTTACAAGAAATTCCGAGAGGTTCTGTCACACCCGGTTTAAGGATAAAACCGAATGCATGACTATATGTATGCCAGGATCGAGTTCCATACATATAGTGACATCATTAGTGAATAACAGCAACAGTATCACGTAAAGAAATATAAATAAAGACTTACAAGACTATCAGAGATATGCGCTTATAATGGAAACGAAGGCTCCAAACTTCACAGGCAGACGACTGGGGGTTGCGTACGCATAGAACTCTTCATCATCTTCAGTATACTTCACACCTTTTTCTTCTGAGCAGCAGTTGGCAAGGGTGAGTACACTTATGGTTGGTACTCAGCAAGGCCACAAGAAATAACCAGAGTAACGATTTATATCCATCTTTAAGTTTATTAATCATGTGAGGGTCCAGGCCACTCTTAACCGTGAGCACGGCTGTTATAACAGTTTTACACTCTGCAGAGGTTGTACACTTTCACCACAAGTCGCGTAAAAGTTCAAAGAACTTTGGACCCAACCATGCTGTGCTAGCTAGGCACAATACCACACTTCCGAGGTGTGATTGCATAGGGAGGCTACGAGGCCTTTACAAAGGTTCCCTAATAAGAAGTAGTCCGCTAGAGTTTCGGTAGCGGCGTGGTCCATAAACCTCCCTAATGGTCAGCACCTTAGCGAAGGCTGCTACCCCAAGAGCACCGGGCTATGACCCCTATCACCGACCCCCTCCTTGCCCTTTCGGTAAGACCGCTTCAAACTAGAGTCTCTAATTAATTAGCCAAGACCAGAGCCATATGGTCCTCGTGGTTGTACTGTTTTCCTGGGTGGTTCTCCATGTTCCAATTAACACATGGTATTCTTGTAAATAAGCACAGATAGGAGGATGGTTAGGGTCACTTGCCTTTTTCCCACGAAAAGCTACTCTTACTGCTCTTCAGCTCTTGCTTACTTGGAAACCTTGATCTTCAAGCTTCGTCAGCGATCATTCTACTCGAAGCAAACAACGAGCACAAACATACAAAATAACAAACAAGTACAGCTAAGAACAATACACCAATCACAAAACAAAAGCTTTTAAAAGAGCGTGCTAAAGGATAGGGCTCGCTGCTACGGCTATGGGAGCGCAAGAAACGCGAGAATCGGAGCTAGGGTTGAAAAGACACAGTTATCGGAGATTGGTACTATAAAAGAAACAAAAGAACTATAAGTTTTATTTATTTTATTTGGAAAACAAATGCAAAAGATATTCAAAATAAAATATCCTTGATTATAATTAACTAATATTATATTTTTATTTATAAAAGCGGAGTAGAACTGAGTCATATTTTATTTGTGATTGTCTACGTATAAATTACACTAATTAACAATTAATTAGAAAGAAAACTTGTGAGAGCATCTAAACGCATAACTTTATATTTGGTGTTCAACTAAACAAATTATATTTAGAACACATTTGAGTTGGTATTAATTGAATTGACATTAGTTATGAAAAACCGGAGAGGTCAAGACCTAGGTGGATTTTAATTAGAAAACTAAGTGAGAGAACTTTAATCAAGTTAAATCTATTTTTAATTTAAAAACAGGAACTAAGGCACAACGACACGGCTAAACGGTATCTTAGGCTTTAGAAGACTTAACGCAACGAGAACGAGTCAGAACGGAGCTAAAACGAAAAAGGTAGGGCTAAAACAAGGCTCCAGGGTCTTATCTGCGAAGAAACTGAACTTCTAGGGATTAAATTAAAGAAATCAAAGCCTAAAACATAATTAAACCTTAAATAGAGGGTCGGGGTGCAAAACTATAGGTCCTGGACGGCGGGTTCTAATTCTAGAAAAGTCAGGGGTCGGGACAGAAAGAGAAGGGGCTCAACTCTAATTATTTTCTACTGATCTGGACTGCGGGTTGATTCCTAGAAAACTTAGGGATCTTCCTGCAAAAGTTTCGGGAATGGCTAGGGTCGGGTGGATCTAATCCGTTAGATCAGAATCGTCGGCGGATCGGACGAATCGGCGGAGTAAGGGTCGGGCGAATCGGCGGTATGAAGAGTGAGTCAGGTGAATCGGCTGAGTAAGGAAAAGGTCAGTTAAATCGGCAGTGTAAAGTAAAGGTCCATTCTGGCCGTTAGATCTATATCGAGCGGCAGAGGAAGGGTCGGCTCGATGGGACGAAAAGGGTCGGGCGAATCGGAGCTGCGCTGGGGGTCGGCGGCGAGCGGGTGCGGCGGCGGACGGCCGGAGCTTCACCGAATCCGGTGTTCCGGGGCTTGATTCACACTGGGTTTATGCCGGGGAATGAGTGGGCGGTATGGTGAAGGTGAGGGTGGTCACGGGATGGCTGTGCGGCGGCTGTGAACTGGCGGCCACGGCGGCGTGCGGAAACAGGGGTCCGGCGAGAAATCTGGTTTGCGGCGGAGCAAGAGAGAGAGGGGAATCTAGTACGGCTCGATACTCACCAACTCGTGGAGCTCTAGCAGGAGTTGATGGCGGCGGAGAAACTGCAGATCGGCGAATTGACGAAAAATCGGCGACACAGGATGGCGGCGTTCCTCCGATGTGCAACTTCTAGCGGCGTGCGACAATGTTGTGTAGAGGAAAAGATTTGAGCTTGGTTTTGGTTGCAAAGCGGGGCTTTGGCAGGATTTTATAGGGGCAGATCGGCCAGGATTAGGAAGGCGGTGCTGTGGAATCGATCAGGACTCGGGGTAAGAAGAAAGAAAGAGGGGCGCGAACGACAGCACGGAGTCGTTCCGGACTCTGGGTAAGGAAAGAAGAAAGAAGAAGAAGGTGCCGATAGGTGGGTCCTAGCTGTCGGTGGAAGAAAGAGTCGGGTGAGGGAATCGGCCGCTGAGTTGGCCGCGGGAAAAGAAAGGAAGGAGAAAAGAAGAATTGGGCTCACTGAAAGAAAGAATAGGAGAAGAAAAGAAATAAAGATGCATGCACAATTTTAATTTATGATTTTTATGAAAATACTTTTAAAAGTTTCAGCTCCTATATTTTTGGGTGTTACAGGTTCCTTACTAGAGCATGCAGTTTTACTCCGGCTTCACTATCTCAAATTTCCCAACATCTTAGACTTGGAAATCAAGCTCATGCTCCCACAAACCATGAATTTTCAATGAAAACATTACTAAGTGCCAACAAAATCAAGTACTAGGAGAGTAAAAGGTTATAAACTAGGCACTTGCAGAGCATGAACAGAGCAACTATTCATCATTTCTGAAAGTAGAGCTCACATGGATTTCCACACATATAAGTTGGGAGTTCCATTTATTCAAAGCATGAAACATTTTTTTCCAGATTATTATTATTATTATTATTATTATTATTAGTATTAGTATTATTATTATTATTATATATTTGTTTCTTTTTCATTAAGGCATGGCAATTCTTGGAACGAACGGACGGGTCAGACGACTTACCTGGATACATTTCCAAGCTTAGATGAAGCTCAGTTCTGCTGGTTGGGGTCGTGGTGCTGCTGCTGGTACGGGTACTGCGGCGGCGGATATGGGTAGTACTGCTGCGGGTACGGATAGTACTGCTGCGGGTAGTGCTGCTGTGGCGGCTGCTACTACTTTTGGGGCCGCTGGTGCTGCTAGTTGGGGCCAAGGCCCAGATGGGTAAAGATGCCGGAGATGTTGTGGAGCATGGAAGTGTTCACACCCAGCTTTGTTGGGTGAGGTCGGTGTTGTGCGCGAGGTCCCGGCTGATCTGGTCCTGCTGCTGGCCTAGGGAGTTGACCTGGGTCGTGAGGTACATGATTCCCATCATGATCGGGTTCTCATAACCGTATTGCGTCGAGCTCGACGGACCCACCTGCGAGCCATAAGAACTCTGCATACCGGGGGTGTATTAGGGTCCCTAATCTTCACCGTACTCAGTGCTACCTCCGAAAGTGCTCGCGCCACACTGAGTGTAATGCTCGTAGGTTTCCTTGAAGTTCATCTAGGAAGTACCTGCCTGGTGTGATGGTCCTGCCTGCTCTTGCTGGGTACTGAACCAAACCCATCCTCGTGTCGGCGGACTGGCAATACTGCCACGTGCTGGCTCCTACCACACTGTTCCGTAGGGTGGAACACACTTCCTAGCTAACACTAAGCCAAACACCACATCTCCACTCAGTGTTAGGATTTCTCTTGAGGCCTTCAAAAGAAATCCCCCTCAACCTAGGGACCTAACTTGAGCTCCCTAGTCCGAGCGAGAAAACCCGTAAGGTAAGATCCTGATAAAACAAGAAAGAGAACAAAGTCTAAGTTAGAGGATAGAACTTCTGCGCACAAGCTGAACAACTTGGAAGGATAAATAAATGCGGAAAGTAAAGCTAACTTGAAAAGATAAAGAAGATAAATTATATTGATAAATATCAAAGGGAAAGATACAAGAGCTTACACCAGACTTCTGATGATGACTCCGGAATCCCAAGACAAGCTCGACTCTACTCTAACTCCCAGACTACTCAACCTAACTCCAAAACGTGAAATGAGTAGAGAACTCCTTGGTGTGTCTTGGATGGAGGTGGAGGCTCCCTTTTATAGCTTCTTCAGGTCAGTGCTTGGGGTAAGTGCTTAGCATGGATGCCACTACGTTGGTTGGACTAACTGCCAGCCAAAGACAGTTGCGTGGTGTGACAGTTAGGGGCCGGCCGGCCTCATCCAGGCTGGTCGTTCTGGGATGGTGGCCGCGTGGCTCCGCCCTTCTCCTTGATGGCTCTGATGTTCTCCCGGTGACGGTTGTGGTAGCGTTTGTCCGAGGCTTGGCTGTTGGAGGCTGGCCGGCCTAGTCAAGGCCGGTCAGCCTGACTCTAGTGTGTCTGATCCCTCCGTTGCACCGACATGATGATCAACGCTTGCATGTCGTCCTGGGAGGCGGTTCTCAGGAGTTTTCCCAAGTCTTGCATGCATGTGGGCCCTTCAATCCATGGGTGAAGCCTTTCGGGTCATCTGATCCAACCGACTTCATGTGCACGGCTCAGGATCAAGGTAAGTGTGTTTTCTAGCCCCTAGATCGATGATGTGGCGATTGGGTCTAGTGCTAGGCCGGCCGGCCTAGGGGAGGCCGGTCGGCCTAGGATTTTCCCCATTTTGCCTCAATTTTGGTACACCTGTCCCTGCATTCACAACTCATCCAAAACTTGTGGAACTTGTTAGAAATAAGTAAATCATGTATGGGGCATAGTGCAAAGCTCTATTTATTCTAGAGAAGTTGATGGACAATGTGTGATTTACTGGCCGTCAACACTGCACCATCATGCATCCTCCTTTCTCTGGCGTGTTCCCTGCTCATAATGCTCCCTTCCTACACATGCACTTTAAACAAAAATGTTGCCTGACATGACAGGAACGGTCCAAGAGAGGCCATCCATCCATGATGGGGTTAAATGGCCTGCACATGCATGTTCACGAGTGCTTGCTCCTTTGATTAAAGTCCTTAGCAGTAGTGCTCTTCCTGTAGCTGCACCATGGCCTAGGGATGACAATTTTTGATCTTTTTTATGCAATGCAGATGAGACAAAAGTTCAAAAATTAAAAATGCACTTTGCAAAAATTTAAACATGCCATGATGAAGTTGAAGTAAATTATTGAAGGAAATAAACTATCCTATATGCAAATGCAAGAGATGGATAACTACCATGTTACCTCATGGCGAGAGTTCGTGTTTTGAGTCCTGAGTGGGACTCTCCGTACCTTGGGCTCGATTCTCATCGCCGGATGGAGTTTTCGTCGATGATGACACTTTCTTTTACCACACTTTCTTTGTGGGCTTGCTTGTTTCGATCTCTTTCTTCTCGAGCTCCAGAAATTTCTTACGCTGGATCCTTCGCTTCGCGTTTTGTTGGTTATGCACCTTGATCTCCTCTTGAATTCGAAGATTCTCCACAAATTCGATGAGGGATTCAATGGATGGAGTTGATGGCTTCTCTGGCTCTTTCACGGACTTCTTACGGTTGAATGTCTTGACTTGGGAGCATTGTTCAACCTTCGGTCTGAAGGCGAATCTTTCCTTCTGCCCATTGATGTTGAGCTAAATTTCTCCAGCTCCCACATCAATGTGTGCATTTGCCGTGCTCAAGAACGGCCTTCCCAATATGAGAGGGGTCATGGTTTCGACTTCAATGTCGAGAACGACAAAATTAACGAGGACGAAGAAATTCCATATTTTCACCAGAATATTCTCGGCAATTCCTGTGGGGTAATGAACCGATTGGTCCGCTAGCCGCAAACACATAGCAGTAGGAACTAGCACATGTTGGTTAAGCTTATCATAAACTACCTTTGGCATGACGCTAACGCTTGCTCCCAGATCACAAAGAGTGTGCTTAAAGTGATGAGCTCCGATTGAACATGTGATGGTGGGGCATCCTGGGTCTTTCTTCTTCTCTGAGAGACGATCAAGTATAGCTGCACTATACTCTTTTGTAAGCTGCACGACCTCGGTGGTTGGCAGGGACCTCTTGCTTCCAAGGATATCCTTGATATACTTGGCATAAGTGGGAACCTGCATAGCATCAAGAAGCGGTATATTGACATATAGCTTCTTAATTAACTCGACGAACTTGCCGAATCGCTCGTCGGCTACCGGCCTCCTTCTCCATTCCGGAAACGGTAAGGTGGTTGTATCGTGGTACTCTCGGGAAGTCCTTGGGACTTCCTCGGTGTCTTCGTAGGTAGCAGTGGTGTTAGACTCTTCGGCCTCCTCTTGCACTTCATCTTCAGCATCGACATCCCTTGCGGTTACGGTCTTCCGCCGTGTACCTGCGTATTGCGGATGGGGTGGATCCTGCGTGGACTTCCCAATCCGTGTGGACAGCACATTCACACTTTCCTTGGGGTTGGCCTCTGGTTGCCCGAGTAGCTTTCCCTCGTTATGGTTAGGGCAAGAAGTGGCCAGCTGAGCTACTTGAGTTTCCATCATTTTGTTGAAACTCAGCTGGTTTTCAATAACATAATTAAAGATCTCCGTTTGAGTGGCCAGAGACTCCAAAATTTTATCATTAGCTTGAAACTTCTTACTAATGTTATCGTTTATTTGTTTCTAGCCGTACACTAAGTCCTTGAGTGAGGGCAGAAAAATTTTATTAAAATTGTTACCTTGCTGTTGGCCGAAGGGGAGGTTGGCTTGGAGTTCCAACCTTGCTGAAGACGGTAGCCTGAGTTATTGCGGTTGTTGTTCCCAATGAAGTTCACATCCTCTTGAGTCGACGAGCAAGTGTTGCCTGTGTGCCCAGTGTTGCCACATGTCTCGCATGTGATCTGAGACTCCATGATCTAGTGAACCTCCTAGTGCGGAGATTCCAGCTTTTTCATGAGAAGATCCATCTTGGCTGCTAGCATATCTACACCATCAATCTTGTGTACTCCTTTAGCACGGGCTGGTTGCCTATCTCCCTTCCAACTCTGGTTGGAGGCAATCTTGTTGATGAGCACCTTAGCTCTTCCAACATCCAGAGAGAGGAATGCTCCTCCCGCTGCTGCATCTATGTGGTCTTGTGCTCGATGACTCAGGCCATGGAAGAAGATCTGAATGATCAGCCACTCTTCCATGTCGTGGTGTGGGCATGCTGCAATGTACTTCTGGAGACGTTCCCAGGCTTCTGGGATGGTTTCATCCTGGAGTACTTGGTTTTGCCCACCGGAAAGTACTTGGCCAGAAATGCATTAGAACTGGCATCCCATGTGGTGAATGCATCCTTGTTGGTGTAGAACCACATCTTTGTTGTCCCAAGCAGAGAATGGGAACAAATGAAGTCGAACATTTCCCAGTGTAGTGCCTTTGGGGTTGATTGTGTTACTCACTTCAGGAAGTTCTGAAGATAAGTGTTGGCATCCTCTGATGCCTTACCACGGAAATAACTTGCTTGGACCGTGTTGACAAGCTCAGTCTTCAGCTCAAAGCCTTCATTGCCTTGGTCGGTGTTCAATCCAGTAGGGATATGGCTGCTGGATGGGGCTGAGAACTGACAGACTGTCTTCTGAGCCATGGGTGAGACTTTTCTGAGGTGGGACAGTTCTGAGGTGGGACAGTTCTCTGTCGGACAATCCGCCAAATTCTTTCTGGGTTTGGGTTGAAGTTGTATAGTAGATCGAGACCGGTCATACACTGCTCTGCATAAATCACAAAGACAAAGGGAGCAATGATAAGCCCGCTAAGATTAGCGGCGATAAATCAGTAAACTTTATCAAACTATTCAACGATATCTTTAGCACTAATTGCTTCCTCGGCAACGGTGCTAGAAATGCTTGTTGGCATTTCTTATGCCCAATAGAATATGTATTCCGCAAGCGCACAGAATCAACCGCTATAGCACTTCATCTTGAAGTATTCTAGGGTATCGTAAATTTCCATGGGGAAGCTCTATGGTCTAGAGAATATCGAAGAAGTGAGTGATAAACTTTACTGGAAATATCAACCGACTAACTAATGAGCCAAGCGATGACCATCTGACACAGGAGACTCTAAACCTTAGAGCGGTAAGCAGTTAGGAGGACAACGAGCGAGAAAGACTCCTAAAACACTTCTAAACTAATGAGCTAGCCTCACTAGACTAAACCTTGCTTCTAACTTGATATCGGGAACCTAGAGCTTACTTTGGCGGCAAGAGAGAGGAGAGACTACAGAAAGGGGTGAGAGGGGAGTCCAACGGCAAACATCAGCTACAGCTATGAAAACACCCAAACGTGTCGGACTACGAGGGACGGTCAGGGCTGTCACCACCTGCCGCCTACCTATCACACCCGATTATAGGAAGAACCAGATGCATCTCATATGTGCGCCAGGATCTCGTTCACACATATGGTAGACGGAAAGTGTAATATATCAAAGACAATGCTCAAAGTAACTAAATAAAGTATTTAACAATATTACACTCCATATAAAAGAGACACAATTGTCTTTAAACGATAAACCATTATACCCTATATGAAGTCTTCAACAACTCCGTCTTCCACAGGCGATGACTGGTGAACGCAGGACCTAGAACTCCTCGAAGTCGTCGAAGATCTCCTCTTCAAAGTTCTCTTCTGATCAACAGGGGGCAAGGGTGAGTACTCTTATGGTTGGTACTCAGCAAGTGGGGTGAAAATGCAAGGCCATCAAGGATAGGCTAAGGTTTGCAGCAGCGGTTGCTTTTAGTTGGTCAAGTATTTATGAACAAGCACCTTTTAACTAGGTTTAAGTTTATACCAACCCACTTTAGCAAAATCACAAAGATTCCATCAACATAAGTATTAACCACGAACCACAATTTGTTTAATCTTCAAGTTTCATTATCATGTGAGGGTCCAAGCCACTCTTAACCGTGAGTATGGCTGTTATAACAGTTTTACACTCTGCAGAGGTTGTACACTTTACCCACAAATCGTGTTTCCCTGAGTCGCCCGGGTTTGCAAGGCCCTTAAACACTTCCGAGGTGAGTGGCGAGGGTACACTATGAAGCCTTTACAAAGACATGTCGAGAGCAAAGCAGCCCGCTAGAGTTTCAGTAGCGGCATGGTCCATAAACCTCCCTAATGGTCAGCTCCTTAGCCAAGGCAGCTACCCCAAGAGGACCGGGCTATGACCCCTATCACCGACCCCCTCCTTGCCCTTTCGGTAAGGCCACCAGCAAACTACACATCTTATTAATTGGCTAAGGTCAGAGCCATATGACTTTGTGGTTGCACTGTTCACTTGGGTGGTTCTCCATGTTCCCATTAAACAAAGTTGATCTTGAAATTACGCGATAAAACCACAATACGAAACGTGATCGACATTAGCAAAAGAGTAAACCAATACCAATCCCAAAGTTTGCAACTAAGCGAAACTACCCAACAAAGTAGTAAACCCAGGTGTTTCAAGGTTTGGGGTAAAAGACTAGGTATGTCCTTAGCATCGGTAACCCATCAAGTTCATGCTAGCAACAGTAAAGTAAAGTGAATTTTCATGCTGTTGTTGGGATCAAATAGAATATGCAGAGGGGGCAATCCACTTGCCTTCTTCAAGCAGGAAAATAGTGTCTTAGCTTGGAAAATTCTCAAATTTTTACTGGGAGATACACTTTGGTAGAGGTTTCTGTGTAAAAAGTTCCAGGGACAAAAACCCTGTTTAGGGTCCTATAAAAATGAATCCTTGAATAGCCTAGGTGTAGAATGTCATATTTTCTATGCTCTGAATACTGCATAATAAATCCTACAAAAATTACAGTAGCTTCTGCATGCTTAAGTGAAAGCTCTGGAAAAATCTTAGACTCAGTTGTTGCACCAATTGTTCTGTACAAAAAGAACAAGGATCTAACAGCAACTATGTAATATATTTTTCATAATTAATCTGTTACATAAAATTGGCTGAAAATTTTACAGTAAGCGCATCTTTCCCTGATGTGCCTAAATCCAAAATTGCATGACCAGAAACTATCCATTGTGGTAATTACTCTCAAATCGTAATGAAGTGCCATTTCCACGACTTAAACTTGTGCACTCATGTAGAATCGACGACTCTCGCCGACGGAACTTACGAGCTGGTGCCCGCGTCCGAGAGTGAGCAGCGTGAAGCTCAAGCGAATCTAACTAAAGCTCTTGAAGACCCGAGCCCAAGTTCGGAAGAGCCCCATGCGAACTGCGAAGGCAAGCCCCGGAGCATAACCCATTCTTCCCGAAATTATGCAACTCATCACTCTTTGCTTGTGCATTAAGTTTATAGGAGTTGGATGAAAACTTAGTTGCATGATATCAGGAACCCTTGCTTGAAAACTAGACGTAAGGTTCGATAGAATGCTGTGCTAATAGGACTCCGGTAAAAGTCGAGTGATTTCCTGTCACTCGCGAGAAAATAGGAGTTGAATGTCTACTACACGCTGCAATCATAAGGACACGGACGGGCTATGGAACGATGGTTACAATTGAGGCCCGTCTGTCTAGTGAAAAATACTAAGGCCGCAGGGTGTGGTAGTGATGGTTAAGTCTTTAAACGTACTAAACACATGCCGAGATTATGGGAATCGGTAAGCTTAAGTACCTGATTGGCCCGGCAAGGGGACGGCATCCTACCCTTTGAACTTCGGTCCCATGTGCATATGGCGAGTGCAGAGAGTGGTCACGACCCGGCGCCGAACCGTGGCGTGGGGCTCTTGTACTCTCGGAGGGTAGCCCCAATCCACGACCCGGAAAGAAAGGGGAAAAGTTGCACGTGTGACTCTAGGGAGTAACCACGTGACGTGTGTTTGGGTTTCCCTTGCAAGGTTAAGAAATTTGATTCGAATCGTCCGTTTCTCACGGCTATTGAGACTGCTTAACCATTTTTACCCATAGAGTAAGAAGAGGAACAATGATGATGAATGAACTGGTTGGATGAAAAATTTAATGCTTTACCATGTATGCTTTAGATAGCTGCTTACCTAGACTGGCTAACGAAACTAGAATCTTGAGCTAAAAGTTGAAAGTAAGGACCCACTTGTAGATGCTCTTCGGCAAAACAAACCCCTGAGCCAAAAAGCCTGGCATGTCTAGAGTCGGTGGAGTAGATTCCACTACTCGGGTAAGTCTTGCTGAGTATTAGTATACTCAGTCTTGCTTGTGACTCGTTTTCAGGTGAGACCTTCGAAGATATGATTGCTAGCTTGACTTGGCCCTGCACTCTTCCCCCTGGTTGGTCGGTGGAATGGGATGCGCCCCCGTCCAACGGAGATAAGGCCGAGTGATGTCTCGTACGGGCTTCATCGAGACATTCTGTATCGTCGAGTAGTTTCCGTCGTTTATTTCCGCTGCAACTTAAACTCTGAAGAACTTATTTATGATAATTGAAATACTTGGTTTCTAAACTCAAAACTTGGTCTGTAATATTCACTTATACTAATGCTGTAATATTTGCTGGAATGTGGTATTCTCTGGGCTCATCGTCGCATGAGCGTTTGTATGTATGGCGCTCGATCCGTTTACCGTGGTTGTATCGGGAGGTTATACCCGACAGGCCAGTGGATTAATCCGTTTGAAGTGTAAGGTTAACCGAGAATGCCTTAATGGTGATGGTTAATACACTTGAGCCGGATTAATTCAGGTGGTTCTGCCACAGGTGGTATCAGAGCCGTAGCTGGTGCCACAGGTGGTATCAGAGCCGTAGCTGGTGCCACAGCTGGCAACAGCGGACACCGGAGCCAAAATACATACGCCAGAGAATGCGACAAGCCTTAAAAACTTGTTTTCATAAAACTTGACTAGAAGGATGTGTTGCGAAATGCGTTGGTACGTTAAGGATGGTGCCTAGTTCGTAAAGCCCTAAGGGATTATGGGAAAAGTTTACTAGGTGGCTGTCTGACTTATGAAATATTATCAACTGACTTCCAGCACATTACTTTCTGTCAAAACTTACTTTCATGCACAACCGACCTTAAATTCTGTAACGACGCACTCGTCGCTAAGGTAAGAAGGTAAGGATCCTCAGCCAACTGAGAGAGCTTGGCCTTCCTGTCGGTGATGCGAACCGAACGCTGCCCTCAAGCAGTGGCTTACTTGAGGTGCTGCCAATATGCCAACTGATCGTTGAACATATTGGGAGTAGAAGGTTTGGCGCAGGGTATGGCGATCGCTGTTCATACCCCCGTCTCAGGACGATACCCCCGTGAATACGCTATCTCGATAGCGTATGTTAACGTCGTCTGTACGGCGGAAATTGTACAGATATCGTTTCTATAAGTAAACGGTAATGAATGCGGACGCTTTCATGAGTGCTGGCATGAAAGGTTCATGATATATATATGCTTTGTCAATCTTCTGCAGGTACACTAACCGCGATTACGATAAGTTAAGGAACGAATAGAAAGACTCGACTAGCTATTATAGCGAGAGCCGTATTGTGCATGCCACCGAGACTATCGTCGTAAGACCAAAAGTATTTGGCAGTTATTTTATTTTGTGAGGACGAATAGGACGTGCATACATCATGAACATATGTATCTGAAATCAAAAATGCGTTGTATGAGAGTGGTAAGGTTCTTGCGTATCTAAGCGTGGTTTGCATAAGGACTACCTAGCGAATCTGTCACAAATCTGCCATGACCAAAAAGAGCGATTTATTGACCCAAGAAAATGACCTTTTCTCGAGAAGTCCATGTTGAAAGAATTGTTCCAAATTTCGTGTTCTATCTTCTGTTCAAAAATGAAAAATTCTGAACTTATGGATAGTGAGAAATAACAGAAACCTTGGAATGTCAGAATTCTGTCCAGAATAAGCCCTTCTGCCTCTTAAATTTCTATGCCCCCTTCCCGCGGTTTTCTGCAAAAGAGTACAACACAAAACTTGTCCCAAATTTACCCAGGTAACTGCTGTTAAAATTTGGTAAATTTTGGCTTGGTAGATTTTCCCTGGTGCACGAAACTCTAGCCCTCTGTTCACTGAAAATTCTGGGTAGACAGTAAGGTAAAACCTGAAAAGAAAGACCATCTTAGAGACCTAATTAGCTCTGGAGTTGACTAGCAAAGTTGTTCACAAATACCTTAGGAGTGATCTGGTGAAATTTGAGAATTTTTGGATGAGAACTGTGGGAGTTATGGTTATTTTTGCACACTATACAGAATCTGTCCTTATGCTTTTCACAGTTTTTCACTATCTCACTCCATTTGATCTTTTGTTCAGATGGCCGAGCCTGTTGATATGATGGTGGATGAGGATGGACGCGTACACTCGCAGTGTCTCCACTGGGAGGGCTTCCCCTCTATTTTGTGGGATGTTCTGCGTACCGCGGGCTATCTAGTTCCCCCACGTTATGCCGGACTGGAGTTTGCAGAAAATGGAGTTACCCAGTGCCGTGTCAACGTGACTATCTTTCCGCACCCGCTACACCCGGAGTGGCCCGCCTTGGAGCTTGAGGCTGTTGGTCGCCGTTTGGCCGATACTTGGGAGCTTGCAGCCATGAGGGCGCTCACCACTTTTTGTGCGCAGCGTCCCGAGGTTGTCACACTCGCTCCCATTGGATTGTTTCCTGCTGCCCAGGACAACGACCCCTTTTGGCTCAACAGGGTGCAGCACGCACAGTATTTGGTAGACTTTCATGCCCAGGAAACTATTCATACCTCCGTGCGGTGCATGAGTGCACTCTACCGGCTTCAGACTCTCCAGAGTCAGGCACTTGAGCAGCTCACTGATCTTGCTCAGGCCTACCACATGATGGCAGATACCAGGGATGAGCAGATTAAGGAGCTCAGTCAGGATCTTGAGGACAGAGATGCTCAGATTGGCCAACTTGAGGGCCAAATCCAGGAGCAGGACACTCTCATGGGTGAGAGAGATGCCACGATAGCACAGTTGGAGGAGCAGCTCCATGATCTGAGCCTTGAGTTGGAGGACGCGAATGAGCACATTCAGTGGCACCATGATCAGAATGACCATCCCCATGAGGAGGACATGGAGGAGGATGAGGAGGAGCCACAGGAGATTGATGGTATCTCCGGTATGGATTTCGAGGGTGAGGTACCACAGGCACCTCAGATGGGAGCTCACTCTCCTGCTCACAGCGAGTCGTCCGTCAACGACTTGGATGATTTCTAGATGACGGCCTAGGAGGACTTTTGCACATACTCCTCAATAGGGTAGCCTAACTTTTGGCAAGTGTTGTAATAGGCTAACTAGGAGTTGAGTAACTCTTTTGTGTTGGGTACACCTGAACCATGTGGATACCCTTAGCATGTAAGGAACGGCGATAAACTTGGGTGATTTCGTTGTAATTTGGTAAACGATGAAATCCACAATCGCTGAGACTTGTCGGAATTTTTACCCATGTCTCCTTCCATTTCTTGGCTGAGTGTTGAATACCAGACTTGTGCTAAATTTTGTGATCTGGGTTCTCACAAAAATTCAGCATCACTGGACCTCGCTAGTTTAAGATATAGGCGAAACCGTACCGATCAATCTGCTGAAAAACAGCTAAGACAGTAAGGCAAAGGACGAGCTTTTCGACCACCTTAGCTACAGTTCTAGCACCGAAGTTAAATACCAAAGTGGTGCATTCCTAAATCCTCTGACTACTGCGAAAGTTTGAGATGTTTTGGATGGACCCACAGCAGGCTATGATTTTTCTCGTAGCAAACAGAGATCCTGTCCATACTTCTAGCTGTGACTTCAGAAGTCTATGACTACACCAATTATTTATGAATCAAGGAAGTGATATGGATCGCGTTGCTAATGGTAACCTTTCACGTTTCAGATGGTTGGATCAACCCGTGGCAACCCCGAGGGTTTTGGTGCCGGTGGCAGCCGCTCGCGACAATCGCCACCACCCCCGCCCAGTTTGGTGGAAGTGATGGCCGCTCAAACCGAGCTGCTGCGTCAGATTGTGCAAGGACAACACCAGCAGAGGGGTGGGCACAATGCTCACCAACCCCAAGCTGCAGGATACACGGATTTCCTAGGGACCCAGCCGCCCTTGTTCCATAAGACAGAGGAACCCCTGGACGCAGATGCATGGATTCGCACTATCGAATCCAAGTTCACACTACTTGTGGCCCCATGCTCAGAGGCCAACAAGGCTCGTTTTGCCGCGCAACAGCTTCGCGGTACCGCTCGTCTGTGGTGGGACCACTATTCTGCGATGCTCCCGGCTGATCATGTAGTCGACTGGGATGAATTCAAGACCGCGTTCCGGGCACATCATATTCCCGAGGGTCTCATGGAGAGGAAGTTGAATGAGTTTCTGGCACTTACCCAGGGCACCCGCACCGTGCTACAGTACGCCCAAGCATTCAACAACCTATGCCAGTATGCGGGCTATCACGCTGATACGGATGCCAAGAAGCGTGATCGTTTCCGCCGAGGTCTGAACACCAAGCTCAAGGAACGTCTGAACCTAGCCAGGGCTGACACCTACAACGAGTTGGTCAATATGGCCATTACCCAGGAAGACTGTATCATGGCACACCGGGCAGAGAAGAAGAGAAAGGCACCCACGGGACCATCAAGTGTCCAACCACCAAGGTATCGCATCGTGCAAAATACCGCACCCACAGCTCCACCAAGGGCCCCGCAGCCAGGAAGATGGGTTGCCAGACCCCCACAGCAGGCAGGCATGGTACGACCCCCGATGCCTCCACAGAATGGTCCGAGGCCCATTCTTCAGCAGTCTCTTCGACCTAGCCCCGCGAATCGCTGTTTCAAATGCGGGAGTTCCAACCACTTGGCACGAGAATGCCCTCAGTCTGGGCAGCCCAACCAAGGTCAAGGATCCAACCCGAACACCAAGAACAGGGGCAAGAGACAGACCCTGCAAGTCAAGCAAGGACGGATTAACTTCACCACGCTTGCAGAGCTTCCTGAAGGAGCCCCAGTGATGTCGGGTACATTCTCTATCCATAACAAGCCTGCAGTTATATTATTTGATTCTGGTGCATCGCATAGTTTCATAAGTGCAAAATTCGGTGCAAAAGTAGGCTTGGATGTTTGTCACACAAAAGGGTCATATATGATATCAACACCGGGTGGTAAAATTGCTTCAAACAAAATGATCAGACAAGTACCAGTCAAATTGGGTAGTAAAACCATCGACACGGACCTTGTCCTTTTACCCCTTGACGGCCTGGACATTATTTTGGGAATGAACTGGATGGCTATGCATGGAGTCACACTGGACCTTTCTTCCCGAGCCGTTGAGATAAATTCACCTAGTCACGGAGCCACTACCCTTTACCTACCGTTCCTAGATTGTACGAATTCCTGTGCTTATAAGATGGAAGGACTTAAGCTAGATAATATTCCTGTGGTAAACGAGTATGCCGATGTTTTCCCGGATGACTTACCAGGAATGCCACCGGATAGGGATATTGAGTTCATCATTGAACTACAACCAGGCACTGCACCTATATCCAAAGGACCATATAGGATGCCCCCTAAAGAATTGGCAGAGCTGAAAATTCAACTCCAAGAACTACTGGACAAAGGTTTTATTCGCCCTAGCGCGTCACCTTGGGGATGTCCAGCCCTATTCGTAAAGAAGAAGGATGACAGTTTAAGATTATGTGTGGACTACCGACCTCTCAATGCGGTAACGGTTAAAAATAAATACCCACTTCCCCGTATCGATGTACTCTTCGATCAATTAGCTGGAGCCAGAGTCTTCTCAAAGATTGATCTTCGTTCGGGATATCATCAGATCAAGATTCGCCCGTGCGATATTCCTAAGACTGCCTTCTCCACACGATATGGACTATATGAATTCTTAGTCATGTCCTTTGGACTCACCAATGCCCCTGCCTACTTCATGTATCTCATGAATTCGGTATTCATGCCCGAACTCGACAAATTCGTCGTAGTGTTCATCGACGACATCCTTATCTATTCCAAGGATGAGGAAGAGCATGCCAAGCACCTTCGCATTGTTCTTCAGCGACTCAGAGACCATCAGCTCTATGCTAAGTTTTCTAAGTGTGAATTCTGGTTGGATACTGTAAAGTTCTTAGGTCACACGATCTCTAGCGAAGGCATAGCTGTTGACCCCAGCAAGGTACAAGAGGTGATGGATTGGAAACCCCCTACCTCTGTTCATCAGATTCGCAGTTTTCTCGGCTTAACCGGTTACTACCGCCGCTTCATCCCGGATTTCTCTCGAATTGCTAAGCCCATGACTGAACTGTTAAAGAAGGAAGTAAAGTTTGTATGGAATGAGAAATGTGAAGAAGCTTTCCACACTCTCAGAGAGCATCTGACTACTGCACCTGTGTTAGCTCAACCCGATAATACCAAGTCATTCGATGTGTATTGTGACGCATCAGGTACTGGTCTAGGATGTGTGCTTATGCAAGAGAATCGAGTGATTGCATATGCCTCACGAGCCCTTCGGCCCCACGAACAGAATTATCCCACGCATGACCTTGAGCTTGCAGCCGTCATTCACGCTCTAAAAATATGGAGGCATTATCTCATGGGTACACAGTGCAATATCTACACGGATCATAAGAGTCTCAAGTACATCTTCACACAAGCCGATCTGAATATGAGACAACGGAGATGGCTAGAATTAATCAAGGATTATGACCTTGAAGTGCATTATCACCCCGGCAAGGCTAATGTAGTCGCGGACGCACTAAGCCGCAAGTCCCATTGCCATTGCTTATCCATGGAGTCCTACCATGAGACATTGTGTGCGGAAATGAGGAAGCTTAACATGGAAATGGTTTCCCAAGGCACTCTAAATCACATCTCATTTGAGCCCACTCTTCACGACCAAATCGTCATGGCACAACTACAGGATGAAGGAATTAAGATCATCAAACAGAAACTCTCTCTAGGTGAGGAGAAGTATAAGTGTTTCCGCCAGGACCATAAAGGAGTTCTATGGTTCGAAAGTCGTATAGTCGTTCCGAAGAATCGTGAACTCCGCAAGCAAATTCTCGACGAGGCACACCTTTCCAAATTCTCTATCCACCCCGGCAGTAGCAAAATGTATCAAGACCTAAGGAAAAACTTCTGGTGGACTAGAATGAAAAGGGAAATTGCTACGTATGTCTCAGAATGTGACACGTGCCAGAGAGTAAAAGCTAGCCACTTGAAGGTAGCCGGTACACTTCAACCGTTACCTATACCATCATGGAAATGGGAAGACATAAGTATGGACTTCATCGTTGGACTACCAAACACTTCCAAGAAACATGATTCCATATGGGTTATCGTGGACAGACTCACGAAGACGGCACATTTTCTTCCGGTACACACCACCTATTCTACCAAGAAATATGCCGAGATTTACCTCGATCGTATTGTTTGCCTGCATGGAATATCTAAGACAATTATCTCCGATCATGGTCCTCAGTTTGTAGCACGCTTTTGGGAACAACTGCAAACGTCTCTTGGCACTAAGCTGATTCGCAGCTCAGCATACCATCCTCAGACTGATGGACAAACGAAAAGAGTAAACCAAATTCTTGAAGACATGCTGAGAGCCTGTGTCATTCATTATGACAAGAATTGGGACAAATGCCTACCCCTAGCAGAGTTCTCGTACAACGACAGCTATCAAACGAGTTTGAAAATGGCACCCTTTGAGGCCCTGTATGGACGAAGGTGTCGAACTCCTTTGAGCTGGTCACAAACCGGAGAACGTAAAATAATTGGACCCGACCTGGTGATCGAGGCAGAGGAGAAAGTAAAAGTAATACAAGCAAATCTTAGAGCCGCACAAGCTCGACAAAAGAGCTATTCTGACAGAAGAAGGAAGCCCCTAAAGTTTGAAGTTGGCGATCATGTCTATCTTCGAGTTTCACCCACCAAGGGAGTGCGAAGATTTGGAATCAAAGGCAAACTAGCTCCCCGTTATATTGGTCCTTACGAAATCATTGAGAGCTGCGGACCCGTAGCCTACAAATTACGACTGCCCCCTCAGCTCACGGCCACCCATGATGTCTTCCACGTATCTCAACTCAAGAAGTGTATTCGAGTCCCTACCGAGATTGTGGAACAACAAGAAATATCGTTGGAACCCGACCTCTCGTATGTCGAACACCCAATTAAGATTTTGGATCAAAAAGAAAGAGAGACCAGGAGGAAAGTGATTAGAATGTATAAAATACAATAGAATCACCACACGGAAGAAGAAGCCACCTGGGAAACGGAGAGCTACCTGAACCAACATTTCCCTGGGTTTCTTATCTCAACCACTGGTATGTGCACCCACGCCCACACTAAGAATTACCGAATCTCGGGGCGAGATTCTTGTTAAGGGGGGAAGGCTGTGACAACCCTGGTAAATTACATTTTCAAAATCAATGTCATTAGCCTAACTCGATGATTAAACCAACTAATGAAAGGGTGGAAAGAATTAAAATGAGTTCAGTTGGAATTCAAATTTAATTTGAGCACATTTGGTTACTTTTGAACTTTTAAATTTAACTTTCAAACCATAAGCCAAATGAGATTTTGCCTGAAACCAAAGTTGTAGAACTTTTTATTTTGAACAACTTTCGTGTTCAAAAGTTTTTGAAATTCAAATCAGAAAGTGGAGAAAACGCCCTATTTGCACCCAACCCCCTGAAACTTTTCGAATTCTTGCATCCAGGCCCCTCCCCCCCCCCCCCCCCCCCCCCCCATCTCTCTCTCCTCCGCGCCCGACCGCCGCGCGCCAGGTGGCCGGCGTCGCCTGACCGGCGCGAGGCGCCAGGCCAGTGGCCGCCGCACCACCCCGCCACGGCCGGCTTTGCCCCGCCCCCATGCCGCGCGGCCAGTAAACGCCCGCGCGTGCACGCGACGCAGCCGCGTCCAGCCCCGCCGCCCGGCCGCCCAGTCGCCTCGCTCCGCCGTGCCGCCCCGGCCCCCACGCCCCGCCAGTCGCCGCGCCCGCCCTCCGCCCGAGCCGCTGCCGCTGCTGCTCCACCACTCCACGCCCCACGCTATCCCACCGCGCCCACGCCATATCTCCGGCCGCCCAGTCACCGCGCCCGCGCTGCCGCACGTCGCGCCGGCGTTCTGCCGCCGCCCGCCGCGCCCAGTGCGCGTTGTGCCGTGCCCCCGCCCCGCGCGCTGCCCAGGCCCCTCCGCACCCCCTCCGGCCCCTATAAAAGCCCCGCCCGGCCACGCGCGCGAGCCACAACGCCCTCGCCGTCGCCATTACCGCCGCCGAGCGCCGCCCGCCCGTGGACAACCCACCGCCGCCGCCCACTGCCCAAACTAAGCCCCCAGCCACCACTACATCATCCCCCTGAAGCTCGCCGACCCGCCCAACGCCGCCCAGAGCCACCGGAGCGCCGCCGCCCGCGCTGCCGCCGCCGCCGCCGCCCTTGCTCGCCGTGGACAGCAAGATCCCGACCCCCTCCGTCCAAGCCGAGCCCCTGTGCAGCTTCCCGACGCGCTACTGAAGCTCGCCGACCGGACCACACCGCCCCAAGCCCGCCGGAGCACCGCCGTCGACGCGTGCCGCGCCGCCGCCGCCTCTGCTCCAACGCCGGCGAGCCCTTCCCGGCCGTCCCCCCACCTGAACAACACCCCCACAAGGTAGCCCTCGCACCCCTGAACCTTCCCCGACCCTCGCCCCTCGCCGCCGGCGAGCCCCCTCGCCGGAATTTCGGCCGGCCGCCGTACCCGAGCCGCCCGAGGACCCAATTGCAAGAATTCAAATCTTTAGAAGGGTCTGCGCGTAAGATTCAAGGACCTAGTTGTAAAAGAAAGTTTCAAATCTAGATTCAAATTCAGTGAACTTGTAAAATTCGAATAAAATCGTAGGAAATTCAGAAAAATGCAAACTCAACTGTTCTGGAATCCTTAGAACAAACTCTACCACTTTTGTTACAAAAGGTTTCTCAGAATCCCAACACATTTTGCTCTACATTAAATCGAAGCTTTAATGGACTTATTTTGTACCCACTGTTGTAGGACAATGCTGACCATAAATTTTGGTCAGTGAGTTAGTTGCTTGATGTTTAGGACTGTGTAAAAAGATCAGGCCCAAATTCTTTCTCTAGCTTTACTGTTTATTAAACTTAGTTCCATACCATGTTTAAGTAAAATATTTTATCCCTGCAGTTAGGTGGTGAATCACCCAATGAAACTTTTTCTATGCTAATATATTGGTACCTAGAAGCGAGAGAAAAATTAGGAGACTTTTTATCTCAAAGTAACCTATTTATTTGATTTATGTGCTAATAACATGCATTAAAGCAAGAAAATAGTATCTTAGCTTGGAAAATTCTCAAATTTTTACTGGGAGATACACTTTGGTAGGGGTTGCTGTGTAAAAGGTTCCAGGGACAAAAACCCTGTGTAGGGTCCTATAAAAATGAATCCTTGAATAGCCTAGGTGTAGAATATCATATTTTCTATGCTCCGAATACTGCATAATAAATCCTACAAAAATTACAGTAGCTTCTGCATGCTTAAGTGAAAGCTCTGGAAAAATCTTAGACTCAGTTGTTGCACCAATTGTTCTGTACAAAAAGAACAAGGATCTAACAGCAACTATGTAATATATTTTTCATAATTAATCTGTTGCATAAAATTGGCTGAAAATTTTACAGTAAGCGCATCGTTCCCTGATGTGCCTAAATCCAAAATTGCATGACCAGAAACTATCCATTGTGGTAATTACTCTCAAATCGTAATCAAGTGCCATTTCCACGACTTAAACTTGTGCACTCATGTAGAATCGACGACTCTCGCCGACGGAACTTACGAGCTGGTGCCCGCGTCCGAGAGTGAGCAGCGTGAAGCTCAAGCGAATCTAACTGAAGCTCTTGAAGACCCGAGCCCAAGTTCGGAAGAGCCCCAAGCGAACTGCGAAGGCAAGCCCCGGAGCATAACCCATTCTTCCCGAAATTATGCAACTCATCACTCTTTGCTTGTGCATTAAGTTTATAGGAGTTGGATGAAAACTTAGTTGCATGATATCAGGAACCCTTGCTTGAAAACTAGACGTAAGGTTCGATAGAATGCTGTGCTAATAGGACTCCGGTAAAAGTCGAGTGATTTCCTGTCACTCGCGAGAAAATAGGAGTTGAATGTCTACTACACGCTGCAATCATAAGGACACGGACGGGCTATGGAACGATGGTTACAATTGAGGCCCGTCTGTCTAGTGAAAAATACTAAGGCCGCAGGGTGTGGTAGTGATGGTTAAGTCTTTGAACGTACTAAACACATGCCGAGATTATGGGAATCGGTAAGCTTAAGTACCTGATTGGCCCGGCAAGGGGACGGCATCCTACCCTTTGAACTTCGGTCCCATGTGCATATGGCGAGTGCAGAGAGTGGTCACGACCCGGCGCCGAACCGTGGCGTGGGGCTCTTGTACTCTCGGAGGGTAGCCCCAATCCACGACCCGGAAAGAAAGGGGAAAAGTTGCACGTGTGACTCTAGGGAGTAACCACGTGACGTGTGTTTGGGTTTCCCTTGCAAGGTTAAGAAATTCGATTCGAATCGTCCGTTTCTCACGGCTATTGAGACTGCTTAACCATTTTTACCCACAGAGTAAGAAGAGGAACAATGATGATGAATGAACTGGTTGGATGAAAAATTTAATGCTTTACCATGTATGCTTTAGATAGCTGCTTACCTAGACTGGCTAACGAAACTAGAATCTTGAGCTAAAAGTTGAAAGTAAGGACCCACTTGTAGATGCTTTTCGGCAAAACAAACCCCTGAGCCAAAAAGCCTGGCATGTCTAGAGTCGGTGGAGTAGATTCCACTACTCGGGTAAGTCTTGCTGAGTATTAGTATACTCAGTCTTGCTTGTGACTCGTTTTCAGGTGAGACCTTCGAAGATAGGATTGCTAGCTTGACTTGGCCCTGCACTCTTCCCCCTGGTTGGTCGGTGGAATGGGATGCGCCCCCGTCCAACGGAGATAAGGCCGAGTGATGTCTCGTACGGGCTTCATCGAGACATTCTGTATCGTCGAGTAGTTTCCGTCGTTTATTTCCGCTGCAACTTAAACTCTGAAGAACTTATTTATGATAATTGAAATACTTGGTTTCTAAACTCAAAACTTGGTCTGTAATATTCACTTATACTAATGCTGTAATATTTGCTGGAATGTGGTATTCTCTGGGCTCATCGTCGCATGAGCGTTTGTATGTATGGCGCTCGATCCGTTCACCGTGGTTGTATCGGGAGGTTATACCCGACAGGCCAGTGGATTAATCCGTTTGAAGTGTAAGGTTAACCGAGAATGCCTTAATGGTGATGGTTAATACACTTGAGCCGGATTAATTCAGGTGGTTCTGCCACACTCCAGACAAGCGGTGGCTCCGTCGTCCTCAAGTCCTCCTCGGCTCTTGCTTGAAGGTGTAGTACTAGTCGACAAGTACGCTTCGTTGGAGTCCGAGTAGTTGTCGAAAATGGGGGCCCCCCGACAGGTGGTGGCTCCCACGTCCTCAAGCTTGAGCAAACAATCTAAGTCCTCCTCCAAGTCGAAGAGGGACTCGGATTGTGTAGTCTCCTCAGATCGGTTTTAATCCGATCCGACTAGTTCTGGTGCAGCACGAATTGAAGTCGCATCAAAAACGGATATCTTTTCGATCTGCCGGACTAGATCGGGAAGTAGCAACTCGTCGAGGTTGTCGATGAACTCGTCGAGGTTGCTACATCGAGTTGGTGTAGAGGCCTCCGGCTTCCTGCAGTCGGCTAGGTGGCTGTTGAAGCCACCCAAACCGTTTGCGACGCAGATCCAGGAGCCAAAGATGAAAGTTGTGCCCTCGTCGAGCACAGTGCTGGTGAAGCTGAGAGATGCAATCGAGTTCTCCGGTGGATGCTCGATGAACACCCCTACCTGGCGCGCCAGCTGTCGGTGTTTTACCACCACGCCCACCGAGGGATACCCCCGAGGTGGTGAGTTTGTAGGTAGGGTGTTGTGGCAGAACCACCTGAGTTAATCCGGCTTAAGTGCGCTAACTGTCACCACGAGGGCAATTAGGGCTATCTCGCACTTCAAACGGAGTAATCAATCGGTCTGTCGGGTAACCTCCCGATGCAACCACGGGTTTGCCGATCGAAACCACACATACAAAGTACTCACACAAAGGTGAGCCCAGAGAATACAACATTCCACAAATTTTACATCACAGGGTTCCACATAAATTTATTATTACAGACCAAGTTCGAATTCGTAAAACAAGTACTTCAGAGTTTAAAAGTAAACGGGTCCTTCAGAGTTCATTGCAACGGAAAAACAATGATAAACTACTCGACGATACATGATGTCTCGATGAAGCCCGTACGAGACACCACTCGGCATTATCATCATTGGCCGGGGACGCATCCCATTCCACCGACCAACCAGGAGGAAGAGTACACGGCCAAGTCAAACTAGCAACCATGTCCTCAAAAGTATCACTTGAAAACAAAGCCACAAGCAAGGCTGAGTATACTAATACTTAGCAAGGCTTACCCGACTAGTGGAATATACTTAGCCGACTCCTAGACATGCAAGGCTTTTGCCTTGAGGGGTTTGTTTTGCTGAAAAGCATATACAAGTAGGTCCTTACTTTCAAATTTTAGCTCCAGATTCTAGTTTTCTTTAACCATTCTAGGTAATCAACTATCCAATATCATACATGGTAAAAGAATTAATTTGCATCCAACAAGATTAATCATCATCATTGTTCCATTTCTTACTCTATGTGGTAAAAGGGTCAAGCAGTCTCAATACCGCGAGAAACGGACGATTCGAATCGAATTGCTTAACCTTGCAAGGCAGACCTAAACACACGTCACGTGGTTACTCCCAGAGTCACACGTGCAACTTTTCCCTTCAATTCCCGCTTCACGGAACAGGCCCACCGCCCTCGACTACACGTCCCCATGGACCACGGACCCAGTCGGGCCATGGTGGCACATGCACCCGCCATTAGCTAGATGTGAACGAATTTAAGATGGTGGGGAGTATATTCCGGCCTCGGTTCAATCCAGTACGTAAGCTTAACGATTACCATATTCTTGGCATGTGGTTAGTACATTCAAAGACTTAACCACCACTACCACACACTGCGGCCTTAGCATTTTTCTCTAAACAGATGGGGCCTCAATCATCAACATGAACATCGCACCATAGCCTCGTCCGTCGACCTTATGATTGCACCATGTAGTAAACATTCAACTCCTATATTCCCGCGAGTGACAGGAAATCACACTTCTTTTACCGGAGTCCTGTTAGCATAGCATTATATCGAACCTTATATCTAGTGTTCAGATCATAGGAACATAAGATCATGCAACTAAGTTTTCATTCAACTCCTATAACTTAGTGCACAAGCAATATAAAGTAATAAGTTGCATAATTTGAAAAATAGGGTTCATGCTCCGGGGCTTGCCTTCCTGAGCAAATCTAGCGTTGGTCTCTTCCGAACTTTGGTTTGGGTCTTCGAAAACTTCAGTTAGATTCACTTGAGCTTCACGTTGCTCACTCTCGGACTCGGGCACCAGCTCGTACGTTCCGTCAGCGAGAGTAGTCGATTCTATATGAATGCACAAGTATGAGTTGTCGTGATGGTATATGACATTTATTTTCTTCACGACAAAGTTGCAGTCCACAAAAACATAGATTTGGTTGTAAAGTTACTTAGTTAAGATTTTTTGGGCAATCATTAATACAGTACATCTTAAACAACTTAACTTCATTAAACAAGAAGGGGTTGTGTTATATTGGAACCTTAATTTTCTAAGCACAAACATTAATTAAACACAATTACTGAACTAGATAACTTCTGGTGATGAAACTTTTATTCCTAGTACCCCATGCAGAGGCAAAACCACTGCAAAAATTTTAGGCATTTTTGTGTAGTAGATTAAATATGAAAATGTAATACACAACCAATACTAGAACCTAGTTATTTTTATACAGAATGAACCATGCAAGTATTGATGCTAAAAATTTTACAGGGTGTTAATATATCCATATATGTCTTACTGTAAATGTTTCAGATTTTATTGTGCATGATACAGAGCATAATAAATAGGACAAGATACACCTATTTTAATAAAGATTAATTTCTACAGGATGTTTTACAGGATTTCTAAGTATGAAACTTTTTATACAGCATTTTATAACCCAACGTATTACTCTAATTACTAATTACTCTAATTTAATGAATTTTTCCACCACAAAAATTATTTGAGTAGGTGACAGAAAGTTAAACAGTCCCTAAATTTTTTTGTGGCATCTAGGTATCACTATAACAGCATAGAAAAAGTTTCATAACATGAATCACTATAGAACAGTAGGAAAAATTAGTTCTATCCCTTCATGGCATAAAACAAAGTCTAACAAAAAGTTTAGCTAGAGATGGGTTCTGGTCCTGAACCTTATACACTGGCCTACACATTAAGAAACTAATCCACTATCCAAAAATTAGGTTCAGCCTTTATCTAAAACAGTGGGTACAAATAAAGGCTTTTAAACCTTCCATTTAATCTAGAGCGAAATATAGCAAGCAACTGAAGCAATGCATGTAACAAAAGTTGTAGATCTTCTTCTAAGGATATCAGAACAGTTGAGTTTGTATTTTTCTAATTTTTCTACGATTTTTAAAGCATTTTCAAATTTTGCTATTTTTGAATCTAGGGTCAAAACACTGGTTCGCAGATATGCCCCTGGAAACTTGCGTGCAGACCCTTTTAAAGATTTCAATTGAAGCAATTGGGTCCTTGGCGGCGGCTGGCATGGCGGCCGGCCAAATTCCAGCATGGGGGCTCGTCGGCGATGAGGGAAAAGGGTCGGGGAGTACCAGGGAGGCAAGAGCTACATTGTGGGGGCCTTGGTCGGGGTTGGGGATGGCCGGAGGTGGGTCTCCCACGGCGGACAGGGGGCGGCGGCGGCGCTCCGGTGGACGAGAGCCAGCGGGGGCGGGTCGGTGAGCTTCGCGGCGTCGAGGGGAACCCATTCCGGGGCTTGGCTCGGGCGGAGGAGGGCTGGAGGATGGGGCTCCATGGCGAGCTTCTAACGGCGGTGGCAATGGCAGCGGGTGGTGGTGTTCTGGTGGTCTTGGCGCGCGCGAGTGGGACCCGGGTGGCCTTTATAGGGCACAGCGGGGAGAGGATGGAGTGGATGCATCGGCAAGGTGGGCGGTGGCTTGGGCACGGCGCGGACAGCATGGGCGCATGGCATTGGCCACCGTGGGCGGTGCGGCACGAGGTTGGGTGCTAGAGATTTGCCGTGGGTGAGGGGGGATCGCATGGGCGAAGGTTGGGCGAGCAGCTGCAGCAGCTAGCTTGCTGGGCGGCAAGCGCGGGGACTCGCGGGGCGCGGCGCGTGGTACTAGCCGCCCTGGGCGGCGAGGAGGGGCGCCTTGCAGGCGTGCGCATGGCAACAGCGGCCTGTAGGCATCTCCGGCGATGTGGCGGCCGGCTCTGCTGGGCTGTCGGGGCAGAGCAGGGGAAGGGAGGGACTGAAAGGGAAAATAGAAGAAAACCAAGAGGCTGAACTGTAAAACCATGTTTTTCTCCTATTTTTGTGTTGCAACTTGAAAATCTCTGAACATGAAAGTTGTTCAACATGAAAAGTTACACAAGTTTTGTTTCAGTCCAAAGTTCATTTGAGTTATATTTCAAAAGTTATTTTAAAAACTCAAAAAGCATGATTCGATGGCATGTCATTTGATGGGCAAAACTTCATATTCTCCCCTAGGCTTCAACTAGACTTTTATTTATCATGTCACTGATGATGTGCCTATTCAATTTCATAGTCATATTTGCATCAATGTGAAAGTTATTTAATTTGTTTGTTTAAAGTACATGTACTCATGCACATATACACTTACTTTCAATATAAATGCAAAACCAAATTATAATACATCTCTTTGAAACTTTTCTTAGTTATTTATGCATATTGTTATCCTAATGAGACTTGTTTAGCGAATTAAACACCTGAGGTGTCACAGCCTTCCCCCCTTAAAAAGAATCTTGTCCTGAGATTCGGATAATAAGCTTAGTGTGGATAGCGTGTGTACCTTTGGTAGAGTTGAGAAAACCGGGGAAATTTTGGTTTAGATACCTTTCAGTTTCCCATGTGGCTTCTTCCTCTGTGTGATGATTCCATTGGATTTTATACATTTTAATCACTTTCCTTCTAGTGCTTCTTTCTTTTTGATCAAGGATTTTGATAGGATACTCAACCTATGAGAGGTCGGGTTCTACCAATATTTCTTGTTATTCCACAACCTCGGTAGGAACTCGAACACACTTCTTGAGTTGAGACACGTGAAAGACATCATGGATGGCTACAAGCTGAGGGGGCAGTCGTACTCTATAGGCCACGGGTCCACAGTTCTCGATGATTTCATAGGGACCAACATGTCGGGGAGCTAATTTTCCTTTGACTCTGAATCGTTGTATACCCTTGGTTGGTGAAACCCGGAGGTAGACATGATCACCAACTTCAAATTTCAGTGGCTTTCTCCTTCTGTCGAAATAGCTCTTTTGCCTGGATTGTGCGGCTCTAAGATTTTCTTGTATTGCTCTCACTTTTTCCTCTGCCTCGATTACCAAGTCTGGTCCAAATATTTTGCGTTCTCCAGTTTGTAACCAGCTCGAAGGAGTTCGACACTTTCGACCGTACAAGGCCTCAAATGGTGCCATTTTCAAACTCACTTGATAGCTATTGTTGTATGAGAACTCTGCTAGGGATAGGCATTTGTCCCAACTCTTGTCATAGTGAATGACGCAAGCTCTAAGAATGTCTTCAAGAATTTGGTTCACTCTTTCGGTTTGTCCGTCAGTTTTGGGGATGATAGGCTGAGCTTCGAATCAAGTTAGTACAAAGAGATGCTTGCAATTGTTCCCAAAAGCGTGCTACAAACTGAGTACCACGATCGGAAATAATTGTCTTAGGTATTCCATGTAGGCAAACAATGCGGTCGATATAAATCTCGGCATATTTCTTGGCAGTATAGGTGGTGTGCACCAAAAGAAAATATGCCATCTTACGGAGCCTATCAACGATAACCCATATGAAATCATGTTTCTGTGAGGTGCTTGGCAACCCAATAATGAAATCCATACTTATGTCTTCCCATTTTCAGGAGGGTATAGGCAAAGGTTGAAGTGTACCGGCTACTTTCAAGTGGCTAGCTTTTACTCTCTGACATGTGTCACATTCTGAGACATATTTAGCAATTTTCCTTTTCATTCTAGTCCATCAGAAGTTTTGCCTAAGATCTTGATACATTTTGCTACTGCCGAGGTGAATAGAAAATTTAGAAAGATATGCCTCCTCAAGAGTTTGTTTGCGGAGCTCATGATTCTTCGGAACGACTATGCGACTTTCAAACCATAGAACTCCCTTATGGTCTTGGCGGAAACATTTATACTTCTCTTCACCTAGAGAGAGTTTCTGTTTGATGATCTTAACACCTTCATCATGTAGTTGTGCCATGATGATTTGATCATGGAGAGTAGGCTCAACCGAGATGTGATTCAGAGTGCCTTGGGAAATCATTTCCAAACTAAGCTTTCTCATTTCTGAACATAATGTTTCATTATAGACTTCCACTGATAGGCAATGGCAATGAGCCTTTTGGCTTAGTGCATCCGCGACTACATTAGCCTTGCCTGAGTGATAGTGCACCTCGAGGTCATAATCCTTGATTAATTCTAGCCATCTTCTTTGTCTCATATTCAGATCGGCTTGGGTGAAGATATATTTAAGACTTTTATGATCGGTGTAGATATTACATAGAGTGCCCATGAGATAATGTCTCCATAGTTTTAGAGCATGAATGACAGCTGCTAATTCGAGATCATGGGTCGGATAATTCTGCTCATGGGGCCGAAAAGCTCGTGAGGCATAAGCAATAACTTGATTCTCTTGCATAAGCACACATCCAAGACCAGTGCCAGATGCGTCACAGTAAACATCGAACGGCTTGGTGTTATCGGGATGAGCTAACACAGGGGCTGTAGTCAAATGTTCTCTAAGAGTGTGGAAAGCTTCACATTTCTCATCCCACACAAACTTTACTCCCTTTTTCAATAGTTCAGTCATAGGCTTAGCAATTCTGGAGAAATCCGGAATGAAACGGCAATAGTAACCGACTAAACCAAGAAAACTGCGAATCTGATGAACAGAGGTAGGAGGCTTCCAATCCATCACCTCTTGTACCTTGCTGGGGTCAACGGCTATGCCTTCGCTGGAAATTGTGTGACCCAAGAATTTCACACTATTCAACCAGAATTCGCACTTAGAAAATTTAGCATAGAGCTGATGGTCCCTGAGACGCTGAAGAACAATATGCAAGTGCTTAGCATGCTCTTCCTCATTCTTGGAATAAATAAGGATGTCGTCAATGAAAACTACGACGAACTTGTCGAGCTCGGGCATGAATACCGAATTCATGAGATACATGAAGTAGGCAGGAGCATTTGTGAGACCAAAGGACATGATCAAAAATTCATATAGCCCATATCGTGTGGAAAAGGCAGTCTTAGGAATATCGCATGGACGAATCTTTATCTGATGATATCCAGAACGAAGATCAATCTTCGAGAAAACCCTAGCTCCAGATAATTGATAAAAGAGAACATCAATGCGGGGAAGTGGGTATTTATTCTTAATGGTCACCGCACTGAGAGGTCAGTTTTCAACACATAACCTCAAACTGTCATCCTTTTTTGTTACAAATAGGGCTGAACAACCCCAAGGTGATGCGCTAGGACAAATGAAGCCTTTGTCTAGCAGTTCTTGGAGTTGTATTTTTAGTTCGGCCAATTCTTTAGGTGGCATTCTATAGGGTCTTTTTGAGATAGGTGCAGTGCCTGGTTGCAGTTCAATAACGAACTCAATATCCCTATCTGGTGGCATTCCTGGCAAGTCATCCGGAAAAACATCGGCATACTCGCATATCACTAGAATATCTTCCAATTTGATTCCTTCCATCACGAAAGCACAAGACTTTATGCACTCTCGGAATGGCAAATAAAGAATAGTGGCTCCATGAGTTGGGGAATTGATTTCAACGGCCCTTGAAAGAATATCCAATGTCACTCCATGTTGAGCCATCCAATCCATTCGCAAAATAATGTTTATGCCTTCTAGTGCCAGAAGGATAAGGTTGGATATGATAGTTTTACTACCCAACTTGATTGGTACGTGCCTTATCATTTGATTTGAAGCAATTTTACCACCCAGTGTTGATATCATATACGACCCTTCTGTGTGACAAAAATCCAAGCCCACTTTTGCACCAAATTTTGCACTAATGAAACTATGTGATGCACCACAATCAAACTATATAACTACAAGCTTGTTGTTAAACAGAGAATGTACGTGTCATTATTGGTGCACCTTCAGGGAGCGCTTCAAGCTGATCAATCTATCTTTTGCGCTTGTTCCTCTGTCTTTTACGCTTGTTCCTTTGTCTTTTGCACTCATTCTGATTGGTTTGGCTAGAATCCTGGCCCTGATTTTGCTGTCTGGCCTGGGGGCATTCTCGAGCAAAGTGGTTAGCACTTCTACAAGTGAAGCAACGGTTTGTGTCACTTGGACGACCGGGTTGTTTGTTATCTAAAGATGTCACTACTGGCATACCTACTAAACCATTCTTGGGTGTGGTGCATTTAGCATGGTCTATCTTTTCCTGAACAGGCGAGCGAGTTCGTGTTCGTAGGACTATGCTGGCATCAGTAGTTCTGCTAGCTTGACGTCGACCTCGTAGGATGAATTCTTTGCAAGTAATTTCCCATCAAGTCAGGTCTATGTCGCATGGGTCATGCTTGAGAGTCCGACACTTTACTTGGTGATCCTTAAGTTTCATCGGAAGTTGTGATGGGAGCAATAAGGAGTCTGAGTAAACGTCTCTTGTGTCCATCATCTTGTCATTGAGCTCTGGATAGCCTGCAACCTGAGGTTGGTGGACGTTACACCCACCCCCTTGATGGTGTTGCTGCTGCAGGAATTAAAAAATCGCTTGCTGCCCCTTGACAAGCTGACGAAGCAACTCGGTTTGAGCGGCCATTACTTCCACTAAACTGGGTGGCGGCTGTTGCGATCCGCTACCACTAGCACTAAAACCATCCGGGTTACCACGGGTTGCTCCAACCACCTCAAAAGATCATTGATAGAATCATGGACAGAATACTGTTCGCTACAAGAAAATTCATATCTCTCAGTAGGTTCATCCAAAATAGCTCATACTTTTGCAGTGAGTAGGAAATTTAGAGATGTACAACTTTGGTATTCAACTCAAACGCTAAATCGATGGCCAAGATGGTCGAAAGATTTATTCTTTGCTTCTCTGTTTCGGCTGTTTTTCAGCAGAACGAGTTATAATATTTTGCCTATAACTCAAACTAGCAAAGTCCAATAGTGCTAAAATTTTGTGACCTTTCAGGACATGAAATTATTGACAACTTTGGTAGTTAACTTTCTGACCAGAAGGATCATCTTCAAATAGTAAAAGTTTCGACAAGATCATGCCATAGGATATGAACTGGAGGATAAAAGTTCAATATTTCTGGAAGCAATTTCAAAACTACATAACTCTAATTTGAGTAATCTAGAAATTCTCAATCTTCACTAAAGTGTTCCGAGGATAATTGTGCACAACTTTGCTAGTCAACTCCAGAGCTAGATCAGGCTCTAAGATGGTTTTTCTCTTAAGGTTTTACTTTTCTGTCTACCCAGAAATTTCAGTGAACAGAGAGCAAAAGTTTTGTGCACCAAGGAAAATCTACCCAGCCAAAAATTACCCAATTTTAATAGTAGCTGCCTAAGTAAATTTACCACGAGTTTTGTGTTGAACACTTTTGCAGAAAACTGTAGTAAGCGGGCATAAAAATTTATGTGGCAGAAGTGCTCATTCTAGACAGAAAACTGAAATATCAAGGTTTCTGTTGTTTCTCACTATCTACATGTCCAGAATTTTTCAAATTTAAACAGGAGGTAGAATATAAATTTTGGAACAAAACTTTCAACATGAACTTTTACAGAATGGATCATTTTCTATGCTCAATAAATTCATCTTTCCAGATATGACAGAAATATGACAGATTTGCTAGATAATCCTTATGTAAGACAATCGTGTGCACGCATGAACATTACCACTCTCAATCAACGCATTTTCAATTTCAGGTATATATGGTCATGATCCATGCACGCCCTATTCGTCCTCACAAAATAAAATAATTGTCAAATAGCTTTGGTCTTACGAAGTTAGTTTCGGTGGCATACACAATACGTCTCTCACTATAATAGCTAGTTAAAAATTCTCTAACCGTTCTTTAACTTATTGTAATCGCGGTATATATATATATATATATATATATATATCCATTGAACCTTTCATGCCAGCACTCATGAAAGCGTCCGATTCATTACTGTTCACTATAGAAACGGCATCCGTACAATTCCCGCCGTACAGACGATGTTAACATACGCTATCGAGATAGCGTGTTCACGGGGGTACCGTCTTGAGATGGGGACATGAACAGCGATCGCCATACCCTGCACCAAACCTTCTACTCCCAATATAATCAACTAATAGTTGGTATATTGGCAGCACCTCAAGTAGGCCACTGCTTGAGGGCAGCGTTCGGCTCGCATCACCGACAGGAAGGCCAAGCTCTCTAAGTTGGCTGAGGATTCTTACCTTCTTACCTTAGCGATGAGTGCGTCGTTACAGAATTTAAGGGTCGGTTGTGCATAAAAGTAAGTTTTGACAGAAAGTAATATGCTGGAAGTCAGTTGATAATATACATAAGTTAGATAGCCACCTAGTAATTTTCCCATAATCCCTCTAGGGCTTTACGAACTAGGTACCATCCGTAACGAACCAACGCATTTTGCAAACAAGATTTTTGTGGCCACGTTTTATGAAACAGATTTTTAAGGCTTGCCGCATTCTCTGGTGTATGCATTTCGGCTCTGATGCCAGCTGTGGCAGAACCACCTGAATTAATCCGGCTCAAGTGCGCTAACCGTCACCACGAGGGCAATCAGGGCTATCTCGCACTTCAAACGGAGTAATCCATCGATCTGTCAGGTAACCTCCCGATACAACCACAGGTTTGCCGATCAAAACCACACATACAAAGTACTCACACGAAGGTGAGCCCAGAGAATACAACATTCCACAAATTTTACATCACAGGGTTCAACATAAATTTATTATTACAGACAAAGTTCGAATTCGTAAAACAAGTACTTCAGAGTTTAAAAGTAAACGGGTCCTTCAGAGTTCATTGCAACGGAAAAACAATGATAAACTACTCGACGATACATGATGTCTCGATGAAGCCCGTACGAGACACCACTCGGCATTATCATCATTGGCCGGGGACGCATCCCATTCCACCGACCAACCAGGAGGAAGAGTACACGGCCAAGTCAAACTAGCAACCATGTCCTCAAAAGTATCACCTGAAAACAAAGCCACAAGCAAGGCTGAGTATACTAATACTCGGCAAGGCTTACCCGACTAGTGGAATATACTTAGCCGACTCCTAGACATGCAAGGCTTTTGGCTTAAGGGGTTTGTTTTGCCGAAAAGCATATACAAGCAGGTCTTTACTTTCAAATTTTAGCTCCAGATTCTAGTTTCCTTTAACCATTCTAGGTAAGCAACTATCCAATATCATACATGGTAAAAGAATTAATTTACATCCAACAAGATTAATCATCATCATTGTTCTTACTCTATGTGGTAAAAGGGTCAAGCAGTCTCAATACCGCGAGAAATGGACGATTCGAATTGAATTGCTTAACCTTGCAAGGCAGACCTAAACACACGTCACGTGGTTACTCCCAGAGTCACACGTGCAACTTTTCCCTTCAATTCCCGCTTCACGGAACAGGCCCACCGCCCTCGACTACACGTCCCCATGGACCACAAACCCAGCCGGGCCATGGCGGCACAGGCACCGGCCATTAGCTAGATGTGAACGAATTCAAGACGGTGGGGAGTATATTCCGGCCTCGGTTCAATCCAGTGCGTAAGCTTACCGATTACCATATTCTCGGCATGTGGTTAGTACATTCAAAGACATAACCACCACAACCACACACTGCGGCCTTAGCATTTTTGTCTAAACAGACGGGGCCTCAATCATCAACATGAACATCGCACCATAGCGCCGTCCGTCGACCTTATGATTGCAGCATGTAGTAAACATTCAACTCCTATATTCTCGCGAGTGACAGGAAATCACTCGACTTTTATCGGAGTCCTGTTAGCATAGCATAGCATTCTATCGAACCTTATATCTAGTGTTCAGATCATAGGAACATAAGATCATGCAACTAAGTTTTCATTCAACTCCTATAAACTTAGTACACAAGCAATATAGAGTAATAAGTTGCATAATTTGAAAAATAGGGTTCATGCTCCGGGGCTTGCCTTCCTGAGCAAATCTAGCCTTGGGCTCTTCCGAACTTTGGTTCGGGTCTTCGAAAACTTCAGTTAGATTCACTTGAGCTTCACGCTGCTCACTCTTGGACTCAGGCACCAGCTCGTACGTTCCGTCAGCGAGAGTAGTCGATTCGATATGAATGCACAAGTATGAGTTGTAGTGATGGTATATGACATTTATTTTCTTCACGACAAAGTTGCAGTCCACAAAAATATAGATTTGGTTATAAAGTTACTTAGTTAAGATTTCTTGGGCAATCGTTAATAGAGTACATCTTAAACAACTTAACTTCATTAAACAAAAAGGGGTTGTGTTATATTGGAAACTTAATTTTCTAAGCACAAACATGAATTAAACACAATTACTGAACTAGGTAATTTCTGGTGATGAAACTTTTATTCCGAGTACCACATGCAGAGGCAAAACCACTGCAAAAATTTCAGGCATTTTTGTGTAGCAGATTAAATATGAAAAATGTAATACACAGCCACTACTAGAACCTAGTTATTTTTATACAGAATGAACCATGAAAGTATTGATGCTAAAAATTTTACAGGGTGTTAATATATCCATATATGTGTTACTGTAAATGTTTCAGATTTTATTGTGCATGATACAGAGCATAATAAATAGGACAAAATACACCTATTTTAATAAAGATTAATTTCTACAGGATGTTTTACAGGGTTTCTTAGTATGAAACTTTTTATACAGCATCTTATAACCTAAGGTATCCCATAGTAAAATGACGAACATTTTTCAAGCAAAAAATAATTACTCTGATTTAATGAATTTTTCCACCACAAAAATTATATGAGTAGGTTACAGAAAGTTAAACAGTCCCTAAATTTTTCTGTAGCATCTAGGTATCACTATAACAGCACAGAAAAAGTTTCATAACATGAATCACTATAGAACAGTAGGAAAAATTAGTTCTATCGCTTCATGGCATAAAACAAAGTCTAACAAAAAGCTTAGCTAGAGATGGGTTCTGGTCCTGAACTTTTTACACAGGCCTACACATCAAGAAAATATTCCACTGTCCAAAAATTAGGTTCAGCCTTTGTCTATAACAGTGGGTACAAATAAAGGCTTTTAAACCTTCCATTTAATCTAGAGCAAAATATAGCAAGCAACTGAACAAATGCATGTAACAAAAGTTGTAGATCTTCTTCTAAGGATTACAGAACAGTTGCGTTTGTACTTTTCTGATTTTTTACGATTTCTAAAGCATTTTCAAAGTTCGCTGTTTTTGAATCTAGGGTCGAAGCATTGGTTCGCAGATATGCTCCTAGAAACTTTCGTGTTTAAAGATTTCAATCGAAGCAATTGGGTCCTTGGCGGCGGCTGGCATGGCGGCCGGCCCAATTCCGGCGTAGGGTCTCGTCGGCGGCGAGGGGAAATGTTCGGGGAGTACCAGGGAGGCAATAGCTACCTTGTGGGGGCCTTGGTCGGGGTTGGGGATGGCCAGAGGTGGGTCTCCCATGGCGGACAGGGGGCGCGGGGGTGGTGTGCGGCGGCGGCGGCGCTCCGGCGGACGAGAGCCGGCGGGGGCGGGTTGGTGAGTTTCGCGGCATCGAGGGGAACCCGTTCCGAGGCTTGGCTCGGGCGGACGAGGGCTGGAGGATGGGGCTCCACGGCGAGCTTCTAACGGCGGCGGCAATGGCAGTGGGCGGCGGCGTTCTGGTGGTCTAGGCGCGCGCGAGCGGGACCCGGGTGGCCTTTATAGGGGCACAGCGGGGAGAGGAGGGAGTGGATGCACCGGCAAGGCGGGCGGCGGCTCGGGCACGGCGCAGTCAGCATGGGCGCGCGGCATTGGCCACCATGGACGGTGTGCAGGCCGCGGCGTCGCGTGCCAGCGGCGCGGCACGGGGTTGGGCGCCGGGGATTTGGCGTGGGGGAGGGAGCATCGCGTAGGCGCGGGTTGGGCGAGCAGCTGGAGCAGCTGGCTTGCCGGGCAGCGAGCGCGGGGACTGACGGGGCCCGGCGTGCGGTACTGGCCGCCCTGGGTGGCGAGCAGGGGCGCCTTGCCGGCGTGCGCGTGGCAACAGCGGGCTGGGCAGGCTTCGCGGCGTGGGGGAAGAGCGCATGCGGCAGGGGCGCGGCCAGCCATTGGCTTGGCACGACGTGGGCTGCAGGCATCACCGGTGACGTGGCGGCCGGCTCTGCTGGGCTGTCGAGGCAGAGCAGGGGAAGGGAGGGACTGAAAGGGAAAATAGAAGAAAACTGAGGGGCTGAACTTTAAAACCATGTTTTTCTCCTATTTTTGTGTTGCAACTCGAAAATCTCTGAACATGAAAGTTGTTCAAAATGAAAAGTTACACAAGTTTTGTTTCAGGCCAAAGTTCATTTGAGTTATATTTCAAAAGTTATTTTAAAAACTCAAAAAGCTTAATTCGGATGACACGTCATTTGATGGGCAAAACTTCATATTCTCCCCTAGGCTTCAACTAGACTTTTATTTATCATGTCACCGATGATGTGCCTATTCAATTTCATAGTCATATTTGCATCGATGTGAAAGTTATTTAATTTGTTTGTTTAAAGTACATGTACTCATGCACATATACACTTACTTTCAATATAAATGCAAAACCAAATTATAATACATCTCTTTGAAACTTTTCTTAGTTATTTATGCATATTGTTATGCTAATGAGACTTGTTTAGCAAATTAAACACCTGAGGTGTCACATGTGTCGCCGAGATTAGGAACTCGAAGGTGCAAGGAACACAAAGTTTAGACAGGTTCGGGCCGTCGAGAGCGTAATACCCTACGTCCTGTGTGGTTTGTATTGCCTTAGGTGGTGATCGGGTGATCTCCTGTTTGGAGGGGTTCCCTGCCCGCCCTTATATAGTTTGGGGGACAGGGTTACATGGAAGTCCTAGTCGGATACGAGCCCAGGAGTTCTACCCAAGTACTTTTCGGGTAGTTTCCTACTGTCTCCAACTAGTTTTACTATTGTATGAGTAGTTGTACTACGCTACAAGTATTTACAACAGATGTAGTGTGTGGGCAATGTCCCATCCCTTATCCTAGGATATGTATGCTATGCGCACAGTTCCATGGGCCCGGGTCTGACAATAGCATCAGTCCTAAGCCGGCCAGCCTCATCGAGGCCGCCCGGCCTGGGATTGTGGCCACGTCGCACCGCCTTTCTCCTGGATGGCCCTGATGCTCTCCTGGTGTCAGTGGATGTTGCACCTCAGATGTTTGCCCGAGTCTTGCATGCAAGTGGGCCCATCAATCAAGGGGTGAAGCCTTTTGGGTCATTGGATCAAACTGACTTCAAGTGCACAGCTCAGGATCAAGGTAAGTGTGTTTCCTCGCTCCTAAATTAATGACATGGCATTTGGTTCCAGTGCTAGGCTGGTCGGCCTAGGGGAGGCCGGTCGGCCTAGGATTTTCCCCAATTTGCCTCATTTTTGGTACACTTGTTCCTGCATTCACAACACATCCAAAACTTGTGGAACTTTATTTGTTTAAATAAAATATGTATGGAACAGGGTGCAAAGCTCTGATTTATACCGGAGAAGTTGACGAACAAAGTGTGTTTTAATGGCCGTCAACACTCTTGCTGCTAACCATGTTGCAGATTCGGATAGTGAAAGAGAGGCCATTGATCCTATGACTGCTGCTGCGGGTTAGAAATCTATTCTAGTGTAGTGTGCGTTGAGTACACAGGTTGAGCACGAACCGGAGAAATTACAATGCCATAATTTGTTCCACATGTTTCTCATTGTTAAGGATTGTCGTGTTCGTACAATAATTACTAGTGGGAGCTGCAAAAACTTGGTTAGTTCAGATTTGGTCAAGAAGCTTGGCTTAACCACACGTGCTCATTCCAAACCTCACCATCTTGAATGGCTCAACAATAGTGCTAAGGCAAAGATAACTCGATCAGCAAGAATACACTTTTTCATTGGCTCATATCATGATTATGCTGATTTTGATGTTGTACCTATGCAAGCATTTTCGCTTTTATTAGGTCGTCCATGGGAATATGATACTGATGCTTTACACCATGGTATAACTAATACATATACTTTGATGCATAAGGGTAAGAAAATTGTTTTACTTCCCTTAACACCTGCTGAAATTGTAAAACATGACAAAAAGCTTGCTAAAATTTCTAAGAATGATCATGCTTTACACACATCTAGTGCTACATCCCCAGAGATTAAGTTGAAGGGAAGTGCTTTAATTGCTAAAACATCTATGAATGCTGAAAATTATATTGATCCAGCACCATGCCGTACCAAACTTTGCAGACATGTTTTGTTTTCACATGATCATAATCCTATGTCTAGCAATTTGTGTCCTGCTGTCACTAACCTTTTGCAGGAGTTTGATGGTGGGATGAAGTCGAGGACGACTCCAATTCATGAAGGGGAGGATGATGAGGACATCAGCAAGGTGGATACGCACGAGCCATGCCCTTCGCCAAGTTGCAAGTCGTCATCTACTTGACTCCGCGTTCGGTTGGGATTTAGCAGACCACCCTAGACGGAATCGGCCACATTTCCCTCATACAACATCGAAACGAAACATTCTTTGATGCGTCAGAAAGCTAACGACGGAAGCCTTCTTTTGGTTCTGGTCCTAGCTCCAGAAGATTCATGGATCATCTTGTGCGACGATTGTAAGATCTTGCATCACCAGTTTTGCCTTTGTATCGTGTCGGGCCTTAAGCCCATGTTGTGGTCGCTCCCCTGGTCGCCCCCAACCCTAGCTTCGTCCTTCTTGGTATAAACTCTATAGCCGCCGAGACATTAGGGTTTGAGTTTTGTTTAGTTCTAGTTTTCCATCGAGAAAAAAAACATCTTTCATTGTAACCGTGACATCGAGTCCTTTTTCTGTAAATTAGGGCCCCCCGTTCTTTTTCTACACCACTGTGGCGATTAGTTGTTTTGTGTTCAGAGCTCGAACCCCATATTCATCTTTTTTTCATACACATCTGCAATTTCTGATTGTGTGTTTATACTTTCTTGCTTGTGTTCTTCGATTTTCTTGCAGGGAAAAGCCTTCTTGGCGAGGTCAATCGAGTTGTGCTTGGTTTATAACCAATGGAGCAGCGGTGTAATGGTTGCAGGGGTTTAAATTATATCTGATTACAGGCCCGGATCGCCAATGTCGAGTTCTCTACCAATCGAATCTATCATACCTATTAGAAGGTCGGGCCGGTGCTACATCAAAATGACTATAAAATTTCGAGAACTAGTATTAATGAAAAAGCATAACAAATCTGTTGGTGCTAAAAATCGGTCGATGACCTTCAGCATCAGACACACGACCCGGGACAATCTGCTTAACTCCTGATCAGATGATCGCCCTGGTGCGGTTCGCGCGGCGTGCCAGTCAATGTGACCTGTTGATTGACAAGGAAAGAAACGTATTAAATTCTGGGGTCTCGATCAGCTAAAGTTCCAATCTATCTCGAAAAGCGTATCAGCGAATCAGCCAATTTGCTATGAAGATGATCGGCTATAGATCAGCCGATAATCACGTAGCGATTGCAAAGAAACTACTGGAATTGGCCGATGGAATCTTCAGCGTCGGACACACGACCCGGGAGAATCTGCTTAGCTCCTGTTCGGGTTATCGCCCTGGTACGGTTCGCGCGGCGTGCCAGTCAATCTGACCTGTTGATTGACAAGGAAATAAAGTATTAAGTTCCAGGCGCTTCGATCGGCTGGAGTTCCGATCTGTCCTGAGGAGTGTGTCGGCGGCGAATCGGCCGATTTGCTGTAGAGATGATCGGCTATGGACCAGCCGATAATCGTGTAGTTATTGTAAAGAAAACTGCTGGAGCGATCTAAACAATTACTACAGAGGCAGCACTTGAAATAGATCTAATCGGCTGTATGATGACAAGTTGAAGAAGAACGATGACGAAGCCGATTACTCTGATCTCAAGCTAGATAACTGGTGATAATACTAGAATAACACGTAAAACTTGCAATTCTAGTAAATATCGATAACCGGTGAATAAATCCAAACGAAACTACAGCGATGCGCCCGTAGTTAAAGCTCGGATATTACTCGATAAGCGGAACCTACAATTTGGCCGGAGATCAGGTTGATGCAGCCCTACCAATCCGTACGAACTCGTGAAAGAAGAAAAAGTATTGGCGAAGTCGCCGACTTGAAAGTAAATTGCTAAAAAAATAGAAGTATTGTTGTTGATTGATGTGTTGATCTTTGCAAGACCCTGACAACTCCTATTTATACCCTAAAACTAGGACTCCTGGTCGATCACAACTTGTTACAACCTTATTTAAAAAAATAGGAAAATTACCAAATCTATAATAACTTTTAAAGGAAACGGACTCCCGCAGAATCTTCCGCCCCCGTCCCCTAATCCAATCAGGATTCTTTTCAATTGCTCCTTGACCGACTTAGCGTTGCCCTGTTGACCAACTTTTGATCAGTACCCTCCAAAATAATTCCATCCTGGTGGCGCAAGCTGTATCACCAATTGGCCGATTTTTTTTCAACTGTTACCTCAATCGGCCGATTCCTTACTGTAGCGTTCAGATCTGCCGCATCGGCAAATCATCTCCTCCTGACGCCGATTCAACACGTGTCAAAATCTAGCGTCAACACATGCCCCCCAGTTTCGGAGTAAAACATAACTTTTTCTTCGAAACTCTTTCTTTAATCCTTTCCTTCGAAACGGGCGCAGTAAAATCTCCTTCCGTTCCGCGGCACAATGATTGCAATTTCCTCGAACCGAGCGCGCGAAACGACTGCTCCCCTGGAATTCGTGTAGACGGCGTGGTAAAAATACCATCTTTGCCCTCGCTCTCCTGATTTTTCTTAAGTACTGGTCTTCTCCGTCTACTCTTCCCCACAAATCTAGCATTCTCTTCCAACGAACCATTGTTTATCTTCCTCCAAGCTCTCTTGATCTCCAAGCGCTTCCCCCTTTCCGGCGATCTCATCCGCGACCTGCTCCAACCCTCTAATGGCGTCACCATCGGCGACCACTCCATCCACGGAGGCTCCATCGGCAACTCCTTCGGCGGCGGCGGCCCAATCGGCGGCTTCCCTAGCGGTCTCATCGGCGACGATGATTTCCATCCCAGAGGTAAATGCTCGAAATTTTTTCCTTTTTTCTTTTCTACTGCTTCAGTACTTTCTGGATCCTCTCTCAGTTTCTTCCCCTTTTCCCTTTTTTAGGCACTTAGGCACCGAATTACCATTCCACTCTCAGAATCCCCTGACCTCATCTGTTTAGGCCCTATGGGGAACCCCGATCCAACGGACTTGATCAGCCTAGAAACTCATAGAATCCCTTTTAAGCTATCATCCATGGATTTAGATCACTGGGTAGGCACTTTCAGATCCTGGCCAAACGAAACCCCCGGGTGGAGAGAATGGTACCAGAGGGTGGCCGGATCTTGGAAGGTTCAGTGGGAGGAACAAAAAATCGGCCAGTGCATAGACTTATCTTTGTCTCAGATGGAAAGAAATGAACCTCTGGTCATGGCAGCCTCTTATTTTTGGTCTGATGCACTTAATGCATTCCTTCTCGGACATGGACCTATGACCCCGACCCTGGCCGATGTTCTGCTGTTGACCGGCCTCGATGTCTCCTCCGCCGATACCCCTTTCAATTATCTATTCAAGCCATCACATCGGCTAGAGACCAAAGCAATCGGCGGGTGGAAAGTGTATATTAGCAAAAATATGAAGACCGGGACAGTCTCACAGAGGGAGCATACTGCCTTTTTGATGATGTGGCTAGAAAAGCATTTCTTCTGTGGCAGAGCAGTTGGCCCCTCTTCAAACACCCAAGCTTTAGCAGAGGCTTTGTCACAAGGATCGGCCATCCCCCTTGAAAAACATTTGCTGGGATCGGCCTATTACCTGATGCACCAAATCGGCACCAAGCTGTCGAAGGGGGAGCCGATCGGGAACCCTGGTGGTCCCTGGTGGTTCATCACCCTCTGGCTCAATTTACACATGAGCAAGGTCTCTCAGCAACGGATAGAGACCAAAACCTTCCCCAATATTGAGTCAGAGGAGAATCCATCCATCCGACGTCGCTGCAGATCTTTTGGAGAAGCGGCATCGGCTTTCCCCGGCTGCCAGTTTACTGCTACCCGCACAGCTGAGTACTTCAGATGCTTTTATAATGGCCTTAGTGAAGAGACCATCAGCTGGCACCCATATCAAGCAGTGGAGCCGATTTTTGAATTACCCACAAGCTATGATTTCTCCACCCATACTTTTGACAGAGAGCTTATGGATGTCTTGATCAAACCGGGGATTCTGCCAGCCAATTTCTTCTCAGGAAAGGACTCTTCGACCGACGAGTTCTACAATCCATCGGCTGCGGCAAGGCAACTGGGTTTTGGCCAACTGCCGATTCGGGTCTACTTCGCCGGTCAGGCGAAATTCAGATATGGACTGACCTCAAGTCTTGATTACAGTCGGCTGTGCGATTTAGTACCCGATTCCAGTACTATTGACCTCAATAATTGGTCAGTTGCCTCTTTTGCCACCCAGCAATTCAAATTATGGTGGGCAGAATGGAAGCAACATCTTTTCTGTAAATCTCCATCGTCTTACTGCAACCTTCTGGACCCAAAGAACATTGATCCAAATGCAGCGGTATGTCCTTTTTTCTCAGCCGATTCCAATGTTATTTCTTTCCACATTGTCATCTTGTTATTAACTCATGTTCATCTCCTTAGTCTAAAAGCCATATCCCTCCGATGCGGAGCCGAAGCGGCCGGCCGATAGATAGTCACCACCAATACACGCCGTATCCACTTATCGGCTTCCATGCTCCAACCATCAAGGATATCTCTACTGGCCGATCGAAGCGAGCACCGAAAAGGCCAACGTCGAAGATAACCAGTCGTCGAGTGCGAGCTCACATCGGATGGGCCGATCAGACGGCAATAGCATCGGCTGAGGTTCCTCGTATCGGATCGGCCGACCAGATGACAGTGGCATCGGCCCAGACTCCCTGTATCGGATCGGCCGACCAGATGGTGGTGACACCGGCCGAGACTTCAATCTCTTTATCTTTGCCGGTTGTCGAGATGGCCGATCCCCAAGTCACCGCCGAAGTCGGGGCAGCTGCAGCATCACTATTAGTAGAAGCTGTTCAGGTAATCTTACTTATCTCATATATTCTCCAAATCTTCCACTGACATTAACTCTACTCCTCTGCCAGGCTGCACAAGCTATCCCACCGCAATCTCCGCAGCAATCGGCCACGTCCCAAGTGGGAGCCAAGACTCCAGCAGCTCCTATCGTCGAGGTAAACGATCTCTTACTTTGATCTCTTAATCTTCAGAAAACTTAACCGTTCTTGATGCAGGCCGATTTGGGTATGATAACTACAACCCCGCAACAGACATCGGCCGGGAGATCCACAGAGGCATGGCAAATTTCACACGCCATCTTATCTCAATTTCCCATAGCATACTCACAGGATCTTCTTTTATATCCTTTTCAGGAAGCTGGTCCAAGCGGAGCACTAATAATCGTTGAATCTTCCTCCTCCGACGAGCCAACTGCACCAGCCCCTGAGACAAGGGAAACGCTTCCACCGGCGCAGGCAAGAGAAATTCGCTTTAAGGAGGTAACAAACTTACCATTAAAATCGGCCAATTTCCTTTTACTGCTTGCCTACCCTATACTTTATTTCCTCACAGGAGCAAGACACCCCCAATAACAGCATTTTCTCCTTCGCCGTCTCCCTGCCCGATGATGAGGAAATTGCTTCACACCCAATTCCATCGAGCTCCACCTCCGACGATGTCCGCGCCAAGCTTGAAAGCATGTGCACTCTCCTTCAAGATGATATCGGCCGATTGGTAGAAGAAGCGTCGCCGATTCGATGACTTTTCAACGAGATCAAAGGTCGAATCCCGGAAGAAGTATCAGAAAATTTAGCGCATGCTGCCTATATAGAGCACATGCATATTCCGGTTTCCAGGGCGCTGCGCCATATGGCCGATCGTGCTCAGATGGCAAAAACTCAAGAGGAGGTCGATTCATACAAGCACCGGACCCAGGAGGTACACCACAAGATCAATTTCCTCGAAAGTTGTCGTCCGGATATTGTCGGCGCGATAGATCGGCTGAAGCGGAGAAGAGCAGAGCTGGCCAAGGAGATGGAACAGATAACCAAAGAGATAGCCGCTGAAGAAAACAAACTCCAAGAACTCACATCCATCATCAGTGAGCTGAAGCAAGAGAGACAGCATCTGGCCCGTGAAACGATAAGGCTTCGTCGCCGTGTGTCAGAAGTCCCAGGATCGGCCGATGACGACCAAAGAGTACTAGACTCGGCCGATCAAATTAGATGACAAGCCATTGTAGCCATAGATGCTTTTCTTGGGTTGTAAAGAACACTGTAACATTTATTGCTCTTTCAATGTTACTGCGCCGATTTGGTTTCGAACTGTTTCTTCAGTCAGCTTTGCATTTATGTATGTATTTACTCCGATAGGACGTGTCTCACCATCCATCTACCTTTCCTTCCTTTATAAGTAGACCATTCACTATCTCCAGAGGCATACACATCACTTATCTTCTTTTCCCCCTTTACTGTCCCAAACTGAACGGCAAGATGTCTTCCTCGTCCTCTTCATCTTCTTCCTCCGTCAACCAGGTATGAACTTCTCTTCTGCTTTTCCCTTAAGCATCTCAATCGCTCTGATGTTGGGTAACCCCTTTTATCTCTATTTAGCCAAAACGTCTCAACCCTGGTCTAGAACGAGCGATTGAAATCATGCATTCAGAAGAACCACTGTCACAGGCAGATACAGATTTGATAAGAGTTCATGCTGGGGAACTCAAGGATCATGTCCCTGCTGTTGTCCAAGAATACTGGGACCTCATAGATGCTCACTTTTTGGTCCGTAAGCGACCACCTCCTGAAAAAAATCCTCCACTTCCTTGTAAAGCTAAGACCAAAGTTGCCATGGAAGATCTGGAGGAAAAGAAGACCCGCCTACTGATAGAACTTTGCAACCAATCTAAAACTGGAGCCACTGCAGAGGACCCGAAGGAGAAAAGGCTCAGCCTTATGATAGAGCTGGGTCGCATCGAGAGAGAAATCCAGCGTAGGCGTAATCAGTAGACATATCGGTATTTTTGTTCTAAGGGCGACTTGTACCATGTCGGCCATGTACTCTATCATTTTCATCCAATAATGAATCCCAATGTTTTCTTCATCAGATGTGTAGACAAAACCAATGAGAAATCGGCCATATTATCTTGATATATTTTATTGCAAGTTATGCATCTACCCAAATGCTTGGATAGTACCTCTTCAGATATCGTCCGTTTAAAGCACTTGGGAATTCCTCCCCTTCGACTGTCTCCAGAATATATGCATTCCCAGGGGCACATCGGCCGATTCTGTACGGCCCTTCCCAAGTGGGTGACCATTTACCGAATTTGGGATCTTTGGATCCTATCGGCAGCACCAACTTCCACACCAAATCTCCTTGAGAGAATTGCTTAACTTTAACCTTTTTATCATACCATCTGGCCACCCTTTTCTTGTTCTCTTCTATACTAATCAGGGCTCTCAACCGTAAACCTGCTGAATCATCAAGTTCGTCTTTCATGAGAGAGGAATAATCATCGGCTGTTAATTGATCTTGTAACGATATACGTCTTGACCCTGTCCTTATCTCCCATGGCAAGACTGCCTCATGACCATAAACCAACTGATAAGGGGATATCTTAGTGGCTCCATGACAAGCCATCCTATATGTCCATAAAGATTCGGCCAAAGACATATGCCACTTCCTGGGTTGCTCTTCTATCTTTCTCTTGATTAGTTTGATTATCCCTTTATTGGACGATTCCGCTTGGCCATTGGCTTGAGCATAGTATGGAGAAGAATTTAATAACTTAATCCCCATATCGGCAGCAAACTCTCCGAACTCTCCAGAAGTAAACATTGTCCCTTGATCAGTTGTGATGGTTTGAGGAATACCAAATCGATAAATAATATGGCTTTTAACAAATTCAATCATATCGGCCGATGTCACGTTCCTTAAAGGAACTGCCTCCACCGACTTAGTAAAATAATCTGTGGCCACCAATATGAACTTGTGCCCTTTGCTTGATGGAGGGTGAATCTGTCCGATGAGATCTCTTCCCCAACCTCTGAACAGCCACGGCTTAATTATTGGGTTCATAGCCGATGCTGGCGCGCGTTGTATATTACCAAACTTCTGACAGTCTTGGCACCCTTTGTAATATCTGAAACAATCTTCAAGAACAGTTGGCCAATAATACCCATTGTTCCGGATCATCCATTTCATTTTGTGAGCCGATTGATGAGCTCCACACACGCCCTCATGGATCTCTCCCATCAGAACCTTTGCCTCTTATGTTCCCAGGCACTTGAGAAGAACCCCATCAATCGTCCGGTAAAATAAATCATCCTCAAGCAACATATATTTTGTAGCTTGAAAACATATTCGCCGATCCACTTTTTGGGATGGATCTTTCAAGTAATCGGGGATTTCCTTTCGCCAGTCATCGGCCGCGAGCTCTAGCATCATCGCTCCCTGAATCGACTGATATCCGGAGGCATGTTGGGCCAGCCTGTTGGCCTCTTCATTATAATTCCTGGGGATATGCTCAATTATTGCAGACTTGAACTCTTTTAAAAGCTGAAGGCAATCTTCATAATAAATCCTCAAGTTATCATCCTTGCACTCAGATCGCCCCGTCAACTGATCCACAATGAGCATGGAATCTCCAAAAATTTCGACTGCATTAGCTTTGACTTCCCTTAATAATTGGATGCCTTTCAGAACGGCTCGATATTCCGCCTGATTATTGGTTGCGGAAGCTTCTATCGGCAGAGAGAAATTGTAACTTACCCCCCGAGGCGACACAAGAACAATGCCGATTCCTGATCCGACCCCACACGAAGAACCATCAAAATATAGAGTCCATGGAACTGGTTCAATGATGGCAATTTCTGGTCCACAATGCTGAGCTACGAAATTGGCCATTACTTGACCTTTGACGGCTTTGGCCGATTCGTACCTTAAGTCGAATTCTGACAGAGCCAGGATCCATTTTCCAATCCGTCCTTTCAAAATCGGCAATGATAGCATATACTTCACCACATCATCTTTGCATACGACTATGCATTCTGCCGATAATAAATAGTGCCTGAGCTTGGTACATGAGAAGTATAAACACAAGCATAGCCGCTCCACCGGGGAATATCTTGTTTCGGCGTCTAAGAGTCTTTTGCTGACGTAATATACCACTCGTTCTTTCCCCTCAAACTCCTGTACCAACGCCGATCCAATAGCCTGTTCATCAGCCGATAAATATAATTTGAACGGCTTACCAGGCTGTGGTGGAACCAATACTGGAGGTGAAACTAGACACTACTTGATATTTTCCAATGCCTTGCGCTGTTCTTCTTCCCATATGAATTCCTGGTCAGGCTTTAATTTCAACAGAGGGGTAAAAGCCTGAATTCGTCCTGACAGGTTGGATATGAATCTTCTAATGAAATTGACCTTGCCGATGAGGGACTGTAGCTCAGTTTTATTTTGTGGGGCCACAACTTTGTTGATGGCGTCTATAGTCTTGCGGTTGACTTCTATCCCACGCTCATGAACCATGAATCCTAAGATTGTAAATCGGCCAGATGTTCTTGGTAACCTTTTAACTTGATCACAACGTCATCTATATAAATCGGCCAGATGTGGAAGATGTAATTCATGGCCCGCTGATACGTAGCGCCGGCGTTCTTCAACCCAAAAGTCATGACAACCCATTCAAATAAACCAAGATGACCTGGGCACCTGAAAGCCGTTTTTGAGATATCCTCTTCGGCCATTAATATCTGATTGTACCCTGCATTCCCATCCATGAAACTTATGACTTTGTGTCCTGCGACAGCATCTATCAAGATATCGGCCGTTGGCATCGGATATCCATCCATTGGTGTAGCCTGATTTAAGTTCCTGAAATCGATGCACACGCGTAACTTTCCATTCTTCTTGTATACGAGCACAATATTAGAAATCCATTCGGCGTAGCGGCACTGCCGAATAAATCCTGCTTCAATTAACTTTGTAATTTCGGCCTTTATATCAGGTAGAATCTTGGGGTTACACCGTCGTGCAGGTTGCTGATATGGCCGATATCCTGATTTTATAGGTAACCGGTGTTCAACAATAGACCGGTCTAGTCCTGGCATCTCATGATATTCCCAAGCAAAGCAATCCTTGAACTCTTTTAATAAACTTATCAATTTACATTTGTACTCAGGATCCAAATTAGCACTAATGTACGTCGGCCTTGATTTGCTGCTATCTCCCAAATCTACCATCTCCAATAAATCGGCCGACGTAAACCCATGCCCAAGCTTCCCGTCTTCTCGGACGAGCCGATCCATTTATTCTGAATCTTTAGAGCCGACTGCTTGGATCGACTGTAGACCGAAATCGGACACTTTCAGGAAGTCAGTGTCCCAAGTCCTGCCAGATATACATTTGACATGCTCGCAGCTCCACTGTTGCGTGTCGGCCGCTGCAACGCTATAGACGGAATCGGCAGTGACTATCTCTGTAATGTCGCCGGCCCATTGCACAAGGCATTGATGCATTGTAGATGGGACACAGCAGTTTGCATGTATCCAGTCGCGACCAAGCAGCATGTTGTAGGACCCCTTGCCATTAATAACGAAAAAAGTGGTAGGAAGGGTCTTACTACCGATGGTGAGGTCGACGCAGAGCGCTCCACGGGCGGGAGACACGTTGCCTTCGAAATCCTTCAGCATCATGTCCGTCTTGGTGAGGTCTTCATCGCCCTTGCCTAGCTTGCGGAACATGGCATACGGCATGATGTTAACTGCAGCGCCTCCATCTACTAGTAATCTGGTGACGGGTCTTCCGTCAACATAGCCTTTGAGAAACAGCGCTTTAAGATGCTGCCATTTTTCTTCTTCTGGTTTCTCGAACGTAGCCGTCATCGGCTCTAACACCAGTTGTGCCATTTGTTCTACCATTCTTGTTGCTTTGTCTCGATCATCAGGCGCCATGAATTCCATCGGCAATATGAACACCATGTTAATTTCGGCTGCCGATTCTTGATTGTATGCTTCTTGATCGTTTTTCTTTGGGCGCCATACCCGAGACTTAACATTTCTTTTCTCTAGTATCTGCCTCTGTGCTTCCTCTTGATGCTCCCACTGGCGTAGGCGTTGGATCCTTCGTTTCTGGGATCTGGATAGGCCATCGGGACACCACCTAGGATTAACTGGTTTGGCCGATGATCTGGCGTATTCCCTATCTGGTTCCCTTCCTAGGGGATCCTCGTCTGATACCCTGTCATCGGCCATCTCTTCCAGCAGATCGTGCACGCTGATCCTGCCCCCCAGTCCATCCTGTTGGTCGATCTTGCTTTTTGACCGGTGGTACTGGTCAACTCTGCCCCCCAGCCGATCATGCACCGAAACGCGCTGTTCCTCTCATCCGCGTCGATTTCTGCTGATCGGCTCTGATCCTCTGTCCCTAGAGTGTGGCTTCGGGCGATCGTTGTAGCTCAATCCGTTACACTACGGACAGTTATCGGCAGACGGCAATCTGATGTCGTTCTCCCAGCAATGGATGAAGAACGAACATTGCCAGTAATCTTCATGCCGGCGTATCATCTCTTCGTGGTATCTTGATTGTTCTTGTTGCTGCTGATATTTACTGAGTAAGAACTGGGAGGTGACGGGCTTGCGTGGTCGTTCTGGCCCCCGCCTGTTCCTTTTGATTTCTTCCGTCGTGATCTGCCTCTTGGGATCGACGGCGCTGCCCCTTCTCGCCGATTCTGACGTCAGCACCTTGGTTTGACGTGAATTTCCTCCAGTGTCAACCATGTTGGCCGGGAAGGGATGCTGATCTATCTTCATCGGTTTTGCCGATTTAGCTGGGGTTTCAAATTTAAGCCTCCCCTGCTCGATGGCCGATTGTATCTGCTGATGGAAGACTTTGCATTCATTTGTATCATGAGAAGTGGCGTTGTGCCACTTGCAGTATTTCATCTTCTTAAGTTGATCGACCGAAGGGATGGTGTGATGCTGAGATAGCTTAATCTGTCCTTCTTGAAGCAATAAATCGAAAATTTTATCGGCCTTTGACGTGTCAAAGCCGAATGTCTCTGGCTCCTTCTTCCCAAAAGGGCATGATATCAGTTTTTTCCCTTTGACCCATTCTGCCAGGCCGATTTCCTCTTCCCCATCGGATTCAGATCCTTCCAAGTATGCCACCTTCTTTTGGAAATTCCTCCGCTGTTCAAACGGTCGGAGCTCTTGTCCTGACAATCGGTGGACGATTTGGCTCAGGCTTTCAAACTCTTGGGCAGCATATCTTTCTTTGATTTGTGGCAGGAGGCCTTGGAAAGCGATATCGGCCAACTATGCATCGGTCAGAGCCAGACTGTAGCATTTGTTCCTGACTTCTCTGAACCTCTGTATATATCCCATCACCGGTTCATCGCTCCTCTGCCTGAGGCTAGTCAAATCCGAGAGCTTCATCTCGTGTACTCCTGCGTAGAAGTACTTGTGGAACTGTTTCTCCAGATCGGCCCATGTAACAATAAAATTTGGCGGCAAGATGGTGAACCACTGGAAGGCCGATCCGGACAGAGACGACGAAAACAAACGCACCCTCAGAGCATCTTGCGTGGCAGCCTCCCCACACTGGATGATGAATCCGTTGATGTGCTCCACAGTGGATGTATCGTCCGTCCCTGAAAACTTGGTGAAATCCGGAACTTTGTAGCGGTGTGGGAACGGCAGCAAGTCATAGGCCGATGGATACGGCGTCTTGTAGGTGTAAGTTTGCACTTTTGGCTTCAATCCAAACTGGTCCTGGATTACTTCTGCTATCCTTGCCATCCAGTCCACCTGCTGCTGATGAACAGCTGTTCGCGGTGCGGGCATGTGCTGAAGAGCTGGCACGGCTGGGTGATGAATCGGCGAACTTTGCTGAGCGGCCGATAGTTGATGGCGAAGTGAATCCGCCCCCCATCGTATGTCATCGTTGGCGCTGCGCCTCTGAATGCTTCTACAACGCTTGCCCCCCTGCCGATTTCTGATGAGATCGGCTGATATTGGGGGACCGTCGGCCGGACGCCGATTGGTGTGGCACCTGGATTGAATAACTCTCGTATCCGTTCGTTGGCTCGGGAAAATACGTCGTCGCCGATGTTCCCCAAGGTACTGAGCTTGTGGGCAGCGATTGCACAGAAGCAATCTGGACGGGTTGAAGCGGTGTCTGTGATGGGAGACATGGTGCACCGCTGTATCTTGGAGACGCTGGGGGCAATGGAGAGTTGTACCCCTCGCGTTGCGTCAATATTGGCTGAGGAGCCGATTGGGACGTGTACGGTAAGCTTCTGGCTGACAGAGTGGTTGGCGGGGCATATGCTGGTCCCTGATAGCCTTGGACTGCTCCGCTGGTCAGAGAGCTGACGACGGCGTTATACACCGTGTTGGTCATCACTAAGGATTGGTCAATGAATGCCTGATAAACAGATTGTTGGATCATCTCTGACATCTTGTCCGAGTTCTCAGCAATGGTGATGTGGCGGGGAACTAGAATAGGAGCCTTCTTGACAGCCTCCCCGCTTCTGGTACGACTGAACGACTGGAGGTACATCTTCTTGTAATCTTCTAGATGTTTGGCCAATTCTTCCCTCTCGTCGTCCTTGAGATCCGCTTTTGTGACCTCAATGATGTTGTTGTCGGAGATTTCTGCGTTCTTCGACATATCAGATCTTGGATTGGTCCCACCGGGCGTGCCAAAAGTGTGTTGGCGCTAAAATCGGCCAGACAGGAATTGGCCGATGGTCTTCAGCGTCGGACACACGACCAGGGAGAATCTGCTTAGCTCCTGTTCGGGTTATCGCCCTGGTACGGTTCGCGCGGCGTGCCAGTCAATCTGACCTGTTGATTGACAAGGAAATAAAGTATATTAAGTTCCAGGCGCTTCGATCGGCTGGAGTTCCGATCTGTCCTGAGGAGTGTGTCGGCGGCGAATCGGCCGATTTGCTGTAGAGATGATCGGCTATGGACCAGCCGATAATCGTGTAGTTATTGTAAAGAAAACTGCTGGAGCGATCTAAACAATTACTACAGAGGCAGCACTTGAAATAGATCTAATCGGCTGTATGATGATAAGTTGAAGAAGAAGGATGACGAAGCCGATTACTCTGATCTCAAGCTGGATAACTGGTGATAATACTAGAATAACAGGTAAAACTTGCAATTCTAGTAAATATCGATAACTGGTGAATAAATCCAAACGAAACTACAGCGATGCGCCCGTAGTTAAAGCTCGGATATTACTCGATAAGCGGAACCTACCAATTGGCCGGAGATCAGGTTGATGCAGCCCTGCCAATCCGTACGAACTCGTGAAAGAAGAAAAAGTATTGGCGAAGTCGCCGACTTGAAAGTAAATTGCTGAAAAAATAGAAGTATTGTTGTTGATTGATGTGTTGATCTTTGCAAGACCCTGACGACTCCTATTTATATCTAAAACTAGGACTCCTGGTCGATCACGACTTGTTACAAACTTATTTAAAAAAACAGGAAAATTACCATATCGGAAACGGGAATAACTTTTAAAGGAAATGGACTCCCACAGAATCTTCCGCCGCCGTCCCCTAATCCAATCAGGATTCTTTTCAATTGCTTCTTGACCGACCTAGCGTTGCCCTGTTGACCAACTTTTGATCAGGACCCTCCGAAATAATTCCATCCTGGTGGCGCAAGCTGTATCACCAATCGGCCGATTTTCAACTGTTACCTCAATCGGCCGATTCCTTACTGTAGCCTTCAGATCTGCCGCATCGGCCAATCTTCTCCTCCTGACGTCGATTCAACACGTGTCAAAATCTGACGTCAACAACATCAAACAGGTTTGACATATGGAACACCTGGTTTATAGTATGCAACATTCAAATGCCAAGATATTGGTATGCAGCATTCAAAAGCTATATAAAGAGCACCTTTCAGTTACGAATGCAACATACACAATCCTGATCACTTTCCTACCCCGTCCCCGTGCCAAATTACCTGTTGCAACGTCACAAATCAACCCCAACATTACAAACATCCCAAATAATCTTTTGCAACATCCTAATCCAGATGTGGCCACATCAAGAAAACAAACACCTACACTTGGAACATTCCAAATCACTAGTTGAAACATGTCAACTCACCTGTTGAGAGATGGAAAATAATAGCTGCAACATTCAGAACATAATGCAACAATTCAAAACTTTGTAAATAAAAATCCAAAATGTATCTACAACTGCAACATCTGAAACTTCATCTCGAAACATTTGGATCCAAAACGTAGCATCATGCTCACCACCGTCCTCCACAGACCGTGGGGTCAAGCCTCCTCACCGGGGAGAAAGGTTGGGGAAGGCCACATCCTCTGCAGAATCGTTGTGTCCGCCATAGTAGCTCGACGTGTGGGGAGGAATCCTTTGTGGATCTGTACGGGAAACGTTGTCAATCACTTCATGCTAGGACTCAACACGAGCGCATCACCGGTGCTCTCTGTACTTAGAGTTGGGAGAGGGACTTGCTTGCTGCGGTGGCCTTCCTGAATTCGATCGCTGCTGGGGAATTGGATATTGCCTCCTCCATGAATCCTCTATGAAATCACCGGGAAAGGACAGTGAAAAGCACCTCCACGTCGCTGCTGCTGCTGCAGGGAACACCACGCTCGTCCCTTGTCCACCTCCCATGGCCGACCGTCGCCAGTCGCTGCTGAAGCTCGACGTGTCGCCAGCGGCGGCCTTGGGCAGATGCATCGGTGGGGAGCAGCAACGCGCCGTGGTCGCCGAGAGCTGCGTCACGTCGAGTGCGGGTGCGCGATGGCCCTCCTTGCTTCTCCTTCTCGCTTGTGCGGCCACCGGTGGCCTCCACCGCCGCCCTTCTCTTTGGCTCCAACAATCGTATCGACGGAGAGCAGGATCGCAGTGGGGAGAGGAGGAGGCGTGCGAAATGGAAATGGCGTGCACAAGAAGGAGATCCCATGCGAAATGGAAATGGCGTGCGCCGCCTGCGGGGCTCGCCACATCGCCGACCGGGGCGTCCCAAGACGGTGCAGGGAGGAGGAAGAAGAGCGCCGCCTGCGACCCGCGGCGGGCCCTCGTGGCCGCACTGCCTCCCCACCTCTCCCTGGGCGCGCACGCCCCGAGCTGCATCCTTCGCGGCGGCCGGAGCCCATCCGCCCCAGATCTGCCGCCCAAAGGTGCTACCTTGACGCCCGCGGCGCCCGACGCTACCACCACCCGTGCCGCCATCCTTGGGTCTCCACCCGGTAGTGCGAGGCGGAGAGGCGAAACGGGCGGCGAGGCGAAGCGTGCGACGAGGAGGAGCTGGCAACGAAATGGAGCGGCGCGTGCACCGGGAAGCAGGCGGCGTGGGGATAAGGCGGCGCGACTAATTCCAACCGTCGGATGGAGGTGCTGTTTGGACGGTGGATACGGCGTCCGGTCGGTCAGACGCTCTATTCTTACCATTACCATTTTTCCTCCTTGGCCAAGTTTCCAGCGCTTGATCAACTCACCAAAGCCCTGGACTTTTTATCCACCCATTGATGAAAGGCGTAGGCATGGACATCGACAGTGAATTAAAGCACCTCTCACTGACATGTGGATCCCGCCGCCTAGAATTCCTCATGCGGGCCCCACGCTGCGTGGCCAAGTAAACAAACCATTTTTCTGGGAAAAAGAAAAAGCACGTAGAGGAGAGAGAGACAGTGGTCGTACGCCCCGTGCTGCTCCCCCTAGCTCCTCTCTCTCCCCCTCCAGTCTTCCTCATCCCATCCCCCTAACAGCCTCCCCTCACCAGCGAATCTCCCAAACCCCGGCTCCCACGATTCCGAATCCCGCGCCCCGGCCCCGGAGAGATCAGATGCCGGCAGGCCGCTGCTGACCGAGCGGAGCGGAAGCGGAGGCGATGCGGGCGAGCCGGCCGGCGGTGCACCCGGTGGAGGCGCCGCCGCCGCCGCCGGCCGCGGCGGCGCAGGCGCAGGCACAGGGTCAGGGGGAGGGGGAGGGCGTCGCGCACCCGCGCGGGGTGCGGATGAAGGATCCGCCGGGGGCGCCGGGAACGCCCGCGGGGCTGGGTCTACGCCTCGCGCAGGCCTTCTTCGCCGCCGCCGCGCTTGCCGTCATGGCGTCTACCAACGACTTCCCGTCCGTCTCCGCCTTCAGGTCCGACGCATCCCTTTTCTTTTGGATCCCCTCTCCGCCTCTCGTCTGAGGGAAGTCTGAACTGACTTCTTTGGTTTCTTTGTACGGCTGGATTAGAAATGCTAGCAATCTCGCACGTTTCTTGGCTTGCGAGATTTCGTGAGCCTTGAGCTTCAGCTTTCAGTGGAATAGTCGTATTGGTATTGATATTTGCGGTATATTGAAGCAATCCTCCGCAAGGGGTTGGGCAATGGCGTGATGTGTTTGATTGAATTGTATGCCGAGCTTACGTGTGATGACTAGGAAAGCTCAAGAGGCTTTCTTTTATCAAGGAAAGGTAAATTTTGACGAGTTTCGCTATTCTGGAATCTTTACACATGGCCTAGTCGCCTAGATTTTCCTCCGGCTAACTACATGCGGACATGTAACAAATGAATAATTTTCTCAGTAAGCTTGCATTTGAATTAGTCTTGAACTGTGACTGGCTGCTCCTATGATTGCAACCAGAATCTGATGAGGCTGTGTGTCCATGGGATGTGTTCGTTCTAATAACTCAGGCAGCATGTTTTCTTCAGTTCGAACAGACTGAATAGGGCATCACCATCTTATTTTTATATACACGATTACAAGACCAATAAAAACAATGAGGAATCACAGTAATCTAGCATGTTTTTTGACCTGGGAGAGTTCTCAAGCCTTGGTTTTCAACTCGAGTAGATTATTTGTATTATCTACAGTAATATGTTATCTTGTGAAATGGTTTGGGCCATGTTTTTGATTGAACTATATCCAGAGCTACACATGTGGTAATTAGGGTAATGCTTCAGAATTTCTATTTACTTAAGGAAAAGGAATCCTTGAATCTTGTTCCATGGCCTAGATTACTTACAAACTGCATGGTCTGATTTTGAGAGTGATAAATCTGCTCAATTAGCTAGCTTTCGGTTAGTCTTTAAACTTTGTGGACTATTTAGTTCTGATTATAACTGGAACTCGAAGATTGTGGTGTATATGAATGTTCCTAGCACTCATTCATTCAGCATTGTTTCTTTGCTTTTAAATACAGAATGAGTTTGGCAACAACATCTTGTTTCAATTCACAAGACTAATAGAGCAATGAGGAGTTCTTGTATCACTCAAAGCCTTACCCTGTAACCAATGACAGGGTCATGTTTCTGCAGGGATGACACCGTACAATTTCAATTCTGATAGGACCTGATGCTATATAAACTCTGGGTATAGCTTTTTGTCCATGTTCATGTCTTGGGCTTCCCCTTGAATTGTCACTGTATGAAATAGGTAGCAGAGATGTGAAGAGCCTCAAGCCTCAGGAAGAGGCCTTTTTCTATGCTTTTTTAGTGGATTAGTGTTACTAGATAAGATAAGAACATATATATTTTGGAGTGGGTTTTCTTGAATAAAATGGTCATTGCACTTGCCTAATTTTCCGAAGAGAAATTTTGATAGTTCAGTGCAATTAATATTTTACATGTTTTCTATTTTTTCTTTTGCATCTTGAAAGAGGGCATGCTTTTTGAATGTGGCATGACCATCTCTTTGTTATCATGTTTGCTTCAATTATTCTTGCAACACTTCAGATCCAATTAAGCATTTTTCATTGATACAATAATACTGCTGATTAGCTTTAATCTAGTTTGCTGATCATAAACATGTATGTGAAAATAGAAGATAATTTGTGCGTGCTTATTTTTCTAGGCATTCAGCGAACCCCTTTTTTGTTTGTTGACATTTTTTGGTGTCATGTTGCAGAATTCGGAACACTGACGGTGAAGTAGCAATTATACTAATTGTTTATCTTTGAGGAATACAGTCCAAAGTCTATGTTATGCATTGCAACACTTTGTTTCCTTCTATTGTTTCTTTATCATTCTTACTAGCATAATAATCGCTATCGAGAATATTAATGTAAGAACACTTCCTTTTTCTAATGAAAATTATTTATACAGCACATGCTTCAACTGTCAATAAAACTCAAGATTTCAACCTCTAAATAGAACCACAAATTAGATACCAATGCAAATAGCTACATTGCATAAACTACTACATTTTTGGATTGATGTGGCATCCCACTTTCCCAGCTAGCAGATTAGCTTAATTGAAGTGGATTGGTGATTGTCCAAGTTTTCAGGAGCGGAGAGAGTTTTTTATTTAGTAAAAGCTGAGCATGGGTGGTGTGCTAACTAGGTAAAATTTAGGTGATATCATCTTCCAGCATGATAATACCACCTTGGAATAAATACCTCCGGTCACAAATATGTGATGTTTTGGACAGTCTCGAAAACACAACTTTAACTAATACCCGTTGTAATATGTTTATAAAACAAAGCAAGCGTATACTTTTAGGTTTATGAAATTACTTATCAAGGAAAATTTACTTATCATTTTCAAATACAAAAACTTGACACACAAATAGAAATTGTAACAAAAAATTGAAATGATTGACAGCACACAACTAAATAGTCATTTATTGGTGGCTGGATGGAGTATTTGTTTAACAGTTTGTTTTCACATGTTTTGATGGTTCAGGGATAGGTAGGGATGAAAACGTTACAGATATTTTCCATCCGTTCATCTGTCCGTCCATCCGTTCGATCGAAGAGGTTCAGAGACTAAATGGAATAGACCGTATCTATAACCGGGTATTCAATATTCATACCATATCCGTATCCGTATCCGAATACTCAAGTGGGATATACGATACGCGAATAGGATGGATATCAATATCCGGCACATTTGACACTATTCGTATTCGAATGTGAATCCGAGTAAAAATAAATGTCTGTATTTGTATTTGTATATATTCTTCCATATCCGATCCGTTTTCATCCCTAGGGCTAGGTAATGGAAACCTGCATGTTGGTTCTCATTTTCCGATGCGTTTGTTCTAGGCTTCTAGTTGATCTTCTATAGTTTAAAACATAAAAAACATTAATATGCAATTTTGGAATTAAAATTGTGGTGAACTAGGTGAACATACCAGCCAGTTTCTGGTTCTGGCCTTGGTTTGGGTACATGAGCTCATTGAGGGTGCTATTCAAATGATGGCATGGTTTTGGGTGAAAACGGGTCTTTGCTAGTTGAGTGGTGATGCTGACTTTTGTTTTTGTTACTGAAGATTTATATGTATTTGTTTATTTATTTGGCTACAAGATGAACTGATGGTCTTCTTTTGACCAGCTACCTTGTCGCAGCAGCCATTTTGCAGTGCTTGTGGAGCCTTTCGTTAGCATTTGTCGACATTTATGCACTTCTTGTCAAGCGATCTTTAAGGAATGCCCGAGCTGTATGTATATTTACTATCGGAGATGGGGTGAGTCATGTCTTTTCAGTCTACTCTGTAGAATCTTGGTCTATATTTGGTGAATGTTGAAATGGTGTGGACATATCAACAAAAAAAGAAGGGATAGCCATGTTACATTAGTTTCTTTACCTGTAAAAGAAACTATCTTATTTGTGAACTGTATAGTTAATAACCGTTTATATTTGTTTGTAGATCACAGGTACACTAACCTTGGGTGCGGCATGTGCATCAGCAGGAATCACTGTTCTCATTGGTAATGATCTCAACATATGTGCTGAGAATCACTGTGCAAGTTTTGAGACTGCCACAGCAATGGCTTTCATAAGCTGGTTTGCACTCGCGCCATCCTGTATCTTGAATTTCTGGTCGATGGCCTCCAGATGAGAAATATAGGAGGTTAAAACATAATTTTGGGTGGTCGCTGCACCAGATCGTGGCTTGTGACAGCTACAATGCTGTGGTGGTACAGCTAATTGTAATACAACCAGAAATTGATGAATGGATGTGGAATGTAGCTTGTGGTTGAATTGTCTGTACAAAATAGGGAGTGCCTTTTTTCAGATTGAAAATGGTTGTTCTGAAGCTCTTCAGTTCTTCCTTTTACGTTAACATGTTCCTCCTGTGAGGCTGCTTGTATTGTAAGCTGGCATGATGAATATATGGCTTGAGATGATGGTTTCCATGATGCTTATTGTAAGCTAGCATCGTGCATATATATTGTTTTTGCTACATTTGACAGGGCATATAGGTTGCATTCGTTCTCTAACAAGATTTGTTGCGTAATATTGTAGAGCTTGATGAAGGCGAGGAGTAGGATGAAGATAAGATTTACATTAAAATTGTAGAGTTTGATGAGATCTAAAACTGTGTAGGATAATCTTTTCATTTGAGATCTTTAGGGACCTAAATATTTGATATATTTTCTATATCTATTTTAAATTAATTGTTTAATTTTTCAAACTACCTGGATGGAGATGTGCTTTATACCAAAGTTAAGTTTCAGTGTTCAACAAGATCAAAAACTTGCAATTCACAATCTTTTCATTTAAGATTGTTTAATTCCCAAATGTTTAATATAATATTTAGAGAAGTGAAGTTAAAAGAATGACATTTCGTATCTAGTTAAGATGTGCCTTTAGTAGTTGAGATGGTTGAGAGATAACGCATGAAGAGAGATTTCGACATAAGTCATATTTACCGCACGTGAGTGTATTTTATACAAAAAATCACAGACTTATGAAATACTTTTTCGCAATTAATTTAAGATTTCAAAATAGTGGGAATTAATTTTTAGAGGTAGGCATCGAAGACGATCGTATGTGAAAATTTGTTTCCACGTGCTGTTGTATTTGGTCACTAGCCCTAGAAAATCGGTTTTTAGACGGGGTGCTCACCCATGTACAGAAATCATGATTTAAGAATGCTCGCGTATAGGTGAGCACGAGAAGCACCTCTACAAATCCGTTTCAGCCACTTATGATAAGAATTTTTGTAGTGGTGTACATGTGATAGTGGCAATTGAGTGACAGCATGTTACATGGCCAATGTATATAACATGTTTATTAAGTATATATGTTTGTAGAGGTCTCGGCATGCAATATACTAAGAGCCATGAGTAATATACTTACAAATTGCATTTACATTATATTCTTCTACTAGAGTAGCTTGATGGCTAGGTCAACATATGATTGCTTCAAGTATACAAAACTCTTTGTGGGTGGGTATAAACACATTCGATAAACCTTAGAGCAGCTCCAGCGTTAGTTTTTAGGTAGTGCTACGAGGAAAAAGAGATTGTCAGGGTGCTTCACGCTGGACCATAGGGTGCTCTGGAGAACTCCCTAGCACGGGTGCTGCGTTTGGCATCAGGTGCTCCAAATAAAATATACTTTTGAGAATGTACGTGACCAGCTGGGCAGGTAAGAGAGTGAGGAAAAGAGTTATATTGACCATATTTTTTATTTGATTGGATAGCAGGGTAGTGGGGTGCTTCACGCTGGATCAAAATAACCTGAAATCTACCTCGGTGACATGGCCTTCAAGCTGCTTCGTGAAACGATTATACGCTGCTGCTGCTCTTACAAGCATGTATGTCTAGACATAGCATGTTTTAGATAAATCCATAAATTTTGTTATTTAGTGTCCACATCGCCCCCCCCCCCCCCCCCCCCCCACCCTCCCCATAAGATGGATGCACTGGTTTCCTTACACTGATCCACAACAACTTAACCACTTCCTCACAATTAAAGTTTCACTCCGACTACTTGCAACTTGCATTTACATTGCTAATAGAGTAAATTAGGGGGTGTTTGGTAATAGAGTAAATTAGGGGGTGTTTGGTTACAAGCAGTAAAGTTTAGTTCTTGTCACATCGAATTTTTGGATGCTAATTAGGAGGACTAAATATGAGGTAATTATAAAACTAATTACACGGATGGATGCTAATTCGCGAGACGAATATATTAAACATAATTAATCCATCGTTAGCACATATTTACTGTAGCACCACATTATCAAATCATGGACTAATTATGTTTAATAGATTCATCTCGCTAATTAGCCTCCATCTGTGCAATTAGTTTTATAATTAGTCTATATTTAATACTCCTAACTAGTAACCAAATATTTGATGTGACAGAGACTAAAGTTTATTCCGTGGAACCAAGCACCCTGTTTGCTTCGAATTTACAAATCTCTTATAGGTGGTTTAGGCATACTAGATAAACCTTAGCAGCATATCGAGCTAGACATAGAAAATATTAGATAAATCCATAAATTTTATTATTTAGTGCCAATTAGTTAAGCTTGGCTGGACATATGGCCGGAGGAAAGGTTGCTGCCTAGTATCACTATTTTTACTCTAGCTCTCTCTCTCGAGTCGGTGTACCAGCTGGATACGAAGAACACATTTCTTCATGGAATGTTGACTGAGATAATATCTTGTACACCCTAATTTTGTCAGGTAGCTCAAATAAGCTAAGTCTCTTTACGAGCTTGGTATAGTCGGTTTGCTTCTTACTTGCTCTTTTGGTTTTGTGCACGTCAAGTCTAATATATCCCAATTTATTTACCAGCACAGTGCGGATATAGTTTATCTTCTGCTCTATCTTCTGGATGATGAGCAGATGCGCATATATTCTCTTTCTTAGCTCAGGACCCTCTCATACGGTCACACTTGATATCAGGTCCATCTCGCTCGTAGGCCCTTCTCTAGTTCTTACTTTAGAGAGAGAAGACCACCCCAATTAGACCCACTTAGGTAAAACATACACAAAAAATTATTATTTGGTTGGTTATTTGTCGGTTCCGGAAATGGCCGATAGCTAAACCTAAACGTGTATCCCGTGCATTGTTATCGGATCTGGCCTAGCACACAATGACTCAAGATTTATAGTGGTTCATGCAAAATGCCCTACGTCCAGTCAGGGGTCGGTCAGTTATATTGCTTGAGCTCAGGTGCTCAAGAGAGTTTGGGGAGTTACGAGCTTTCGAGTGGAAGATTGCTCTAGTCGGATCGGATCAGATCTCCTCCTTTCGTCCTACGGGGGAGGCCTCACCCATGGATTGAAGGGCCCACTTGCATGGAAGACTCGGGCAAACACCAGAGAACCTCCTCCCTGGACAACACGCAAGCGTTGATCATCAAGTCGGTGCAACGGAGGGACGAGATCTGCTGGAGTCAGGCCGACCAGCCTTGACTAGGCTGGCTAGCCTCTAATTGCGCTGCTTTGGAAAGACGCCACCACCACCGACACCAGGAGAGCATCAGGAGCATCCAGGAGAAAGACGGTGCCAAGTGGCCACAATCCCAGGCCGGTCAGCCTGGATGAAGCTGGCCAGTTTAGGACTGACGCAACATCTGCAACCGTTTCACCGATTTCATCCTCAGCCCTCCTACACTATAAATAGAGGGGCATCACAACTTGTAACACACACAAAAGGAGTTCTCTTCTCTCTTTTCACTTTCTATAGTTAGGTTTAGTAGTCTGGGAGTTAGAGTCGAGTCGAGCTTGTCTCGGGATTTTGGAGTCGTCATCGGAAGTCTGGTATAGCTCTCGTATCTTTCCCTTTGACAGTTATCAATATAATTTATCTTCTTTACTTTTCGAGTCAGCTTTACTTTCCACATTTATTTATCCTTTCCAATTTATCCAACTTGTGTGCGGAAGTACCTTTCCTCTAGCTTAGGCTTCATTATCTTTCTTGTTTATCGGGATCTTACCTTGCAGGTTTTCTCGCCCGGACTAGGGAGCTCAAATCAGTCCCAAGGTTGAGGGGAATTTTTCTTGAGCGCTTCAAGGGAAATCCTAACACCAAGTGCAGACGTGGTGTCTGAGCTTAGTGTTAGCTAGGAAGTGTGTTCCACCCCACGGTACTGTTGTGGTAGGCGGCAGGTGGTGACAGCCTTGTCCGTCCCTTGTAGTCCACCACGTTCGGGTGCTTTCATAGTAGTAGTAGCAGGTTGCCGTTGGACTCCCCTCTGACCCCTTTCTGCAGTCCTTCCTCTTCCAGCCGCCGAAGTAATCTCTAGGTTCACGATAACTAGTTAGGGGCAAGGTTTAGTCTAGTGAGGCTAGCTTGTTAGTTTAGAAGAGTTTTAGGAGTCTTTCTCGCTCGTTGTCCTCCCAGCTACTTACCGCTCTAAGGGTTAGAGTCTCCTGTGTCAGACGGTCATTGCTTGGCCATTATCATATCTTATCTTATCTGGCTTACCCCTGCTAGTTAGTCGGTTGATATATCTAGTAAAGTTTGTCATTCGATTATTCATTACTCTTTAATCATAGTGCTTCCCCGAGGAAATTCACGATACCCTGGAATACTCCAAGGTGAAATGCTATAGTGGTAATTTTGTGCGCTTGCAGAATATCAATTCTAATGGAGCATAAGAAACACCAACAAGCATTTCTGGCGCCGTTGCTGGGGAAGCAATCGGCTAAAGATATCATTGAATAGTTTGATAAAATTTACTGATTTGTCACCGCTAATTTTAGCGGAATTACCATTGCTCTCTTTTTTCCTTGTGATTTATGCAGAGCAGTGCATGACCGGTTTCGATCTACCACAAAACTTCAACTCGGATCCAGAAAGAATTGGGAGAATTGCCCGACCTAGAGTAGTCCCACCTAAGAAGAGACTTTCCTTAGGCCAAGGTTCAACAACACCACCTTCATCACCCATGGCCCAGAAGACACTCCGTCAGTTCTCAGCCCCGTCCAGCAGCCATATCCCTACTAGATTGAACACTGACCAAGACACTGAAGGCTTTGAGCTGAAGACTGGACTTGTCAACATGGTCCAAGCAAGTCCCTTCTGTGGTAAGGCATCGGAAGATGCCAACGCCCACCTTCAGAACTTCCTGGAAGTTAGTAGCATAATCAACCCTAAAGGCACTACAATGGATAACATTCGTCTTCGTCTGTTCTCATTCTCTTTATTTGGAAAAGCAAAGATGTGGTTCTACACCAACAAGCAAGCATTCAACAGTTGGAATGCCTGCTCCAATGCCTTCCTAACCAAGTACTTTCCGATGGGCAAAACCAACGCCCTACAGAACAGGATTTCCAGTTTTCAACAAGTCCAGGATGAGATAGTCCCAGAAGCCTGGGAACGTCTCTAGGAATACATTGCAGCATGCCCACACCACAGCATGGAAGAATGGCTTTGTGACAACCCTAATAATTTACATTTCTAAATCAATGTCATTAGCCTAACCCTATGCTTAACCAACTAATAAAAGGGTGAAAAGAATTAGAACGAGTTAAGTTGAAATTCAAATTGAATTTGGGCACATTTGGATACTTTTTGAACTTTTAAATTAACTTTCAAACCATAAGCCAAATGAGATGTTGCCTGAAACCAAACTTGTAGAACTTTTTATTCTGAACAACTTTCATGTTCAAAAGTTTTTGAAATTCAAATTAGAAAGAGGAGAAAACGCCCTGTTTGCACCCAGCCCCCCGAAACTTTTCAAATTCTTGCATTCAGGCCCTCGCCCCTCCCTCTCTCTCCCCTCCCCGCCCGACAGCCGCCCGCCAGGTGGCCGGCGACGCCTGACCGGCGCGAGGCGCCAGGCCAGTGGCCGCCGCGCCTCTCCCCCACGCCCGGCTTTGCCCCCTCCCCACGCCGCGCTGCCCAGTACGCGCCCGCGCGTGCGCACGCCGCTGCCGTGTCCCGCATCGCCGCCCGCCGCGCCCAACCGCCGCGACGCGCCGTGCCGCCCCGGCTCCCGCGCTCCGCCCGTCGCTGTGCCTGTCCTCCGCCCGAGCCGCTGCAGCAGCTGCTCCCCAATCCGCACGCTGTGCTATCTCCTCACGCCCACGCCAAAATCCCGGCCGCCCAGTCGCCCGCGCCCGCCCGCCGCACGCCGCGCCGGCGCCCTGCTGCCGCCCGCCGTGGCCAGTGCACGCCGTGCCGTGCCTCCGCCCCGCGCGTTGCCCAGGCACCTCCACACCCCCTCCTGCCCCTATAAAAGCCGCGCCCCGGCCGCCCGCGCGAGCCACCGCACCCAGAACGCCTCGCCGCTGCCATTGCCGCCGCCGAGCGCCGCCCGCCCGTGGACAGCCTCCCACAGCCGCCCCCTGCCCAAATCGAAGCGCCAGCCACCACTACATCACCACACCGAAGCTCGCCGACCCGCCCAACACCGCCCAGGACCACCGGAGCGCCGCCGCCCGCGCTGTCGCCGCCGCCGCCGCCCCTGCTCACCGTGGGTAGCTCGACCCCGACCTCCTCCGCCCAAGCCAAGCCCCTGAGCAGCTTCCCCACGCGCCACTGAAGCTCGCCGACCAGACCATACCGCCCCAAGCCCGCCGGAGCACCGCTGTCGACGCGTGCCGCGCCGCCGCCGCCTCTGCTCCAACGCCGGCGAGCCCTTCCCGGCCGTCCCCCACCCGAACAAGACCCCCACGAGGTAGCCCTCGCACCCCTGAACCTTCCCCGACCCTCACCCCTCGCCGCCGGCGAGCCCCTCGCCGGAATTTCGGCCGGCCGCCGTACCCGAGCCGCCCGAGGACCCAATTGCAAGAATTTAAATCTTTAGAAGGGTCTGCACGTAAGATTCAAGGACCCAGTTGTAAAAGAAAGTTTCAAATCTAGATTCAAATTCAGTGAACTTGTAAAATTCTTATAAAATCGTAGAAAATTCAGAAAAATGCAAACTCAACTGTTCTGGAATCCTTAGAAGAAACTCTACGACTTTTGTTACAAAAAGTTTCTCAGATTCTCAACATATTTTGCTCTACATTAAATGGAAGCTTTAATGGACTTATTTTGTACCCACTGTTGTAGAACAATGCTGACCCTAAATTTTGGACTGTAAGCTAGTTGCTTGATGTTTAGGACTGTGTAAAAATATCAGGCCCAAATTCCATCTCTAGCTACACTGTTTATTAAACTTATGTTTCATACCATGTTTGGATAGAGGTTGCTGTGTAAAAAGTTTCATGGACAAAAACCCTGTGCAGGCGCCTGTAAAAATAAATCCTTGAATAACCTAGGAAAGAAATGTCATATTTTCTATGCTCTGAAAACTGCATAATAAATCCTATAAAAATTACAGTAGCTCCTGCACGATGATATGAAAGCTCTGTAAAAAGCTTAGACTCAGTTGTTGCACCATTTGTTCTGTACAAAAAGAACAAAGATCTAACAGCAACTATGTAATATATTTTTCATAATTAATCTGCTACATGAAATTGTCTGAAAATTTTACAGTAAGCCCATCTTTCCCTGATGTGCCTAAATCCAAAATTTCATGACCAGAAACTATCCACTGTAGTAATTACACTTAAATCATGTCGATCACCATTACCACTACTTAAACTTGTGCATTCATGTAGAATCGACGACTCTCGCCGACGGAACTTACGAGCTGGTGCCCGCGTCCGAGAGTGAGCAGCGTGAAGCTCAAGTAAATTTAACTGAAGCTCTTGAAGACCCGAGCCCAAGTTCGGAAAAGCCCCAGGCTAACTGCGAAGGCAAGCCCCGGAGCATAACCCATTTCTTTCCTAAATTATGCAACTCATTACTCTCTGCTTGTGCATTAAGTTTATATGAGTTGAATGAAAACTTAGTTGCATGATGTTAGGAACCCATGCTTGAAAACTAGATGTAAGGATCGATAGAATGCTGTGCTAATAGGACTCCGGTAAAAGCCGAGTGATTTTCTGTCACTCGCGAGAAAATAGGAGTTGAATGTTTACTACACGCTGCAATCATAAGGACACGGACGGGCTATGGAACGATGGTTACGATTGAGGCCCGTCTGTCTAGTGAAAAATGCTAAGGCCGCAGTGTGTGGTAGTGATGGTTAAGTCTTTGAACGTACTAAACACATGCCGAGATTATGGGAATCGGTAAGCTTAAGTACCTGATTGGCTCGGCAAGTGGACAGCAACCTACCCTTTGAACTTCGGTCCCACTATATGGCAAGTGCACGAGTGGTCACGACCCGGCGGCGAACCGTGGCGTGGGACTTGTGTACTCTCGGAGGGTAGCCTCGATCCACAACCCGGAAAGAAAGGGGAAAAGTTGCACGTGTGACTCTGTGAGTAACCACGTGACGTGTGTTTAGGTTTCCCTTGCAAGGTTAAGAAATTCGATTCGAATCGTCCGTTTCTCACGGCTATTGAGACTGCTTAACCATTTTTACCCACAGAGTAAGAAAAGGAACAATGATGATGAATGAACTGGTTGGATGAAAATTTAATGCTTCACCATGTATGCTATTGGATAGCTGCTTATCTAGAATGGCTAATGAAACTAGAATCTTGAGCTAAAAGTTGAAAGTAAGGACCCACTTGTAGATGCTTTTCGGCAAAACAAACCCCTGAGCCAAAAAGCCCTGCATATCTAGAGTCGGTGGAGTAGATTCCACTACTCGGGTAAGTCTTGCTGAGTATTAGTATACTCAGCCTTGCTTGTGGCTCGTTTTCAGGTGAAACTTTCGAAGATATGATTGCTAGCTTGACTTGGCCCTGCACTCTTCCCCCTGGTTGGTCGGTGGAATGGGATATGCCCCCGTCCAACGGAGATAATGCCGAGTGATGTCTCGTACGGGCTTCATCGAGACATCTTTATCGTCGAAGTAGCTTTCGTTGTTTTATTTTCCGCTGCAACTTAAACTCTGAAGAACTTATTAGTTATGATCACTGAAGTACTTGGTTTCTAAACTCAAACTTGGTCTGTAATATTCACTTATGACAATGTTGTAATATTTGCTGGTATGTGGTATTCTCTGGGCTCATCGTCGTGTGAGCATTTGTATGTATGGCACTCGATCCGCTTTACCGTGGTTGTATCGGGAGGTTATACCCGACAGGCTAGTGGATTACTCCGTTTGAAGTGTAAGGTTAACCGAGATTGCCCTAATGGTGATGGTTAATACACTTGAGCCGGATTAATTCAGGTGGTTCTGCCACAGGCTTATCATTCAGAACTTCTTCCATGGCCTGAGCCAGTGAGCGCAAGGTCATATGGACGCAGCAGCGGGAGGAGCATTCCTCTCTCTCGATGTTGCTAGAGCTAAGGCGCTCATCCACAAGATTGCCTCCAACCAAAGTTAGAAGGGAGATAGGCAGCCAACCCATGCTAAAGGAGTACACCAGACTGATGGTGTAGATATGCTGGCAGCCAAGATGGATCTTCTCATGAAAAAGCTAGAATCTCCGCACCAGGAGGTCAACCAGACCATGGAGTCTTGGATCACATGTGAGATATGTGGCAATACTAGGTATTTGGGCAATGATTGCCCGTCAACTCAAAGGACTTGAATTTCGTTAGGACTAGCAATCCTAATAACTCAGGCTACCATCCTCAGCAAGGTTGGAACTCTAAGCCCGACCTCCCCTACGGCCAACAGCAAGGTTTTAACTTTAGTAAGAAATTTCAAGCTAATGATAAAATTTTGGAGTCTTTGGCCACACAACTAGAGGGTTTTAACTTTGTTATTAAAAATCAGGTGAGTTTCAATAAAATGATAGAAACTCAAGTAGCGCAGCTGGCCTCATCTTGCCCTAACCATAACACGGGAAAGCTACCCGGGCAACCGGAAGTGAACCCGAAGGAAAGTGTGAATGCGGTGACTACACGGGCTGCAAAGTCCACGCATGAACCACTTTTTCCGTAGAATGTAGGTAAACGGCGGAAGACCATAACCGCCAGGAAACTGATGCTGAAGACGAAGTGCAGGAGGAGGCCGATGAGTCCATCACTGCTACCCAGGGAGAAACCAAGGAAGTCCCAAGGCTTTCCCGAGAGTACCACAATACAACCGCCTTACCATTTTCGGAATGGAGAAGGAGGCCGGAGGCCGACGAGCAATTCAAGTTTCTAGAGGTAATTAGGAAGCTTTATGTCAACATACCGCTTCTTGTGTCTATGCAGGTTCCCATGTACGCCAAGTATGTCAAGGATATCCTTGGAAACAGGAGGGCCATGCTGACCACCGAGGTTGTACAACTTACGGAGGAGTGTAGTGCAGCTATACTCGATCCTCTCCCGGAGAAGAAGAAGGACCTAGGATGCCCCACCATCACATGTTCAATCCGAGCCCAACACTTTAACCACGCTCTTTGCGATCTGGGGGCAAGCGTCAGCGTCATGCCAAAGGTAGTTTATGAAAAACTTAACCATCATGTGCTTGCCCCTACTGCTATATGCTTGCGGCTAGCGGACCAATCGGTTCGTTACCCTGCGGGAATTGCTGAGAATATTCCGGTCAAATACGGAATTTCTTTGTCCCCATTGATTTTGTCGTTCTCGACATGGAAGTCGACACCAAGACCCCTCTCATTTTGGGAAGGCCATTCTTGAGCACGACAAATGCACACATTGATGCGGGAGCTGGACAAATTCAGCTCAACATCAATGGGCAGAAGGAGAGATTCGCCTTCAGACCAAAGGTCGAAGAATGCTCTTAGGTCAATACATTCAACCGGAAGAAATCCAAGAAAGAGCTGGAGAAGCCATCTACCCCATCCCTCACACCCTCATCATGTTCGTGGAGAATCTTCGAATTGGAGAGGAGATCAAGGTGCATAACCAACAGAATGTGAAGCAAAAAATCCAACGTAACAAATTTCTGGAGCTCGAGTGGAAAGAGATTGAAGCAAGAAAGTCCACAAGAAAAATGTGGCAAGTGTCATCACCGATGACATCTCCATCCGGTGATGACAATCGAACCCAAGGTATGGAGAGTCTCACTCAGGACTCAAAACTCGAGCTCTCGCCATGAGTTAACATGGTAGTTATCCATTCTTTGCATTAGCATATATGATAGTTTATTTTCTTGCATAATTTCCTTTCAACTTCATCGTAGCACGTTTAAATTTCTGCAAAGTGCATATTTGAAATTGCAAACTTTTTCATGTGATTTGTCATGTGATTAGCTTTGTGTTTCTGGAACAGTTTGTGTGGGGGTCCTAGAAGGCCCCCGAGTGAACAAAACAAGTGCTTGTGATCACTTTTTGTTTTACGGTTTTTGGGAAGCTGGTTCCGCCCATACCCTTTTGTTTCCATGAGTGACTTCTGCTTTTGGACTTTTCCTTTCGAACCTGCTCGTTAACCGTAGGCTGCACCGTGTAGCCATGGGGCTAGCCCGAGTGGCGTCAGCTGCTAGTTCACCGTAGGTTGTGACAAGGGTCCGGTAGGTCCAGTGGCGCAGCAGACATCACTTAGGTTGCGTCGGGAATGGATCGCCCTTTCGCTCGGACGAACAGAAAAGTGTTTTTCTTTTTATGCGTGGTTTACAAAAGGGAAAAGGGGGTCATAGTGCCCGTAGTGGTGTACCCTCGTGGGGCCCCCGAGCGACCCGGGCCGAGAGTTCTCGGGCCGGGGCGCTGTAGGAGCCAGAACTCGAATGGAAATGTGGGAATGGACCAAGTTTAGGGAAAAAAGCGACGTAACTGCCCGATGTTCCAGATGTTGGTGAGGATGTTGCCGTCGCTGTCCTTTAGTCGGTAGGTGTCTGGTCGGACCACCTCCGCGATGGTGTAGGGTCCCTTCCAGGGGAGAGTGAGCTTGTGCTTGTCTTTCATCGACTACGCCCTCTGTAGCACCAAGTCGCCGACATCAAGGGTTCTTCCCCGGATCTTCCTTTCATGGTACCTGCGAAGGGTTTGCTGGTAGCGAGCGGAGCGGACCAAGTCCGTCTCATGCGCCTCCTCCAACAGGTCGACCGCATCTTGTTGAGCCTCCGTGGCTCGGTTGGGGTCGAAGGCCTTGACCCTTGGGGCGCCATGGTCCAGGTTAGAGGGTAGCACGACTTCCGCCCCATATATTAGGAAGATTAGGGTCAATCCTTTGGACTGATTGGGAGTTGTCCTTAGGCTCCAGAGGACGGCTGGGAGCTCTTGGACCCACCGCCCAGCAAACTTGTTAAGCTGGTCAAAGATGTGAGGCTTGAGTTCCTAGAGGACCATGCCATTCGCCCTCTCCACCTGCCCATTTTTGCGCGGGTGTCCGACTGATGCCCAGTCGATCCTGATCCCATACCTGTTAGCAAAATCCAAGAACTTCTTGCCAGTGAAGTTGGTCTCGTCGTCTGTGATGATGGTGTTGGGCACACCAAATCGATAGACGATGTCCAGGAAAAACTTGATGGCTTCTTGGGAGCTGGGCTTGACAATCGATTTCGCCTCAATCCACTTGGTGAATTTGTCCACTACGACAAGAAGGTGGGCAAAGCCGCTAGGGGCTTTTTCGAGAGGCCCGACCATGTTGAGACCCCAGACCGCAAATGGCCAGGTGAGGGGGATGGTCTGAAGCGCCTACGTTGGCAGATGGGTGTGCCGAGCGTAGAACTGGCACCTCTTGCACGTGCGGATGACTCCCTCTGCATCGCGTAATGCAGTCGGCTAGTAAAAACCCTGACAAAAGGCCTTTCCGACCAACGATCCTGGGGCCGCATAGTGCCCGTAGATCCTAGCGTGGATCTCCAGGAGGAGCTCCTTGCCTTCTTGGATCAGGATGTACTTCATCAGCATTCCCACCGCCGATGGGCTGCGCTTGTAAAGCTCACCATCGATGATGACATACGTCTTGGCACATCGGGCAATTCTCCGCGCCTTGGTTCGATTAGTCGGGAGGACCTTGTCTAGGAGATAAGCTAGAACGGGCGCCCTCCAATCGGCGGAGTCGGCGGATGCTGCATCTACTGCGGGAGCCGCGGTCTCCACCGCGAGGCAATCGGGGCCCCCAAGCCCTTGGTTGCGGGGCGCCCGATCAGGACGCACCGGACCGGGGCCCCCGGGTGCCGGGTCAGACTGTTTCTAAGGCGAGTCTTGCTTGACTCGGATCGAGGGTGCATTGAGGTCGTTGACAAAGACCCCGCTGGGATCGGGATCCCGCTAGGCAGTAACACCCTAGGTGTTTAAATTGCTAAGCAAGAGACCTTGAACAAAGCATCATGCATCTTTGGCCATGAGAAATATAACCAAAAGTATTTTAATTGAACTATACATGTGTATGTGTGAATGAGTGTATATGCATATGTATGTGTGTACAAAGTACCTCGTTATAACTTTCAAATCAAACCAATAATGCATAATAAAATGGTCAAACACCTTCCACTTGTCATGTTCAATCAAAGTCTAGTTGAGATCATGATGAAAATTTGACATTTTGAACATGAAACGACAAGTCATTCAGATCCTAGTTTTTGAAAATTTAAAATATCTTTCAAACCATAGCTCAAATGAACTTTGGTCTAAAACAAAAGTTGTAGAGTTTCAAATTTCCTACAACTTTCATGTTGGCAGATTTCAAAGTGTTCTTGCAAAGTTTTAAGAAAATTTCATTTGAACCCGAACCCTCACTCTTTCTCTCTCTTCCTTCTCTCTCCTTCTCTCCCTCCCTCCCTTGTTCTGTCCCGTCGAGGGGCAGCGGCCGCTGGCCATCTGGCCGGCGATACCTGCCGGCGCTAGGCGCCAAGCCCGTGGCCGGCGTTGCCTCCTCGACCAGCTACGCCACGCCCCCGCCGCACGCTAGCCCTCTGCACGCCGCATGCTCACCCAGCGCCCGCACGCCAAGCGTCGCGCGATGCCCGCCGTTGCGTCCGGACAAGCTAGTCGGCGAGCTCGCCGTCTGGCAAACTGGCTGCAGCAGCCGCCCGCCAACCGCCAGCCGCGATAGCGTGATCTCCTTCCCCAGCCCGAATAACTCTCCTGCCCAGCTCGCGCGCGCAACGCGACAGCCAATTCCCGGCCACCGCACGACGACGAGCAGAGGTGCCGAGCACCTGCCGCCGGCCTGCCCGAGCTGCATCCAAGCCTTGCAGCACACCCAGCCCTCCCTGGCCCTCTCCCCTCCTCCCATGCTTACAAAAGCAGCGCCCGGGCCTCCCCTGCCTCGCACACGAGCTTTGCACGGCGGCCACCATTGCCGCCCACACCACCCTCACACTGAGCTCCTGCTTCTGGCCTCCCTCCGCCCTCATCAACCCCCAGGATCAGTTCCCCTCGACCCACATAAGCTCCGTAGCCTGGCCCCTGTCGCTGTCCCTCATCGGAGCTCGCTGGAGCCGAGCTTGCCCCTGCCGCCGAGCACGGCCATCGTCGGCAGTACGACTCCGGCCACCCCAGCACCAACCAAAGCCATCACGAGGTAGCCCTCGCTTCACTCTTGCTCCCTGCCCTCTTTCCTCTCGCCGCTGGCAAGCCTCCTTGCTGGATTCCGGCAAGAAACCATGGCAGCCGCACCCAGGGACCACATTGCAGCAATTGCATTCTTTACAGGGTGCTCAGCGCAAAAACAAGGGACCTATCTGCGAGACCCTATTTTCTTTTTGTTTTCAAAAGCAGTGAACTTGTAAATTTGTTTAAAAATCATAGAAAAATCAGAAAACCTCAAACTAAAATATTCAGAGCTCCTTACGATTAGATCTACAACTTCTGTACAGGATGTTAGCCAATTACAAAATAAAACTTGTTCTAGAATATATATTATTTTTGTTAGCTTTATTTGTATCTCATGTTCTAGGAGTGTACTGATGATGATTTCTGGAACTTAGGCTAGTCTCTTGATGTTGAGCCTTGTCTAAAAATTTCAAGACCAGAAACGGTCTCTAGATGTAATTCTTGTTAGATCTTTTTGGATGCACTATTTTGCTAGATCTATTTGTTCATGTTGTTCTGCTTAAAGATAAGGTTGAAACTTTTCCAGTATTGTTATCTTGTTACATAGATATTATAGAAAAAGTTTAAAACTTTATGCTTCTGTCTAGCATGCACATTTGATTTTGTCCATGAATACATACATTAAATCACTATAAATAGTTTCTATGCTTGGAAAAGTATGAACTTTTACTAGAGGATCTAAGTGAGTAGATAATCATGCTAGAAAAGTTTGATGTTCAGATGCTCAGTAGATCTGGCAATAAAAATGAATCTTGATGCATGTAGATATAAATTGTTGTATTTTCTATGATCTTCTAGTTGCTTAATAAAATCTGAAAAATTCTCAGTATAATCATAATAGGCCTAGGAGCACACTGTAAAATTTTGAGCACCATAACAGACTTGATATGATCTGCATAAATAGATCTAGATTGCAACAGTAGGTTCTTACTTTATTGTTCCTGTTTGCTCTACTACATAAAAAGAGATAAAACATTTACAGTGGGTTTGTCCCTAGGAAATGTAGTCTGTATAAAAATTTCAAGAGCAGAAACTTTATCTAACTTTAAATATGAAAACAGAAAATTTCTGCATGTAAATGAAATGAGAAAACCCCCACTTACTTAATGGAATTAGTTAATCTAAATAGTACTCGGTAAACGACTGCCTAAGAAAATGTAAATGAAATATTTTACAACTTAACTTGAGTTTATTGGATTACAATTTTATAGTGAAATAATTAATAAATCTTATCATCAAAATTACGTGAACCTATACATTCATATAGAATCGACGACTCTCACCGACGGAACCTACGAGCTGATGCCGGAGCCCGAGAGTGAGCAGCGCGAAGCTCAGATCAATCTAACTGAAGTCATCGAAGACCTGAACCATAGTTCGGAAGAGCCCAAGGCTGGCACTACTCAGGAAGGCAAGCCCCGAAGCATAACCCCTATTTTTAAACTTATGCAACTTTTACTTATATATGGTATTGTGCATTAAGTTTGTAGGAGTGGATTGAAACCCTAGATGCATGATCCTAGGTACCTATAATATGGACACTAGTCTGTGTCGGTCACTAGATTGCCATGCTAATAGGATTCCGGTAAAAGTCGAGTGATTTCCATTGACTCACGAGATATAGGAGTTGTTTGTTTACTTATGTTGGAATCATAAGGTCGACGGACGGGGCTATGTTACAATATTCCTGTTGATGATTGAGGCCCCGTCTGTTTAGCAAAAATGCTAAGGTCACGGTATGTGGTAGTGTTGGTTAAGTTTTTGAACATACTAACCACATGCCGAGAATATGGTAATCGGTAAGCTTAAGTACCTGATTGAACCGAGGCGTGGAACACACCACCCCACCGTCTTGACTTCATTCCCATGCGGCCACATGGTGTGTGCAGAACGCGGCTCTATACTCGAGGGCGGTGGCCCATTTCCACGAAACGGGAATAAAGGGGAAAAGTCGCACATGCGACTCTAGGAGTAACCACTTGATGTGTGTTTAGGTTTGCCTTGTAAGGTTAAGAAATTCGATTCGAATCGTCCATTTCTCACGACTATTGAGACTGCTTGACCCTTTTACCACATAGAGTAAGAAGTGGAGCAATGATGATGGTGATTAGTTTTTTTGGCTGCTTAAATTAATTCTTTCCACCACGTGTGATGTTGGATAGTTGCTCATCTAGAATGGTTGATCAAACTAGAATCTTGAAGCTAAAATCTGAAATTAAGGACCTACTCTTTGTTGCTTTTCGGCAAAACAAACCCATCGAGCCAAAAGCCTTGCATGTCTAGGAGTTGGCTAAGTATATACTAATAGTCGGGTAAGCCTTGCTGAGTATTAGTATACTCAGCCTTGCTTGTGGCTTTGTTTTCAGGTGAGATCTTTGAGGACATGGTTGCTAGTTTAACTTGGCTGTGTATTCTTCCTCCTGGTTGGTCGGTGGAATGGGATGCGTCCCTGGCCACCGATGATAATGCTGAGTGATGTCATGTATGGGCTTCTTCATTATATTTTTATCGTCGTTAGAACTTTCGCTTATTTTCCGCTGCACAATTAAACTCTGAAAGTACTTGTTTATGAATATTTTCAAACTTGGTTTGTAATAATAATTTCTGTTAAACATTGTGATGTAAAATTTGTGGATTGTTGTAATCTCTGGGCTCACCTTCGTGTGGGTTGTAAGTTTGCATTGTTTCGATCAAAATTCCAGTGGTTGCATTGGAATGTTACCCGACAGACTGTTGTTTTACTCCGTTTTAAGTGCGTGTTGGCCCGGATTGCCTATATGGTGATGGTTAGTGCACTTAAACTGGATTAATTCAGGTGGTTCTGCCATTGCTGGTATCAGAGCCGAAATGCATACACCAGAGAGTATAAAAAGATTTAAAAACTTGTTTTCTTAAAACTTGATAACAAAATTGCGCTTGCAAAAATGCATAGGTTCGTTAAGGATAACGCCTAGTTCATAAAGCCCTAGGGGATTATGGGAATATGACTAGGTGGCTATGTTAACTATATTATATATAACTGACTTCCAGCATATTACTTTCTGTCAAAACTTACTTTTGTATATAACTGACCTTTAATTTCTATAACGACGCTTTCATCGCTAAGGTAAGAAGGTAAGGATCCTCAGTCAATTGACAGAGCTTGACCCTCACGTCGGTGACGCGGACCGAACGCTGCCCTCAAGCAGTGGCTTACTTCAGGTGCTGCCAATATACCAACTATTCATTGGTTATATTGGTAGTAAAATATGCTGTACGTACGGTGGCTTCGACGTACGGACGTCTCGTAAGGCGATTTATACGTGAAGTGAATACGTTACCCCGGTAACGTATGAAGCACTGTCCATGCAGTGTTGAACGCATGAATAGCGCTACTATAGTGAGCAATAATGTATGGGGACACTTTCGTGGGTGCTGGCACGAAAGGATCAATTTATATTCTGTCAATCTTCTGCAGATACACTAAGCGCGATTACATTAAGCTAAGAAAGGTTAGAAAAATTCGGCTAGCTAATATAAGAAGAGACGTATTATGTATGCCACTGGTGCTAATCCCGTAAGTCCAAAGTTTTTTGGCAATTGTTTTATTTTGCAAGGACGGATAGGATGTGCATGCCTCATGTTACATTAAAACTGAATCGAATTGGTCGTGAAATGGTTGAGAATGATAAGGTTTACACTTGTGCACGATTATCAATCACATAAGGCTTATCTAGAAATCTATCACTTTCTGCCATATTTAAGAAGATGAATTTATTGGATATACAAAATGAACTTATCTGTAGAAGTGTATATTGAGAAATTTTCTCCAAAACTTGTCTTCTACATGCTGTAAAAAGTTGGGAAAGTTTGGATTCGAACTCAGTAGGCAACACTAGAAACTTCCACACCTTAGTCTTTCTGCCTGTTTCGAGCACTTCGGGAACATGAATTTTTCAACCCTCTTATAGACGTTTTCTGTAGAAATGTTCAACACAAAACCTGTTTTAAACTTGATCAATAATCTACTGTTAAAAGTTCGTAGTTTTTGGTTGAGTAGATATTTTCTAGTAGACAAAACACTAGCTCTCTGTCCATGTAAAATTCTGGGTAGACAGTAAGGGAAATATTTAAGGATATGACCATCTTAGATTCTGATCTAGACCAAGGGTTGACTAGAAAAGTTGTGAAAAATTATCTTAGTAACGTTCTGGTAAAATTTGAGGAATTTTGGGCATCAACCTTTTAAGTTATGGCTATTTTAATACACTATCCAGAATCCGGTTACTATATGTCCATCAGTTTTTCGTTGTCTCACCCATTTGATCTTTTGTTCAGATGGCCGACCCCGTCATTATGGGGGTGGATGAGGAAGGACGCGTGCACTTGGAGTGCCTCCACTGGGAGGGTTTTTCCTCCATTTTGTGGGACGTTATGAGCGCCGTGGGCTATCCCAGTCCTCCCTGCTATGTGGGATGGGAGTTCGTGGAGATGGGAGTTACTCAGTGCCAAGTGCACATGACTCTCCTTCCGCCCCAGCACACCCGGAGTGTCCCGTCTTGGAGGTCGAGGCTATGGGTCATCATCTTGCTGACACTTGGGAGACTGCCGCCATGAGGGCGCTCACCACCTTTTGTGAGCAGCACCCCGTGGAGGTCATCTTGGCTCCCATTGGCTTGTTCCCTACTATCCAGGACGACGATCCCATGTGGCTTGACAGGGTGCAGCACATGGACTACCTGGCGGATTTTTGTGCTCAGGAGACCGTCCTGACTTCTGTGCGGTGCACGAATGCACTGTATCATCTCCAGGCTCTTCTGAGTTAGGGGCTTGCGTAGGCCACTAACCTTGCTCAGGCCTACTATATGATGGCAGACACAAGGGATGAGAAGATTCAGGAGCTTGAGGATAGGGGTGCTCGTATTGGCCAACTTGAGGGCCAAATCCAGGAGCATGACACTGTCATGGGTGAGAGAGATGCCATGATTGAGTTCTTGGAGGAGCAGATTCATGACCTGAACATTAAGTTGGATGATGCCAATGAGCACATTGCGATGCACCACGCACAGGAGGAAGCTCAGGATGCCCCTCCTGATGTGATGGATGTGGATGGTAATGAGGAGGACCTTGAGGAGATGGAGGGAGTCTCCAACGTTGATTACGAGGGTGAGGCCCCGCAGTCACAACTGATGGGAGCTCACTCTCCCATGAGCAGCGAGTCGTCCGTCAATGACCTCAACGACTTTTAGATGATGATCGTTGGAAGACTTTTGAACATACTCCTCGATAGTGTAGCCTAACTTTTGGCAAATGTCGTAATAGGCTAACTAACAGTTGAATACCTCTTTTGGTAATGAGTGAGCTTGACCTTATGAACACTCTAATCATGTAGGGCATGGCTCAGGATATGGAACTTTGTTTGTAATGCTTGGCCAAGTTGTTGGTGTTCTGCTGCAGAAACTTGTGTAAATTTTTATCCATATTTTCTTGCATTTCTGGGCTGTGTGATGAATACAAAAGCTGTTAGAAATTTTATAATCTACATGCTCACAAAATTTCAGCCCCATTGGACTTTTTAGCCAGAGTTATAGGCAAAATACTATAGCTCGGCCTGCTGAAAAACAGCCAAAATAGAGAAGCCAAGATTGAATTTTTTGACCATCTTAACCCTCGATTTAGCTTCTGAGTTGAATATCAAAGTTATAGCACATTAAATTTTCTTATTCCTATCAAAATTTAAAAGTATTTGGATGAACAGAATGGGCATTATGAAGTTTCTCGTAACCAGCAGCGTTCTGTCCACCGTTTATCTATGGTCTTTCGAGTTCTACATCTTCCCGCACTTATCCTATTGAACCTTGGAAGTAATATGGATCATTTTGCTAATGAAAAACTTACACATTTCAGATGGTTGGAGCAACATGTGGTAACCCAGATGGTTTTGGCAACTCGAGTGGTAGTGGATCGCAGTAGCTGCCACCACCTCCACCCAATCTGGTGGAAGTAATGGCCGCCCAGACCGAGTTGCTCCACCAGCTCGTTCAAGGGCAGCAGCTCCTGTAGTAGCAGCGGGATGGACACAATGTCTACCAACCTTAGGCTGCCGGCTACCCGGATTTCCTGGGCACTCAGCCCCCTCTATTTCACAAGACGGAGGAATCCTTGGACGCGGACGCTTGGATTCGCACAATCGAGTCCAAGTTTTCTCTACTTGTGGTGCCATGTTCCGATGCAAATAAGGCCCATTTTGCCACGCAACAACTTCGCGGTACAGCCGCCTTTGATGGTGTTAGACCCGGGCACACGGGACTGTGCACGTGGTGTACTTCTCCTAGGATACGGGATGGGACATGGCCCACGCCCTACATCTGTTGTAACTACTCGTAGTGCAGTAGGACTACTCGTACAGTAGTGAAACTAGTCGGACACGGTAGGAAACTACCCGAGAAGTACTCGGGTAGGACTCCTCGGCTTGTACCCGACTAGGACTTCCATGTAAACCTGTCCCCCTAGACTATATAAGGGCGGACAGGGACCCTCTAAGGGACGATCACCATCAAGGGAAATACAAACCAAACAGGACGTAGGGTATTACGCTCTCGGTGGCCCGAACCTGTCTAAACCTTGTGTTCCTTGCACCTTCGAGTTCCTGATCTTGGTGACACCCTACCTACAAACTCATCACCTCGGGGGTATCCCTCGGTGGGCGTGGTGGTAAAACACCGACAGCTGGCGCGCCAGGTAGGGGTGTTCATCGAGCATCCACCGGAGAATTCGAAGGCATCCTTCAACATCATCGGCGCCATGCTCGATGAGGGCACAACTTTCATCTTCGGCTCCTGGATCTGCGTCGCCAACGGTTTGGGTGGTTTCAACAGCCACCTAGCCAACTCCAGGGAGCCGGAGGCCTCTTTATCGACTCCAAGTAGCGATCTCGTCGAGTTCATTGACAACCTCGACGATCTGTTGCTTCCTGATCTGGCCCTGCAGATTGAAAAGATGTCCGTTTTCGACGCGACTTCCACTCATGATGCACCGGATCTAGTCGGATCAGACTCAAACCGATCTGAGGGGACCACACAATCTAAATTCCTCTCTTAGTTGGAGGAGGATTTGGATCTGCAGCTCAAGCTCAAGGACATGGGAGCCACCGCTTGCCGGGCGGCCCCCGTTTTCGACAACTACTCGGACTCCAACGAAGAGTACTCCTCGCTCAGTACTACACCTTCAAGCCAGTTCCGAGGAGGACTCGGAGACGAGGGAGCCACCGCCCGTCGGGCGGCCCCCGCTCTTGAAAACCACTCGCAACCCGATGGCCACACCGACTCGTTTTTGGGCACCCATTTGGGTTTAACCATAACATCAACGCCGCTAGGCCATTTCATGTACTGGAAGGGCTTTGAGCCCTCCGAACTACTCGATTACGAGTCCTGCCTTGTGGCCTTCACGCAGGAACTGCCCTTCCAGGAGGGCAAACCTCTCTCTCCCATTGCGGAAGAGGGAGAAAGTAGCACAGAGCTACTCGAGTACAGCCGTACGGCTAACAACTCGCCGGATCGTCAAGTCTGCATGGCCTCCCTTTGCAACGCGAAGGAGAACGAACTGGACCCTCAGTACGACAACGAGCAACTCGCCGATGTCTCAGCCGACGAGCCCACAGCTGACGCTCCCCAGGATGAAGACGAGGAGCACCGAAGGATCCGGCGGGTGAAAAACACCACGCGCGCCCAGCACAAGAACAATGCGCAGAATCGCGCCCCGGAACCAAGAGTTCTAAACAATGCTTTTGCAGCAATCGCGGATTGGGAGTACCGTACGCCGATTGACGACATCATAGAAGCAGCCCTCTTAGCCCAACAACTCCCACCCAACCCTCAGATACAAAGGCTACAGTATCTGACCCAGTGCGCGCTCGTGCAACTCGATGGGCAACATCCAGTGTCTTCACTTGGAATCCGCCCTCGAGGTCTGAGCGCCATGGCGAAACCGCGCTGATCAGTCACACCCCCGGGGGCGGCCCTGAGAGCCGGAGGAACGATAACCGCCAGCGCAACGAGGGCAATCCATCCGCGCGTGGCAACAATGAACAAGAAGTACAACAATCCACTCGTAACCAGTGTGGTGCAAGGCATCAAGGCCAAGATCCACTCTAGGCCAGCCTTCACGACGCTCCCACGATCGACCTCAGGTAGAAGATCAATGAAGGCCACGACGCGCGGCGTGTTTTTGAATCAAGGAGAAGGGACCGTACCGGCAGGTGCCACGATGACGACGACAGCGACTGCTTCCCCGCCTTCACCTCCAACATCACTGACAAGTCCTATCTAAAGGAGTTCAAACCAGTCGGAATCCCCAAGAATGATGGTAAGCAGGACCCGCGCCAGTGGATTCTGTGATGCCCTAGATGTCTAAAAGATTAAATAAAGATCCAAACCATGAAATCAGTCACAAATGAGCAAGAGAGGTAGGAAACAACCTATCAAATACACCTTGCAGGCAAATGAATTTGTGTTCATGCATAAACAATTGAACCCGCGCAATCAAACTCTTGTATCTTTCAAAATTGATCACATTTGAACCTGTAATTTTAATGGCACCTTTGTCATAACAAGAACAACAAAAGTCTAGTTGAACTCACAGGCTAACAGTGCAAAAATTCACATGAAATGACGTGTCATCTAAATGCTTGTTTTCGGAATTTCAAAATAACTTTCAAACCGTAGCTTAAATGAACTTTGGGTTAAAACAAAAGTTGTAGATTTTCAAGTTCCCTACAACTTTTGTGTTTAGAGTTTTTCAAGTTCCTATTTGACATTTAAAGAAAATTCAATTTTAATCCCAGCCCTTTCTCTTCCTTCCCCTGTTTTGCTCCCGCCGGCAGTATGCCGCCGCCACGCGGCAAGGCATCCCTACCCGGTGAGCCGGGCCGAGGCGCGAAACCCAAACAGGGCCAACCAGCCACCGACCGAGCCTGCTACAGGTGATTTGCCCCTCCCCGTATCCCGTCCTGGCTTGCCCGTGCGCACCACGCGGCCGGCGATTCCCGACGGTCGAGCCACGACGCGCCGGTGGAGTCGCGCCCTTGCCGCGACCCTGTCCCGGCTGCGCCCCCTCCCTTCCTCCGCTGTGTTGCATCCAGCTCCTCCGCCATGTTCCCTCCCGCGCCTATAAAAGCCACCCCAGGGCACCTCAGTTTGTCGCCCCAACCTCCAACTCCGGCAAGTCACCCCCTGAGTGTGGACACGCCAAACCACCCCGGCATTGCCCAAAACAACCCTTCCCCCACCTTCTCCGCCTCACCCCGAGACTACCCAGCCATTCCCCGCGCCACTTTCCTCACCGGACCGTCGCGCCCGCCATCCGCCCCGCCGGCGGTGCTGTGCCACCGTCGGTAGGCCGCCTCGGTCTAGCCCTTCCCCACCCAAGACCTCAAACAGGTGCAATTTATCCCTCTCTTGCATCTCCCACCCTCACACCGCACCACCGGCCACCATAGTCGTCAATTTTGGCCGACAGTAGCCGTTTCCCTGTACCAAGGACCTATCTGCATCGATTTAAATCTTCTGAGAAGTTTTCTGTAAATGTCAAGGACTCATGTGTAAACCTGGAACAAGAAATCGAAAACCAATCTATTAACTTTGAAGATGCATAACAACTCACAGAAAAATCCTAAAAGTACAAGCTAAGATGTTATGAAATCCTTAAGTGTAGATCTACAACTTTTTAACAGGACTTTGGATCTATTCCCACATGTTTTTAGATGTGGATTTAAATCAAGTTTAAATGGATTTTATTTTTCCAAGAGATTCAAGAATGAACTGCTCATGAAACTTGGATGGTAGCTTCAGAACTAGGAGTGAAGTCTCTCACAAAAATTTCATGCTCTAAATCCAAGCACAACCAGGTTTCGAGTGCTTTTCATGAGCAGTTCAGCTAGATTCCTTTTAATCTAAAAATGTTAACCTCTGGTTCTTGCTTAGGAAAGATCCACCAAAATGTGCAGTAAACTACTCATTCGAGTAGGTTTGGTCAATAAGGAGTTGAACACCAGTTCTTGCATGGTTTGTTCTATGCAAAACCGATCTTCTACAGTAAGGTTGTAAATAAGTAACAAGCTCTACCTAAGAATCTCAACTCAGGGGCTACCACTGCGAGTGGTTTATCAAACTAGAAGGTAACCCTGCGAGTAGTTTGGGTCAACCAATGCTCCCTGTTAAAAATGGCCGAGCAACACGCACAACCATCCGCTTACTTAATGAAGTCAGTCAATGTAGATAAATACTCGATAAATGACTACCCAGGAAAAAGAAAATAAAATACTTGACTACTTAACTTAAGATTTGACTACTTTATAAAGCAATCTTGTACCAAGTAAAACCTCTGATACTTGTGCATTCATATAGACTCGACTTCTCTCGTGGTGCCCGAGTCCGAGAGTGAGCAGCACGAAGCTCAGGTGAATCTAACAGCAGTCGCTGAAGACCCAGACCAACGTTCGGAGGAGTCCCCGCCTAGTTTTTCACAAGAAGGCAAGCCCCGGTGCATGATCCCAGTTTTTAATTTATGCAACGGATGTTCTTTTTTGCTTGTGGATTTAAGTTCATAGGAGTTGATTGGAACCCTAGTTGCGTGATCCTAGGTACCTTTGTAATGACTACTAGAACAAGGAGATCGAGTAGATGCTATGCTAATAGATACAGTAAAAGTCGAGTAGTTTTCTGCTACTCACGAGAACTATAGCTGTTGATTGATTTACCGCATACTGCAACTATAAGGTTGGCAGGCGGGGCTGTGGTAAAAGTACTCATGGTTGAAGCCCCGTCTGAGTAGTGGAAAATGCTAAGGTCGCAGTGTGCGGTAGTGGTGGTTAAGCTTTTGAAAGTACTAACCACATGCCGAGAATCCGGTAATCGGTAAGCTTAAGTACTCGATTGAACCGGTGCATGGACAGTTGCCACCGTCTTGATGCTGTCCCATGGGCCCAACGGTGAGTGCAAGAAGGGTCAAGTTCCGGCGTCGTCCGTGGTTCATGGACTTCTTGTGCTCGAGGCCGGTGGCCCTGATCCATAAAACGGGGATAAAGGGGAAAAGTTGCACATGTGACTCTTGGAGTAACCACGTGACGTGTGTTTAATTTTCCCTTGCAAGGCTAAGAAATTCGATTCGAATCGTCCGTTTCTCGTGGTGATTGAGACTGCTTAATACTTCTGCCACATAGAGTAACAAGAGGAACTTGGATATGATGAAACCTGTTGGATGATTAAATGTTTTCCACCATGTTTGATTAGAGATAGATGCTCACCTAGACTGGTTAAGTGAACTAGAATATTGAAAGCTAAAATATAAAAATAAGGACCTACTCTTTGTTGCTTTTCAGCAGAAAGAAAACCCTAGAACCTTAGAGCCTTGCATGATTAGTAGTCGGTATTGCTATACCACTAGTCGGGTAAGCCTTGTTGAGTATTAGTATACTCAACCTTGCTTGTGGCAGTGTTTTCAGGTATGTCTGTGGAAGAGATGGTAGCCGACTTGGCTTGGCCGAGTGCTTTGCCGACTGGTTGGACAGTGGAATGGGATCCTTCCCCGCCTAGCAATGACTCTAACGACGTTAGTTGATCGTGTCTTTCTTTCCTCTGCAGTAAAACTCTGAATAAAGTTTTTGTGTTGAACTTTAAAAAGTACTCAAGTGGTACTTTCGTCTTGTAATAAATGTTTCCGACTAGTTAAGATATGAATCGTTGGAATGTTGTAATCTCTGGACTTGCCTTCGTGCGAGTTATGTGTATGCTTGGTTTCGATCGAGATATTGAGTGGTTGCATTAGGATCTACCCGACAGACTGACGGATTAATCTGTTTGAAGTGCATGGTGGCCAGTTCATCTCCAACGATGATGGTTAGTGCACTTGAGCCGGTCTGCAGATAGGTGGCGATATATATTAGGATATCTATGAGAGTGGTCTGCATAAACGCTAACCACGAGTACCACGAGTACAATAGGTTAAGAACGAAGAGAGCTCAACTAGTTTTTGTAGGGAGAGACGTGCTAAGTAAGCCACCGAATTAAGTTCGTAAGGTCAAGTTGATGGCCACTGTGAAGTTGTGAGGACAGAAAGGACATGCGTGCTGCATATCTTTAAATTGAAATAAAGAAATTGAGTATGGATAAACTATGTAAAAATCCACCCAAAACAGCTAAACCATTAACTAAAGTTCAACTAATTCCTGTGTTTCCAGTCCAATCTCAGGATATAGCTATCTTAGAGTGTGATTCAGCTTGGGGTTTGACCAGTAAGGTGGGCACGAGTACTTTAGAAATACACTGGTTACTCTTGCGACTGGTTATGCTTAGTTTTGTGCACTGTCCAGAATTTTTTAATTGAATGAGCATCAATTTTCATTATCTCACCTTTTAAGCTTGTGAAGTAGATGGCTAAGTCAGTTCTTTTGGTGGCTGATCAGGAGGGCCATGCACACTCAGCGTGCCTGCATTGGGAGGGCTTCCCCTCCATCTTGTGGGGTGTGTTGAGCACTGCTGGTTACCCGAACCTGCCTCTCTATGTGGGGCAAGAGTTTATGGAGACGGGTGTCCGTCGGTGCCGGGTGCGCATGACCATTCCCCAGCACCCACTCAACCCTACGTGGCTTGCTATTGAGACGGAAGTAGTCGGGCACCGCCTCATCGACTCGTTTGAGGCTGCAGCCATGAAGGCTCTAACCACATTTTGTGAGCGGCACCACATACTCTCCGGGTGAAGTGCTACATCGGTATATCTGTGCGCTTGCAGATTTATTTGTGAACATTAAGAAATACCAACAAACTTTGTGTTTCTTGCACCTTCGAGTTCCTGATCGCGGCGACACCCTACCTACAAACTCACCACCTCGGGGGTATCCCTCGGTGAGCGTGGCGATAAAACACCGACAGCTGGCGCGCCAGATAAGGGTGTTCATCGAGCATTCACCGGAGAACTCGATGACATCTCTCAGCTTGTCCAGCACCGTGCTCGACAAGGGCACAACTTTCATCTTCGGCTCTTGGCTCTGCAACGCGGATGGCTTGGGTGGCTTCAACAGCCACCTAGTTGACTCCAGGAAGTCAGAGGCCTCTACACAAACTCGACGCAACGACCTTGACGAGTTCATCGACAACCTCGACGAGTTGTTGCTCCCCGATCTAGCCAAGCAGATCGAAAGGATGTCCGTTTTCAACGCGACTTCAACTCGTGCTGCACCAGGACTAGTCAGATCGGACTCAAACCGATATGAGGGGGGCTACACAGTCCAAGTCCCTCTCCGACTTGGAAGACTTATATCGTTTGCTCAACTCTAGGATGCGGGAGCCACCGCCTGTCGGGGGCCCCCCATTTTCGACAACTACTCGGACTCCAACGAAGAGTACCCGTCGATTAGTACTACACCTTCAAGCCAGAGCCAAGGAGGACTCGAAGACAAGGGAGCGACCGCTTGTCGGGAGGCCCCCGTTCTCAACAACTACTCCCAACCCGATGACCACCCTGAATCCTTTTCGGGTAGTCACCTAGGTTTGACCATAACATCTATGCCGAAAGGCCGTTTCGTGTACTGGAAGGGCTTAGAGGCCTCTGAACTACTCGAATACGACTCCCGCCTTGTGGCCTTCACGTAGGAACTTCTCTTCCAGGAGGGCAAACCCCTCTCTCCCATCTCCGAAGAGGGAGAGGGCAGCATAGAGCTACTCGAGTACAGCCATATGGCTGACAACTCGTCGGATCGTCAAGTCTACATGGATACCCTTTGCAATGCGGATGACGACAAGCCGGGTCCTGAGTACGACGACGAACTACACATGGATGTGTCTGTCAACGAGTGTACAGTGGACGCCCCCCAGGATGAGAACAAGGAGCACAGAAGGATCTAGTGGTTGAAGAACGCCAAGCGCGCACAGCGCAGGCGGAACATGGAAAACCGCGCTCGCAACCCAATGCACCAAAGGAACCTCAACAACGCTTTTGCAGCAGCTGCGGATCGGGAGTATCGTACACCGATTGGCGCCATTGCAGAAGCAGCACTCCTAGCTCAACAATTACCACCCAGCCCCTAGATACAAAGGCTGCAGTATCTAACTCAGCGCGCGCTCGTGCAACTCGATGGGCAACATCCAGTGTCCTCCACTCAGAACATGCCCTCGAGATCTGAGCGCCATGGTGACACTGCCAGATTAGTCGCATCCCTGGAGGAGGCCCCAGGTACCGGAGGAACGACAATCGCCAGCGCAACCAGGGCTAGCAGTCCGCGCGTGGCAACGTCAAACAACAGGTACAACAATCCACTCGCCCACCTCGCAACTGGCGTGACGCAAGGCCTCAAGGCGAAGCTCCACACGAGGCCCGGCTTCATGATGCTCCCATGATTGATCTTAGGAAGAAGATCAATGATGGCCGTGACGTGCGGCGCATCATCGAGGCAAGGAGAAGGGACCGTCCCGACAGGTACCACGACAACGACCGCTTCCCCGCCTTCACCTCCAACATCACTGAGAAATCCTACCCCAAGTTTTTTAAACCAGTCGAGATCCCCATGTACGACGGCAAGCAAGACCCGCGCCAATGGATTCAATGCTACTCCGTCACCATCGAGGTCTCAGGGGGATCCAACTCCACCAAGGCACTCTACTTCCCGGTAGCCTTGGAATCCGCGCCCCTCACTTGGCTTGAAAGCCTCAAACCAAACTCCATCGACTCCTGGGAGGACCTCAAGCGGGCCTTCATCGATAACTTCCAGGGATCCATGATCAGAGTAGGCACTCAACACGATCTGTCCCAGGTCAAGCAGAAGATGAATGAGACCATGAGATCCTACACCCGGCGTTTCTTCGAGATGCAAGCCAACATCACCGACGAGGTCGTCATCCGCTACTTCCATAATGGCCTCTTCTCAAAGCACACGTACCACGACTTCGGATGCAACCGCCCGTCTACTACTATGGGCTGATCAGGAGGATGAGGAGAATGATCGCTTCCCCAAGCGCAACAATGACAAGCAGGTAAATGGCAACAACCACTTCGACAAGGGCCAGCGGAACCACTCAAGGAACCACCGAAAGCACAAGCCAGACCAAGAAGTCGTGGCTATTGAGCGCAATCCGCGGGGCAAGAAGCCAGGGAGCAATCAAGCTCAGTTTGAAAAAGTCCTGCACAAATGATGCCCGATGCACCCGAAGGCCTAGCACACGCTCTTCGAGTGCGTCAACCTCCGAGAGTCACTCAACGCTCCACTCCTCCCTCAAGACGGAAAGCGGAAGGATCAGGAGGACAACGACGAGGGTGACAAGTCGGGGGCTCCAGATTTCCAAGACCCGAAGAATGTCGTCAACGTCATCTTCGGTAGAGACGGCGGCTTCTCCTCCAAGCGCGCGCAAAAGCTGACCCTGCGCGAAATGCTCTCTATCAAGCCCTCCATAAAAAAGCCTCTAAGATACAGCGAGGTCTCGATCTTCTTTTGTAGGGATGATCGGTGGACCAGCTTCTCCGAGCCGGAAAAATTCCTGCTCGTCCTAGATCCTATCATGGCAGGCTCACAGCTGACCCGAGTACTCATCGACGGCAGGAGCGGCCTCAACCTACTCTTCGCGAGTACTCTGAAGAGAATGGGGATGGACATTTCCAAGATGCTCACCCCTAGCTGAGCTCCGTTCTACGGCATCATCCCGGGAAACGTGGCTACACCACACGGTTCAGTGGTCTTGCCAGTCACCTTTAGGATGAAGGACAACTACCGCACGAAGTACTTCAACTTCGAGGTGGCTGACTTTGAGTCGTCATACCACGCCATCCTCGGCAGACCAGCATTGGCCAAATTCATGGCCGTGCCTCACTACATCTACCTACTACTCAAGATGCCAGGCAAGACAGGCGTCCTCATGTTCAGCGGCGACTTGAAGAAGTCGTACGACTGCGACCAAGAGGCGATCGAGTACGTTGTGACACCACGTGCGCCAGAGCCTTCTGCGGATTTGCGGCCGCGCAAAAGCTCACTGACTCAGAGATGGAAATCTCCAGCCAGAGGCCGAGCCAGTCTAGGGTTAAACCCAACCCCAGCGATGTCGGCGTCAAGGGCATCCAGCTGCAAGAAGGCGACTCGTCCAAGACTGCTTTGATCGGAGGCGGCTTGAGTGACAAATAGGAAAGCGTGCTCGTCAGCTTTCTTAGGGCTAACCGAGACATATTCACGTGGAAACCACCGGATATGCCAGCGGTGTCCACGGAGTTGATAGAGCATTGCCTAAAAGTTGACCCCAAAGCCACTTCGAAGAAGCAACGGCTACGGCACTTTGCTCCCGAGAAGAGGGAGGCCATCAAGAAGGAGCTAGCAAAACTACTCGCGACTTGTTTTATTAAAGAAGTATACCACCCCGAGTGGTTAGCCAACCTTGTACTAGTCTTGAAAAAGAATAATAATGAATGGAGGATGTGTGTGGATTACACTGATCTCAACAAACACTGCCCGAAAGATCCCTTCGCGCTCCCACACATCATCCAAGTCATCGACTCTATAGCTGGCTGCGTCCTGCTTTCTTTCCACGACTACTACTCGGGTTATCACCAGATCGCTCTCAAGGAAGAAGACCAGATCATGACAACGTTCATCACCCGCTTTGGAGCATATGCCTACACAACCATGTCCTGCGGGTTGAAGAATGCAGGAGCCACCTATCAGCAACGTTGAAGCCTACGTGGACGACGTGGTCATCAAGACCAGATCCCATGACGAGTTCATCCCTGATCTCGAGGAAACCTTCAACAGCTTACGCAAGTTTCGATGGAAGCTTAACCCAACCAAGTGCATCTTCAGTGTGCCACAAGGAAAACTACTCGGTTTCATTGTTAGTCACCGAGGGAATTGAAGCAAAACCGGAGAAGATCACCACATCACAGCGATGGACGCTCCATGGATGATCAAGGATGTCCAGAAGCTCACAGGCTGTATGGCAGCCCTGAATAGATTTATTTCGCAACTTGGGGAATGGGGACTACCCTTCTTCAAATTGCTCAAGCGCCACGACAAGTTCTAGTGGACAGAGGAGGCGAGGTCGTAAGGGAGCAAGGCCCCTTCAGTAAACATGTAATACTAGTCGGAAACTAGTAAACGGAGTGTTATTGGAAATTTATGATCGAGGCCCCTTCAGTAACATAGAAAACTAGTCGGGAACTAGTAATCTGAGCATTACTGGAAGTATTTGATTAGATAATCACATAAGTGTTTTATTTGGCTAATTAATTGGTTCCACTAGTCATTGCCAAATGAGGCGACCACCTTTGGCAGTCGCATGGCTCGGCTGTGACAGGGTTGCCTTAGCTTAGCCTTGAAGAAATTGAATCATTTTCTCCTTTCCCGAGCCCATCCCCACTGGCCCTATCCTGAGCCCCCGAGAGTTGGTAAAAAAGGCTCTTGACATGAGGAATAGGTGATAGGAGATCGGCTGGAAAAAGGTTGCACTAATTAGGCTGGACATTCATTGGGCACGTCTCAGGGTAGTATAGGGAGGAAGTCATGATTAACCTGAATAATAAACATAAATGGCGACACTAACTACGTGGTAAAAAGGGGTGCTTTTAGGTTTAAGGAACCCCTTGTTTCGAGATATAGTCCCAAAACAATGGTTTAAACAAATGAAAAACCAAAAAGACCCAAAGAAAACCTCCTTGAATCGGGTCCTTAATTTATGAATAAATCATTATTCGGGTAGTCCAGTCGCCTATTTTCGTAGTCTTTGTTGAGTGGCGGAGCTCCCAGGGCCCTTCGGAGAGTTTGACATTCAAACGCGGAATGCTTGCTCTTTGGGTGCCACGGGCATCGCCCGTGGAGGGCTTCCTGGAATCGTTCCTTCGAACTGAGAGTCTTCTTTCTACGGGTGGATTGTTCCCAAGCTTCTTGCTTGCGCTTCCGAGTTGTCTCCAGGTAGTCGAGAGGGATATGATAGTTGGTGGGGCTCTAGGCCTCCACCTCGTCGCGCTCCTGTTGCCTGGCGATGATGACGTTGCGAGCGTCCCAGCCGGCGTTAATGATGGTGCGGAGGTAGCTTGTGGAGCAGTCGTGTGACACCTCAGGTGTTTAAATTATGAAATAAGCCTCATTAGCTTAACACGATGCATAAATAACTAAGAAAAGTTTAAAAGAAATGAATTATAAATGGATTTTGCTTTGAACTGAAAATAGATGTGTATATGTGCACAAGTACATGTACTTTAATCGAACAAATTGAATAACTCTCACCTCAAAGCACTTATGGCTGCAAAATTTAATAGGAACACCCTTGATGGCAGAATTAACAAAAGTCTAGTTGAAGCCTAGAAGAGAATACAAATTTTTGCCCAAGAAATGACGTGCCCTCCGAATCATGCTTTTTGAGTTTTTAAAATAACTTCTGAACTATAACTCAAATGAACTTTGGCCTGAAACAAAACTTGTGTAACTTTTCATTTTGAACAACTTTCATGTTCAGAGATTTTTGAGTTGCAACACAAAAATTTGAGTAACACTTGACCTTGCAAACCAGCCCCTGCCTGTGTCTCTATTTTTCATTTCAGACCCTTCTTTCTCCGCTCCGCCCGACCCTCTGACGCGCAGTCGCTGCAGACCCTCCTTTCTCCGCTCCGCCCGACCCTCCGCCGCGCAGTCACCTCTGACCCTCCCTTCTCCGCTCCGCCCGACCCTCCGCCCGCCGCGCAGTCGCCGCTGGCCACTTGGCCGGCGATGCCTGACCGGCGCTAGGCGCCAAGACAATGCCTGGCCGCGCCCCGCTCGCACGCGCTCCTCCCCACACCGCGACCCTGCCCAATCCGCGCACGCCACGCGCACACCGGCGACGCGCGCCTCTGCTCGCCGCCCGCCGCGCCCAATGGCCAGTCCGCGCCGTGCCCGAGTCCCCGCCGTGTCCCGCCAGTCGCCGCGCTCGCCGCCCGGCAAGCCAGCTACTGCAGCTCCTCGCCCAACCCACGCCCGCGTGATCTTCCCCTCCCCCACGCCAAATCCCCGGCGTCCAATCCCTTGCTCGCGCCCACCGCACGCAGCGCCGGCACTGCTCGCCGCCCGCCGTGCCCAGTAATGCACCCCCGTCGTGCCGCCCCTCCCCAGCGTCGCCCAGCCCTCTCCCTCCCTCCTGCAGCCTATAAAAGGCGGCACAAAGCCGCTCGCGCGCGTCTCGACCCACCAGAACGCCACCGCCGCTGCCATTGCCGCCGCTGTAAGGACCCGCCCGTGGAGCTGACCTCTCCGGCCACCCATTGCCAGAGCTGAGCCTCCAACCACCACCACACCGCCCCACCGCAGCTCACTGCCCCGCCCATCACCGCCCAGACCCGCCGGAGCGCGGCCAGCGCCGCCGCGCCGCCACAGCTCCCCTACTGCTCCGTGGGCAGCCAACTTCGGCACTCTTCCGTTCGAGCCAAGCCTCGGAACGGGTTCCCCTCGATGCCGCGAAGCTCATCGACCCGCCCACGCCCTCCCCTCCTCGCCGGAGCACCATCGCCGACGCCCGCACCGCCGCCGCCCCCCTGCTCCGCGCCGACGAGCCACCTCTGGCCACCCCCAACCCCGACCAAGGCCACCCCAAGGTAGCTCTCACCTCCCTGGATCTCTGCGACCCTTTCCCCTCGCCACCGATGAGCCCCCTCGCCGGAATTTGGCCGGCCGCCGTGCCAGCGCCGCCTAGGGACCCAATTGCAACGATTGATATCTTTAAAAGGGTCTGCACGCAAGTTTCCAAGGGCATATCTGTAAACCTGTGTTTAAACTTTGAATTCAAAAATAGGGAACTTATAAAATTCATATAAAATCGTAGAAAGATCAGAAAAATACAAACTTAATTGTTCTGGAATTTGTAGAAGAAAATCTACAACTTTTGTTACATGCTTTTCTTCAGTTGCTTGCTAAATCTTGCTCTAAATTAAATGGAATATTTAATAGACTTTAATTGTATCCATTGTTGTAGACAAGTGCTGCATCTGATTTTTGGACAGTAGATTGGTTGCTTGATGTGTAGGCCATTGTAAAAATATTAGGACCAGAACACATATCTAGCTAAACTTTTTGTTAAACTTTGTTTATGCCATAAAATAATTGAACTAATTTGTACCTGCTGATATATTGTGTTTCATGTTGTGAAACTTCTCCAGAGCTGTTATAGTGATGCCTAAATACCACTGAAAAAGTTTAGAACCTTTTTCCTTTCTGTAACCTATTTATATAATTTTGTGGTAGGAAAACTGCACTAATAAAAATAATTAGTTTTCATGCTTGGAAAATGTTCAACTTTTCACTGTGGGACACTTTAGAGAAGCTCATGCTGTATAAAAAGTTTGATAAACAGAAACCCTGTAGAACATCTTGTAGAAATTAATCTTTATTAACATAAGTGTAGCTAGTCCTATTTATTATGCTCTGTATCATGCACACTTAAATCTGAAAAATTTACAGTAACATAAATGTGGATAGCTTAACCCTCTGTAAAATGTTTGGCATCAACACTTGCATGGTTCGTCCTGTATAAAAATAAGTAGGTTCTAGTAGTAGCTGTGTATTACATTTTTCATAATTATTCTGCTGCATGAAAATGTCTGAAATTTTTACAGTAGTCTTATCTCTGCATAATGTACTTTGAATAAAAATTTCATCACCAGAAGTTATCTAGATCAGTATTTGTGCTTAATCCATGCTTATACTGCGAAAATTAAAATTTCAATACAACACAACCCCCTTCTTGTTTAACATGTACGCTATTAACGATTGCCCAAGAAGATCATAACTAAGTAACTTAACAACTATGTTTTGTGGACTGCAACTTTATCGTGAAGGAAAATAATCATCATATACCATCACTACAAATTACACTTGTGCATTCATATAGAATCGACTACTCTCGCCGACGGAACGTACGAGCTGGTGCCCGCGTCTGAGAGCGAGCAGCGTGAAGCTCAAGTGAATCTAACTAAAGTTTTTGAAGACCCGAACCAGAATTCGGAAGAGCCCAAGGCTAGCTTTGCTCAGGAAGGCAAGCCCCGGAGCATGAACCCTATTTTTCTAAATTATGCAACTTAATACTCTATTCTACTTGTGCATTACGTTTATAGGAGTTGAATGAAAACTTAGTTGCATGATCCTAGGTAGCCATGCTCTGAACACTAGATGTAAGGTTTGATAGAATGCTATGCTAATAGGACTCAGTAAAAGTCGAGTGATTTTCTGTCACTCGCGAGAATATAGGAGTTGAATGTTTACTACATGCTGCAATCATAAGGTCGACAGACGGGGTTATGGTTCGATGTTCAAGTTGATGATTGATGTCCCATCTGTTTAGTGAAAAATTCTAAGGCCGCAATGTGTGGTAGTGGTGGTTAAGTCTTTGAACGTACTAACCACATGCCGAGAATATGGTAATCGGTAAGCTTAAGTACCTAATCGGACCGGCAAGTGGACAGCATCCCACCCTCTCAACTTCGGTTCCATGCGCTCACATGGTGGGTGCAGAGCTAGGCTCTGTAGTCTCAGAGGGTGAAACTGATCCACAACCCAGGAAGAAAGGGGAAAAGTTGCACGTTTGACTCCGGGAGTAACCACGTGACGTGTGTTTAGGTTTCCCTTGCAAGGTTAAGAAATTCGATTCGAATCGTCCGTTTCTCGTGGTTATTGAGACTGCTTGACCCTTTTACCACATAGAGTAAGAAGAGGAACAATAATGATAATTAATCTTGTTGGATGCAAATTAATTCTTCCACCATGTATGATATTGGATAGTTGCTTACCTAGAATGGTTAAAGAAAACTAGAACTTGGAGCTAAAATTTGAAAGTAAGGACCTACTTGTATATGCTTTTCGGCAAAACAAAACCCTCAAGCCAAAAGTCTTGCATGTCTAGGAGTCGGCTAAGTATATTCCACTAGTCGGGTAAGCCTTGCTGAGTATTAGTATACTCAGCCTTGCTTGTGGCTTGTTTTCAGGTGATACTTTTGAGGATATGGTTGCTAGTTTGACTTGGCCGTATACTCTTCCTCCTGGTTGGTCGGTGGAATGGGATGCGTCCCCGGCCAATGATGATAATGCCGAGTGATGTCTCGTACGGGCTTCATCGAGACATCATGTATCATCGAGTAGTTTATCGTTGTTTTTCCGCTGCAATGAACTTTGAAGAACTCATTTACTTTGAACTCTGAAGTACCTTGTTTTGCGTATCCGAACTCAGTTGTAATAATAATTTATGATGAACCCTGTGATGTAAAATTTGTGGAATGTTGTATCCTCTGGGCTCACCTTCATGTTAGTACTTTGTATGTGTGGTTTCGATCGGGAAAAACCGTGGTTGTATCGGGAGGTTACCCGATAGACCAGTGAATTACTCCGTTTGAAGTGCGAGTTAACCCTGTTTGCCCTTGGGGTGATGGTTAGCGCGCTTGAGCCGGATTAATTCAGGTGGTTCTGCCACAAGTCGTAAGGGTTGCCACTCCCCCGCTGGTTCCTCCTGACTGCACGGTGCCTGCGTTTGGCGCGCTTCACATTGATGTGCTTACGGCGTTCCTTCTAGATGTCATATGCATCTTCTACCTTGATGTTGTCTGGGAAGTCAACACCCATTGTTACGTCCACATCTTCGTCGAGTGGATCAAGGAGGTAGTCATAGTAGTCATCTAGCTGGACCCGCTCTAGGCCTTCACAGTCCTCACGGGCGTGAATCATGAACACTTCTTGATTGGGGGTGAAGCGTTTGACACTCCGCACCACCTGGCCCTCGTCTTCATCATCGGAAGGAGGGAGGGGTCCACCTTCTTGAAAAGGGAGTTCGTTGGGTGTGGTAATGGATCGTGGTGGACTTGATTTGAGAAACCTGGAGGGTTTCATGCCCTTCCGATGCTCAAACCTACCCGACCAATCTGATCCCCTTACCAGACCCTGGAGGTTACTTATTATAGGTGTCATATGAGCAGCTGAATCAGAGTAGTTATCGGAAACAGTAGTCCCTCGACGCGCGGTGGCTTCTCCTTTTTCGAGTGGTAGTAGATGATCCAAATCCTCTTCCAATGCGGAGAGGGTCCTGGATTGAACCGCCTCAGACCAAACTGGACATGGCTTGGGGCTTTCAAGTTTGCCGATGGGGAGAGTGTGCGTTGCGCAAATAGTAGGCAGCGAAGCGTAGCTTTGATTTGTGGGCGATTTGTCGACGAAGCCGACTAGTCGGAGCTGATTCCGACTAGTTGTTGAACGTGCAGAGCAAGTCGCCGAGTAATTTAAGTAGTCATTGGCGCTGCCGATGTGTCGAAGCAGTCGTCACTGCAGCGCGAGCCAAGTAGTCGAAGTCGTCACTGCAGTGCGTCGATGTTGTGACGCGAGCTAAGGTTGAGTGGAGTAGTCAAAATCTTTCGGCTCCCTAGGGTTGATACAATGAAGGGTGGATTCTACCAGAGTAATGCCATCTGCGATACCTTTGTCTTCCTGAAAAGGTAGTTCCTACGTCAAGGCCACAAGGCGGGATTCGTATTCAAGTAGTTTAGAGGGCTCTAAGCCCTTCCAGTACACGAACCGGCCTTGCGGTGTAGACATTATGGTCAAACCCAAGTGACTACCCGAAAAGGATTTGAGGTGGTCATCAGGTTGCGAGTGGTTGTCGAGAATGGGGGCCTCCTGACAAGCGGTGGCTCCCTCATCCTCGAGTCCTCCCAAGCTCCGACTTGAAGGTGTAGTACTAGTCAACAAGTACATTTCATCTGAGCCTGAGTAGCTGTTGAAAACAGGGGCCTCCGGACAAGCGGTGGCTCCCTCCAAGTCGGAGAGGGACTTGGACTATGTAGCCTCCTCAGATCGGTTTGAGTTCAATCCGAGTAGTCCTGGTGCAGAACGAGTTGAAGTCGCGTCGAAAACGGACGTCGTCTCGATCTCGCCGACGTGATCAGGGAGCAGCAATTCATCGAGGCTGTCGACAAACTTGTCGAGGTTGATGCATCGAGTTGGTGTAGAGGCCTCCGGCTTCCTGGAGTCGGCTAGGTGGCCATTGAAGCCACCCAAGCTATTGGCGACGCAGATCAAGCATGGTGCTAGTGAAGCAGAAAGATACCATCGAGTTCTCCGGTGGATGCTCGATGAACACCCCTACCTGGCATGCCAGCTATCGGTGTTTTACCACCACGCCCACCGAGGGATAACCCCGAGGTGGTGAGTTTGTAGGTAGGGTGTCACCGAGATCAGAAACTCGAAGGTGCAAGGAACACAAAGTTTAGACAGGTTCTGGCCATCGAGAGCGTAATACCCTACGTCCTGTGTGTGATTTGTATTGCCTTAGGTGTTGATCGGGGTGATCTTGGGTGATCCTCTGTTTGGAGGGAGTCCCTGCCCGCCCTTATATAGTTTGGGGGGATAGGGTTACATGGGAATCCTAGTTAGATACGAGCTCAGGAGTCCTACCCAAGTACTTTTTGGGCAGTTTTCTTCTGTTCCGACTAGTTCTACTATTGTATGAGTAGTTGTACTACGCTACGAGTAGTTACAACTGATGTAGAGCGTGGGCCATGTCCCACCCTTATCATGTAAGATGTAGGCCATGTGTGCTGTCCCGTGGGCCCAGGTCAGACAAATTCCTCAGGGCACATTCATAGGAAGCATGCCTCTAGTCCCAACCGACCGACTCTTCAAAAGTCCCTCGGGACTTATCTTTGAATGTCGGGGGATCACAAGGGCAGTGTCGATCGAGATAGATAAAATCAAGGTTCAGCTAGACTTTCACATCTATCCCATCCTTGATTTTTATCTTCTCATAGGCTGTGGCAGAACCACCTGAATTAATCCGGCTCAAGTGTGTTAACCATCACCATTAAGGCATTCTCGGTTAACCTTACACTTCAAACGGAGTAATCCACTGGTCTGTCGGGTATAACCTCCCGATACAACCACGGTGAACGGATCGAGCGCCATACATACAAATGCTCATTCGACGATGAGCCCAGAGAATACCACATTCCAGCAAATGTTACAACATTAGCATAAGTGAATATTACAGACCAAGTTTTGAGTTTAGAAACCAAGTACTTCAATTATCATAAATAGGTTCTTCAGAGTTTAAGTTGCAGCGGAAATAAACGACGGAAACTACTCGACGATAAAGAATGTCTCGATGAAGCCCGTACGAGACATCACTCGGCATTATCTCCGTTGGACGGGGGCGCATCCCATTCCACCGACCAACCAGGGGGAAGAGTGCAGGGCCAAGTCAAGCTAGCAATCATATCTTCGAAGGTTTCACCTGAAAACGAGTCACAAGCAAGACTGAGTATACTAATACTCAGCAAGACTTACCCGAGTAGTGGAATCTACTCCACCGACTCTAGACATGCCAGGCTTTTTGGCTCAGGGGTTTGTTTTGCCGAAAAGCATCTACAAGTGGGTCCTTACTTTCAACTTTTAGCTCAAGATTCTAGTTTCGTTAGCCAGTCTAGGTAAGCAGCTAACTAAAGCATACGTGGTGAAGCATTAAATTTTTCATCCAACCAGTTTATTCATCATCATTGTTCCTCTTCTTACTCTGTGGGTAAAAATAGTTAAGCAGTCTCATTAGCCGTGAGAAACGGACGATTCGAATCGAATTTCTTAACCTTGCAAGGGAAACCCAAACACACGTCACGTGGTTACTCCCTAGAGTCACACGTGCAACTTTTCCCCTTTCTTTCCGGGTCGTGGATCGGGGCTACCCTCCGAGAGTACAAGAGCCCCACGCCACGGTTCGGCGCCGGGTCGTGACCACTCTCTGCACTCACCATATGCACATGGGACCGAAGTTCAAAGGGTAGGATGCCGTCCCCATGCCGGGCCAATCAGGCCAATCAGCTTTTTGGCTCAGGGGTTTGTTTTGCCGAAGTTCAAAGGGTAGGATGCCGTTCCCATGCCGTCCCCATGCCGGGCCAATCAGGACCGAAGCTCGGGCATGAATACCGAATTCATGAGATACATGAAATAGGCAGGAGCATTTGTGAGACCAAAGGACATTACCAAAAATTCATATAGTCCATATCGTGTGGAAAAGGCAGTCTTAGGAATATCGCATTGACGAATCTTTGAGAAAACTCTAGCTCCAGATAATTGATCAAAGAGAACATCAATGCGGGAAAGTGGGTATTTATTCTTAATGGTCACCGCATTGAGAGGTCGGTAGTCAACACATAACCTCAAACTGTCATCCTTTTTCTTTACAAATAGGGCTGGACATCCCCAAGGTGATGCGCTAGGGCGAATGAAGCCTTTGTCCAGTAGTCCTTGGAGTTGTGTTTTTAGTTCGGCCAATTTCTTAGGTGCCATCCTATAGGGTCTTTTTGAGATAGGTGCAGTGCCTGGTTGCAGTTCAATAACGAACTCAATTTCCCTATCTGGTGGCATTCCTAGCAAGTCATCCGGAAAAATATCGGCATACTCGCATACCACTGGAATATCTTCTAGTTTGATTCCTTCCATCGTGAAAGCACAAGACTCTATGCACTCTCGGAATGGCAAATAAAGAGTAGTGGCTCCATGAGTTGGGGAATTGATTTCAACGGCCCTTGAAAGAATATCCAATGTCACTCCATGTTGAGCCATCCAATCCATTCCCAAAATAATTTCTATGCCTTCTAGTGCAAAAAGGATAAGGTTGGATATGATAGTTTTTCTACCCAACTTGATTGGTACGTGCCTTATCATTAGCAACATGATCCATTTTTCTTACACTATTCAAAAGGGAGAGCGCGGAAAATGTAGAATCTCAAAAGATCATGGGTTGAATCGTGGTCAGAAAACTGTCTGCCATAAGAAACTTATAGCTCCTGGTAGGTTCATCCAAAATAGCTCATATTTTGGCAGTGGGTAGGGAATTTTGAGATGTACAACTTTGGTATTCAATTCAGACGCTAAATCGATGGCCAAGATGGTAAAAGATTCACTCTTTGCTTTGCTGGTTTGGCTGTTTTTCAGCAGAATGAGTTATAGTATCTTGCCTATAACTCAAACTAGCAAGACCCAATAGTTCTGAAATTTTGTGAGAACCCAGATCACAAAATTTAGGACAAGTTTGGTATTCAACACTCAGCCCAGAAATGTAAGGAGACATGGGTAAAAATTCCGACAAGTTTCTGCAATCGCAGATTCAACTGCTTTCCAACATCACAATCAAACTACCAAGTTTTTAGCCGTGGCCTACACGATTAGAGTATCCAATAGTTGAGATGCACTCATCTCAAAAGAGGTACTCAACTCTCAGTTAGCCTATTACAACACTTGCCAAAAGTTAGGCTACACTATCGAGGAGTATATGCAAAAGTCCTCCTAGGTCATCAACTAGAAATCATCGAGGTCGTTGACGGACGACTCGCTGCTAGCAGGAGAGTGAGCTCCCATCAGAGGTGGCTGCAGTGCCTCACCCTCAAAGTCCATGCCTGAAACACCGTCAATCTCCTGTGGCTCCTCAACATCTTCCTCCATAGCCACCACATCGGGAGGGGCATTCTGATCATGGTGCCACTGAATGTGCTCATTAGCATCCTCCAACTCAAGGTTCAGATCATGGAGCTGCTCCTCCAAGTGCGCTACATATCATCTCTCTCACCCATGAGAGTGTCGTGCTCCTTATCTTGGCCCTCAAGTTGGCCAATCCGGGTATCTCTATCCTCAAGTTCCGCACTAAGCTCCTGAATCTGCTCGTCTCTGTTGTTTGACATCATGTGGTAGGCCTGTGCAAGGTTGGCGAGCTGCACAAGCGCCTGACTCTGGAGAGCCTGGAGTCGATACAGTGCATTCATGCACTGCACTGAGGTCTCGATGGTCTCCTGAGCGTGAAAGTTTACCAAGTACTGAGAGTGTTGCACTCTATTGATCCAAAAGGGGTCGTTGTCCTGGGCAGCAGGAAACAAGCCAATAGGACTGAGCGTGATGACCTCGGGGCGCTGCGCACAGAAAGTGGTGAGTGCCCTCATGGAAGCAAGCTCCCAAGTATCGGCCAAACGGTGACCAACAGCCTCAATCTCCAAGGCGGGCCACTCCGGGTGTAGTGGGTGCGAAAAGATGGTCACGTTAATACGGCACTGGGTAACTCCATTCTCTGCAAACTCCAATCCCGCAACATAGAGGGAAAGCCCTCCCAGTGGAGACACTATGAGTGAACGCGTCCATCCTCATTCATGATTATGGCAACAGGCTCGGCCATCTGAACAAAAGATCGAATGGGTGAGATAGTGAAAAAACTTTGAACAACATAGTGGACAGGTTCTGGATAGTACGCTAAAATAGCCATAGCTTCAACAGTTCTTGTCCAAAAATTCTCAACTTTTTCCAGAACATTCCTAAGGTATTTGTGCACAACTTTTCTAGTCAACTCCAGAGCTAAATCAGGCTCTAAGATGGTTTTTCTCTTCAGGTTTTACTTTACTGTCTACCTAGAAAATTCAGTGAACAGTGATCCAATGTTTCATGCACCAGGGAAAATCTACCTAGCCAAAAATTACCAAATTTTAAAAGTAGCTGCCTGAGTAAATTTACAACAAGTTTTATGTTGAACATGTTTGCAGAAAACTATAGTAAGAGGGCATAAAAATTTATGCGGTAGAAGTGCTCATTTTGGACAGAAAACTGACATCTCAAGGTCTTTGTTGTTTCTTATTATCCATATGTTTAGAATTTTTCATATTTAAACAGGAGGTGGAATACAATTTTTGGAACAAAACTTTCAACATGAACTTCTACAGAATGGATAATGTTCTATGCTCAATAAATTCATCTTTCCAGACATGGCAGAAATGTGACACATTCGCTAGTTAATCCTTATGCAAGACAATCTTGTGCACGCATGAACCTCACCACTCTCGATCAACGCATTTTCAATTTCAGATTTATATGGTCATGATGCATGCACGTCCTATTCATCCTCAAAAAATAAAATAATTGCCAAATAGCTTTGGTCTTACGGAGTTAGCTTAGGTGGCATACACAATACATCTCTCACTATAATAGCTAGTCGAAAATTCTCTAACTGTTCTTTAACTTATCGTAATCGCGGTTAGTGTACCTGCAGAAAATTCATAGAGTATATATATCTATTGAACCTTTCATGCCAGCACTCATGAAAGCGTCCGCATTCATTACCGTTCACTATAGAAACGACATCCGTACAATTCCCGCCGCAGACGATGTTAACATACGCTATCGAGATACCGGGGTACCGTCTTGAAAGGGGGGCATGAACAACAATCGCCATACCCTGCGCCAAACCTTCTACTACCAATATATTCAACTAATAGTTGGTATATTGGCAGCACCTCAAGTAAGCCACTGCTTGAGGGCAGCGTTCGGCTCGCATCACCGACAGCAAGGCCAAGCTCTCTCAGTTGGCTGAGGATTCTTACCTTCTTACCTTAGCGATGAGTGCGTCGTTACAGAATTTAAGGGTCGGTTGTGCATAAAAGTAAGTTTTGATAGAAAGTAATGTGCTGGAAGTCAGTTGATAATATACATAAGTTAGATATCCACCTAGTAACTTTCCCATAATCCCCCTGGGGCTTTACGAACTAGGTACCATCCTTAACGAACCAACGCATTTTGCAAACGCATTTTTCTGGTCAAGTTTTATGAAAACAGGTTTTTAAGGGTTGTCGCATTCTCTGGTGTATGCATTTCGGCTCTGATACCAGCTGTGGCAGAACCACCTAAATTAATCCGGCTCAAGTGCGTTAACCATCACCACGAGGGCAATCAGAGTTAACTCGCACTTCAAACGGAGTAATCCATTGGTCTGTCAGGTAACCTCCAGATACAACCACGGGTTTACCGATCGAAACAACACGTACAAAGTACTCATACGAAGGTGAGCACAGAGAATACAACATTCCACAACTTTTACATTACAGAGTTCCACATAAACTTAGTATTACAGACCAAGTTCAAATTCGTAAAACAAGTACTTCAGAGTGTAAAAGTAAACGTGTTCTTCAGAGTTCATTGCAGCGGAAAAACAACGATAAACTACTCGACGATACATGATGTCTCGATGAAGCCCGTACGAGATATCACTCGGCATTATCATCATTGGCTAGGGATGCATCCCATTCCACCGACCAACCAGGAGGAAGAGTACACGGCCAAGTCAAACTAGCAACCATGTCCTCAAAAGTATCACCTGAAAACAAGCCACAAGCAAGGCTGAGTATACTAATACTCAGCAAGGCTTACCCGACTAGTGGAATATACTTAGCCGACTCCTAGACATGCAAGGCTTTTTGGCTTGAGGGGTTTGTTTTGCCGAAAAGCATATACAAGTAGGTCCTTACTTTCAAATTTTAGCTCCAAATTCTAGTTTTCTTTAACCATTCTAGGTAAGCAACTATCCAATATCATACATGGTGAAAGAATTAATTTGTATCCAACAAGATTCATCATCATCATTGTTCCATTTCTTACTCTATGTGGTAAAAGGGTCAAGCGGTCTCAATAACCGCGAGAAACGGACAATTCGAATCGAATTTCTTAACCTTGCAAGGCGGACCTAAACACACATCACGTGGTTACTACCGGAGTCACACGTGCAACTTTTCCCTTCAATTCCCGCTTCACGGAACAGGCCCACCGCCCTCGACTACACGTCCCCATGGACCACGGACCCAGCCGGGCCATGGCAGCACATGCACCCGCCATTAGCTAGATGTGAACGAATTCAAGACAGTGGGGAGTATATTCCGGCCTTGGTTCAATCCAGTATGTAAGCTTACCGATTACCATATTCTCGGCATGTGGTTAGTCCGTTCAAAGACTTAACCACCACTACCACACACTGCGGCCTTAGAATTTTTAACTAAACAGATAGGGCCTCAATCATCAACATAAACATCGCACCATAGCCCCGTCCGTCGACCTTATGATTGCAGCATGTAGTAAACATTCAACTCCTATATTCTCGCGAGTGACAGAAAATCACTCGACTTTTACCGGAGTCCTATTAGCATAGCATTCTATCGAACCTTGCATCTAGTGTTCAGATCGTAGGAACCTAAGATCATGCAAAATTTCATTCAACTCCTATAAACTTAATGCACAAGCAATATAGAATAATAAGTTGCATAATTTGAAGAATAGGGTTCATGCTCTGGGGCTTGCCTTCTTGAGCTAAGCTAGCCTTGGGCTCTTTCGAACTCGGGTTCGGGTCTTCGAAAGCTTCAGTTAGATTCACTCGAGCTTCGCAATGCCCACTCTCGGACTTGGGCACAAGCTCGTACGTTCTGTCGGCGAGAGTAGTCGATTCTATATGAATGCACAAGTATGAGTTGTAGTGATTGTATATGACATTTATTTTCTTCACAATAAAGTTGCAGTCCACAAAATATAGATTTGGTTGTAAAGTTACTTAGTTAAGATTTCTTGGGCAATCGTTAATAGAGTATAACGTAAACTAATTAACTCCATTAAACAAGAAGGGGGGGTTATGTTCGTTTGGAAACTAAATTTTCTAAGCACAACATGGATTAAAAATAACTTCTGTACTAGGTAACTCCTGGTGATGAAATTTTTATTTAGTACATTATGCAGAGGCAACAGCAGTGTGAAAATTTCAGAAATTTCTATGTAGCAGATTAATTTTGAAAAATGTAATACACAGCCACTGCTAGAACCTAGTTATTTTTATACAGGACAAACCATGCAAGTATTGATGCTCAAACTTTGACAGGGTGTTAATCTAGCCATATGTGTGTTCCTGTAAAGTTTTCACATTTTATTGTGCATGACACAGAGTATAATAATTAGGACAAGACACACCTATTTTAATAAAGATTAATTTCTACAAGATGTTTTATAGGATTTCTGAGTATGAAACTTTTTATACAGCATGTTATAACCCAAAGTATCCTATAGTAAACATATAAAAATTTTCCAAGTATAAAAACTAATTACTTTGATTTAATGCATTTTTCCACCGCAAAAATTATATGAGTAGGTTACAGAAAGGTAAACAGTCCCTAAATTTCTTTGTGGCATCTTGGTATCACTATAGCAGCATGGAAATGGTTTCATAACATGAATAACTATAGAACAGTAGGAAAAAATAGTTCTATCCCTTCATGGCATAAAACAAAGTCTAACAAAAAGTTTAGCTAGAGATGGGTTTTGGTCCTGAGACTTTTACATTGGCCTACACATCACGAAACTAAGCCACTATCCAAAAATCAGATGCAGCACTAGTCTACAATAGTGGGTTCATTTAAATTCTATTTAACATTCCATTTAATATAAAACAAAATATATCAATCTACTGAAGAAATGCAAGTAACAAAAGTTGTAGAATTTCTTATAAAGATTCTAGAACAGTTGAGTTTGTATTTTTCCGATTTTCCTATGATTTTCTATGAGTTTTACAATTTTACTATTTTTGAATCTAAAGTCAAAACACTGGTTTGCAGATGTGCCCTTGGAAATTTGCGTGCAGACCCTTTTAAAGATTTCAATCGTTGCAATGTGGTCCCTGGGTGGTGCTGACATGGCAGCAGGCCAAATTCCGGCGAGGGGGCTCATCGGCGGCGAGGGAAAAAGGGTCGGGGAGTACCATGGAGGCAAGAGCTACCTTGTGGGGGCCTTGGCCGGGGTTGGGTATGGCCGGAGGTGGCTCGTCGGCGCGGAGCAGGGGGCGGCGGCGGTGCGGCGCGTCGGCGATGATGCTCTGGCGAGCTAGAGCCTGCAGGGGCGGGTCGGTGAGCTTCGCGGCGTCGAGAGGAACCCGTTCCGAGGTTTGGCTAGGGCGAAGGAGGGTCAGAGGCGGTGTGCCCACGACGGACAGGGGCGGCGGCGGTGGTTGCCGGTGGCGGCCTTGCTCCGGCGGGTCTGGGCGGTGATGGGCGGGGCAGTGAGCTTCGGTGGGGCGGTGTGGTGGCGGTTGGAGGCTCAGCTCTGGCAATGGGTGGCCAGAGAGGTGAGCTCCACGGCGAGCTTGGCACGGCGGCGGCAATGGCAGCGGCGGGGAGCTTCTGGTGAGTCTGGGCACGCGCGAGCGGCTTTGTGCTACCTTTTATAGGCGGTAGGAGGGAGGGAGAGGGCCGGGGCTGGACTGCGAGGCACGGGTGGCACGGCATTGGCCGCGGTGGGCGGCAAGCAGAGTGCCCGCGTGGCGTGCGGCGGGCGCGGCCAGTGGGTTGGGCGAGCGGGATTCGGCGTGGGGGAGGGGAGATCACGCGGGCGTGCGTTGGGCAAGCAGTTGGAGCAGCGGGCTTTTCGGGCGGCGAGCGCGGCGACTGGCGGGGCACGGCACGCGGTACTGGCCGCCCTGGGCGGCGAGCAGGGGCGCCTTGCCGGCGTGCGCGTGGCAATAGCGGGCTGGGCAGGCTTGCTGTGTGGGGAGGGAGGCGTGCGGCCGGGTGCGGGTCAGGAGGCTTAGCCCTGGTTGGCTTGTCACGGCGCGGGCTGCAGGCATCGCCGGCAACGTAGCAGCCGGCTCTGCTGGCTGTCGGGGCAGAGCAGGGGAAGGGAGGGATTGAAAGTGAAAATAGAAGAAAACCGAGGGGCTGAACTGTAAAACCATGTTTTTCTCCTATTTTTATGTTGCAACTCGAAGATCTATGAACATGAAAGTTAGTCAAAATGAAAAGTTGTACAAGTTTGGTTTCAGGCCAAAGTTCATTTGAGTTCTTGTTTGAAAGTTAATTTGAAAACTCAAAAAGCTTGATTCGGAGGGCACGTCATTTCCTCGGAAAAATTTTGTATTCTGCCCTAGGCTTCAACTAGTCTTTTGTTTATCATGTCCTTAATGATGTGCTTATTCAATTTTGTAGCCATATTTGCTTTGATGTGAAAATTATTTAATTTGTTTGATTAAAGTACGTGTACTTATGCACATGTACACATACATTCAAATCCAAGCAAAACCAAATCATAATTTATTTCCTTTAAATTTTTCTTAGTTAGTTAAGCATATTGCTATGCTAATGAGACTTGTTTAGTAATTTAAACACCTGAGGTGTCACATACCCCCTACTCCTCCTGTGAGGGTTTCCCTTCTTTTGACGTGGAGGAGTGCGTCACGCGGTGAAACTAGCTCGCTGGACGGGAGGGTACTTGAGCGGCTATAAATGGAGGCCTCTAGAGCCTCGTTTTGAACTCGTCCCAACTTGAGTCATGAGCAAGCCCTGCCTCGAATAATGGAGTTGCTTTTAGCCCATGTGTGTTCGCCTGATGGAGCCGGTATTTCCTTCAGCATCCGGTGCTAGAAGAATGCTTGCGAGCGGCAAGGGATAGCATGCAGGCAACACCGTCCACCCGGGCTTTCCGCAAGCTCGATCCTCCAAACGTTCTGCTCGGGTGATCGGGCTAAGCGGGTGCACAGGGGGAGTCGTTGGTTCCTTGCGGAGGATGTATCAGTGCTTCCACCAACCGGGTATGGGTACGGGGAGGAACACCTCGACCCTTCCTGGCGTGGCGCGTGCCCACGGGAACTCCTCAACCCTACCCAGTGTGCCTCAGCCTCAGCTTGCATCGTCGGAAGGCTCGTTCTTCCTAGGCGGTTGAGGCTGGGATAGAGCTTCTCGCTGCCCTTTGAGATGGCGAGGGAGTTCGGCCAGCTGCGGCGACGAATGGATTGCTCGCCGTTATCCACTGCTAGATTGTCCTCAAGGAAGGGGGTGCAAGAAGAAGGCTTGAAAGGAAGATGTTCTTGCCAAGCTTCCCGCACTTGTAGCAGCCCTTCTCGAGGTTCCAGCGTTACCATCCTTGTGGTGGTAACGGATTTTGTACTATGCAACGGTCATGGGCCGACTGTACTTTGTAACACTTATTTCTAGGAATAAAATGCATTTATTCTGGAGTGTTTTGTATCTACTGGGCCCGACTAGGAGTCCGGTCGAGGGCTGGTGTTTTGTCGTTCTTCCCGAGTGGCAAATGTGGTACCCCGACCTGCAGCAGTCCTTGTCACGAAGGAGAGCGGTCGGGCCGGTGACATCACGAGTGTGCACGCATAGAGGTGGCCCCGTCCGCGGTCTCCACGACCGGAGGGGTTGAGTTGGCGTCACTTGCCTCGATGGCCCGAGTGACGTGCTCGGTGAGCTCCTAACGGGTGTGCCCAGGTAAAAATTTCGGGCGTTCGAGTGGAATCCGGGTCCGTCATTTGTGACGGGTTCGGCATAGCCTTCAGGTGGTATTCCACTGCTCCATGACCCACCTCCCGGCAGATGCCCGAATCATCCGACGGACTTAGGTGGCCCGCTGGTCTCTCCTCGATGGCCCGAGTGACGTGCTCGGTGAGCTCCTAACGGGTGTGCCCAGGTAAAAATTTGGGGCGTCCGAGTGGAATCCGGGTCCGTCATTTGTGACGGGTTCGGCATAGCCTTCAGGTGGTATTCCACTGCTCCATGACCCGCCTCCCGGCAGATGCCCGAATCATCCGACGGACTCAGGTGGCCCGCTGGTCTCTCCTCGATGGAGATTCTGTGGGCATGGCTTGAGGTCCGGATCAGACGAGAAGGTTGAGATTCTGGCAGAACTGCCCGAATTAATCCGGCTTAAATGCGCTAGCCATCACCATTGAGGCAATCTGGGCTAACACGCACTTAAAACAGAGTGAAATGACAGTCTGTCGGGTAACATCCCGATGCAACCACTGGAACTTCGATGGAAACAATGCATACATACTACCCACATGAAGGTGAGTCCAGAGGTTACAATAATCCACAAATTTTACATCACAGAGTTCAACAGTAATTATTATTACAAATCAAGTTCAAAAATATTCATAAGCAAGTACTTTCAGAGTTCAATAGTGCAGCGGAAAATAAGTGAAAGTTCTAACGACGATACAAGATATCATGATGAAGCCCGTACATGACATCATTCAGCGTTATCATTGTTGGCCGGGGACGCATCCCATTCCGCTGACCAACCAGAAGGAAGAGTACACGGCCAAGTCAAACTAGCAACCATGTTTCTCAAAGGTCTCACCTAAAAACAAAGCCACAAGTAAGGCTGAGTATACTAATACTCAGCAAGGCTTACCCGACTAGTGGTATATACTTAGCCAACTCCTAGACATGCAAGCTTTTTGGCTGAGGGTAGTTTTTGCCAAAAAACATCTAAGAGTGAGTCCTTGCTTTCAAGTTTTAGCATCAAGTTCTAGTTTATTAACCATTCTAGGTAAGCAACTATCCAAATCACACATGGGAGAAACTAATTAACTGAGCATCCAACCAGATTAATCATCATCATTGTTCCTCTTCTTACTCTATATGGTAAAAGGGTTAATCAGTCTCAATGGCGGCGAGAAACGGACAATTCAAATCGAATTTCTTAATCTTGCAAGGGAAACCTAAATATACGTCACGTGGTTACTCACAGAGTCACACGTGCAACTTTTCTCCTTTCTTCCCGAGTTGTGGATCAGGTCTACCCCCCTCGAGTACAGAGGTCCACGAACCACAGTACGAAGCCGGGGCATGGCTGCTCTTGCACTCACCATGTGCCCATGGGAAACGAAGTCAAGAGGGTTGTCACACCCTAAAATTAATGGATTTTAGGATATGATTAAAACTAATAATAATAATAATAATAATAAAGCAATGATTTTCTCATAATTATAAAAATTTCAACATTTATTTTCTTTACAGAAAATCTAGTATAGAAAAAAATAAATAATTGTTTTTTAAGAATTAAATAAAATGGTTCTATGTATGTTGCATTCATTTCGTTGCATTAGTTTTTTTGTTTGTTTGCGTTTTCAAAATAAAAATATCGAAAAACTACCCTAAAATCTTTTCTTCTCTCTTCCCTATCTCTTTTGGCTCATCCCATCTTTCTCTCTCTCTTTCCCTTCTTCCAGCCCGGCCCAAAACCTCTCCTTCTTTTCTTTTTCTTCCCCGCGGCCCAACTCGGCCGGCCCAATCCTTCATCTCTTCTTCTTTTTCTTTTTCCTCTCTCTGCAGCCCAACCCCGCGGCCCGACTCCGTTAGCCCAAACGCCTTACCTTCCCTCACCCCTCTTCCACCGACGCGCTGGCCCCACTCGTCAGATTCCCCTTCTCTTCTTTCCTTTCTTCTTCCTTCGCACCGCTCTCCTCTTTCCTTTCTCCGCCGCGACGCCAGACGCGATGCGCCGTCGTCCGCGCTTTCGTCCCCTTTCCTTTTTCTCCTCACCCCGAATCCGGATCGACTCCGCGCCATCGCCCGCGTCTCCTCTTTCCTTCCCCGCGACGCTGGATGCCTTACTAGTCGCAGTACACGTCCGCTCTTTCCTTCGCCGCCCGCCGCCTTCTCTTTTCCCGGCCGCTCCGCCTCCTCCCCTCCCCTATAAAACCCACGCCGGAGCCCCGCTTTGCACCAGAGCCATCTCCAATCCCTTCCTCTACTCAACACCGACGCACGCCACTGGAAACCGCACACCGGAGGAATGCCGCCACCCCGTGTCGCCGCCCCTCCGTTGACTCGCCGTCCCTCTGTCTCTCCAATGACTATAACCCCCGCCGGAGTTCCACGAAGTCATGAGCACCAAGCCGCACCCATTTCCCCCCTCCCTCTCGCTCTCTTGCCCCGGCAATTGCTCGCTGGAGCTCTGTCTCCGCCCGCCACCGTGGTGAGCATGCTTCCGGCCGCCACACAGCCGTCCCGAGCCCCTAGGAGAGTTCCCCGTCGCCCACTCCCGCTCCTCGGCTCTTTTCCGTGCCAATCCGTGCCCCGGAGCACCGATTCCGGTGTACACCGGCGAGGCACCGCCGCGCCTGCTCACCGCCGGCGACTACTGCTGCCCAGCGCACAGCGATTCGCCCGACCCTTTACCCCACAGATTCGCCCGACCCTTACTCCTCAAGCCGAGCGATTCGCCCGACCCTTTCACTCCACCGCGTTCGACCCGAGCCGACCCTTTTTCCTACCGCCCGATTTGGATCTCACGGCCAGAATGAATCTGAGCCGTGCGCGAGACGTCGCCTTCGCCCGACCCTCACCCTGCCGTCCGATCTAAATCTAACGGCCAGAACGGATCCGAGCCGCGTCCGATTCGCCCGACCCTTACCCTGCCACACGACTCTGATCCAACGGACCAGATTCGTCCGACCTAGCCGTCCCCGAAATCTTTGCGGAAAGACCCCCTAGTTACTTAACCACGCGGTGGCTTAGGGCTAACCCACGCTTTCCATGCTTGTTCAATGCTTCGAGCCCTTCGTCTTCCTCTGTTCTAGCGCCGCCGCCATTTGAATGTGCACCTCCTCTACTTGGTCCTTCTTCCCGAATTGCCTTCACCATAGTTTCCCCTCTCATTCTTGCAGATCTCCACCTCCTCACTCCTCAGCTCCTGAGCGCATGCTAGTGAACCGAATCGTGGCATCAAGGATGGGAACAAGAATGGGAAACCAATCTTTTGCGTCTTGTACAAGCTGCTTGTCAGCATTGTACAATGCATGGAACAAATCAGATCCATGACTGAAGAAAAGAGCTGATGTAGAGGCAACTTGAAGAACTCCAGGAAGTTGCGCAAGTAGTCGTTGACATGGTAGACCCTCTGGGAGAAGGAGTAGTGAACAATAGGACTCTATTGGAGCGACTTCGTAAAGCCCTACAGAAGATTGCCAGCTACATCTCCGAGACCACCAGGGCCTACGTAGCGCATGTGCTTGGGCTCGTCAAGTCGTTCTGGCCAAAGGCCAATGTGGAGCCATTGGCCGACGGTATGGTTGCGGACTGCTCTGAAGAGAAGTTTGCAGAGTACCTGAAAGAGGTCGAGCCAACGGCCCATAAGATTGTTGAAAGCCTAGAGCAGGATTAAAAACATTGAGTATGTTATGAAAGAACTACCTGGTTTATGTGTTTGTAAAAATATTTGTTTAGTTGTTGCCCTTTGATCTTATTCAAAATACTCTCGTGTAGAGTAGTATCGGAGATCGTAGGTCTTAGGCAAAATCGATACGCTTGGGTCATGCTACTCCATGGACAACACCTTCGGATGTAGTCGATAACTTGTTGTTAGATGACATATTCCTTATAGGAATTCTTCAAATCAATCAGATAACATCCGATCATGCGGTACTCTGACTTGTTTGGAATTATAGGCTCGATGACCTCTACTGCTCATGGCAAGTATTCGGGGCCTAACTGGTGGTATGAGCTTGGTAACCCCTTCAGAAATTGCTTCTGTAACTACTGTCTACATGAGACAGGTAGTCGTAGCTGTTATTGGAATAGGTTTTTTGCACAAGTAGTACTCGTGTTTTAGCCTCATGGGCTATTTAGCAGTCGTATAAGGATGAACTTGTGGTATAACCTCCGAGTGAACCATTTATACTCAGTGAAGCTTATTGTTGGTACTCATGGCTGAAGCCTCCATGTCTTATAATTTAGCTTAAAGGAGAAAGTAGTCATTTTGGGAACAATAACAACTCTTTATTAAAAATATGCTATCGTGCAGCTGAAAGATTGTGTACAAATTACACTAAGGATTGAACTTCCATAGATGCTCTATGTTCCAGGAGTTTGGGACCTCCTGGCCATCAGGATACTGTAGTCGATACGACCCTGACCTTGTGACTTTGGAAACGATGAAAGGCCCTTCCCATCGTGAGTTGAGCTTATGCAACCCTGTCTCATCTTGGATGCGACAGAGGACCAAGTCACCGATGCTAAATGACCTCTCTTGGACATTGCGATTGTGGTAGCGTCTGACTCCTTACAGATAACGAGCTGACTGGACAAGGGCGTTGCACCTGGCTTCTTCAACCAAGTCTAGTTCTAGTGGCCTTGCTTCATTAGCTTCGCCCTCGTCGTACATCTCTACTCTTGGAGATTTCCACATGATGTCCGCAGGGAGGATTGCTTCTGATCCATAGAGGAGAAAGAAAGGCGTATGCCCTGTGGCTTTGGAAGGTTGAGTCCGTAGCCCCCAGACGACATGTGGAAGCTCGGTGATCCACTTGCCACCTTTTTACTGTTCTAGTTGTAGAGCTTTTCTTCAATCCATCAAGAATCATGCCGTTGGCCCTCTCAACCAGGCCATTTGCTCTTGGATGCGCAACTGACACGTACTTGACTTCAATGGCTGCATTCTCACAGAATTCCCAGAACTGATGCGCTGTGGAATTGGAGCCAGGGTCGGTGATGATGGTGTTGGGGAAGCCGAATCGATGCAAGATATCATAGATGAAGTCGACTGCTCTATCGGGTGTGAGCTTGGTGATCAGCTTGTACTCAATCCACTTTGTAAACTTATCATAGGTACCAACACATGAGTAAACTTCCTAGCGCTGTTGTCAAAGGCCCTATCATATCAAGGCTCCAACATGCCAACGACCAGGATGGTGGTATGGTAATGAGATTATGAGCTGGGACATGTGACTGCTTGCCGAAGAACTATCAATTGGGGCATTTGCGGACGAGATCTTCAGCATTCGCCACTGCTGTAGGCCAATAGAACCCTGCTCTATAAGCCTTCCCAACTAGTGTTTTTGAGGTTGCGTGGTTGCCACAAGATCCGTAATGGATTTCACGAAGAATGCCATAGCCATCCTCTCCTGTGATGCACTTCATGAGAACACCTGAGCGTGCGCCACCTTTGTATAGCTTGTCGCCGACCATAACAAATCCCTTGATCCACCTCGTGACACGAGCAGTCACTGCATTTTTTTCGGAGACGCCTGTGGGTAGTTTCTGGTCTTTGATGAAGTTGATGTAAGTTTTCCTCCAATCTTCTCCAAGCATCATGACCTCCCGATCTGGTTCATGGGGACCTAGATCGGTGGTGGCTTGCGCTGGAGCCTTGATGGATGGGTGCTTGAGCTCGTGCACAAACACTCCTACTAAAACCTGGGCATGGGTAGATCTCAGCTTGGATAGTGCGTCTACTCCAACATTGTTGTCTCGAATCATGTGATAAATCTCCAGGCCTGAGAACTTATTTTCTAGCTTCCGTACTTCCATTATGTATGCGTCCATAGCTTCTTTGTTGCAGTCCCACTCCTTATTGACTTGTTGAATAACCAATAAAGAGTCGTCATAGACAAGTAGTCGCTTGATGCCAAGGGAGATCGAAAGACGAAATCCATGGGGGAGTGCCTCATACTCGGCCTTGTTGTTGGATACTTTCCATAGCATTTGAAGGACGTACTTGAGTTGTTCACCATTTGGAGCTTCCTGGATGTGATGAGTATTGCATAGAGAATATTTGAAATCGACGGGTAATGACCTTTGATTCAGAGAGTACTTCACTAATGAAATACACCGGCCTCTGCACACCAAATGCATGGCCCTCCTCGGAGCGCTGTACCAAAATGGCTGTGCTGATCACATGGGTAGTTGCAGCGTTGAGGATGGGGTGCGAATGTAGGTGATGCTTGAGGTCTTGCAGTGCCTGCTCCGCCTCCTCCGTTCACTGAAATTTGTCTTGACACTTCAAGAGCTTGAAGAAGGGTAGTTCCCGTTCCCCAAGTCATGAGATGAATCTGTTTAGGGCCGCCATGCACCCTGTGAGCTTCTGGACATCCTTGACTGTGGCCAGACCTCCCCATGTTAGTGATGGTGGTGATTTTCTCTGAGTTGACGTCAATTCCTCGGAGACTGATGATGAAACCGAGTAGTTTCCCTGATGGTACGCCAAAGACGTGCTTGGTCGGGTTGAGCTTCCATCGGAACTTGTATAGGCTGCTGAAGGTTTCCTCCAAGTTCGCAATGAAGTCATCGTGGTTTTTGGTCTTAATGACCATGTCATCCACGTAGGCCACTACATTGCAGTGTAGCTGGTCTGCGAAGCATAGTTGGATCGCCCGCTGGTACGTTACGCTTGCATTCTTCAACCCAAAGGATATGGTCATATAAGCGTACGCACAATAAGGGGTGATGAAAGTAGTCTTGACCTGGTCTTATTCCTTGAGGGCAATCTGATGTGTCACACCCGGTTTAAGGACAAAACCGAATGCATAACTATATGTATGCCAGGATCAAGTTCCATACATATAGTGACATCATCAGTGAATAACAGCAACAGTATCACGTAAAGAAACATATATAAGGACTGACAAGACTATCAGAGATATGCGCTTATCATGGAAACGAAGGCTCCAAACTTCACAGGCAAACGACTGGGGGTTGCGTACGCCTAGAACTCTTCATCATCTTCAGTAGACTTCACACATCCTTCTTCTGAGCAGCAGTTAGCAAGGGTGAGTACACTTATGGTTGGTACTTAGCAAGGCCACAAGATATAACCAGAGTAACGATTTAAATCCATCTTTAAGTTTATTAATCATGTGAGGGTCCAGCCGCTCTTGACCGTGAGCACGGCTGATATATTAGTTTTAGACACTCTGCAGATGTTGTACACTTTCACCACAAGTCGCATACAAGTTCAAAAGAACTTTGGACCCAACCATGCTGTGCTAGCTAGGCACAATATCACACTTCCGAGGTGTGATTGCATAGGGACGCTATGAGGCCTTTACAAAGATTCCCTAATAAGAAGTAGTCCGCTAGAGTTTCGGTAGCGGCGTGAACCATAACCCTCCCTAATGGTCAGCACCTTAGTGAAGGCTGCTACCCCAAGAGGACCGGGCTATACCCCAATCACCGACACCCTCCTTGCCCTTTCGGTAAGACTGCTTCAAACTAGAGTCTCTAATTATTTAGCCAAGACCAGAGCCATATGGTCCTCGTGGTTGTACTGTTTTCCTGGGTGGTTCTCCACATTCAAATTAACACATGGTATTCTTGTAAATAAGCATAGATAGAAGGATGGTTAGGGTCACTTGCCTTTTTCCAACGAAAAGCTACTCTTACTACTCTTCAGTTCCGGGGACGGCTAGGGTTTGGCTTAGTCGGGTGGATCTGGTCCGTTGGTTCAGGATCGGACAGCAGGGTGTGATTTCGAACGCGGCTCGACGGAGTAAGGGTGGGGCGATTACGCGGCTCAGCGGAGTAAGGGTCGGGCGTGGCTTGGCGGCTCGTGCCTGGCTCAGATCTGTTCTGGCCGTTAGATCTAGATCGGGTGGCAGGACGAGGGTCGGGCGAATCGGACGTGGCTCGGGTCGACTCGCAGAGTTAGGGTCGGGCGAATCGTTATGCGGCGCTGGGCGGTGGCAGACACCGGCAGCGAGCAGGCGCGGCGGCGCCTCGCCGGTGTACACCGAAATCGGTGCTCCGGGGCACGGATTGGCATGGGAAAGAGCCGAGGAGCGAGAGTGGGCGACGGGGAGCTCTCCTAGGGGCTCGGGATGGTTGTGTGGCGACCGGAAGCATGCTCACCACGGCGGCGGGCCGAGCCAGAGCTCCGGCGAGAAATAGCCGGGGCAAGAGAGCGAGAGGGAGGGGGAAAACGGGAGCGGCGTGGTACTCACCACCTCGTGGAGCGTTTACGAGGGTTGAAGTTGGCAGAGAAGCAGCGGGACGGCGGGTCATCGGCGAAGGGCGGTTCGGGGCGGCGGCGTTCAGACCGGCGAGGGATTGCAGGCGTGGTGCGTTGGCGCGGAGGGGAAGACGAGGCCAGTGACGGTGCGGGGTGGAAGAAGAGGGGCAGGGGTTCAGACACTGGTTTTATAGGGGAGGAGAGGAGGTGGAGCGGCTGGGGAAAGGAAGGCGGCGGCTCACGCGGTGGCCGGGATTGACGCAGCGGAATTGCTGCGGTCGCCCGCGAAGGAAAGGGGCGGGTCGCCCGGGAAAGCGCGTGCCACGGAATTGTGGCAGGCAAGCGTCACGGGAAGGAAGGAGGAGACATGGGCGATGGCGCGGGGGCGAACAGGATTCGGGGTGAAGAAGAAAAGGAAAGTGGAGGGAGGCGCGGACGACGGGCGACGGCGATAGACGCGTCTGTTGTCGCGGCGGAAAGGAAAGAGAGAGGAGCGGGAGGAAGAAGAAAGTAAGGTGGGGCGAGCACGGGCGGCGAGATTCGCGGCGAGGTCTGGGGGGGAGAAAGGGAAAGCGCCGCCGACGCAAGAAGGAAGGTGGGAGCGGGAGGTAGGGGATGGCGCTGACTGGTGGGCCCGGCGTGTCGGTGGGAGAGAAGGGTGAGCAGTGGTGAGAGGGGGGGGCAGCGGGTTGGGCCGGCTGGGTTTTGGGCCGCGGGGAGAGAAAGGAAAGAGAGGAGAGGGAGAGGTTTTGGGCCGCGGGGAGAGAAAGGAAAGAGAGAGAAAGATGGGGTGGGCCAAAAGAGATAGGGAAAAGAAAAAAAAGAGATTTTAGGGTGGTTTTTGGGTATTTTTATTTTGCAAACTCAAATACGCAAACAAACAAAAACCAATGCAACGACATGAATGCAACATACATAAAACCATTTTATTTAATTCTGAAAGACAATTATTTATTTTTACTAGACTAAATTCTCTGTAAAGAAAGTAAATGTTGAAATTTTTACATAATTATGAGAAAATCATTGCTTTATTATTATTTTTATTTTTTTTCTAATCACATCCTGAAATTCAACAATTTCAGGGTGTGACATGATGGTAGCCCGAATAGCAATCAAGGAAGCAAAGTAGTACGCAGTCAGCGGTGGAATCAATAACTTGGTCGATGCGTGGTAGCCCAAAGGGATCCTTCGGGCAATGCTTGTTGAGATCGGTATAGTCAAGACACATCCTCCATTCATTATTATTCTTCTTCTTTACAAGGACGGGATTAGCTAACTACTCTAGGAGGAAAAACCTTTTTGATGAATCCAGCCGCGAATAGTTTAGCTATCTCTTTCTTGATCACCTCCCTTTTGTCTTGAGTGAATCTGCGGAGTCGCTGTTTCTTGGGGTTAAGGCTATGCTCAATCAGCTTCTTGGGCACACCTGGCATATCTGCTGGTTTCAAAGCGAATATGTCTCGGTTGGCCCTATTTGTCACCAAGCCCTATGTCGGTCAGGGCTGTCTTGGATGAGTCGCCCTCACTATGTGAAAGACCGACATTGGTAATGGGCAAAGAAGGCCATTGGTAATGGGCATAGCCAACGTTACCGTTTATGGGTTACTAATCACCGGCCATTACGTGCAAAAGGTAACGGGCGTCGGATAACGTCCGTTACTAAAGACCGTTACCAATCACAACTTGCGCCTGCTCCCGCTGGGCCCACAGTCTATAATGGTAATGGGCGTCACGTGATGTCCGTTCCCTTTGATCAGTAACTGGTAATGGGCGGCTATACAAGCCCGTTACTAATGGCCGTTACCAATGACCCCCTGCGGCTGCTCCCTCTGGGCCCACTGTTAGAGTTGGTAATGGGCGCCCTTAATGGCTGTTACTAAAGGCCGTTACCAATCACCCCGTGCGGCAGCTCCCGCAGGGCCCACTGTCAGTATTGGTAACGGGCGTCATGTATGCCCGTTACCTTTCATGTGTCATTGGTAACGGTTTTACCTTTTACACCCGTTACCAATGACTTATCAATGGTAACAGATTTCATTTGTTGCCTGTTACCATTGATGTTTCAAAGGTGACGGTCTTCACTTAAAGCCCATTACCATTGATGTTTTAAAGGTATCGTGTTACTTAAAGCTCGTTACCATTGATGTTTTAAAGGTAACGTGTTTCTTGTGAAAGGTAACGGGTTGTGCATGATGCCCGTTACCAATTGGGCTAGCCTGTTTCCTGGCTGCATCCTGGAACCAGCCAAGATTTGGCAGCCACCTTGAACCTGCAAGCAATATATATACTCCACAGCAGCAAGGACAGGTTTACAATACAGGAACTCAACATAAACATATCATCACATATCACAAGTTTACAGTACAACCTCACATATCATCTCAAGTTCACAAAAATGTAACGTGTAACCTAATATAAATATACACATGTACACATGTATATCAAGGTCAAATTTTCTCCACATGTCATAATCACAAGTTCTCACAGTTTCAAAGTGGACCGTGGTAGCAGCGGCCGTCTGGTGGGATGACATCCTTGATGATGAAATTGCATAGCATCTCCCGGATCATCTGATATGTGTCTTTGGAAATTAGGCCAGGTGGTGCTTTATAATCGTGCAGAACACCACTCTTACTAAAAAGTATATTGGCAAATAGTAAAAAAATAGAACAAGTAATTAATCCATAAATGCGCTGTGATGAGTACATACAACAACTTTTTTGTAGATTGTTCCATCACACACTAGGCTCATCATGTTGATTGCAATGTAGAAACCACATAGCATGCTCCCTGGTGGTTGTTGAGCGCACTACAATACACAAAAATGTTATGGTAGATTAAATGGCATAAATCAAGGCAATACTGCATCGATGATGGAATCCTTCATTTCCTTGCTAGAATTACCTGAAAATCGGTCTATGCGTGAGTTTCGCTGCTACTTTGGACTTTGGTTTCGCTCCTTTAGTCTGCATATACTTTCCAAGGGCATTGCATGGAGCAGTAGTGATTAGCAACATTAAAGAGTTAGATAATTTGCATATATAGAAACAAACCCACAACAAACTTACCAATTAACAACTTGTTGGACATCTGGGAACTTTCGCTTCGGCACAATTTTCGCGGAGTCTAGATAGAATACGAGATTCCACTTCATGACAATGACTACCAGCGCCCTGTGGCCACCCGTGTTGTACACTCCTACCACGAAGTCATGGTCCATAAGCTTAGCAATTTGATCTAGTACAGTATTGGATTCACATTGGATCACCGTTGCTGAGAATATTTTTGGGTCCAAAAATCCAACATCTACCCCCATCTCTTTTGCAATTTTAAACATTTTCCTACACAAAAACTCAAATTGTTAGTTTGAACATTGTGGTACTAATTAATGAAACTCTAGTGTCAAGGAACTTACAATGAGAAGCACCTTAGCAAGCTTATGTCCAATGCATCAAGAAGGAATAGGTCATACAAGTCGCTGAATGCAACAAAAAAAGTATCTGCCTTAGATCCAAAGTGGCATGCTTGAAATGTTACACAAATGTTGTCGACACCTCTCTAGCATGTAGTGATTATGCAAGGCCACACTTGACAGTCCAGCAGCCTTTTGATCCTCCTCTTATAGCATAGGCTCACCAGGCTTGTAATTAGTATTGGCCTGAGTCCACATGGTGGCAACAGATACAGATTTTCCTGTCTGAGCCTGCGCCTCCTTCTGAGCCGGCGCCTCCTTCTGAGGCTCATCATGCTCATCCATTTGAGGAGGAGGAGGTGGGTCTAGCAGTCGAGCAGCCGGTGGCTCATGCTCATCCTTGTGAGGAAGAGACGGCGAGCGTGACTTGCGAGTATTAGAAGGAAGAGGTAAACATGAAGATGATGTGGGGCCAGAGGTGGGAGGAGGCCTTGTCCTTGGTGGTATTAGGAGACTTAACTTTGGCCACTATATCCGATGAAAAAGAGCTTCACCAATGGTTGTGATCTCATCACCAACTGGGATAGGTATATTGATGTGCCTCCTATTGCCCCACACATTAGTAGGTTGCACCACAGCATATCCATTTTGTATAGGTACTGTATGGCACACCTCCTGACCTGGATAGACAGTGGCAAATGTGAGCTCAATGTTATAGTTTCTATCTACAAGGCTGCAAAGTGTCGGTTCTGTAAGGCCATCTATGGTGTCTGGTTCGGACCCGTTGTTCCCTGATCCGCCACCTCCAAACAACTACTCTTCCGTCCTTGGTGGGTGTTGGGGCTACTACCAATTTCAGGAGGTATTGCTACTCCTGCACCTCTTAGCATCTCCACAACTCGCATGAATGCTATCTCTTCCTTGTTGACATTACTAGATCTCGTTTTCTTCTAATACATCCCCACAAATTCTAGCCCAAAACCTGTTTGCCAATCGGATGAACTAGATGTTGGCGTTTCTTATGCCCAATAGATTTATGTATTCCGCAAGGGCACAGAATCACCGCTGTAGCACTTGACCTTGGAGATCCAGGATATCATAAATTTCCTTGGGGAAGCACTATGGTTAAAGAGTATCGAAGAAGCGAATGATAAACATTACCAGAGATATCAACCAACTAAATTAGTGGGGGTAAACCAGATAGATAAGATAAGATAATGGCCAAGCAATGACCGTCTGACACAGGAGAGGACAACGAGCGTGAAAGACTCCTAAAACACTTGTAAACTGACGAGCTAGCCTCACTATACTAAACTTTGTCTCTAACTAGTTATCAGGAACCTAGAGCTTACTTCGGCTGCTGGAAGAGGAAGGACATCAGAAAGGGGTGAGAGGGGAGTCCAACGGCAACCTACTACTACTGCTATGAAAGCACCCGGACGTGGTGGACTACAAGGGACAGATAGGACTGTCACCACATGCCGTCTACCACACTGCTCTGTGGGATCGAACACAGTTCCCAGCTAACACTAACCTAGACACCACGTCTGCACCCGGTGTTAGGATTTCTCTTGAGGCATTCAAGAGAAATCCTCTTCAACCTAGGGAACTAACTTGAGCTTCCTAGTCCGGTTGAGAAAACCCGCAAGGTAAGATCCCGACAAACAAGAAAGAAAACAAAGCCTAAGCTAGAGAAAATAACTTTCGTACACAAGTTGAATAACTTGAAAAGATAAATAAATGCAAAAATTAAAGTTGACTCAAAAAGATAAAGAAGATAACTTATATTGATAAATGTCAAAGTAAAAGATACAAGAGCTTATACCAGACTTCCGATGACGACTCCGGAATCCCAAGACAAGCTCGACTCGACTCTAACTCCCAGACTACTAAACCTAACTCTAGAAAGTGAAATGAGAGGGAGAACTCCTTGGTGTGTGTTACAAGTGGGATGTGCTGGTATATTCATACTACTTCAAAGTCGGTTCTTGCAGTGTAGCATGTCTTGTAAGCAGGTATGGCGGTTGAAGTAACTTCCACGTGAAGTTGAACATTTGGAGCTGCAGTGGGAGGCTGGCCGGACTGGGATTTGTGCCACTTGGCACCGCCTTCCTCTGGACGCCTCTGATTCCCTCCTAGTGTCGGTGGCAGTTGGCATCTCAGGTGTTTGCCCGAGTCTTGCATTCAAGTGGGCCATCAAATCCATGGGTGAAGCCTTTCGGGTCTTTGGATCAAACCGACTTTAAGTGCACGGCTCAGGATCAAGGTAAGTGTATTTCCTTACCCCTGGATCAGTGATGTGGCAATTCGAGGGAGTGCCAGGCCGGCCGGCCTAGGGGAGGCCGGTCGGCCTGAGGTTTTCCCCATTTTGCCTCAATTTTGGTACACTTGTTCCTGCATTCACAACTCATCCAAAACTTGTGGTACCTTATTAGTTTAAAAGAAATATGTATGGAACATGGTGCAAAGCTCTATTTATTCCTGAGAAGTTGACGGACAAAGTGTGATTCAATGGCCATCAACACTAGACACTCCTCGAACTCGACCTCGATGCTTAGGGTTTTCATGTGCCTGGGTGAGAACATCATTTTCTCTAACACCAGAAAAGGAACCATCACTGCTTCAGTTGTAATGGCTTTCACCCTTTCTGCCAAAGCCGACACTGAAGGGGAACTGAATGATATATCTCCGCTTTCTGTTCTGTTTTCTGACCTAGCCCACAAATATGGCCTTGATCGACCAGGAAATTGCATCCAAGGGTTTTGTTTTCCTTTGGCGGTGTGGCAGAACCGCCCGAATTAATCCAGCTCAAGTCCATAAAGGCAAAACAGCTACCATGCACTTCAAACGGAGTAATCCGACAGTCTGTCGGGTAATTCCCAATGCGACCACTGATTATTTCGATCGACACAAAGCGTACAGTTAACTCGCACGAAGGCAAGTCTAGAGATTATAACATTCCATAACTTTTACCTCACAAGTCTGACAATTATTTATTACAAGCCGAGTTCATCAACGAGTACTTCAGAGTTCAAACATAAAAACTTTATTCAGAGTTTAAAAGCAGCGGAAAGAAAACATGATCATCTATCACCGATTCGGATACCACGATGAAGCCCATACGTGGCATCACTCGGTAGAGTTATCGTTAGCCGGGGACGGATCCCACTCCACGGACCAACCAGGCGGCAAAGTACACGGCCAAGTCAAACCGGCTATCATATCTTCAAAAGGCACACCTGAAAACAAGCCACAAGCAAGGCTGAGTATACTAATACTCAGCAAGGCTTACCCGACTATTGGTATGTAAAACCGACTCCTAAGCATGCATGGCTGTAAGGCTCTAGATTTTCTCTATGCTAAAAAGCAACAAAGAGTAAGTTCTTAATTCCATATTTTAGCTTTCAATATTCTAGTTCATTTAACCATTCTAAGTAAGCATCTATCCATAACCATACAAGGTGGAAAACAATTAATCATCCAACAAGTTTCATCATAGCCATAGTTTCTCTTGTTACTCTATGTGGTAGAAGTATTAAGCAGTCTCAATTACCGCGAGAAATGGACGATTCAAATCGAATTTCTTAACCTTGCAAGGTAAACCTAACACACATGCCTGGAGCACCAAAAGGTTACCCCAAGCAACTTTTCCCCTTTCTTTCCGGGTTGTGGATCAGGGTCACCCTACCCGACTACAAAGCCACGCTCTGCACTCGCTTGTGTATACACATCTGAACTTCGTTCAAGTAGGGTGAGAGTAAAGTCCACTTGCCGGGCTAATCAGGTACTTAAGCTTCTCAAGTACCATATTTTCGACATGTGGTTAGTACGTTCAAACGCTTAACCACCACTACCACACATTGTGGCCTTAGCATTTTTCTCTACTCAGACGGGGCCTCAACCATGAGTATCGTACCACAGCCCCGCTTGTCAACCTTATTATTGCAGTATGTGGTAAAATCATTCAGCTCCTATAATTCTCGCGAGTGGCAAGAAACCACTCGACTTTTACTGAACCTACTAGTAGAGACACTACTCGAACTTCCAGTTCTAGTATTCATTACATAGGTGCCTAGGATCATGCAGCTAGGGTTCCAATCAACTCCTATGAACTTAAATGCACAGGTAAAAAGGAACAGTAGTTGCATAAATTGAAACACTGGGATCATGTACCGGGGCTTGCCTTCTTGGGCAAAACTAGTTGGGGGTTCTTCTAATTTTTGGTTTGGGTCTTTAGCGACTTCAGTTAGATTAACTTGAGCTTCGCGCTGCTCACTCTTAGAATCAGGAACCAGCTCGTAGGTTCCGTCGGTGAGAGTAGTCGATTCTATATGAATGCACATATATGAGTGGTTTTAAAGGTACAAGATAAATAACCATTTCACTATAAAGTAGTCATTCAACAAAACTCAAGTTAAGTAGTCAAGCACTTCATTTTCTTTTCCTTGGGCAGTCATTTATCGAGTACTTATCTAGACTAACTGACTTCATTAAGTAAGTGAGTGGTTTTGTCATGTTGTAAACGACCATTTTCAACAGTAAGCATGGGTTAAACAAAACTACTCGTAGAGGCAGTTTCTCGGGTTGAGATTTTTATGCAGAGCATGTTACTTACAAACTCACTGTAAAATTTTTAGCAATTTTCATTTAGCGGGTTAATCATAAAAAAATGCATTAAACAGCTACTACTAGGGTCAAGATCTATTTATACCAAAAAAACTATGCAGCAAACTTACATGCATGAGTAGGCTACTGTAAATTTTGTAGATTTTTCCTATGCAAGAATCAGAGGCTAAAATTTTAGTTTAACTGGATCTAGCAAATAAAAAAAGTACTCAAAACATCTAGTTGTGGTTGGATTCAGTGCATGAAATTTTTATGAAAGACTATACTCTTAGTACAGAAGCTACCATCCAAATCTCATGAGCAGTTCTTTCCTAAAACTCTTGGAACAATTAAAAGACATTTAAATTTAATTCAAATCTACAGCTAAAAATATGTGGAAACAGTCCAAGATCCTTTTACAAAATTGTAGATCTTAACTTAAAGAGTCCAGAACATCTTAGTTTGTATTTTTAGGATTTTTCTGAGAGTTGTTTTGCATTTTCAAAGTTCATAGATTGGTTTTCAAAGTTCTAGTTTCTGGTTTACAAATGAGTCCCTGAGATTTTATGGAAACCTTCTCGGAAATATTGAAATCGAAGCAAAAGGGTCCTTTGTGCAGGGAAACGGCGACTGCCGGCCAAATTCCGGCGACTAGGGTCGCCGGCGGTGAGGGGCGAAGGTGGGAGAGGCAAGAGGGGAACAAATCGCACCTGTTTGTAGCCTTGGGTGGGAAAGTGGTGGACCGAGGCGGCTTGCTGGCGGTGGCACAGAGCCGGAGGTGGGTGCGGGTGGTGGTGGCAGCGCTCCAGTGAGGAAGAGGGCGTGGGGACCGGCCGTGCAGCTTAGGTGTGAGGCGGAGGAGGAGATAGGAGGGTTGGTTTGGACGATGTGGTGGCTCGCCGGAGTTGGGGTTGGGGTGGCGAGCTCAGGGGCTCTGTTGGGGCTTTTATAGGCGCGAGAGGGAGAATGGCGGCCTGGGCACGAGTTCTGGGGAGGGCGCGACCAGGGGGCAAAACCGGGGCCGCGGCTGCCTCGCTGTCGCCGGCGGGGCTCGCCGTGGCGCCAACAGCGCCCGTGGCAGAAGAATGCCGCCGCGTGGAGGCTTCCTGAGGGGAAGAGCGAGATTTTGTGGGCCAGCGGAAGATCTCCAGGTGCTGGCGGGTCCACATGGTCGGGCGGTCTCGGTAGCGCCGGGGTGCGCCGGCCGGTTGGCCTGCCGGCGATGGGACCGGACAGTTCGAGGAGAGAGGAGGGAGAAGGTGATGGGACTTAAGCGTGAAAAACAAAAACAGCAGGGGTATGGGTGAAAAAGGAGGTAAAACTCATTCTTCCAGGATCAAATCAAAAACATTTGAATACCATTTTTCTCAACTTTTCATGATATACATTTTCTCTTTCATGACTATGTTCATTTGAGCAATGTATAAAAAGTTATTTTGAATTTCCAAAAACTAGTATTTAAATAACATGTCATTTCATGTGAATTTTTGCACTTTTAGCCCTTGAGTTCAACTAGACTTTTGTTGCTCTTGTTATGACAGATGTGCCATTAAATGTTTAGAGTCATTTGTGATCAACTTTAAAAGTTACAAGGGTTTGTTGGAAATGGTTCACATGTATATGCATATATACATATACACATATACATTTGCTTGAGAGGTAGATTCTGATAGGTTGTTGTATACTTTTATTGCTCTTTTATGCCTGATTTCATGTTATGGAACTTTGTTTAGTCTTTTAGACACCTAGGGTGTCACAGGCGGAATACTTTTCATCTTCCTCCACCCAATCCTTCCTTTTACCAACATAACCTTTTCGACCCATTCTGTGAGGCTTTGTGTGCAATGCTCGCATCTCTTTCATCTTCTGGACCTTAAGCTGAAAATCTTCAGATGTGGTTATCTCCACAAACTGATCCCAATCATCTTGCTTTTGAAACGGATGTCTCTCAAAGGGTGTCAAGTCTTGCCACACAAAATCTGTTCTTAAATAGGACTTGAAGCGTCGGTGCAAAATCGCTATCTCTTTGATAGCTAACCTAATTGCCTTCTAACAATCCGCTCCGGACAGATTCCCTAGGTACTGTAATTTGTCCTCTATAATAGGGAAAAAAATCCCTCTCCTTCGTCTCCATTGGGATCGATTCAAGCTTCACAGTTACTGACAGCCTCTCCCGAGCAATGAGCCCACAAACTATTACAAATCTATCCCTCGCAGCTTGTGGGACCGGCCAACCTTCGTCATCGATTCCAGTGGCGGTGACCTTGTCTTCTGGCCATTTGGTTTGTGTCCTTGGCTTGCAGGCTAGAGTACCACTCGCAGCTGTCTGTGAAGACTGCGCCGGCGCCAGCGAAGGAGGTGGTGAATTGTTGTCACCAGAGCACCCCGTTGTAGACATCTGAATCAATAAATTTGAAAATAAATTCTTAGAAAATTGATCAAATTAAACTAAATAGCAGCACTCAAGAAATTGTTTCCTTACAACTCAATGCACAAATAAATTTGGTCCAATATTCCAATAACTACATTAGCAAATGTATCTAGCCAAACATAGAATGTTCATCTAAACTAACTACACATCAAAGAATGTTCATCCAAATGGGAGAGAGACAATAAGTCAAGTACACAAGCATCACAGTACTACATTGGCATAGAAAGCATAATAGAAATAGGAAAGAAACAATATAGATACATGAAACAAACAATATAGATATAGGAAAGAAACACATTCATTTAGTCAATATAAAAATGCACAGTTCTTAATGTCTCTCTGTTCTAGCAATGCATAGAAGGATTAATGAAACCTTGACGAGGAGCGCGGAGGAAGGCCGGTGGCACGATCGGAGGTGTGCCGGCGCGTAGGAGAGCCGATGGCGCAGAGGATGCCCGACGCCAAGGAGGCCCCTGCGTGGAGACCGGCGTATAGGCCCCGCCGTGGAGGCCGACGCGGAGGAGTGCAGCCGTGGAGGCCCCAGCGCAGAGGTGGCCTGGCGGCGTGGAGGAGGAGTGCAGGACCGAACGAGTGCCGGCGCGGAGGAGCCCCCGGCGTGTAGGCCGGCACGGAGGAGTGCAGCCGTGGAGGCCCAGGCGCAGAGGAGGTCTGGCGTCGTGGAGGAGGGAACGACCGGAGGAGTGCCGGCGCGGAGGAGGACTGGTGCGGAGGAGGCCCCGGCATGGAGGAGGGCACGACCGGAGGAGTGCCGGCGGCGGAGGGTGGCACGCCGGCGGGAAACTGAGTTCACTTTAGGGCACGAGCAATTTCGACGGGGCGGACCCGCATTCTATATACCACATGACATTGGTAATAGGCAACGTTTATGCCTGTTACCATTGATTTATCATTAGTAACGAGCGTCAATGTTGCCCGTTACCAATGACGTCCTCCAAGTAGCTCTTTTTCCAGACAATCTGAAACAGAACGACAATCAGTTCTGCTTCAGGCTGTTTGAAACTTAACCTGCTACAGCAAACAGCAATCTGACAAATTGACTCATGCTGATCAATGCACATCAAATTTGATAAATTCACTCATGATCATCTATACACATCAAATTTGACAAATTGACTCATGCTTATTAATACACATCAAATTTGACAAATTCACTCATGCTCATCAATACACATCAAATTTGACAAATTAACTCATGCTGATCAATACACATCAAATTTGACAAATTCACTTATGCTCATCAATACACCTCAAATTTGACAAATTAACTCATGCTCATCAATACATATCAATATTTCTTTTTCCTTGCTTTTTGGACATGAATTGTTTCTGCATGGTCAGTTTGTAGGTATGGAGTTTTATCATGCGCTGAGAGTCGTGGCATGTATGTAGTAGCAAAGGAGGGTATTTCATCAAATTGATTGTACTCCTCCTCGTCAACTACATTGGCAACACCAACAATCCTTTTCTTCCTAGGTATAGCCACATGCCAGTTCTTCTTTGCAAGGTCAGGCACATAAAACACTTGTTGAACATCATTGGCAAAGATGAATGGTTCAGTTCAATAGCTGATGAGTCATAAATCAACACTGGCGAACCCATATTTGTCATGTGTCACGCCTCTTGCCCTATTTACCCAGCGACATCGAAATAGGGCTACCTTGAATCCAACATAATTTAACTCCCAGATCTCCTCTATTTGACCATAGTACGTGCCCGTTGCCATGTCGCTGTCCATGGCATCCACACGAACACCACTGTTTTGGTACATGCTATGGTCTTTAGTGTAAAATGTGTATCCATTTATATCATATCCTTGGTATGTGGTAATGTGAATAGTGGGCCTGCTGCTAGTTTTCTCATCAGATCATCATTGGTTATAGGTGTACTCACATTTTGGATTCAATCTCGGAACCAAGTGTTAAAGCTTTGCATATGCTTGTTTGCAATCCAAGAATCATTGCGGTCAGGATTCTCCTCACCGAGATGTTGCATGTGCTCATCCACATACGGTGCAACTACATTGGTCTGTTGTAGCACAAAAAAATGAGCCTGGTTGAATGCCTTCCAGTCCGGAGTGATTGATTTTTTACCCAAACTCCCAACACCTGCGAGCCTGCCTTCATGCCTTGAATGAGGCACACCAATGGGGTTCTGGGGGTCAATATAACCCAAGGCCCACTCCACAGCTTTTGTAGTCCCATAACCATGAACAATGCATCTCTCTGGAAATGATCGATTATGTGCCAATGATTTAAGGAAGCCATAGAACCTCTCATATGGAAACATTTGATGTAGATATGTTGGACCAAGGAAGAATATCTCCTTCACTAGATGTGCAGTGAGATGGACCATTAGATCAAAAACTGATGGAGGGAAAGTAGGCTCAAGAAGGCATAGTGTCTCATATTGCCTCCTCTCTAGCTACAATAGCGAGTTCTCATCAATTACCTTCTGCTCTATTGCATTGAAGAAAAAGCACAAGCTCATGATAGCCTCGCGAGTCTGCACTGGTAGGATACCTCTAATTGCTACGGGTAGCAGAGCTGTCATCAACACATGGCAATCATGAGATTTCGTCATGTGGAAATTCATTTCGCAGTCTTTCACCGACACAAGCCTTTTGAAATTGGATGAGTAACCTGACAGAACATTCAAACCATGGAAAAACTTGCAAAATTCTTTTTTCTCCCTCTTTGATAGTCTGGTAGCCGCTACAGGATGGTCCTTCCCAGTGTCTGTTTCCCTTGCATAAAGCTCTGGTCTGATGCCCATCACTTCAAGATCAGCCCTTGCATTCTCATGATCCTTTCCTTTTCTACTGTGTTGTAGGAAAGTGCCACAAAGGCACTCACATACATTCTTCTTTAAGTGCATGTTGTCAATTGAGTGGCGAACTTCTAATACTTTCCAATGCTCTAGCTCCCATAGTATTGATTTTTTCTTCCATATCCCTAATGCTTCTTCTTCACCATCTCGTTTCCGCTTGCCAAGATTCTCCTTTCCAGCTGGTATCTCCTCGATAGTTGGGATGCCCTCCACCTGATGGTGGATCTCAATTCCAGAAACATGCTGAGGTGCTGTCCATGTCTCCTTTTGCCCATCAAATTGACAGTCCATCTTCCAGTATGTGTGTTTCCGGGGAAGGAAGCGTCGATGCCCCATATACATGAATTTCTTAATGTTTGGCAACCACAAAGAGCACGTCTCCTCCAAGCAGTGGGGGCAAGCTTCACCCTTTCTTTTACTCTGCACTGACATGTTACGATGTCCCGTAATATCATTGATGGTTGTGAACAATGCGCCATGCAAGTGAAAGTCCTTACGCTTAAACTCATCCCAAACATCCACACCAGGTCTCCAAAGTTTATTAAGATCATCAACCAATGGCCTAAGGTAGACGTCAATTCTGTCACTAGGTTGTTTTGGTCCGGATTTTAAGATCGACAACATCATATATTTTTGTTTCTGCAAAGCCATTGTGGAAGGTTGTTTATTGACAAAACAATAGGCCATGTGCTATGTCTTGAACTCTGGTTACCGAATGGATTCACACCATCTGTGCTCATAGCGAACCTAACATTTCTGCAATCATCAGCAAACTATGAATACTGTGCATTGATGTGTCCCCATTGAGCAGCATCAGTGGGGTGCTGCATCATACCATCATACTTCTTGCGACCTTCCTTATGCCAATGCAAGAGCTCGGCCTCCTTTCTGGTGGCAAACATGCGTTCCAAGCAAGAAATGACGAGAAAATACCATGCTACCCTCATATGAGCCCCTCTGTTGCCTTTGATCTTCTCGGGGTCATCCCCATGCCCCATATTATCTCCACCATCTTTTTTACTCTTGTACCGCGATAAACCACATTTAGGGAAATTATCCAGATGTTACATACTCTCTATGAAACAGAACACAACTATACTTACAGGCATGTATTTTCTGAATTTCCAATCCCAAAGGACAAATTATTTTCTTAGCCTCATACATGGAGTTGGCCACAAGGTTCCCCTCCGGTAGGATGTCCTTTACCCGAACCAATAGTGCCTTGAAACTACGATCGGTCCAACCATGAGTTGCCTTCAGCTGCAGAAGCTTGAGGTCACCGGATAGGCGTGAATATTTATTACAACTAGGATAGAGTCTTCCATAAACTGCCTCAGTCTAATTAACCTAGCAGCTGTGTACACACCTTGGTGCTCAGCATCCCTCACCATCCGATCCACATCGTCCACACGAACAGTGACATCATCACTATTCAAACCAAGTATGTCCTCCTCGCTCATGTCTTCAGGTTGCATAAAAAAAGGCGGGAATGCTTCCTCTTCCCCAAAGTCATCGTTCCCACCTTCGTTAAGGCATCGCGCATCTTTTTGGTTGCGGCAATCTGTTTCACCTTCATTGAGGCATCCCGCTTCACCTTCATTAAGACCTTCCTTGCCATGTTTATTCCAACATGTATATTTCTTTTTGAATCCATGCATTGTTGGTACAGCTCCTAAGTCCTACAGCACCAACAAGCTCTAGAAAGGGATGAGAAGAAGAACTTGCGCAGTCTACTCCTAAGTCCTATAGCACCAACCGTCTCACGTGGTGGAATACGTAGGCCGGACAGGGCTGTCACCACCTGCCGGCTACCACTACTATCCATGGGGTTGGGTGCAAAGCAAGTTAAGCGATAACTCTAGGCACCACGCCTATAGATATAACTTAATACTCTCCTAGGATTCAAGGAAAGAGAGCCCTCTCCCCGAGGCTCTAAGGAAAAGAGCCTAAGAGAAAGAACGTGAAACCCGCATACAAGGGACTAGAACAGTTGCTCTAGTGCCAATCTAACCCGACTTAGTCTAAACTAGATACTTGCACTGATAATGAAGTAAGTGCTGAAGGTAATCAACTCAAGATAGATAGAAGATAACTTTATAATGAAAGCTCAAAGTCTTACGAAAGAGTAAAGTAAAAGATACAGGAGCTTATACCAGAACTTCTGAAGATGACTCCGGAACCCTAGGCAAAGTTCGACTCGACTCTAACTCCCAACTACTACTAGTTTAACTCAACTAAAGTAGTAGTGAAGTAGATAGCTCCTCTTGGTGTGTGTTGATCTCTGGTGCCAACCCCTGTCTTTATAGTGGTCAGGAGGATTGGGGCTACTTGTAGAAGTTAGTTGATTGTGGTTCGAATGGGCCCTGGTTCGGCTGAACATGGGGGGTTCGGCCAAACCACATGTTCCACCGACCTTGTGATTGAACGCTCTGGATTGTTTCCTGAAGTTGGTGAGTTGGTGTCCGAGGTGGTTGGGCTTGAGTAGGGGACAAGGGGGGTTCGGCCAAACTCCACCCAGAGCTTCTGCGCCTTCCGTTGCACCGACATGATCCTTGGACTGTATGTGATGCGTTTCTCAGGTGGTTTGCTGGTAAGTTTAGTTGTTTCCTTTGTTTTTGTGGGCCCATTGATCCATGGGTGTTTGCATGCAACTCTTGGATCAAACCGTCATAGAACCAACACATGGGATTGCTTCTCATTGTGTTTCCTTGCATGTGTTCGAAGCTGGGCTGATTCGGGCTCAACTTGGGTTTGGCCGAACTAGAGTTTTCTCGGTTTGGGCTGAATTTTGGTCTGCTACATCCCTGCACCAAATACTAAACAAAACTAATGGAACATTATTAGTTCAATAAAAATAGATATGTTTCTTTTCATGAACTCCATTTTATTCCGAGAATGTGGTGGTCGATTATTGAGATAACGACCGCCAACAAATCACCCAAACTTAAACCTTTGCTCGTTCCTGTGCAAAGCTTAAGACTTAGGCTCCGTGGATCAGGAGTTGCATCAATGTTAACATTCTTCAGGTACCTATGTACAACCCAACACTCTATTTCATTTGAACTTCTCTTTTGTAAATTTCATACCTAAGTACCTGCGGAGCATATAGTTTCACCTTGCCTTGGGCGGTTGGAAGGTAGAACAACTTATCTTAGTACCATCCCACTCATTTTCTATTTAGGATCCTATTCTTGGAGTTTTTGACAATTTTTCAAAACAATGTTCCTTGAATGGTACTCTCGATCGCTCAAGTGGTGTATAAACCTCTTCAAAGGCTTTTCTTTTAGCCTCAACTTCCTACATCTATAAGGCTTATGTGGAGCTTGGGTAGGTAGTATGAGACTCACTTAGTTTGCGAATATTGCTAAGCCAAAGATTGGTTCTTTAGAGGTGTATGCCGACTCAAACTTTGATCAAGATTAAAAATTATCACGGGATGGTGGACTCACACATGGAACATTGGTCTTTTCAACTCCTTATTTTGTATGGATATTTTTGTTTTCCTTCTTGGATCATGGACCATCTCCTTTTTCCTTTCTTTTTCTCTTGTTTTCTTTTTTTCAATATATTTTTTTGAATACTAATGGTCCATGTCCTTTCATGCAGGGAATTTTTGATGGAAATTGGATGGAGTGTAGGATGAAGACCATGGAATTTTATAGATGGCGTGGATGGATTTGGAATGGTGAACACGAATGATCGGTGATTGAGAATGCATACCTCTTAAGGACTCAACATTTGACTCGGCTCATTTATAAAACTAAGTGGTTGTATGGTGGTTTTATCATGTAAAGTATTTGGCCTTGGTAGGTATTTCATGACCATGGAGGAACACGTCTTTTTAATTTTTGAAATAAATCGTCTGAGATTTTCACCTTACTAGAGCAATAAGGGAATTCTACCAAAATGTAGCCATATCATGCGTGTCAACAACTTTGGTTCAGATTAGCGTGTGCTCCCATAAAGTTTCAGGTTCATATTTCACTTATGCTCAGTAATTCAAGTACTAGTAGAGTATCACGTTGTAAACAAGGTACTTGCAGAAAATTAATAGAGCAACTATTCATCATTTCCAAATGAAAGGAGCATAAACAAGATTCATGTCCTAGTTGGGAGTGATTTTTCAAAGCAAATATATAATTTTTTATAGAAGATAAATTAACTAAGTAATTATACAAATCGATGGCTGCATAGGGAAGGTTGGTTGTGGTGATTACCTTAGTGGGGGCCTCTCCCCATAACTGCCAATGAAATTGGTCATCAGCTTGGTGTTTTCGTCGAGGGTCATGTTAATCTGCTGGACTCTTGTGTTGGTGTCGTCCGACGTCTCCACCATATGTGAGATGCTCTCGTAGTAGCTTGGTGGGAAGCGAGCGGACTGCGTCCTTCCGGTTCAGGACCGAATTGCTGGTGCGAAGGTTCTCCTTGATATGCCCCTTCGGTGTACCCTGAGCCATGTGACCCAGCGTGCCACCCTCCATAGTATGCTCCTTGGGATGCCTCTGTCACGGATGTCTCTGGTGGTGGAGGTTGAGGACGTCTGGTCCTGGCCCTCATAGTTGGTCCTGCACCTGAAACACTATGCCGAGCTGGTTCTCTCCTTTCCGGTCGAGGAGGTTAGTCCTTTTATGGCATATAACCCAAGTCTCGTGCATGGCAGCGGAACTTCGGTTATATAGCCCTTGTAAATCATGATCAAAGAACTGTCGGCCGCCACGCGAAGCATGTGGCCCTGGACAAAGTGTTCCCCGGTAATTGTAGGACATTCTTTTTCAAGTTATGTGACCGTGGCACCATCAAGAATGTCCTAAGCATGCGCAATTTGAGTGACTAAAGAAGTCATCTCGATGCTGCCCACTCGAGTCGGAGTGGAGCGCTAGTGCTCCGCCATGGACTTTATGGGTGAAAACTTAATTTTCTTCACCATGGCGTTCATGATCAAAAGTTCATCATTTCTAATAGGCCTCAAATTAGAAAGTGGGTGCAAAGTCATGGCCAACCAGCGCTACATAAATCTTAATGTGGGGTTATGAATGTCATTAGTTCGCGGTGCTCGACTACTTTCTTGACCAGAAATTTTCTCCTAGAATTTATTTCTATCAAAGTTTGAGAGACATTAATAAGCATCTAGAGAGCATCTTTTGTTAAACCCCAGTGCATTGCTAAGTGTGCGCCAAGTGCAAGAGAATTCTTCATTAAACATACGAAAATTTATTCCGGTGTCGGTGACAACAAGCGTGCTTAGGAATTCAAGAGTAAGGAGTTTTGAACCTGGTTCTGTAATTTTCCAAAATTCTGACTAGACGACGTTGTGGAAGACGGACCCGAACTCGTTGTCCATACCGGTTTTTATGAGGAGTTCCTCATAAAAAAACACAAGTATGTTCAAACGATCGGTCTCTCATCATGGCGAAGGCTTGTCTTTCCAGGTCCGTCCTCAGGACAATTTGTGCTTCCTCGGTTAGGACTCTCTCCTTGATGTTGCTCCTTGGCCTGGCAGCAGGATGGATTCCACCGACATGCTATCCGAGACATGTGTTGGTGTCTGCAAACCGCTGCCAGACCTGCTCTTGAACCTGATGTGCATCGCCTTCTTCGCACCACTCTTTAGCTTCGATGCCCACGACATGGTTCCTGCAAAAGATTAGAGAATACCAGATGGACTATCACAATAATTAAGACAAGATTAGCAGTTAGTCATTCTTGTGTGGCTAAACACTTCCACAAACCTTTATCCGTTCAGCAGAAATTTATTTGGGAACTACTAAAATTGAAAATATTTTTGGGATTTTTCTTAACTAAGAACTACTAATGCAAATGCTAAATTGCTTGGGAAATGGAGAAGAGAAGCGCTCAGGAGCTGGGAGTTTGTTTGCTCGAGCTGTGGTGCGAGTGATTGAGGCCGCGAGCTCTTGGATTTATAGCTGAAAGAGGAGGAGCTGGTTCAGCCGAACATCATTGCTTCGACCAAAGCTCCTTGGTGCACAAATGGCCACGTCCTTGAGCTATAGGTAGGGTTGCAGGTGGAAGAGCTGCTTTCGGTGGTGAAATGACAGAAACGGAGAAGTGCTTCGGCCAAATCATGGGGGGTCAGCTGAAGTGATGCTGTCCTGTTTTCCTCAGTGCTCTGCTCCCTGCTTGTTCCTTGCACGTTGGTGTGTCTCCCCTGCAGAAAACGCACTCAAATGCATGGTGGTAGGGTCGGCCGAACACATGCAGTTTGGCCGAAGCCCCTAGCACCCTTTTTTTTCTTCTTTTCTCTTTCTCTAAGCTAACGATGCTGTTGATTTCGAAATTTAAACATGCTGATTCAAAAATTTAAATTGAGAAATTAAATATGAAGGATACAAACCGGCTCACGGCGGGTGCTCACATTTTTAAGTCCTTGGGCCGGACTTCTCCGTTGTTTGTTTAGCTTGATTTATCGTTGTCCGGTCCTGGAGATGGTGACAAGGACGAGGCGGTTTCCTTCTTGCGCCAAACTTTGATTGTCTTCTTCGTTGTGGCGTCTTTCTTTGGTTCAGAGGTCTTCTGTGGTGCATCCGTTTTCTCGGTCGTCTTGGATGTGCCTTTTGATTTCTTTTTAGGAGTTCGGTTTGCTTAACGACGTTGTTCATTATCCCGGTGCTTCTTCATTGTGATGACAAGAATGTCTGCCTTTGGCTTAGGAGGAGTTACTTCAATTTTCTACATATTGCCCTTGCCATAGAGTATTCTCACCATCGAGCATTTTTCTACTCTTGGCTTGAAGGCGAATTTCTCCTCCTTCCCATTTATGCTCAAACTGATTTCTCCTGCTCCGACGTCTATGTTCGCATGGTCTCCCGAGGATGAGAGGTGTTGTCATGTCGACTTCCATATCTAGCACAACGAAATCAACGGGTACGAGGAACTTCCGGATTCTCACTGGGATATCTTCCTCTATACCCGCTGGGTAACAAACCGATTGGTCCACTAGCTGCAAACAAATGGCCGTAGGGGACAATAGAGTATGATTCAGTTTATCAAGTACTACCTTGGGCATCATGCGGACGCTGGCTCCAAGGTCACATAGAGTGTGATCAAAATGTTGTGTCCCAATCGAGCACGAGATGGTGGGCAATCTGGGGTCTTTCTTCTTTTCTAGGAGAGTATTTAGGATCATGGCGCTACATTCCTCCGTTAGCTTGACCACCTCAGTTGTCGACATCGGTCGTTTGTTGTTGAGGATGTCTTTGAGGTACTTTGCATATATCGGAACCTGCATAGCTTCTAGGAATGGAATATTCACATAGAGCTTTTTAATTACCTCTACGGACCTCACAAATTGTTCATCTATGGTGGGTTTCCTGTTTCTTCTCAGAAAAGGTAGTAGTGTCATGTCGTAAAAGTCATGTGGAGCGGTTTTTCCTCCAGTCTTTGCTTTTTAGTCCTTTTGAGGAGAGTTTTCCTAAGGATATTTTTCCCTCCTCATCTTCGCTTTCTTCTACCTATACTTCCTTGTTATTTCCTGCTGCATTAGTCGGATATGGCGGGTCTCAAGTGGACTTACCTCCCCTCGTGGTTACTGCTTTAATCTTTTCACATGGAGAATTTTCAGGTTGCGCCGGGAGTCTCCCCGTTTCATTTGAAGGTAGAGAGGCAGCAAGTTGAGCTATTTGGGTTTCTATCATTTTATTAAAGCTCAATTGATTTTTCATGGCAGAAGAGAAGGATTCCATCTTTTAATCTATGCTTTCCAAGATTTTATCGGTTGTAAGGAACTTTTTGCTAATATTTTCATTGATTTTAACTTGGTCTAGCACAAGATCCTTGATGGAAGGCTGATTGCTGAAATTATTGCCATTATTATTGAAATTGTTACCTAGCTGGGGTCGATCGAAGGTGAAGTTTGGCCTTGAGTTCCACCCTTGGTTGTTGTTGTTGATCGGGCGGAAACCATTGTTGTTGTTGCTTCCGTTGTTGTTGATGTAGCATGCATCTTCATGGGTCTCAGGACAATTTTTTTCCTGGATGGCCTGAATTTCCACAAACCTCGCAAGTCATGCGAGAATCCATGGCTTCAGCTATCTCATGTGCTTGGGCCTCCAATTTCTTCACAAGAAGTTCCATTTTGGCTGCCAACATGTCTATTCCATTAACTTGATGGACTCCACGAGTGCGCATTGGAGCACGTTCATCGCTCTATCCTTGATTTGCAGCCATTTTCTCCACAAGACGTTGGGCAGGGCCAACTTCCAATGAAAAGAATGCCCCTCCAGCAGCAGCATCAATATGCTCACGTGTGGAACACTTGAGCCCGTGGTAGGAAGTCTGAATTAGGAACTTATTTTGCATGCCGTGGTGTGGGCATGCAGTGATGTACTCTTGGATGCGTTCCCAAGCCTCTGCGGTGGACTCATCATTATTTTGCTGAAAGTTGTGGATCTTGTTACTGAGGGCATTTATTTTGCCCACCAGGAAGAATTTGGCAAGAAATGCATTGGAGCATTTCTCCCAAGTATCGACGGCAGATCCGTCGGCATAGAACCATTGTTTCACCTTCCCCATTAGTGAAAATGGGAATAAACGAAGGCAAACGGCATCAAGGAACGCACCTCTTATGGTAAATGTGCTACATATCTCCAGGAAATGTTGGAGATGGGCACTAGCGTCCTCATCCATCTTGCCGCATAACGGACTAGCTTGCACCATGTTGATGAGTGCTGGCTTGAGTTCAAAGTTTCCTGTAACACCTCGGGTGTTTAATTTATGAAATAAGCCTCATTACCTTAACACGATGCATCAACAACTAAGAAAAGTTTAAAAGAAATAAATTATAAATTGGATTTGCCTTGAATTGAAAATAGTTGTGTATATGTGCATAAGTACATGTACTTTAATCAAGCCATTTAAATAACTTTCACATAGATGCAAACATGTCTACAAAATTGAATAGGCACATCGTTATTGACATGTTAAACAAAAGTCTAGTTGAAGCCTAGGAGTGAATGCAAAGTTTTGCCCAGGAAATGACGTGCCCTCCGAATTATCCTTTTCGAGTTTTTAAAATAACTTCTAAACTACAACTCAAATGAACTTTGGCCTGAAACAAAACTTGTGTAATTTTTCATTTTGAACAACTTTCATGTTCAAGGATTTTTGAGTTGCAACACGAAAATTTGAGAAACACATGGATTTGCAAACCAGCCCCTGCCTTTTCTTTTATTTCCACTGCAGACCTTTCTTCCTACGCTCGCCCGACCCTACGTTCGCCCGACCCTTGCGCGCCCGACGCGCAGCCGCTCGCCCGACCGTCGTTCGCCCGACCCTTTCACTCGCCCGACCCTTGGCTTCGCCCGACCCTTTCGCTTCGCCCGACCCTTCGCTTCGCCCGACCTCGGCTTCACCCGACCACTCGCTTCGCCCGACCCTCCGCTGCTGCGCAGTCGCCACAGGCCACTTGGCCGGCGATGCCTGACCGGTGCTAGGCACCACGCCAATGCCTGGCCATGCCCGCACGCTGTGCTCCTCCCCACGCCGCGCTCCTCCCCAGTCCGCACACGCCACGCGCGCGCCGGTGCCGTGCGCCTCTGCTCGCCGCCCGCCGCGCCGTGCCCGTGCCTCCGCCGCGTCCTGCCAGTCGTCGCGTTCGCCGTCCGGCAAGCCAGCTGCTGCAACTCCTCGCCCAACCCGCGCACCACATTTTCTCCCGCTCCCCACGCCAAATCCTCAGCGCCAAATCCCCTGCCCGCGCCCGCCGCATGCCGCGCCGGCTCTGTTCGCCGCCCACCGCGACCAGTCACGCGCTCCCGCCGTGCCGCCCGCGCCCGCGCCTCGCAGTCTAGTCCCGCCCTCCTCCCGCCTCTCTGCTGCCTACATAAGACCGCACTGAGCCCCCCCCCCCCCTCGTGCGCCCAGACACCAGAACGCCGCCGCCGCCACCATTACCGCCGCCGTGCACCACCCGCCCGTGGAGCCCCACTTCCCAGCCTCCCACTACCCAAACCCATCGCCTATGGAGCTTGACCTCCCTCCACTGAAGCTCACCGGCCTCTTCCCTGGCCAGCTCAACCGCCGGAGCACTGCCAGCGCCGCCCGCGCCACCGCCGCTCCCTTGCTGCTCTGTGGACAGCTCACTCCGAAGCTCCTCCGTCTAAGCCAAGCTTTGAAACGGGTTCCCCTCGACGCCACGAAGCTCATCGACCAGCCCATACCCTCCCCTCCTCGCCGGAGCACCGTCGCCGATGCTCCACCCCACCGTCGCCCCTCTGCTCCGCGCCGACGAGCCACCTCCGGCCACTTCCAACCCCGACCAAGGCCACCCCAAGGTAGCTCTCACCTCTCTGGATCTCCACGACCCTTTTTCCCTCGCCGCCGACGAGCACCCTCGCCGAAATCTGGCCGGCCACCATGCCAGCGCCGCCCAGGGACCACATTGCTTTGATTGCAATCTTCCCAGGGGCTGCACGCAAGTTTCCAGGGACCACTCTGTAAAAGAAAGTTAAACATTGAATTCAAAAACTGCGAACTTCTAAATTCATATAAAATCGTAGAAAAATCAGAAAAATACAAACTCAACTGTTCTGGAATCTTTAGATGAAAATCTACAACTTTTGTTACATGCTTTTCTTCAGTTGCTTGCTAAATCTTGCTCTAAATTAAATGGAAGTTTTAAAAGAATTTAATTGTACCCACTGTTGTAGGCAAAGGCTAAACCTCAAAATTTAACAGTAGATTAGATGCTTGATTTGTTGGCCAATGTAAAACTACTAGGACCAGAACCCATCTCTAGCTAAAAGTTTTGTTAAACCTTGTTTATGGCACGAAATAATAAAACTAATTTGTAACTGCTGTTATATGGTGATTCATGTGGTGAAACTTTTTCAGAGCTGTTGTATTGATGCCTATATACCACAGAAAAAGTTTAGAACCTTTTTCCGTTCTATAACCTATTTATATAATTTTTGGTAGAAAAAATGCACTAATTCAAATAATTATTTTCTGTGCTTGGAAAATATTCAACTTTTCACTGTGGGGCACTTTAGAGTAGCTCTTGCTGTATAAAATGTTTCATACACAGAAACCCTATAAAACATCCTATAGAAATTAATCTTTATTAAAGTGGGTGTATATTTTCCTATTTAATATGCTTTGTATCTTGCACAGTAAAATCTAAGAAATTTACAGTAACACATTTATGGATAGGTTAATTCCCTGTAAAACTTTTGGTGTCAATACTTGAATGGTTTGTTCTATATAAAAATAACTAGGTTCTAGCAGTGGTTGTGTTTTACCTTTTTCATAATTATTCTGCTGTGTGAAAATGCCTGAAATTTTTACAGTGATTTTGTCTCTGCATAATGTGCCCTAAATAAAAATTTCATCACCAGAAGTTACTTAGTCCAGAAGTTGTGTTTAATCCATGTTGTGCTTAGAAAAATTAAGTTTCCAATATAACACAACCCCTTCTTGTTTAATGAAGTTAATAGTTTAAGTTATACTCTATTAACAATTGCCCAAAGAAATCTTAACTAAGTAACTTCACAACCAAATCGATGTTTTGTGGACTGCAACTTCTATCGTGAAGGAAAATAATCGACTACTCTCGCCGACGGAACGTACGAGCTGGTGCCCGCGTCCGAGAGTGAGCAGCATGAAGCTCAAGCGAATCTAACTGAAGCTTTCGAAGACCCGAGCCCAAGTTCGGACGAGCCCCAGGCTAACTTTACCCAAGAACGCAAGCCCCGGAGCATGAACCCTATTTTTCCTAAACTTATGCAACTTATTACTCTACTTTACTTGTGCATTAAGTTTATAGGAGTTGAATGAAAACTTAGTCGCATGATCCTAGGTACCCATGCTCTGAACACTAGATGTAAGGTTCGATAGAATGCTATGCTAATAGGACTCCGGTAAAAGCCGAGTGATTTCCTGTCACTCGCGAGAATTTAGGAGTTGAATGTTTACTACATGCTGCAATCATAAGGACGACGGACGGGGCTATGGTACGATGTTTATGTTGATGATTGAGGCCCCGTCTGTTTAGTGAAAAATGCTAAGGGCGGAGTGTGTGGTAGTGGTGGTTAAGTCTTTGAACGTACTAACCACATGCTGAGAATATGGTAATCGGTAAGCTTAAGTACCGGATTGAACCGAGGCCGGAATATACTCCCCACCGTCTTGAATTCATTCACATCTAGCTAATTGCGGGTGCATGTGCGGCCATGGCCGGCCCATGGGGACGTGTAGTCGAGGGCGGTGGGCCTATTCCGTGAAGCAGGAATTGAAGGGAAAAGTTGCACGTGTGACTCTGGGAGTAACCACGTGACGTGTGTTTAGGTTTCCCTTGCAAGGTTAAGAAATTCGATTCGAATCGTCCGTTTCTCGCGGTAATTTAGACTGCTTGACCCTTTTACCACATAGAGTAAGAAGAGGAACAATGATGATGATTAATCTTGTTGGATGCAAATTAATTCTTCCACCATGTATGATATTGGATAGTTTCTTACATATAATGGTTAAAGAAAACTAGAATCTGGAGCTAAATTTGAAAGTAAGGACCTACTTGTATATGCTTTTCGGCAAAACAAACCCCTCAAGCCAAAAGCCTTGCATGTCTAGGAGTCGGCTAAGTATATTCCACTAGTCGGGTAAGCCTTGCTGAGTATTAGTATACTTACCCTTGCTTGTGGCTTGTTTTCAGGTGAAACTTTCGAGGACATGATTGCTAGTTTGACTTGGCCTTGTACCCTTCCTCTTGGTTGGTCGGTGGAATGGGATACGCCCCCGGCTAACAGTGATAATGCCGAGTGATGTCTCGTACGAGCTTCATCGAGACATCCTGTATCATCGAGTAGTTGTCGTTATTTTCTTCCGCTGCATTGAACTCTAAAGAACTCATTTATTTTGAACTCTGAGTACCTTGTTTTACGAATTTAAACTCCGTTGTAATAATAAATTGATGATGAACCCTGTGGTGTAAAATTTGTGGAATGTTGTATCCTCTGGGCTCACCTTCGTGTGAGTACATGTATGTGTGGTTTCGATCGACAAAAACCATGGTTGTATCGGGAGGTTACCCGACAGACCAGTGGATTATTCCGTTTGAAGTGCGAGTTAGCCCGGATTGCCCTTGTGGTGATGGTTAGCGCGCTTGAACCGAATTAATTCAGGTGGTTCTGCCACAGCTGGTACCAGAGCCGAAATGCATACGCCAGAGAATGCAACATGCCTTAAAAACTTGTTTTCCTAAAACTTGACCACAAAAATTGTGTTTGGAAAATGCGTTGGTTTGTTAAGGATGGTGCCTAGTTCGTAAAGCCCTAAGGGATTATGGGAAGGTTACTAGGTGGCTATCTAACTTATGAATAGTATCAACTGACTTCCAGCACATTACTTTCTGTCAAAACTTACTTTTATGCACAATCGACCCTTAAATTCTGTAACGACGCACTCATCGCTAAGGTAAGAAGGTAAGAATCCTCAGCCAACTGAGAGAGCTTGGCCTTCCTGTCGGTGATGCGAGCCAAACGCTGCCCTCAAGCAGTGGCTTACTTGAGGTGCTGCCAATATACCAACTATTAGTTGATTATATTGGGAGTAGAAAATTTGGCGCAGGGTATGGCGATCGCTGTTCATACCCCCGTCTCAAGACGGTACCCCCGTGAATACGCTATCTTGATAGCGTATGTTAACATCGTCTGCACGGCGGGAATTGTACGGATGCCATTTCTATAGTGAACGGTAATGAATACGGACGCTTTCATGAGTGCTGGCATGAAAGGTTCAATGGATATATATATGCTATATCAATCTTCTGCAGGTACACTAACCAAGATGAGCAGTTCTGCCACATAATTTTTTATGCCCTCTTACTGCAGTTTTCTGCAAAAGTGTTCAACACAAAACTTGTTGTAAATTTACTCAGGAAGCTACTGTTAAAATATGATAATTTTTTGCTGGGTAGATTTTCCCTGGTGCACGAAATCTTGGCCCACTGTTCACTGAAATTTCTAGGTAGACAGTAAAGTAAAACCTTAAGAGAAAGACCATCTTAGAGCCTGATCTAACTCTGGACTTGACTAGAAAAGTTGTTCACAAATATCTTAGAAATGTTCTGGTAAAATTTGAGAATTTTTGGACAAGAACTGTTGAAGTTATAGCTATTTTAGTACTCACTGTGTTTTTAACGGTTTTTCGCTATCTCACCCATTTGATCTTTTGTTCAGATGGCCGAGCCTGTTGCCATGATGGTGGATGAGGATGGACACGTTCACTCGCAGTGTCTCCACTGGGAGGGCTTTCCCTCTATCTTGTGGGATGTTCTGCGCACCGCGGGCTATCCAATTCCCCCACGTTACACCGGACTGGAGTTTGCAGAGAATGGAGTTACCCAGTGCCGTGTCAACGTGACCATCTTCCCGCACCCGCTACACCCTGAGTGGCCCGCCTTGGAGATTGAGGCTGTTGGTCGCCGTTTGGCCGATACTTGGGAGCTTGCTGCCATGAGGGCGCTCACCACTTTCTATACGCAGTGCCCCGAGGCCGTCACGCTCACTCCTATTGGTTTGTTTCCTGCTGCCCAGGACAACGACCCCTTTTGGCTCAACAGGGTGCAGCACTCACAGTACTTGGTGGACTTTCATGCCCAGGAGACCATCGAGACCTCCGTGCGGTGCATGAATGTACTATATCGACTTCAGACTCTCTAGAGTCAGGCGCTTGTGCAGCTCACTAATCTTGCACAGGCCTACCACATGATGGCAGATACCAGAGATGAGCAGATTAAGGAACTTAGTGAGGAACTTGAGGACAGAGACACCCGGATTGGCCAACTTGAGGGCCAAGTTCAGCAGCACGACACTCTCATGAGTGAGAGAGATGACATGATAGCGCACTTGGAGGAGTAGCTCCATGATCTGAACCTTGAGTTGGAGGATGCTAATGAGCACATTCAGTGGCACCATAATCAGAATGCCCCTCCCGACGTGGTGGCTATGGAGGAAGATGAGGAGGAGCCACAGGAGATTGACGGTGTTTCATGTATGGACTTTGAGGGTGAGGCACCGCAGCCACCTCTGATGGGAGCTCACTCTCCTATTCACAGCGAGTCGTCCGTCAACAACCTCGACGACTTCTAGACGATGACCTAGGAGTACTTTTGCATATACTCCTCCATAGTGTAGCCTACCTTTTGGCAAGTGTTGTAATAGGCTAACTAAGAGTTGAATACCTCTTTTTTGATGGGCACAACTTGACCATTGGATACTCTAATCATGTAGGCCATGGCTAAAAACTTGGTGGTTTGATTGTGATATTGGAAAGCAGTTGAATCTGCGATTGCAGAAACTTGTCGGAATTTTTACCCATGTCTCCTTACATTTCTAGACTGAGTGTTGAATACCAAAATTGTCATAAATTTTGTGATCTAGGTTCCCACAAAATTTCAGCACTATTGGATGTTGCTAGTTTGAGTTATAGGCAAGATACTATAACTCTTTCTGCTGAAAAACAGCCAAACCAGCGAAGCAACGAGTGAATCTTTCGACCATCTTGGCCATCGATTTAGCGTCTAAGCTGAATACCAAAGTTGTACATCTCTAAATTCCCTACCCACTGCCAAAATATGTGCAATTTTGGATGAACCTACCAGGAGTTATAAGTTTCTTATGGCAGACAGTATTCTGTTCACGATTCTATCCATGATCTTTCGGAAGTCTACTTTTCCGCGCTAATCCTTTTGAATCATGGACGCAATATGGATCACGTTGCTAATGATAAACATTCACATTTCAGATGGTTGGAGCAACCCGTGCTAACCCGGAAGGTTTTGGTGCTAGTGCTAGTGGATCCCAACCACAGGCACCACCACCACCCAGCTTGGTGGAAGTAATGGCCGCTCAAATCGAGTTGCTTCGCTAGCTCGTGCAAGGACAACACCAACAGTGGGGTGGACACAATGTTCACCAACCTCAAGCTCCCGGTTACACGGATTTCCTTGGGACCCAGCCTCCCTTGTTTCACAAAACGGAGGAACCGCTGGATGCGGACGCTTGGATTCGCACGATCGAGTCCAAGTTTTCTCTACTCGTGGCCCCATGTTCGGATGCAAATAAGGCTCGCTATGCTGCTCAGCAACTTCGCGGCACAGCTTGTGGTAGAACCACCTGAATTAATCCGGCTCAAGTGTATTAACCATCACCATTAGGGCAATTTTGGTTAACCTTACACTTCAAATGGAGTAATCCACTGGTCTGTCGGGTATAACCTCCCGATACAACCACGGTAATCGGATCGAGCGCCATACATACAAATGCTCACGCGACGATGAGCCCAGAGAATACCACATTCCAGCAAATATTACAACATTAACATAAGTAAATATTACAGACCAAGTTCTGAGTTTAGAAACCAAATACTCCAATGATCATAAATAAGTTTTTCAGAGTTTAAGTTGCAGCGGAAATAAACGACGGAAACTACTCGACGATACAGAATGTCTCGATGAAGCCCGTACGAGACATCACTCGGCATTATCTCCGTTGGACGGGGGCGTATCCCATTCCACCGACCAACCAGGGAGAAGAGTGCAGGGCCAAGTCAAGCTAGCAATCATATCTTCGAAGGTCTCACCTGAAAACGAGCCACAAGCAAGGCTGAGTATACTAATACTCAGCAAGACTTACCCGTGTAGTGGAATCTACTCCACCGACTCTAGACATGCAAGGCTTTTTGGCTCAGGGATTTGTTTTGCCGAAAAGCATCTACAAGTGGGTCCTTACTTTCAACTTTTTAGCTCAAGATTCTAGTTTCGTTAGCCAGTCTAGATAAGCAGCTATCTAAAAGCATACATGGTGAAGCATTAAATTTTCATCCAACCAGTTCATTCATCATCATTGTTCCTCGTCTTACTCTGTGGGTAAAAATGGTTAAGCAGTCTCAATAGCCGTGAGAAACGGACGATTCGAATCGAATTTCTTAACCTTGCAAGGGAAACCCAAACACACGTCACGTGGTTACTCCCTAGAGTCACACGTGCAACTTTTCCCCTTTCTTTCCGGGTCGTGGATCGGGGCTACCCTCCGAGAGTACAAGAGCCCCACGCCACGGTTCGGCGCCGGGTCGTGACCACTCTCTGCACTCGCCATATGCACATGGGACCGAAGTTCAAAGGGTAGGATGCCGTCCCCTTGCCGGGCCAATCAGGTACTTAAGCTTACCGATTCCCATAATCTCGGCATGTGTTTAGTACGTTCAAAGACTTAACCATCACTACCACACCCTGCGGCCTTAGCATTTTTTTACTAGACAGACGGGCCTCAATCGTAACCATCGTTCCATAGCCCGTCCGTGTCCTTATGATTGCAACGTGTAGTAGTCATTCAACTCCTATTTTCTCGCGAGTGACAGGAAATCACTCGACTTTTACCGGAGTCCTATTAGCACAGCATTCTATCGAACCTTACGTCTAGTTTTCAAGCAAGGGTTCCTGATATCATGCAACTAAGTTTTCATCCAACTCCTATAAACTTAATGCACAAGCAAAGAGTAATGAGTTGCATAATTTCGGAAGGAATGGGTTATGCTCCGGGGCTTGCCTTCTTGCGAAAAGTTAATCCGGGGCTCTTCCGAACTTGGGCTCGGGTCTTCAACTGCTTCAGTTAAATTCGCTTGAGCTTCACGCTGCTCACTCTCGGACGCGGGCACCAGCTCGTAAGTTCCGTCGGCGAGAGTCGTAGATTCTACATGAATGCACAAGTTTAAGTCGTGGTAATGGTACTTGATACAATTTAAGAGGAATTACTACAATGGATAGTTTCTGGTCATGAAATTTTGGATTTAGGCACATCAGGGAAAGATGCGCTTACTGTAAAATTTTTCAGCCGATTTTATGTAACAGATTAATTATGAAAAATATATTACATAGTTGCTGTTAGATCCTTGTTCTTTTTGTACAGAACAATTGGTGCAACAACTGAGTCTAAGATTTTTACAGAGCTTTCACTTAAGCATGCAGAAGTTACTGTAATTTTTGTAGGATTTATCATGCAGTATTTAGAGCATAGAAAATATGACATTCCACACCTAGGCTATTCATGGATTCATTTTTACAGGACCCTACACAGAGTTTTTGTCCCTGGAACTTTTTACACAGCAACCCCTACCACAGTGTAGCTCCTAGTAAAAATTTGAGAATTTTCCAAGCTAAGATACTATTTTCTTGATTTTAATGTATGTTATTAGCACATAAATCAAATAAGTAGGTTACTGTGAGATAAAAAGTCTCCCAATTTTTCTCTGGCTTGTAGGTACCAATACACTAGCAGAGAAAAAGTTTCATTAGGTGATTAATCACCTAACTGCAGGGGTAAAATATTTTACATAAACATGGTATGGAACTAAGTTAAATAAACAGTAAAGCTAGAGATGGAATTTGGGCCTGATCTTTTTACACAGTCCTAAGCATCAAGCAGCTAACCTACTGCCCAAAATTTAGGGTCAGCATTGTCCTACAACAGTGGGTACAAAATAAGTCCATTAAAGCTTCTATTTAATGTAGAGCAAAATATGTTGAGATTCTGAGAAACTTTGTGTAACAAAAGTGGTAGAGTTTGTTCTAAGGATTCCAGAACAGTTGGGTTTGCATTTTTCTGAATTTTCTACGATTTTATACGGAATTTTACAAGTTCACTGAATTTGAATCTAGATTTGAAACTTTCTTTTACAACTAGGTCCTTGAATCTTACGCGCAGACCCTTCTAAAGATTTAAATTCTTGCAATTGGGTCCTCGGGCGGCTCGGGTACGGCGGCCGGCCGAAATTCCGGCGAGGGGCTCGCCGGCGGCGAGGGGTGAGGGTCGGGGAAGGTTCAGGGGTGCGAGGGCTACCTTGTGGGGGTGTTGTTCACGTGGGGGACGGCCGGGAAGGGCTCGCTGGCGTTGGAGCAGAGGCGGCGGCGGCGCGGCACGCGTCGACGGCGGTGCTCCGGCGGGCTTGGGGCGGTGTGGTCCGGTCGGCGAGCTTCACTGGCGCGTGGGGAAGCTGCTCAGGGGCTCGGCTTGGACGGAGGAGGTCGGGGTCGTGCTGTCCACGGCGAGCAGGGGCGGCGGCGGCGGCGGCAGCGCGGGCGGCGGCGCTCCGGTGGTTCTGGGCGGCGTTGGGTGGGTCGGCGAGCTTCAGGGGGATGATGTAGTGGTGGCTGAAGCTTTAGTTTGGGCGGTGGGCGGCGGCGGAGAGCTGTCCACGGGCGGGCGGCGCTCGGCGGCGGCAATGGCGACGGCGAGGGCGTTCTGGGTGCTGGGGCTCGCGCGCGTGGCCGGGCGGGGCTTTTATAGGGGCAGGAGGGGGTGCGGAGGGGCCTGGGCAGCGCGCGGGGCGGAGGCATGGCACGGCGCGCATTGGCCACGGCGGGCGGCAGCGGAACGCCGGCGCGGCGTGCGGCAGCGCGGGCGCGGTGACTGGGCGGCCGAGATATGGCGTGGGCGCGAGAGATAGCGTGGCGCGCGGAGTGGTGGAGCAGCAGCTGCAGCGGCTCGGGCGGAGGGCGGGCGTGGCGACTGGCGGGGCGCAGGAGCCGGGGCGGCACGGCGGAGCGCGGCGACTGGGCGCGACGGGCGGCGGGGCTGGGCACGGCAGCGTTGCGTGCACGCGCGGGCGCTCAATCGGCCGCGCGGCGTGGGGAGGGGGCAAAGCCGGCCGTGGCGGGGTGGTGCGGCGGCCACTGGCCTGGCGCCTCGCGCCGGTCAGGCGACGCCGGCCACCTGGCGCGCGGCGGTCGGGCGGGGAGGAGAGAGAGGGGGGGGGGGGGGGGGGGGCGAGGGCCTGGATGCGAGAATTTGGAAAACTTCAGGGGGCTGGGTGCAAACAGGGCGTTTTCTCCTCTTTCTGATTTGAATTTCAAAAACTTTTGAACACGAAAGTTGTTCAAAATAAAAAGTTCTACAACTTTGGTTTCAGGCAAAATCTCATTTGGCTTATGGTTTGAAAGTTAAATTTAAAAGTTCAAATGTAACCAAATGTGCTCAAATTAAATTTGAATTCCAACTGAACTCGTTCTAATTCTTTCCACCCTTTCATTAGTTGGTTTAAGCATAGAGTTAGGCTAATGACATTGATTTTGGAAATGTAATTACCAGGGTTGTCACAGCCTTCCCCCCTTAACAAGAATCTCGCCCCGAGATTCGGTAATTCTTAGTGTGGGCGTGGGTGCACATACCCGTGGTTGAGATAAGAAACCCAGGGAAATGTTGGTTCAGGTAGCTCTCAGTTTCCCAGGTGGCTTCTTCTTCCGTGTGGTGATTCCATTGTACTTTATACATTCTAATCACTTTTCCTCCTGGTCTCTCTTTCTTTTTGATCCAAAATCTTAACTGGGTGTTCGACATATTAGAGGTCGGGTTCCAACGATATTTCTTGTTGTTCCACAATCTCGGTAGGGACTCGAATACACTTCTTGAGTTGAGATACGTGGAAGACATCATGGGTGGCCGTGAGCTGAGGGGGCAGTCGTAATCTGTAGGCTACAGGTCCGCAGCTCTCAATGATTTCGTAAGGACCAATATAACGGGGAGCTAGTTTGCCTTTGATTCCAAATCTTCGCACTCCCTTGGTGGGTGAAACTCGAAGATAGACATGATCGCCAACTTCGAATTTTAGGGGCTTTCTCCTTTTGTCCGAATAGCTCTTTTGTCGAGCTTGGGCGGCTCTAAGATTTGCTTGTATTACTTTTACTTTCTCCTCTGCCTCGATTACCAGGTCGGGTCCAATTATCTTACGTTCTCCGGTTTGTGACCAGTTCAAAGGGGTTCGACACCTTCGTCCGTACAGGGCCTCAAATGGTGCCATTTTCAAACTCGTTTGATAGCTGTTGTTGTACGAGAACTCTGCCAAGGGTAGGCATTTGTCCCAATTCTTGTCATAGTGAATGACGCAAGCTCTCAGCATGTCTTCAAGAATTTGGTTTACTCTTTCCGTTTGTCCGTCAGTCTGAGGATGGTATGCTGAGCTGCGAATCAGTTTTGTGCCAAGAGACGTTTGCAGTTGTTCCCAAAAGCGTGCTACAAACTGAGGACCACGATCGGAAATAATTGTCTTAGGTATTCCATGCAGGCAAACAATACGATCGAGGTAAATCTCGGCATATTTCTTGGTAGAATAGGTGGTGTGTACCGGAAGAAAATGTGCCGTCTTTGTGAGTCTATCCACGATAACCCATATGGAATCATGTTTCTGGGAAGTGTTTGGTAGTCCAACGATGAAGTCCATACTTATGTCTTCCCATTTCCATGATGGTATAGGTAACGGTTGTAGTGTACCGGCTACCTTTAAGTGGCTAGCTTTTACTCTCTGGCACGTGTCACATTCCGAGACATACGTAGCAATTTCCCTTTTCATTCTAGTCCACCAGCAATTTTGCTACTGCCGGGGTGGATAGAGAATTTGGAAAGGTGTGCCTCATCCAGAATTTGCTTGCGGAGTTCACGATTCTTCGGAACGACTATACGACTTTCAAACCATAGAACTCCCTTATGGTCCTGGCGGAAACATTTATACTTCTCCTCACCTAGAGAGATTTTTTGTTTGATGATCTTAATTCCTTCGTCATGTAGTTGTGCCATGACGATTTGGTCGTGAAGAGTGGGCTCAACTGAGATGTGATCTAGTGTGCCTTGGGAAACCATTTCCATGTTAAGCTTCCTCATCTCTGCACACAATGTCTCATGGTAGGACTCCATGGATAAGCAATGGCAATGGGACTTGCGGCTTAGTGCATCCGCGACTACATTAGCCCTACCGGGGTGATAGTGCACTTCAAGGTCATAATCCTTGATTAATTCTAGCCATCTCCGTTGTCTCATATTCAGATCGGCTTGTGTGAATATATACTTGAGACTCTTATGATCCGTGTAGATATTGCACTGTGTACCCATGAGATAGTGCCTCCATATCTTCAGAGCGTGAATGACGGCTGCAAGCTCAAGATCATGAGTGGGATAATTCTGTTCGTGAGGCCGAAGGGCTCGTGAGGCATATGCAATCACTCGATTCTCTTGCATAAGCACACATCCTAGACCAGTACCTGATGCGTCACAATACACATCGAATGACTTGGTATTATCGGGTTGAGCTAACACAGGTGCAGTAGTCAGATGCTCTCTGAGAGTGTGGAAAGCTTCTTCACATTTCTCATCCCATACAAACTTTACTTCCTTCTTTAACAGTTCAGTCATGGGCTTAGCAATTCGAGAGAAATCCGGGATGAAGCGGCGGTAGTAACCGGCTAAGCCGAGAAAACTGCGAATCTGATGAACAGAGGTAGGGGGTTTCCAATCCATCACCTCTTGTACCTTGCTGGGATCAACAGCTATGCCTTCACTGGAGATCGTGTGACCTAAGAACTTTACAGTATCCAACCAAAACTCACACTTAGAAAACTTAGCATAGAGCTGATGGTCTCTGAGTCGCTGAAGAACAATGCGAAGGTGCTTGGCATGCTCTTCCTCATCCTTGGAATAGATAAGGATGTCGTCGATGAACACTACGACGAATTTGTCAAGTTCGGGCATGAATACCGAATTCATGAGATACATGAAGTAGGCAGGGGCGTTGGTGAGTCCAAAGGACATGACCAAAAACTCATATAGTCCATATCGTGTGGAGAAGGCAGTCTTAGGAATATCGCACGGGCGAATCTTGATTTGGTGATATCCCGAATGAAGATCAATCTTTGAAAAGACTCTGGCTCCAGCTAATTGATCGAAGAGTACATCGATACGGGGAAGTGGGTATTTATTTTTAACAGTTACCGCATTGAGAGGTCGGTAGTCCACACATAATCTTAAACTGTCATCCTTCTTCTTTACGAATAGGGCTGGACATCCCCAAGGTGACGCGCTAGGGCGAATGAAACCTTTGTCCAGTAGTTCTTGGAGTTGAATTTTCAGCTCGGCCAATTCTTTAGGGGGCATCCTATATGGTCTTTTGGATATAGGTGCAGTGCCCGGTTGAAGTTCAATGATGAACTCAATGTCCCTATCCGGTGGCATTCCTGGTAAGTCATCCGGAAAAACGTCGGCATACTCGTTTACCACAGGAATATCATCCAGCTTAAGTCCTTCCATCTTATAAGCACAGGAATTCGTACAATCTAGGAACGGTAGGTAAAGGGTAGTGGCTCCGTGACTAGGTGAATTTATCTCAACGGCTCGGGAAGAAAGGTCCAGTGTGACTCCATGCATAGCCATCCAGTTCATTCCCAAAATAATGTCCATGCCGTCAAGAGGTAAAAGGACAAGGTCTGTGTCGATGGTTTTACTACCCAATTTGACTGGTACTTGTCTGACCATTTGGTTTGAAGCAATTTTACCACCTGGTGTTGATATCATGTATGACCCTTTAGTGTGACAAACATCCAAGCCTACTTTTGCACCGAATTTTGCACTTATGAAACTATGCGATGCACCAGAATCAAATAATATAACTGCAGGCTTGTTATGGATAGAGAATGTACCCGACATCACTAGGGCTCCTTCAGGAAGCTCTGCAAGCGTGGTGAAGTTAATCCGTCCTTGCTTGACTTGCAGGGTTTGTCTCTTGCCCCTGTTCTTGGCGTTCGGGTTGGATCCTTGACCTTGGTTGGGTTGCCCAGACTGAGGGCATTCTCGTGCGAAGTGGTTGGAACACCCGCATTTGAAACAATGATTCGCGGGGCTAGGTCGAAGAGACTGCTGAAGAATGGGCCTCGGACCATTCTGTGGAGGCATCGGGGGTCGTACCATGCCTGCCTGCGGTGGGGGTCTGGCAATCCATCTTCCTGGCTGCGGGGCCCTTGGTGGAGCTGTGGGTGCGGTATTTTGCATGATGCGATACCTTGGTGGTTGGACACTTGATGGTCCTGCGGGTGCCTTTCTCTTCTTCTCTGCCCGGTGCGCCATGATACAGTCTTCCTGGGTAATGGCCATATTGACCAACTCGTTGTAGGTGTCAGCCCTGGCTAGGTTCAGACGTTCCTTGAGCTTGGTATTCAGACCTCGGCGGAAACGATCACGCTTCTTGGCATCCGTATCAGCGTGATAGCCCGCATACTGGCATAGGTTGTTGAATGCTTGGGCGTACTGTAGCACGGTGCGGGTGCCCTAGGTGAGTGCCAGAAACTCATTCAACTTCCTCTCCATGAGGCCCTCGGGAATATGATGTGCCCGGAATGCGGTCTTGAATTCATCCCAGTCGACCACATGATCAGCCGGGAGCATCGCAAAATAGTGGTCCCACCACAGTCGAGCGGTACCGCGAAGCTGTTGCGCGGCAAATCGAGCTTTGTTGGCCTCTGAACATGGGGCCACAAGTAGTGTGAACTTGGATTCGATAGTGCGAATCCATGCATCTGCGTCCAGGGGTTCCTCTGTCTTATGGAACAAGGGCGGCTGGGTCCCTAGGAAATCCGTGTATCCTGCAGCTTGGGGTTGGTGAGCATTGTGCCCACCCCTCTGCTGGTGTTGTCCTTGCACAATCTGACGCAACAGCTCGGTTTGAGCGGCCATCACTTCCACCAAACTGGGCGGGGGTGGTGGCGATTGTCGCGAGCGGCTGCCACCGGCACCAAAACCCTCGGGGTTGCCACGTGTTGATCCAACCATCTGAATCGTGAAAGGTTACCGTTAGTAACGCGATCCACATTACTTCCTTGATTCATAAGTGATTGGTGTAGTCATAGACTTCCGACATTACAGCTAGAAGTATGGACAGAATCTCTGTTTGCTACGAGAAAAAAAAAATCATAGCTTGCTGTGGGTCCATCCAAAACATCTCAAACTTTCGCAGTAGTCAGAGGATTTAGGAATGCACCACTTTGGTATTTAACTTCGGTGCTAGAACTATAGCTAAGGTGGTCGAAAAGCTCGTCCTTTGCCTTACTGTCTTAGCTGTTTTTCAGCAGATTGATCGGTACGGTTTCGCCGATATCTTAAACTAGCGAGGTCCAATAATGCTGAATTTTTGTGAGAACCTAGATCACAAAATTTAGCACAAGTCTGGTATTCAACCCTCAGCCAAGAAATGCAAGGAGACATGGGTAAAAATTCCGACAAGTCTCAGCGATTGTGGATTTCATCGTTTACCAAATTACAACGAAATCACCCAAGTTTATCGCCGTTCCTTACATGCTGAGGGTATCCACATGGTTCAGGTGTACCCAACACAAAAGAGTTACTCAACTCCTAGTTAGCCTATTACAACACTTGCCAAAAGTTAGGCTACCCTATCGAGGAGTATGTGCAAAAGTCCTCCTAGGTCGTCATCTAGAAATCATCCAAGTCGTTGACGGACGACTCGCTGTGAGCAGGAGAGTGAGCTCCCATCTGAGGTGCCTGTGGTACCTCACCCTCGAAATCCATACCGGAGACACCATCAATCTCTTGTGGCTCCTCCTCATCTTCCTCCATGTCCTCCTCATGGGGATGGTCATTCTGATCATGGTGCCACTGAATGTGCTCATTCGCGTCCTCCAACTCAAGGCTCAGATCATGGAGCTGCTCCTCCAACTGTACTATCGTGGCATCTCTCTCACCCATGAGAGTGTCCTGCTCCTGAATTTGGCCCTCAAGTTGGCCAATCTGAGCATCTCTGTCCTCAAGATCCTGACTGAGCTCCTTAATCTACTCATCCTTGGTATCTGCCATCATGTGGTAGGCCTGAGCAAGATCAGTGAGCTGCTCAAGTGCCTGACTCTGGAGAGTCTGAAGCCGGTAGAGTGCACTCATGCACCGCACGGAGGTATGAATAGTTTCTTGGGCGTGAAAGTCTACCAAGTACTGTGCGTGCTGCACCCTGTTGAGCCAAAAGGGGTCGTTGTCCTGGGCAGCAGGAAACAATCCAATGGGAGCGAGTGTGACAACCTCGGGACGCTGCGCACAAAAAGTGGTGAGCGCCCTCATGGCTGCAAGCTCCCAAGTATCGGCCAAACGGCGACCAACAGCCTCAAGCTCCAAGGCGGGCCACTCCGGGTGTAGTGGGTGCGGAAAGATAGTCACGTTGACACGGCACTGGGTAACTCCATTTTCTGCAAACTCCAGTCCGGCGTAACGTGGGGGAACTAGATAGCCCGCGGTACGCAGAACATCCCACAAAATAGAGGGAAAGCCCTCCCAGTGGAGACACTGCGAGTGTACGCGTCCATCCTCATCCACCATCATATCCACAGGCTCGGCCATCTGAACAAAAGATCAAATGGAGTGAGATAGTGAAAAACTGTGAACAGCATAAGGACAGATTCTGTATAGTGTGCAAAAATTACCATAACTCCCACAGTTCTCACCCAAAAATTCCCAAATTTCACCGGATCACTCCTAAGGTATTTGTGAACAACTTTGCTAGTCAACTCCAGAGCTAGATAGGTCTCTAAGATGGTCTTTCTTTTCCGGTTTTACCTTACTGTCTACCCAGAATTTTCGGTGAACAGAGGGCCAGAGTTTCGTGCACCAGGGAAATTCTACCCAGCCAAAATTTACCAAATTTTAACAGCAGCTACCTGGGTAAATTTGGGACAAGTTTCGTGTTGTGCTCTTTTGCAGCAAACCGCAGGAAGGGGGCCTAAAAAATTTAAGAGGTAGAAGGGCTTATTCTGGACAGAATTCTGACATTCCGTGGTTTCTGTTATTTCTCACTATCCATAAGTTCAGAATTTTTCATTTTTTGAACAGAAGATAGAACACAAAATTTGGAACAATTTCTTCAACATGAGCTTTATCAGAAAAGGTCATTTTCTTGGGTCAATAAATCTTTCTTTTCGGTCACGGCAGATTTCGGACAGTTTTGCTAGATGGTCCTTAGGCAAACCATGCTTAGATACGCAAGAACCTTACCACTCTTATACAACGCATTTTCAATTTCCGATATATATGTTCATGATGCATGCTCGTCCTATTCGTCCTACCAAAATAAAATAATCGCCAAATACTTTTGGTCTTACGAAGATAGTTTCGGTGGCATACACAATACGGCTCTCACTGTAATAGCTAGTCGAGTCTTTCTAATCTTTCCTTAACTTATCGTAATCGCGGTTAGTGTACCTGCAGAAGATTGACAAAGCATATATATATTTCATGAACCTTTCATGCCAGCACTCATGAAAGCGTCCGTATTCATTACCGTTTACTTATAGAAACGATATCTGTACAATTCCCGCCGTACAGACGACGTTAACATACGCTATCGAGATAGCGTATTCACGGGGGTACCATCATGAGACGGGGGTATGAACAGCGATCGCCATACCCTGCGCCAAACCTTCTACTCCCAATATGTTCAACTAACGGTTGGCATATTGGCAGCACCTCAAGTAAGCCACTGCTTGAGGGCAGCGTTCGGTTCGCATCACCGACAGGAAGGCCAAGCTCTCTCAGTTGGCTGAGGATCCTTACCTTCTTACCTTAGCGATGAGTGCGTCGTTACAGAATTTAAGGTCGGTTGTACATGAAAGTAAGTTTTGACAGAAAGTAATGTGCTGGAAGTCAGTTGATAATACATATAGAAGTTAGATAGCCACCTAGTAACTTTCCCATAATCCCTTAGGGCTTTACGAACTAGGCACCATCCTTAACGTACCAACGCATTTCGCAACACATCCTTCTAGTCAAGTTTTATGAAAACAAGTTTTTAAGGCTTGTCGCATTCTCTGGCGTATGTATTTTGGCTCTGGTGTCCGCCGTTGCCAGCTGTGGCAGCTGCTACGGCTCTGATACCAGCTGTGGCAGAACCACCTGAATTAATCCGGCTCAAGTGTATTAACCATCACCATTAGGGCAATTTTGGTTAACCTTACACTTCAAACGGAGTAATCCACTGGTCTGTCGGGTATAACCTCTCGATACAACCACGGTAATCGGATCGAGCGCCATACATACAAATGCTCACGCGACGATGAGCCCAGAGAATACCACATTCCAGCAAATATTACAACATTAACATAAGTAAATATTACAGACCAAGTTCTGAGTTTAGAAATCAAATACTCCAATGATCATAAATAAGTTTTTCAGAGTTTAAGTTGCAGCGGAAATAAACGACGGAAACTACTCGACGATACAGAATGTCTCGATGAAGCCCGTACGAGACATCACTCGGCATTATCTCCGTTGGACGGGGGCGTATCCCATTCCACCGACCAACCAGGGGGAAGAGTGCAGGGCCAAGTCAAGCTAGCAATCATATCTTCGAAGGTCTCACCTGAAAACGAGCCACAAGCAAGGCTGAGTATACTAATACTCAGCAAGACTTACCCGTGTAGTGGAATCTACTCCACCGACTCTAGACATGCAAGGCTTTTTGTCTCAGGGATTTGTTTTGCCGAAAAGCATCTACAAGTGGGTCCTTACTTTCAACTTTTTAGCTCAAGATTCTAGTTTCGTTAGCCAGTCTAGATAAGCAGCTATCTAAAAGCATACATGGTGAAGCATTAAATTTTCATCCAACCAGTTCATTCATCATCATTGTTCCTCTTCTTACTCTGTGGGTAAAAATGGTTAAGCAGTCTCAATAGCCGTGAGAAACGGACGATTCGAATCGAATTTCTTAACCTTGCAAGGGAAACCCAAACACACGTCACGTGGTTACTCCCTAGAGTCACACGTGCAACTTTTCCCCTTTCTTTCCGGGTCGTGGATCGGGGCTACCCTCCGAGAGTACAAGAGCCCCACGCCACGGTTCGGCGCCGGGTCGTGACCACTCTCTGCACTCGCCATATGCACATGGGACCGAAGTTCAAAGGGTAGGATGCCGTCCCCTTGCCGGGCCAATCAGGTACTTAAGCTTACCGATTCCCATAATCTCGGCATGTGTTTAGTACGTTCAAAGACTTAACCATCACTACCACACCCTGCGGCCTTAGCATTTTTTTACTAGACAGACGGGCCTCAATCGTAACCATCGTTCCATAGCCCGTCCGTGTCCTTATGATTGCAGCGTGTAGTAGTCATTCAACTCCTATTTTCTCGCGAGTGACAGGAAATCACTCGACTTTTACCGGAGTCCTATTAGCACAGCATTCTATCGAACCTTACGTCTAGTTTTCAAGCAAGGGTTCCTGATATCATGCAACTAAGTTTTCATCCAACTCCTATAAACTTAATGCACAAGCAAAGAGTAATGAGTTGCATAATTTCGGAAGGAATGGGTTATGCTCCGGGGCTTGCCTTCTTGCGAAAAGTTAATCCGGGGCTCTTCCGAACTTGGGCTCGGGTCTTCAACTACTTCAGTTAAATTCGCTTGAGCTTCACGCTGCTCACTCTCGGACGCGGGCACCAGCTCGTAAGTTCCGTCGGCGAGAGTCGTCGATTCTACATGAATGCACAAGTTTAAGTCGTGGTAATGGTACTTGATACGATTTAAGAGGAATTACTACAATGGATAGTTTCTGGTCATGAAATTTTGGATTTAGGCACATCAGGGAAAGATGCGCTTACTGTAAAATTTTTCAGCCGATTTTATGTAACAGATTAATTATGAAAAATATATTACATAGTTGCTGTTAGATCCTTGTTCTTTTTGTACAGAACAATTGGTGCAACAACTGAGTCTAAGATTTTTACAGAGCTTTCACTTAAGCATGCAGAAGTTACTGTAATTTTTGTAGGATTTATCATGCAGTATTTAGAGCATAGAAAATATGACATTCCACACCTAGGCTATTCATGGATTCATTTTTACAGGACCCTACACAGAGTTTTTGTCCCTGGAACTTTTTACACAGCAACCTCTACCACAGTGTAGCTCCTAGTAAAAATTTGAGAATTTTCCAAGCTAAGATACTATTTTCTTGATTTTAATGTATGTTATTAGCACATAAATCAAATAAGTAGGTTACTTTGAGATAAAAAGTCTCCCAATTTTTCTCTGGCTTCTAGGTACCAATACACTAGCAGAGAAAAAGTTTCATTAGGTGATTCATCACCTAACTGCAGGGGTAAAATATTTTACTTAAACATGGTATGGAACTAAGTTAAATAAACAGTAAAGATAGAGATGGAATTTGGGCCTGATCTTTTTACACAGTCCTAAACATCAAGCAACTAACCTACTGCCCAAAATTTAGGGTCAGCATTGTCCTACAACAGTGGGTACAAAATAAGTCCATTAAAGCTTCTATTTAATGTAGAGCAAAATATGTTGAGATTCTGAGAAACTTTGTGTAACAAAAGTGGTAAAGTTTGTTCTAAGGATTCCAGAACAGTTGTGTTTGCATTTTTCTGAATTTTCTACGATTTTATACGGAATTTTACAAGTTCACTGAATTTGAATCTAGATTTGAAACTTTCTTTTACAACTAGGTCCTTGAATCTTACGCGCAGACCCTTCTAAAGATTTAAATTCTTGCAATTGGGTCCTCGGGCGGCTCGGGTACGGCGGCCGGCCGAAATTCCGGCGAGGGGCTCGCCGACGGCGAGGGGTGAGGGTCGGGGAAGGTTCAGGGGTGCGAGGGCTACCTTGTGGGGGTGTTGTTCAGGTGGGGGACGGCCGGGAAGGGCTTGCCGCCGTTGGAGCAGAGGCGGCGGCGGCGCGGCACGCGTCGACGGCGGTGCTCCGGCGGGCTTGGGGCGGTGTGGTCCGGTCGGCGAGCTTCAGTGGCGCGTGGGGAAGCTGCTCAGGGGCTCGGCTTGGACGGAGGAGGTCGGGGTCGTGCTGTCCACGGCGAGCAGGGGCGGCGGCGGCGGCGGCAGCGCGGGCGGCGGCGCTCCGGTGGTTCTGGGCGGCGTTGGGTGGGTCGACGAGCTTCAGGGGGATGATGTAGTGGTGGCTGAAGCTTTAGTTTGGGCGGTGGGCGGCGGCGGAGAGCTGTCCACGGGCGGGCGGCGCTCGGCGGCGGCAATGGCGACGGCGAGGGCGTCCTGGGTGCTGGGGCTCGAGCGCGTGGCCGGGCGGGGCTTTTATAGGGGCAGGAGGGGGTGCGGAGGGGCCTGGGCAGCGCGCGGGGCGGAGGCACGGCACGGCGCGCACTAGCCACGGCGGGCGGCAGCGGAACGCCGGCGCGGCGTGCGGCAGCACGGGCGCGGTGACTGGGCGGCCGAGATATGGCGTGGGCGCGAGAGATAGCGTGGCGCGCGGAGTGGTGGAGCAGCAGCTGCAGCGGCTCGGGCGGAGGGCGGGCGTGGCGACAGGCGGGGCGCGGGAGCCGGGGCGGCACGGCGGAGCGCGGCGACTGGGCGCGACGGGCGGCGGGGCTGGGCGCGGCAGCGTTGCGTGCACGCGCGGGCGCTCACTGGGCCGCGCGGCGTGGGGAGGGGGCAATGCCGGCCGTGGCGGGGTGGTGCGGCGGCCACTGGCCTGGCGCCTCGCGCCGGTCAGGCGACGCCGGCCACCTGGCGCGCGGCGGTCGGGCGGGGAGGAGAGAGAGGGGGGGGGGGGCGAGGGCCTGGATGCGAAAATTTGGAAAACTTCAGGGGGCTGGGTGCAAACAGGGCGTTTTCTCCTCTTTCTGATTTGAATTTCAAAAACTTTTGAACACAAAAGTTGTTCAAAATAAAAAGTTCTACAACTTTGGTTTCAGGCAAAATCTCATTTGGGTTATGGTTTGAAAGTTAAATTTAAAAGTTCAAAAGTAACCAAATGTGCTCAAATTAAATTTGAATTCCAACTGAACTCGTTCTAATTCTTTCCACCCTTTCATTAGTTGGTTTAAGCATAGAGTTAGGCTAATGACATTGATTTTGGAAATGTAATTACCAGGGTTGTCACACAGCTTGTCATTGGTGGGACAATTACTTTGCTATGCTCCCGGCTGATCATGTCATCACCTGGGATGAATTCAAAACTGCATTCCGAGCACACCATATCCCAGAAGGTCTTATGGAAAGAAAGCTAAATGAGTTCTTGGCTCTCACTCAGGGTACCCGCGCTGTACTTCAATATGCTCAGGCCTTCAACAACTTGTGCCAGTACACGGGCTATCACGCAGACACGGATGCTAAGAAGCGGGATCATTTCCGCAGAGGATTGAGTACCAAACTCAAGGAGCGATTGAACCTTGTCAAGGCCGATACATATAATGAGCTGGTAAACATGGCAATTACCCAAGAGGATTGTATTTTAGCTCACCGTGCCGAGAAGAAGAGAAAGGCGCCAACTGGACCCTCGAGAACTCAGCCACCGAGGTATCGCTTAGTGCAAAATGCTGCGCCTACAGCTCCACCGAAAGCCCCTCAGCCAGGACGTTGGATTGTCAGGCCCCCACAACAACAAGGTGTTGTACGACCCCCTGTGCCTCACCAAGCCAGACCAAGGCCCGCTACTCAACAATTCCTTTGTCCAAACATCGCCAATCGGTGTTTCAATTGTGGAAGTTCCAGTCATTTTGCCCAAGAATGCCCTCGGCCTAGGCAGCCAATTCAGGGCCAAGGCTCTAACCAGAACAATAAGAACAAAGGCAAGAGGCAGACCATTCAGGTCAAACAAGGATGGAAGAATTTCACCACTCTTGCAGAACTTCCTGAAGGAGCACTAGTGATGACGGGTACATTCTCTATCCATAACAAGCCTGCAGTTATATTGTTTGATTCTGGTGCATCACATAGTTTCATTAGTGCAAAGTTTGGTGCAAAAGTAGGCTTGGACGTTTGTCAAACAAAAGGGTCATATATGATATCAACACCGGGTGGAAAAATTGCTTCCAACCAAATAATAAGACTGGTACCGATAAAATTGGGTAGTAAAATCATCAACACGGACCTTGTTCTCTTACCCCTTGAAGGCATGGATATTATTTTGGGAATGAATTGGATGACCATGCATGGAGTCATACTGGACCTTTCTTCTCGAGCTGTTGAAATAAATTCACCTAGTCACGGGACCACTACCCTTTACCTACCATTCCGGGAGTGCACGAATTCTTGTGCTTTCGTGATGGAAGGAATCAAACTAGAAGACATTCCAGTGGTATGCGAGTATGCCGATGTTTTTCCGGACGATTTGCCAGGAATGCCACCAGATAGGGACATTGAGTTCGTTATTGAACTGCAACCAGGCACCGCACCTATCTCCAAAAGACCCTATAGGATGCCACCTAAGGAATTGGCCGAACTGAAAACACAACTCCAAGAACTACTAGACAAAGGTTTCATTCGTCCTAGCGCATCACCTTGAGGATGTCCGACCCTTTTTGTAAAGAAAAAGGATGACAATTTAAGATTATGTGTGGACTACCGACCTCTCAATGCGGTAACCGTTAAGAATAAGTACCCACTTCCCCGCATCGACGTTCTCTTTGATCAATTATCTGGAGCTAGAGTCTTCTCAAAGATTGATCTTCGATCTGGATATCATCAGATAAAGATTCATCCATGCGATATTCCTAAGACCGCCTTTTCCACACGATATGGACTATATGAATTCTTGGTCATGTCCTTTGGTCTCACCAATGCCCCTGCCTACTTCATGTATCTCATGAATTCGGTATTCATGCCCGAGCTCGACAAATTCGTCGTAGTTTTCATTGATGAAATCCTTATCTATTCCAAGAATGAGGAAGAGCACGCTAATCACCTGCACATTGTTCTTCAGCGTCTCAGAGACCATCAGCTCTATGCTAAATTTTCTAAGTGCGAATTCTAGTTGGATAGTGTGAAATTCTTGGGTCACACTATTTCCAGCGAAGGCATAGCCGTTGACCCCAGCAAGGTACAAGAAGTGATGGATTGGAAACCTCCTACCTCTGTTCATCAGATTCGCAGTTTTCTTGGTTTAGCCGGTTACTATCGCCGTTTCATTCCGGATTTCTCCAGGATTGCTAAGCCTATGACCGAACTATTGAAAAAGGGAGTAAAGTTTGTGTGGGATGAGAAATGCGAAGAAGCTTTCCACACTCTTAGAGAATATTTGACTACAACCCTTGTGTTAGCTCAACCCGATAACACCAAGCCGTTCGATGTTTACTGTGACGCATCTGGCACTGGTCTTGGTTGTGTGCTTATGCAAGAAAATCGAGTTATCGCCTATGCTTCACGAGCCCTTCGGCCCCATGAGCAGAATTATCCGACCCATGATCTCGAGTTAGCAGCAGTCATTCATGCTCTAAAAATATGGAGACATTATCTAATGGGCACTCATTGTAATATCTACACCGATCACAAGAGTCTCAGATATATCTTCACCCAAGCCGATCTGAATATGAGATAAAGAAGATGGCTAGAATTAATCAAGGATTATGATCTCGAGGTGCACTATCACCTCGGCAAGGCCAATGTAGTCGCGGATGCATTCAGCTGTAAGGCCCATTGCCATTGCCTATCCGTGGAAATCTATAATGAGACATTATGTTCGGAAATGAGGAAGCTTAGTTTGGAAATGATTTCCCAAGGCACTCTGAATCACATCTCGTCGAGCCCACTCTTCACGACCAGATCATCATGGCACAACTACACGATGAAGGAGTTAAGATCATCAAACAAAAACTCTCTCTAGCAAAAGAGAAATACAAATGTTTCCGTTAAGACCATAAGGGAGTTCTATGGTTCGAAAGTCGCATAGTCATTCCAAAGAATCGTGAGCTTCGTAAGCAAATTCTTGATGAGGCGCACCTTTCCAAATTTTCTATTCACCCCGGCAGTAGCAAAATGTATCAAGACCTTAGGCAAAATTTCTGGTGGACTAGAATGAAAAGAGAAATCACTAAATATGTCTCAGAATGCGACACATGCCAGAGAGTAAAAGCCAGCCACTTTAAATTAGCCGGTACACTTCAACCTTTGCCTATACCCTCATGGAAATGGGAAGACATAAGTATGGATTTCATTGTTGGATTGCCAAGTACCGCACAGAAACATGATTCCATATGGGTTATCGTTGATAGACTCACAAAGACGGCACATTTTCTTCTGGTACACACCACCTATACCGCCAAGAAATATGACGAGATTTATCTTGATCGCATGGTTTGCCTACATGGAGTACCAAAGACTATTATTTCCGATCGTGGTACTCAATTTGTAGCGCGCTTTTGGGAACAATTGCAAGCTTCTCTTGATACTAAATTGATTCGAAGCTAAGCCTATCATCCTCAAACGGACGGACAAACTGAAAGAGTGAACCAAATTCTTGAAGACATGCTTAGAGCTTGCGTCATTCACTATGGCAAGAGTTGGGACAAATGCCTATCCCTAGCAGAGTTCTCATATAACAATAGCTATCAAACGAGTTTCAAAATGGCACCATCTGAGTCCTTATACGGACGAAGGTGTCGAACTCCTTTAAGTTGATCACAGACCGGAGAACGCAAAATATTTGGACCAGACTTGGTAATTGAGGCAGAAGAAAAAGTGAGAGTAATACAGGAAAACCTTAGAGCCGCACAATCCAGGCAAAAGAGCTATTTCGACAGAAGGAGAAAGCCACTAAAATTTGAAGTTGGTGACCATGTCTACCTTCGAGTTTCACCAACCAAGGGTGTACAATGATGCGGAGTCAAAGGAAAACTATCTCCCCGTTATGTTGGTCCCTACGAAATCATCGAGAGCTATGGACCCGTAGCCTATAGAATTCGACTGCCCCCTCAGCTTGCAGCCATCCATGACGTCTTTCACGTATCTCAACTCAAAAAGTGTGTCTGAGTCCCTACCGAGGTTGTCGAACAACAGAAAATCTTAGTAGAGCCCGACCTCTCATATGTCGAGTATCCTATCAAAATCATGGATCAAAAAGAAAGAAGCACTAGGAGGAAAGTGATTAAAATGTAAAAAATTCAATGGAATCATCACACTGAGGAAGAAGTCACATGGGAAACTGAAAGTTTTCTAAAACAAAATTTCCCGGATTTTCTCAACTCTACCGAAGGTACACACCCTATACACACTAAGCCTATTGCCCGAATCTCGGGGTGAGATTCTTTTTAAGGGAGGAAGTGTTGTAACACCCCGGGTGTTTAATTTACGAAATAAGCCTCATTAGCTTAACACGATGCATCAATAACTAAGCAAAGTTTAAAAGAAATGAATTACAAATTGGATTTGCCGTGAATTGAAAATACTTGTGTATATGTGCATAAGTACATGTACTTTAATCAAGCCATTTAAATAACTTTCACATTGATGCAAACATGGCTACAAAATTGAATAGGCACATCGTTATTGACATGTTAAACAAAAGTCTAGTTGAAGCCTAGGAGTGAATGCAAAGTTTTGCCCAGGAAATGACGTGCCCTCCGAATTATCCTTTTTGAGTTTTTAAAATAACTTCTAAACTACAACTCAAATGAACTTTGGCCTAAAACAAAAGTTGTGTAACTTTTCATTTTGAACAACTTTCATGTTCAAGGATTTTTGAGTTGCAACACGAAAATTTGAGAAACACTTGGATTTGCAAACCAGCCCCTGCCTTTTCTTTTATTTCCACTGCAGACCCTTCTTCCTACGCTCGCCCGTCCCTACGTTCGCCCGACCCTCGCGCGCCCGACGCGCAGCCGCTCGCCCAACCATCGTTCGCCCGACCCTTCGCTTCGCCCGACCCTCGGTTCGCCCGACCACTCGCTTCGCCCGACCCTCCGCCGCCGCGCAGTCGCCGCAAGCCACAAGGCTGGCGATGCCTGACCGGCGCTAGGCGCCACGCCAATGCCTGGCCGCGCTCCTCCCCACGCCGCGCTCCTCCCCAGTCCGTGCATGACGCGCGCCTCTGCTCGCCACCCGCCGCGCCCAATGGACAAGCCGCGTCGTGCCCGTGCCTCCGCCGCGTCCCGCCAGTCGCCGCGTTCGCCGCCCGACAAGGCAGCTGCTGCAACTCCTCGCCCAACCCGCGCGCCGCGTGATCTGCCGCTCCCCACACCAAATCCTCAGCGCCCAATCCCCTGCCCGCGCTCGCTCCATACCGCACCGGCTCTGTTCGCCGCCCACCGCGACCAGTCACGCGCTCCCGCCGTGCCGCCCGCGCCCGTGCCTCGCAGTCCAGTCCCGCCCTCCTCCCGCCTCTCTGCTGCCTACATAAGACCGCACTGAGCCCCCCCCCCCCCCCACTCGCGCGCCCAGACACCAGAACGCTGCCGCCGCCACCATTACCGCCGTCGTGCACCACCCGCCCGTGGAGCCCCACTTCCCAGCCTCCCACTACCCAAACCCATTGCCCAGCGAGCTTGACCTCCCTCCACTGAAGCTCACCGGCCTCTTCCCCGGCCAGCTCAACCGCTGGAGCACTGCCGTTATATGGCATAAAATAATAAAACTAATTTGCAACTGCTGTTATATGGTGATTCATGTGGTGAAACTTTTTCAGAGCTGCTGTATTGATGCCTATATACCACAGAAAAAGTTTAGAACCTTTTTCCTTTCTGTAACCTATTTATATAATTTTTGGTTGGAAAAATGCACTAATTCAAATAATTAGTTTCTGTGCTTGGAAAATGTTCAACTTTTTACTGTGGGACACTTTGGAGTAGCTCTTGCTGTATAAAAAGTTTCATACACAGAAACCCTGTAAAACATCCTGTAGAAATTAATCTTTATTAAAGTGGGTGTATCTTGTCCTATTTAATATGTTTTGCATCTCTAGCTAAAAGTTTTGTTAAAACTTGTTTATGGCATAAAATAATAAAACTAATTTGTAACTGCTGTTATATGGTGATTCATGTGGTGAAACTTTTTCAGAGCTGTTGTATTGATGCCTATATACCACAGAAAAAGTTTAGAACCTTTTTCCTTTCTGTAACCTATTTATATAATTTTTGGTTGGAAAAATGCACTAATTCAAATAATTAGTTTCTGTGCCTGGAAAATGTTCAACTTTTTACTGTGGGACACTTTAGAGTAGCTCTTGCTGTAAAAAAAGTTTCATACACAGAAACCCTGTAAAACATCCTGTAGAAATTAATCTTTATTAAAGTGGGTGTATCTTGTCCTATTTAATATGCTTTGTATCTTGCACAGTAAAATCTGAGAAATTTACAGTAACACATTTATGGATAGATTAATTCCCTGTAAAATATTTGGTGTCAATACTTGAATGGTTTGTTCTATATAAAAATAACTATGTTCTAGTAGTGGTTGTGTTTTACCTTTTTCATAATTATTCTGCTGCGTGAAAATGCCTGAAATTTTAACACTGCTTTTGTCTCTGCATAATGTGCTCTAAATAAACATTTCATCACCAAAAGTTACTTAGTCTAGAAGTTGTGTTTAATCCATGTTGTGCTTAGAAAAATTAAGTTTCCAATATAACACAACCCCTTCTTATTTAATGAAGTTAAAAGTTTAAGTTATACTCTATTAACAATTGCCCAAAGAAATCTTAACTAAGTAACTTCACAACCAAATCGATGTTTTGTGGACTGCAACTTTTATCGTGAAGAAAAATAATCGTCATATACCATCACTATAACTTACACTTGTGCATTCATATAGAATCGACTACTCTCGCCGACGGAACAAATGAGCTGGTGCCCGCGTCTGAGATTGAGCAGGGTGAAGCTCAAGTGAATCTAACTGAAGCTTTCGAAGACCCGAGCCCAAGTTTGGAGGGGCCCCAGGCTAACTTTACCCAAGAAGGTAAGCCCTAGAGCATGGACCCTATTTTTCCTAAACTTATGCAACTTATTACTCTACTTTACTTGTGCATTAAGTTTATAGGAATTGAATGAAAACTTAGTCGCATGATCCTAGGTACCCATGCTCTGAACACTAGATGTAAGGTTCGATAGAATACTATGCTAATAGGACTCCGGTAAAAGCCGAGTGATTTCCTGTCACTCACGAGAATTTAGGAGTTGAATGTTTACTACATGCTGCAATCATAAGGTCGACGGACGGGGCTATGGTATGATGTTTATGTTGATGATTGAGGCCCCGTCTGTTTAGTGAAAAATGCTAAGGCCGCAGTGTGTGGTAGTGGTGGTTAAGTCTTTGAACGTACTAACCACATGCCGAGAATATGGTAATCAGTAAGCTTAAGTACCAGATTGAACCGAGGCCGGAATATACTCCCCACCATCTTGAATTCGTTCACATCTAGCTAATGGCGGGTGCATGTGCCGCCATGGCCGGGTCCATGGGGACGTGTAGTCGAGGGCGGTGAGCCTGTTCCGTGAAGCGGGAATTGAAGGGAAAAGTTGCACGTGTGACTCTGGGAGTAACCACGTGACGTGTGTTTAGGTTTCCCTTGCAATGTTAAGAAATTCGATTCGAATCGTCCGTTTCTCGCGGTTATTGAGACTGCTTGACCCTTTTACCACATAGAGTAAGAAGAGGAACAATGATGATGATTAATCTTGTTGGATGCAAATTATTCTTCCACCATGTATGATATTGGATCTGGAGCTAAAATTTGAAAGTATGGACCTACTTGTATATGCTTTTCGGCAAAACAAACCCCGTCAAGCCAAAAGCCTTGCATGTCTAGGAGTCGGCTAAGTGTATTCCACTAGTCGGGTAAGCCTTGCTGAGTATTAGTATACTCAGCCTTGCTTGTGGCTTTTTTTCAGGTGAAACTTTCAAGGACATGATTGCGAGTTTGACTTCGCCTTGTACCCTTCCTCCTGGTTGGTCGGTGGAATGGGATATGCTAAAAATATGTGGAAACAGTCCAAGATCCTTTTACAAAGTTGTAGATCTTAACTTAAAGAGTACAGAACATCTTAGTTTGTATTTTTAGGATTTTTCTGAGAGTTGTTTTGCATTTTCAAAGTTCATAGATTGGTTTTCAAAGTTCTAGTTTCTGGTTTACAAATGAGTCCCTGAGATTTTATGCAAATCTGATCGGAAATATTGAAATCGAAGCAAAAGGGTCCTTTGTGCAGGGAAACGGCGACTGCCGGCCAAATTCCGGCGACTAGGGTCGCCGGCTGTGAGGGGCGAAGGTGGGAGAGGCAAGAAGGGAACAAATCACACCTGTTTGTGGCCTTAGGTGGGAAAGTGGTGGACCGAGGCGGCTTGCTGGTGGTGGCACAGAGCCGGAGGTGGGTGCGGGTGGTGGTGGCGGCGCTCCTGTGAGGAAGAGAGCGCAGGGACCGGCCGTGCAGCTTAGGTGTGAGGCGGAGGAGGAGATAGGAGGATTGGTTTGGACGATGTGGTGGCTCGCCGGAGTTGGGGTTGGGGTGGCGAGCTCAGGGGCCTCTGGTAGGGCTTCTATAGGCTCGCCGGAGCTCAGGCGCGATAACTCTAGGCACCACGCCTATAGATATAACTTAATACTCTCCTAGGATTCCAAGAAAGAGAGCCCTCTCCCCGAGGCTCTAAGGAAAAGAGCCTAAGAGAAAGAACGTGAAACCCGCATACAAGGGACTAGAACAGTTGCTCTAGTGTCAATCTAACCCGACTTAGTCTAAACTAGATACTTGCACTAATAATGAAGTAAGTGCTGAAGGTAATCAACTCAAGATAGATAGATGATAACTTTATAATGAAAGCTCAAAGTCTTACGAAAGAGTAAAGTAAAAGATACAGGAGCTTATACCAGAACTTCTGAAGACGACTTCGGAACCCTAGGCAAAGTTCGACTCGACTCTAACTCCCAACTACTACTAGTTTAACTCAACTAAAGTAGTAGTGAAGTAGATAGCTCCTCTTGGTGTGTGTTGATCTATGGCGCCAACCCCTGTCTTTATAGTGGTCAGGAGGATTGGGGGTACTTGTAGAAGTTAGTTGATTGTGGTTCGAATGGGCCTTGGTTCGGCTGAACATGGGGGGTTCGGCCAAACCTCATGTTCCACCGACCTTGTGATTGAACGCTCTGGATTGTTTCCTGAAGTTGGTGAGTTGGTGTCCGAGGTGGTTGGGCTTGCATAGGGGACAAGGGGGGTTCGGTCAAACTCCACCCAGGGCTTCTGCGCCTTCCGTTGCACCGACGTGATCCTTGGACTGTATGTGATGCGTTCCTCATGTGGGTTGCTGGTAAGTTTAGTTTTTCCTTTGTTTTTGTGGGCCTATTGATCCATGGGTGTTTGCATGCAACTCATGGATCAAATGTCATAGAACCAACGCATGGGATTGCTTCTCATTGTGTTGCCTTGCATGTGTGCGAAGGTGGGCTAATTCGGGCTCAACTTGGGTTCGGCCGAACCACTTCTGTTTGGCCGAACCAGAGTTTCCTCTGTTTGGGCTGATTTTGGTCTGCTACATCCCTGCATCAAATACTCAACAAAACTCATTTAACATTATTAGTTTAATAAAAAGAAACATGTTTCTTGTCATGAACTCCATTTTATTCCAAAAATGTGGTGGTCGATTTTCGAGATAACCACCGCCAACAACCATAACCAAGCTCTTTGCACCCAAACATATCATAAATCTGTAAAGTTGAACTTCTCCTAAACTAACTCGAAAATGCAAGGAAGAGAAGGGATGAGGATTGGAAGAAGAAGAAGAAGAACATCGGCAAAATGCATACCTGTAACACACGAAAGCAGTAATCCCAAAGCAAAACTGAAAAAATGGGAAAGATCACCCCCAAAGGGCCAGCTGCTGACTGCGAACAATGGCGAACGACCACTCTGCTCGCGGGCAGCGGTCACATGCTGTAATAATGGAGCTAGATCTTTGGTAACAGGTGTAGAATGTAGACCATTACAAATGTCCTATGCTCTAATCAAATGAGGCAGCACCCGCTAGTACCACTCTCAATCTTGGTAACGGGCGTAACGTGAAGCCCGTAACCAATGGTTGTCAATTGTAACGGTCTTTGGATGCTGCCCGTTACGAATACTCGACCGATGACAGGCCCACCTGCAGGCCTAGTTCGGACCTTATGTCTGCTATTGCTCGCTCTCGCTTTCAGCTGACGCCGCCGCCACCACCCCCAAGCCGTCACCACGGCTGGCATCGCCACCGCTGCCGACAACCTATCGACTTTCTCATCTTCCTCAAGTTCTTCAACATCCCGAGATTTTAATGGGCAGGGGCTTTCCATGGCGAGCAGCAGCCGGCCACCGTTGTCATTGCCTAGCAGATTGGTGACGAGTGTCCATGTCCCCCTCATCGATTGCGAGTGTTGCTGAAGCAAGATCATTTATCTAAGTGGTCTTCGAGTGCCCCAACAACTTCCAGGTGAGCGGCTAATACCGAGATCTTGGGTTCTATTCTGTTTGAAATGGATTTTGAAGGCAGATTTGTTTGCTTGGTTCTCTAGGATGATCCAAATAATCCGTGCCGCCTCTCGTACTGGCTTGAGAGAAACTATCTGCATCACTTAACCGACAAGTTTCCCCATCTGTTGCTTGAACGTGCTGCACAAGAGGGAGGTCAAACTTCAACAGCTGCAAACAGATCTATTCCTGAACGAATTGCACAATGGCTAGTTGAAGAACAAAGCAACAGTGTGACCATGAATATGCAAGATATGAAGATGCAATTTGTGATATCAAGATGGAGATTTGTCAAATGAAGATGAAAATTGCAGGGCTTTTGGGAGTTAAACTTGGTGGGATTGGCATTGTTCTTGCTGTAGTTATAGGTCTGTTTGTTGGAATGTATCTATCTGGGGTGAAGGTGGTAGCTCAAGGACAAGTTTAGCTTTCTAGTATGTTCGTTGTGTGTTGTTTGATCGCTAGTCTTGTACTGAGGAGCATGAGTTGCATTTTAATTATTGTGCTTGAATTGAGTATTGAATTTGGATTGAAATCGCCTGAGTTATTGTGTTTGAATTGTGTATTGAAATTGGAATGAAATGTCCACAATTTGGAATGAAATGGCCTAAGCTCAACACACGAATAGGTAACGGGCTTCATATGACGCCCGTTACCATTCGAATATCGTAGCAGGAAAGTCGTCACTGTTTACTGGTAGCGGGCTACACATGAAGGCTGTTACCAATGACATATCAAAGATAACGGGCGTATAATGATGCCTGTTACAAATGACATATCCCTCTGGGCATTCTAGCATTAGTGGTAGTGGGCTTCATATGACCCCCGTAACCGAACGGTCCAACTTCCTATTCACACTTCCCTTAGTTATATGCATTCATACATGCCCAAGGATCTAGAGAAGTGGAAGCGCCCAGTATTAACTTCTGCCGTCCAGTCTACTCATCTTCCACTGCAAGCTGTTGCGGTTTATTCTACCTATAAAGTAGATCTGATCGCTCTCGCATCTTATCTCCCCTTTCTTGATCAACCAGCAGCAATTGTTCTTTCTCTTCACCTTCAATCTTCATTGCTCTATTCTGTTTCGCAAGGAAAAAGATTTTACAAGTTATCCTGAGATCAAACTAATCATCTTGCTACGGCATGTCATACATATAGCTACCATCTAGTAAAAACTAATCCTGCCTTCTAACTACAACATGCCGCCTCCTCGTGTAAAGCTTGAGCACCATTTTCCGCGCACATCAACTTCTGCAAGTCCCGACTCCTCGCATCTCGCCTTGCGTTGGGCCAGCCGAGTTTTATCTTCAGTAGTGCCGTAGACAGCCACATACTTAGCCTGTATACGAGCCGCACGGATCCACGCTAGTGCAACACTCACATGACACATATGTTCCCGGGCACGAATGCTTAGAAGCCTTGCACGATCTATTGCTCCAATGACAATAGGGTCATACCCTGCATGCACAAACCGTAGACGGGCGCGACGGTGGAGAAGGCCGAGCCGGTGGAGGAGATGGCCGAGCCACTGGGTCCGCGTCGGGGAGGGGTGCTGGTGGTGGAGGAGCTGCGAGGTCTGCATGCCGGATATATGAATGGCCCGCGCCTCCATATATCCTGGAGTGAACTCATTGGTAGGGCAAAGAAACCCTGTTACCATTGTTAACCACATTGGTAACGGCCCTTAACAATGTACGTTACCAATGAAAACTCATTGGTAATGGACATAAGATGCCCCTTACCATTGTTTACCAGATTGGTAATAGGCGTTAATACTGACAGTTACCAATGATAATAATAACAGACGTAGATATAGTCCGTTACCAATATCTTATCATTGGTAACGGGCTTCATTGTTGCTCAGATCAGGTGCGGACCTGAGGGTCTCATTGGTAACAGTCTTTAGGAAAGTCCATTATGGTTAATGTTTATTATAACAGACAACTTGTGGCTGTAACCAAAGCCACGTTACCTAATTTTTTCTTTTCACGTAGTGCCCCCTGCAGCTGAATTTCCTTGAGTGCACGTCCCCGGTGGTTTGCATCTTAGGCTGGTTCACCTTCTTTGTCGGGATCTCCAGCCTTGACTGGGACAACTGCTACGCCGCCGCGAGTAATTCTAATGAAGAATCTGGCACGCGCGTGGTTGAAGCGTACTCGATGGCCTCCTGGTCGCAGTCATGCGACTTCTTCAAGTCACCATGGAAGGTGAGCACTCCATTCTTTCCTGGCATCTTGAGAAGCAAGTAGATGTAATTGGGCACGACCATGAACTTGGCCAATGCGGGTCTTCCCAGGATGGCGTGGTATGATGATTCAAAGTTTGGCACCTCGAACTTGATGTACTCGGTCATGTAGTTCTCTCTCGTGCTGAAGGTGGCTGGTAGGGTCACGGACCCAAGTGGTGTAGTCGAGTTCTCTGGTATGATGCCGTAAAAGGGAGCCTTGCTTGGGGTGAGCATGTCTGTGATGTCTAGTCCCATCTTCCTCAAAGTACTCACGAAAATAAGGTTGAGGCCACTTCCTCCGTCAATGAGTACTCCGGTGAGCCTGACGCTGGCCACCACTGGATCCAGCACGAGCAGGAATTTTCCCGGCTCAGAGAAGCTAGTCCATTGATCATCTCTTGAAAACGAGATGGGGACCTCCGACCATTGGATTGGTCGTGGTAGCGTTGGCTCGATAGACAAGATCTCGCATAGTGTTAACTTTTGAGCTCGTTTGGATGCGAAGCCGGATTCACCGCCAAAGATGACGTTGACAGTCTTCAATGCATCCTGAAGTTGAGCACCTCCCAAATTGTCTTCTGGTTCATCAACCTCCTTGCCCTTGCCCTTCTTCTTGGCATTCTTGTCAATAGGTGGGGCGTTGAAGGTCCTTCGGAAGTTTTAGCACTCGATTGCCGAGTGCTTGGCGCCTGGGTTCCATGGGCACTGCTTCTGCAGGAGTTTCTCAAACTTCTCCTGCATCATCCCCGACTTCATGCCTCGTGGAGGGCACTCAACAGACGCGATATGATCATCTGGCTTGTGCTTTCTGGAGAATCTGGAGTAGTCCCACTGGCTTCTGTCATTGCGGTGATCATTCTCCCGCTTGTTGTTGTTGTAGTCATTGGCACACTTCGAGAAGCGATCACGCTCCTGCTCCACCTGGTCTGCCCAAGCTTGCATCATGCCAAGAAGCCCTGTGATGGCCTTGGGTCGATTGCGGCCAAAGTCTTTGAAGAGAGTTGGGTAAGTGATGCCATTGTGGAAGTAGTCGATAACATCTTGCTCAGTGTAGGATCGTGTAGGATCGTAGGAGCTTCTTACGTTCCTGTTTGCATTGAGACAAATCGTGATGAGTACCTGCTCGAGTGATCACCCCATGGCTCATGAGCCATGTGAGTGGAGCGGTCTCCATGGTCATCGGGAAGTAGACTACCTTGGTGGTGATGGAGCCGCCCGCGACTTCTATGGCCGTAGAGTAGCACCTTACCCACTGCTGAGGAGCTTGCTTGCCATCGTACTTGGTGATGCCAATCGGTTTGAAGCCCTCCGGGTATTGGTACAAGCTAAATCAGTGTGTGAACACTGGAAAGTGATCAATGTCATCCTGTACACGGTATCCATCAGCTGCAGCTCGCTCTTCTTGCCGGGCTTCAATGATGGTGTGAGCGCCACGACCCTCATTGATCTTCTCACGGAGATCGTCTGCTGGCAGGTTCTCGAGTGGTCGTCGATGGTTGTGACTGCCAGCGGGTCGTTGTCAATGTGGTCGTGGTGGTGGCTGTGGCCTCCCACCTGCGGAGCGACTACCCTGCGCAGCGTCGTTGTTGCCTTCGTTACCTCCGGGGCGTTGTCGAGGGTGTTCCCTGGGGGTCCGACTAGCCTGTGGGTGACTTTGACTTTCGCCCACTTGCTCTTCGTTGGCCGATAGTGAAGGAGTTGAGTTCTAATGATCAAGCTGCAGCCACGCCTTCTGAGCCAGTCGCAGAGCTTGTTGTGCAGTCGGGTCTATGCTGGCGGCTAGTATGGCTGTTACACCCATGATGTTGGCAATTGGGGTTTGGAAAGCCCATTCACCAGCTGCCGTGAACTCGGCATCGAGGTCCCGCCGCACGTGGGCACTTCTAGTTCCTCAATCTGTGGGCGGCGCGCTCAACATCGTTCTCATCACTGGCGTCGGTGGTGACCTCGTCCCCGAAGATTTGGTCGAGTAGCTTGTTGGGGTCCTCGTTGCCTTCACCCTCCACTTTCTCCATGTAGACGTGGCGCTGTGAGGAGTGCTCGTCTGAGCTGTAGTCGACCAGCACGGTTCTTTCAGTGACAGTGGAGAGGGGCCTGCCTTCTTGATACGGTAGCGTATCATGGTGTCCCACAAGTTGGGCATCGTCTCTGAGTAGTTCAGAGGGTTTCTTGCCCGTCTAGTTGCATGAAGCGACCTTGTGGCGTCAAAGTGATCACCAAGCCCTAATGACCGCCCATAAAAGGCTCTACGCTGCCATTAGAGTCCGAGTCAAAGTCATCGAAGATAGGAGCCTCCCGACATGCGATGACTTCATCTTCTCTGATTTTGAGTAGGCAATCCAAATACTCCTCCAACGCGGAGAGGGACTCAAACCGCGTGGCCTCCAGATATATTGTGGCCGCATTGCGCAACCCGAAGGGGAATCAGGTACGCTGTCCTTCAGACCGGGTTGAATCCAATCCGAAGAGTCCTGGTGTGGCACGAGTAGAAGTTGCGTTGAAAATGGCTTGTTCCTCGATCTCCCTGGCCAGGTCAAGGAGCATCATCTTGTTGAGGTTGTCGACGAACTTGTCGAGATTGCTGCATTGGGTTGCTGCAAGTACTTCTGGCTCCCTAGGGTTAGCTGGGTGGTGTTGAAACCACCCAAGCCATCGGCGATGCAGACCCAAAAGCCAAAGGTGAAGGTGGTGCCCTCTTTGAGCATGGCGCTGGTGAAGTTGAATGATTCCATTGAGTTCGCCGATGAATCTTTGATGAACACCCCTACCTAGCACTCCAGTTGTCAATGTTTTACCGCCAAGCCCACCGAGGGATACCCCCGAGGTGGTAGGTTGTAGGTAGGGTGTCGCCGAAATCAGGAACTCGAAGGTGCAAGCAACACAAGGTTTAGACAGGTTCGGGCCACGATGTGCGTAATATCCTACATTCTGTATGGTGGTTTGTATTGACTTAGATGTAGATTGATGTCCTGTCTTTGGAGGGGGTCCCTGCCCGCCCTTATATACTCCGGGTGGACTGGGTTACATGGAATCCTAGACCGATACTAGCTTAAGAGTCCTACCGGAGTACTACTCGGGTAGTTTCCTTCTGTACCAACTAGTCTAACTCGTATCCGAGTACTTTACAACAGATATAAGGTATGGGACATGCCCCATCCCTTATTCTAGAATATTCTACACCATGTGCGCAGTCCCATGGCCCCGGGTCTGACAGGCTTAACTGCCGGCCGACCCTAGCTTGATTTGGTTAGAGATATGAGGAGTCGTGTTAGGTTCTGTTAATATAAGCCTCACAATCTCCTCACCCTATATACGTACACACCTATCTCCCAATAATTCTAATCCAATATTCCACGCAACCCTAATTGCTTTCATGGTACCATGAGTCCAGATTAACCCTGATTCACCATCCACACCCTAGCGCGCCGCCTTCCCGATGCCGCTTCTCCCCGACGTGGGCATTAAGCTCCTGCGCGCCGCCCTCCTGAGCGCGTGCAGCTAGCTTCTTCACGCCATCTTCACATGTGCACGCGCTACCCAGCGTGTCCACGCACCCATGGCCGGCACATCCCTGCCTGCTCCCGTTGCATTTATCCCCGCTGCTTGTGCATTTGCTCCCAGCGTGGGTGCTAGTGGCACCCCCTTCGTCGTCCCGGCCCCCCTCGATCCCGCCACTTTCTAGCATGCTGAGGAGGCTCGCCTCGGAGAAGAACAATGCATCTGGGACGCCCAGGCTGCCCGGGACGCCGCTCTCCTCCGCGTCGTGGACGCAAAGCACGAGGCCGCAGATGTTGCCAGGGAGCGCGATGCGGCCGACGCCTAATCGCGCTGCCCGCGAACGCTAGGCGGCCGACACGCCCGCGCTTGACCCACCCGCGCCCAACGCGCCCCGGGCGCCCGACGTCGATGATGACACCTTCTGTGGCGTCCCTGTTCGTAATGCCCTGCTCCATCATGAGGCTGCCGCAATCATGAATCTTCATGCGCAAGCTCTGGCCATTAAGAACATCCGTGCCCTCGTGCCGCTCGTTCCCAACGTCACCTCCACCTTCTACACCCGTTGGCTTGAGTCCTTCTTTCTGACTCTTGGCAAGTACTCCCTGAATAGTCACATGCTCACCAATGTGCATGAGTCTCCAGATTAGGTGCGCATGGACTGCATCGTGCGCTCGTGGCTCATGGGCACCCTATCTCCGACCTCACCAACACCGTCATGGAGCGCGAAGCCACCGCCAAGGCCTCTTTGCTCGCCATCGAGTCCCCGTTTCTTAGCAATCGAGAAAGCTGGACTCTGTTCCTCGACGCCAAGTTCCGCAACTTCACCCAAGGGGACCTCTCGATCACCGACTACTACTGCCACTTCAAGACCATGTCCGAATCCCTCCGTGAGCTCGCCGAGCATATCACCGACCGTGTCCTCATCCTCAGCGTGATTCGTGGCCTCAACGAACGCCTCAAGTACATTGTTATGCATCTTTGGCGTGGTCGTCCCTTCCCCACCATCCTGTAGGCACGAAATGATGTTCTTCTCGAGGAGCTCACGATGGCGAACACGGCGCCTGCTACATCATTCGTCGCGGCTTCCGGTTTTAGCGGCACCAAGTCATCCTCTGCCTCCTTATTGTCGCCTCCGCAGCCACTGCAGCAGCAGCCCTCTGGTTTCAGAAGTGGCAACAACACGGAAGGCTGTGGTGCCTCCTCTGCTGGGTCGTGCGGTTCTTCCTCTGGCTCTGCCCAGAACATCCCCTTGCCCAGCTACTATCATCCGTGGACTGGTGCTATCCACATGTGGCCCGGCTCAAGAGGGTCCTCTCCAGCGCCACGTCCCCCTAGTCCGCCGGCCTAGCTGTAGGGTGGGCCGGCGCAGCACTAGGGGCTCCTGACACAGCACCAGGAGTTGCTTGGTCATTAGCCGCACGCCTTCCTTTCCAGCGCTCACGGCTAGTGGGTCGTCCCGCCGCCCGGGCTGTACGGCTCCAGAGCAGGGCTTCCTGGTTGGGACCAGCACGTCCTCGCTGCCGATTTTAGCACCATCGCTCTACAACAACCGCCGCAGAATGAGTGGTACTTTGATTCCGGTGCCACCACTCACATGACACCTGATGCTGGTATCCTCTCCCGATCCTCACCACCTCATTCGTCATCTCCTTCCTCTATTCTTGTTAACAATGGCAGTCTTTTACCTGTCACCTCTACTGGCAGCGCCCCTCTTTCGCATAAACTTTATCTTAATAATGTTCTTGTTTCTCCAAGCTTCATTAACAATCGGCCAGTGCATAGACTTATCCTTGTCTCAGATGGAAAGGAACGAACCTCTAGTCATGGCAGCCTCTTATTTTTGGTCCAATGCACTTAACGTGTTCCTTTTCGGACACAGACCCATGACCCCGACCTTGGCCGATGTTCTGCTGCTGACCGGCCTCGATGTTTCCTCCGCCGATACCCCTTTCAATTATCTGTTCAAGCCATCTCATCGGCTGGAGACCAAAGGAATCAGCGGGTGGAAAGGATACATTAGTAAAAACATGAAGATCGGGACAGTCTCGCAGAGGGAGCATACTGCCTTCTTGATGATGTGGCTGGAGAAGCATTTCTTCTGTGGTAGAGCAGTCGGCCCCTCTTCAAACACTCAAGCTTTGGCAGAGGCTCTTTCACAAGGATCGGCCATCCCCCTTGGAAAACATTTGCTGGGATCGGCGTACCATCTGATGCACCAAATCGGCATCAAACTGTCGAAGGGGGAGCCGATAGGGAACCCAGGTGGTCCTTGGTGGTTCATCACCCTCTGGCTCAATTTACACATGAGCAAGGTCTCTCAGCAGTGGATAGAGACAAAGACCTTTCCCAATATCGAGTCAGAGGAGAATCCATCGGTCCGTCGCCGCTGCAGATCTTTTGGAGAAACGGTATCAGCCTTTCCCGGTTGCCAATTCACTGCCACCCGTACAGCTGAATACTTCAGATGCTTTTACAATGGCCTTAGTGAAGAGATGATCAGCTGGCACCCATACAGGCAGTAGAGCCGATTTTTGAATTGCCCGTATGCTACGATTTCTCCACTCATACCTTTGACAGAGAGTTAATGGACGTCTTGATCAAGCCGGGGATTCTGCCGGCCAATTTCTTCTCAGGAAAAGATTCACCCACCTACGAGTTCTACAATCCATCGGCTGCGGCAAGGCAACTGGGTTTTGGCCAACTGCCGATTCGGGTATACTTCGCCGGTCAGGCAAAATTCAGAGATGGACTGACCTCAAGTTTTGATTACAGCCGGCTGTGCAATCTGATACCCGATTCCAGTACCATTGACCTGAGCAGTTGGACAGTTGCCTCTTTCGCTACCCAGTAGTTCAAATTATGGTGGGCAGAATGGAAGCAACACCTTTTCTGTAAATCTCCATCATCTTACTGCAACATTCTGGACTCAGAGAACATTGATCCAAATGCGACGGTATGTTCTTTTTCCTCAGCCGATTCCAATGTTATTTCTTTCCACATTATCATCTTGTTGTTAACTCATGTTCATCTCTTCAGTCTGAAAGCCATGTTCCCCCGATGCGGAGCTGAAGCGGTCGGCCGATTGATAGCCATCACCAATACACGCCGTATCCACTTATCGGCTTCCATGCTCCAACTGTCAGAGATATCTCCACCGGCCGATCAAGGCGAGCACTAAAAAGGCCAACATCAAAGATAACCAGCCGTCGGGTGCGGGCTCGCATTGGATCGGCCGATCAGACGGCAATAGCATCGGCTGATGTCCCCCGCATCGGATCGGCCAGCCAGATGGCAGTGGTATCGGCCGAGACTTCCCGCATTGGATCGGCCGACCAAGTAGTGGTGACACCAGCCAAGACTCCAGGTCCTTTACCTCTGCCGGTTGTCGAGACGGCCGATCCCCAAGTCGCTGCTGAAGTCGGGGCTGCTGCAGCATCACTATTAGTAGAAGCTGTTCAGGTAATCTTATTTATCTCATATATTCTCCAAATCTTCTACTGACATCAATTCTATTCCTCTGCCAGGCTGCCCAAGTTATCTCACCGCAGTCTCCGCAACAATCGGTCACGTCTCAAGTGGGAACCGAGACTCCAGCAGCCCCTGCCGCCGAGGTAAACGATCTCTTACCTTGAATCCTTAATACTTAGAAAACTTAACCAATCTTGATGCAGGCCGATTTGGGTATGCCGATTATAACTCCAAAACAGGCATCGGCCGGGAGACCCACAGAGGCATGGCAAATTTCTATTACTATCTTATTTCAATTTCGCATAGCATTTTCACGGGAATCTTCCTTTATGTCTTTTTCAGGAAGCTGGTCCAAGCGGAGCGCTAATAACCATCGAATCTTCTTCTTCCGATGAACCAAATGCACCAGTCCCTGAGACAAGGGAAACACTTCCACCGGCGCAGGCAAGAGAGATTCGCTTCAAAGAGGTAACAGTCTTACCATTAGAATCGGCCGATTTCCTTTCACCGCTTGCTTACCCTTTACTTTATTTCCTTACAGGAGCAAGATACCCCCAACAATAGCATCTTCTCTTTTGCTATCACCTTGGCCGATGACGAAGAAATCGCTTCACACCCAATTCCATCGAGCTCCACCTCCGACGATGTCCGCTCCAAGCTCGAAAGCATTCACACTCTCCTTCAAATGACATCGGCCGATTGGTAGAAGATGCATCGCCGATTCGACGACTTTTCAACGAGATCAAAGACTGAATCCCGGATGAAGTATCAGAAAATCTAGGGTATGCTGCCTATATAGAGGGCATGCAGATTCCGGTTTCCAGGGCGCTGCGACGTATGGCCGATCGTGCTCAGATGGCCAAAACTCAGGAGGAGGTCGATTCATACAAGCACCGGACTCAGGAAGTACACCATAGGATCAACTTCCTTGAAAATTGCCGTCCGGACATCGTCGGTGCAATAGATCGGCTGAAACGGAGGAGAGCAGAACTGGCCAAGGAGATGGAACAGATAACCAAAGAGATAGCCGCTGAAGAGAAGAGGCTCCAGGAACTCCCATCCATCATCAGCGAGCTGAAGCAAGAAAGACAACATCTGGCCCGTGAAACAATAAAGCTCCGTCGCCGCGTGTTAGAAGTACCAGGATCGGCCGATGATGATTAGAGAATACTAGACTCGGCCGATCAAATTAGACGACGAGCGATTGTAGCCATAGACGCTTTCTTTGGGTTGTAAAGAATATGTTAAACATTATTGCTCCTTCAATGTCACTGCACCCATTTGGTTCTTAACTGCTCCTTCAGTCTGCTTTGCATTTATGTATGTATTTACTCCGATAGGACGTGTCTCACCATCCATCTACCTTCTCTTCATTTATAAGCAGACCGTTCACCATCTCCAGAGGCACACGCATTACTTATCTTCTCTCCTTCTTTTACTGTCCCAAATTGAACGGCAAGATGTCTTCTTCGTCCTCCTCATCTTCTTCCTCTGTCAACCAGGTATGAACTCCCCCTCTGCCTTTCTCTTCAGCATCTCAATCGCTCCGATACTGGGTAACTCCTTTTATCTCTGTTTAGCCGAAACGTCTCAGCCCCGGTCTAGAACGAGCGCTAGAAATCATGCATTCAGAAGAGCCACTATCACAGGCAGATAGAAATCTGATAAGAGCTCATGCTGAGGAACTCAGAGATCATGTCCCTACCGCTGTCCAGGAATACTCGGACCTTATAGATGCTCATTTTTTGGTCCGCAAGCGACCATCTTCCGAAAAAAGTTCTCCACTTCTTCGTAAAGCAAAAACTGAAATCGCCATGGAAGATCTGGAAGAGGAGAAGACCCACCTGCTGAAAGAACTTTGCAACCAAGCTGAAACTGGAGCCACTGCAGAGGACCCAAAAGAGAAAAGGCTCACCCTTATGATAAAACTGGGTCGCATCGAGAGAGAAATCCAGCGCAGGCGTAATCAGTAGACTACCAGTATTTTTATTCTAAGGGTGACTTGTACCATGTCGGCCATGTAATCTGTAATTTCCATTCAATAATGAATCCCAATGTTTCCTTCACCAGATGTGTAGACAAAAACCGATGAGAAATCGGCCATGTTATCTTGATATATTTTGTTGCGAGCTATGCATCTACCCAAATGCTCGGATAGTACCTCTTCAGATATCGCCCATTTAAAGCTCTTGGGAATTCCTCCCCCCTCGACTGTCTCCAGAATGTATGCATTCCCAGGGGCACATCGGCCGATTCTATACGGCCCTTCCCAAGTGGGTGACCATTTACCGAATTTGGGATCTTTAGATCCTATCGGCAGCACCAAGTTCCATACCAAATCTCCTTGAGAGAACTGTTTAACTTTGACTTTTTTGTCATACCATCTGGCCACCCTTTTCTTGTTTTCTTCTATACTAATCAAGGCTCTCAAACGTGAACCCACCGAATCATCAAGTTCATCTTTCATGAGAAAGGAATACTCATCGGCCGTTAACTGATTTTGTAACGATATACGTCTTGACCCTGTCTTTATCTCCCATGGCAAGACCGCCTCATGACCATAAACCAACTGATAAGGGGATATTTTAGTGGCTCCATGACAAGCCATCCTGTATGCCCATAAAGATTCAGCCAAAGACATATGCCACATCTTGGGTTGCTCTTCTATCTTTCTCTTGATTAGCTTGATTATCCCTTTGTTAGACGACTCTGCCTGGCCATTGGCTTGAGCATAGTATGGAGAAGAGTTTAATAATTTAATCCCCATATCGGCGGCGAACTCTCCGAATTCTCCAGAAGTGAACATTGTCCCTTGATCAGTTGTGATGGTTTGAGGAACACCAAATCGATAGATAATATGGCTTTTAACAAATTCAATCATATCGGCTGATGTCACGTTCCCCAAAGGAACTGCCTCAACCCACTTAGTAAAATAATCTGTAGCCACCAATATGAACTTATGCCCTTTGCTTGATGGAGGATGAATCTGTCCGATGAGATCTATTCCCCAACCTCTAAATGGCCACAGCTTAATTATTGAATTCATAGCCGATGCTGGCGCACGCTGCACATTGCCAAACCTCTGACAGTCTTGGCATCCTTTGTAGTACTTGAAACAATCCTCAAGGATGGTCGGCCAGTAATATCCATTGTTCCGGATTATCCATTTCATTTTGTGAGCCGATTGATGAGCTCCACACACGCCTTCATGGATTTCTCCCATCAGAACCTTTGCCTCTTCTGTTCCCAGGCATTTGAGAAGAACTCCATCAATCGTCCGATAAAATAAATCATCCCTAAGCAGCACATATTTTGTAGCCTAAAAACGTGTTCGCCGATCCACCTTTTGGGATGGATTTCTCAAGTAATCGGCGATCTCCTTTCGCCAGTCATCGGCCGCGAGCTCTAGCGTCATCGCTCCCTGAATCGGCCGATACCCAGAAGCATGTTGGGCCAGTCTGTTGGCTTCTTCATTATAATTCCTGGGGATATGCTCAATTATTGCAGACTTGAACTCTTTTAAAAGTTGAAGACAATCCTCATAATAAATCCTCAAGATATCATCCTTGCACTCAGATCGCCCCGTCAACTGATCCACAACGAGCATGGAATCCCCAAAAATTTCGACTACATCAGCTCTGACTTCCCTTAATAATTGGATGCCTTTCAGAACAGCTCGATATTTCGCCTGGTTATTAGTTGCAGAGGCTTCTATCGGCAGAGAGAAATCATAACTTGCCCCCCGAGGCGACACAAGAACAATGCCGATTCCTGATCCGACCCCACACGAAGAACCATCAAAATATAGAGTCCATGGAACTGGTTCAACGGTGGCGATTTCTGGTCCACAATGCTGAACTACGAAATTGGCCATCACTTGACCTTTGACGGCTTTGGCCGATCGTACCTTAAATCGAATTCTGACAAAGCCAGGATCCATTTTCCAATCCGCCCTTTCAAAATCGGCAATGATAGCATATACTTCACCACATCATCCTTGCACACGACTATGCATTCTGCCGATAGCAAATAGTGCCTGAGTTTGGTACATGAAAAGTACAAGCACAAGCATAGTCGCTCCACCGAGGAATATCTTGTTTCGGCGTCTAAAAGTCTTCTGCTGACGTAGTATACCACTCGTTCTTTTCCGTCAAACTCCTGTACCAACGCCGATCCAATAGCCTGTTCATCAGCCGATAAATATAACTTGAACGGCTTACCAGGTTGTGGTGGAACTAATACCGGAGGTGAAACCAGATACTGCTTGATATTCTCCAGTGCCTTGCGCTGTCCTTCTCCCCATATGAATTCCTGGTCGGGCTTTAATTTCAAGAGAGGGGTAAAAGCCTGAATACGTCCTGACAGGTTGGATATGAATCTTCTGATGAAATTGACCTTGCCGATGAGGGACTGTAGTTCAGTTTTATTTTGTGGGGCCACCACTTTGTTCATGGCATCTATGGTCTTGCGGTTGACTTCTATCCCGCGCTCATTGACCATAAATCCTAAGAATTGCCCAGCCGATACACCAAATGCACACTTGTTTGGGTTCATCTTCAACCCATGTTTCCTTGTGCACTCCAGTACTTCCTGTAAATCGGCCAGATGATCTTGGTGACCTTTTGACTTGACCACGACGTCATCTATATAAATTTCCACCGATGAACCAATGAGCTTGTGGAAGATGTAGTTCATGGCCCGTTGATATGTAGCGCCGGCGTTCTTCAACCCGAAAGTCATAACCACCCATTCAAATAAACCAAGATGACCCGGGCACCTGAAAGCCATTTTTGAAATATCTTCCTCGGCCATTAATATCTGATTGTACCCGGCATTCCCATCCATGAAACTTATGATTTTGTGGCCTGCGGCAGCATCCACCAAGATATCGGCCGTCGGCATCGGATATCCGTCCATCGGCGTAGCCTGATTTAAGTTCCTGAAATTGATGCACACACGTAATTTTCCATTCTTTTTGTATACAGGCACAATATTAGAAATCCATTCGGCGTAGCGGCACTGCCGAATAAATCCTGCTTCAATCAACTTTGTAATCTCGGCCTTTATATCAGGTAGAATCTTGGGGTTACACCGTCGTGCAGGTTGCTGATATGGCCGATATCCTGATTTTATAGGTAACCGGTGTTCAACAATAGACCGGTCTAGTCCTGGCATCTCATGATATTCCCAAGCAAAGCAATCCTTGAACTCTTTTAATAAACTTATCAGTTTACATTTGTACTCAGGATCCAAATTGGCACTAATGTACGTCGGCCTTGATTTGCTGCTATCTCCGAAATCTACCATCTCTAATAAATCGGCCGACGTAAACCCATGCCCAAGCTTCCCATCTTCTCGGACGAGCTTATCCATTTATTCTGAATCTTCAGAGCCGACTGCTTGGATCGGCTGTAGACCGAAATCGGACACTTTCAGGAAGTCAGTGTCCCAAGTCCTGCCAGATATACACTTGACTTGTTCGCAGCTCCACTGTTGCGTGTCGGCCGCTGCAACGCTGTAGACGGAATCGGCAGCGACTATCTCTGTGCTGTTGCCCACCCATTGCACAAGACATTGATGCATTGTAGATGGGACACAGCAGTTTGCATGTATCCAGTCACGACCAAGCAGCATATTGTAGGACCCCTTGCCGTTAATAACGAAAAAGGTGGTAGGGAGGGTCTTACTGCCGATGGTGAGGTCGACGCAGAGCGCTCCGCGGGCGGGTGACACGTTGCCTTCGAAATCCTTCAGCATCATGTCCGTCTTGGTGAGGTCTTCATCGCCCTTGCCCAGCTTGCGGAACATGGCATACGGCATGATGTTAACTGCAGCGCCTCCATCTACTAGTAATCTGGTGATGGGTCTTCCATTGACATAGCCTTTGAGAAACAACGCTTTAAGATGCTGTCGTTTTTCCTCTTCTGGTTTCTCAAACGTAGCCGTCATCGGCTCCAACACTAGTTGTGCCATTTGTTCCTCTTCGGTTCTTGTTATTTTATCCCGATCGTTGGGCGCCATGAACTCTATCGGCAGTATGAACACCATGTCAATTTTGGCTGCCGATTCTTGGTTGTTTGCTCCTTGATCGTGTTTCTTTGGGCGCCACACTCGAGACTTGACATTTCTTTTTTCTGGCACCTGTCTCTGTTCTTCTTCTTGATGCTCCCACTGGCGTAGGCGTTGGATCCTCCGCTTCTGGGATCTGGATAAGCCATCGGGACACCACCTGGGATTTGCTGGTTTGGCCGATGATCTGGCGTGTTCCCAATCTGGTTCCCTTCCTAGGGGATCCTCGTCCGATACCCTATCATCGGCCATCTCTTCCAGCCAATCGTGCGCGCTGATCCTGCCCCCCAGTCCATCCCGCTGGCCGATCTTGCTTTTTGACCGGTGGTACTGGTCAACTCTGCCCCCCAGCCAATCATGCACCGAAACGCGCTGTTCCTCGCGCCGATTTCTGCTGATCGGCTCTGATCCTCTGTCCCTGGAGTGTGGCCTCGAGCGATCGTTGCAGCTCAATCCGTTACACTCCGGACAGTTATCGGCAGACGGCAATCTGATGTCGTTCTCCCAGCAGTGGATGAAGAACGGACATTGCCAGTGATCTTCATGCCGGCGTATCGTCTCTTCCTGGTATCTTGTTTGTTCTTGCTGCTGCCGATACTTACTAAGTAAGAATTGGGAGGTGACGGGCTTGCGTGGTCGTTCTGGCCCTCGCCTGTTCCTTCTGATTTCTTCCGTTGTGATCTGCCTCCTGGGGTCGACGGCGCCGCCTCTTCTCGCCGATTCTGACGTCAGCACCTTGGTTTGACTTGAATCTCCTTCTGCATTAACCATGTTGGCAGGGAAGGGATGCTGATCTATCTTCATCGGTTTTGCCGATTTAACTAGAGTCTCCAATTTAAGTCGCCCCTGCTCGATGGCCGATTGTATCTGCTGGCGGAAGACTTTACATTCATTTGTATCATGAGAAGTAGCGTTGTGCCACTTGCAGTATTTCATCTTCTTCAGTTGATCGGCCGTAGGGATGGTGTGATGCTGGGACAGCTTAATCTGTCCTTCCTGAAGCAATACATCAAAAATTTTATCGGCCTTTGACGTGTCAAAGCCGAATGTCTCTGGCTCCTTCTTGCCAAAAGGGCATGATATCGGTTTTTTCCCTTTGACCCATTCTGCCAGGCCGATTTCCTCTTCCGCATCAGATTCGAATCCTTCCAAGTATGCCACCTTCTTTTGGAAGTTCCTCCGCTGTTCAAATGGTCGGATCTCTTGTCCTGACAATCGGTGGATGATTTGGCTCAGGCTTTCAAACTCTTGGGCAGCATATCTTTCTTTGATTTGTGGTAAGAGGCCTTGGAAAGCGATATCGGCCAACTGTGCATCGGTCAGAGCCAGACTGTAGCATTTGTTCCTGATTTCCCTGAACCTCTGTATATATCCCATTACTGGTTCATCGCTCCTCTGCCTGAGGCTGGTCAAATCCGAGAGCTTCATCTCGTGTACTCCTGCGTAGAAGTACTTGTCAAATTGTTTCTCCAGATCGGCCCAAGTAACGATAGAATTTGGCGGTAAGGTGGTGAACCACTGGAAGGCCGATCCGGACAGAGACGATGAAAATAAACGCACCCTCAGAGCATCTTGCGTGGCAGCTTCGCCGCACTGGATGATGAATCGGTTGATATGCTCCACAGTGGATGTATCGTCCGTCCCTGAGAACGTGGTGAAATCAGGAACTTTGTAGTGGTGTGGGAACGGCAGCAAGTCGTAGGCCGATGGATACGGCGTCTTGTAGGTGTAAGTTTGAACTTTTGGCTTCAATCCAAACTGATCCTGGATCACTTCTGCTATTCTCGCCGTCCAGTCCACCTGCTGCTGATGAACAGCTGTTCGCGGTGCAGGCATGTGCTGAAGAGCTGGCACGACTGGGTGATGAATCAGCGAACTTTGCTGAGCGGCCGATAGTTGATGGCGAAGCGAGTCCGCACCCCCATCGTATGTCGTCGTTGGCGCCGTGCCTCTGAATGCTTTCACAGTGCTTGCCCCCCTGCCGATTTCTGATGAGATCGGCTGATACTGGGGAACCGTCGGCCAGGCGGCCGATTGGTATGGCACCTGGATTGAATAACTTCCATACCCGTTCGCTGGCTCGGGAAAATACGTTGTTGCTGATGTTCCCCAAGGTGCTGAGCTTGTAGGCAGTGACTGCACAGAAGCAATCTGAACGGGTTGAAGCGGTGTCTGTGATGGGGGACATGGTGCACCGCTGTATCTTGGAGACGCCGGGGGCAATGGAGAGTTGTACCCCTCGCGTTGCGTCAATATCGGCTGAGGAGCCGACTGGGACGTGTATGGTAAGCTTCTGGCTGGCAGAGTGGTTGGCGGGGCATATGCCGGTCCCTGATAGCCTTGGACTGCTCCGCTGGCCAGAGAGCTGACGACGGCGTTATATACCGTGTTAGTCATCACTGAGGATTGGTCGATGAATGCCTGATACACGGATTGTTGAATCATCTCTGACATCTTGCCCGAGTCCTCAGCAATGGTGATGTGGCGGGGCGCTAGAATAGGAGCCTTCTTGACTGCCTCCCCGTTTCTGGTACGACTGAACGACTGGAGGTATATCTTCTTGTAATCTTCTAGATGTTTGGCCAATTCTTCCCTCTGGTCGTCCTTGAGATCCGCTTCTGTGACCTCAATAATGTTGCTGTCGGAGATTTCTGCGTTCTTCGACATATCAGATCTTGGATGGTCCCACCGGGCGTGCCAAAAGTGTGTTGGCGCTAAAATCGGCCGGATAGGAATCGGCCGATGGTCTTCAGCGTCGGACACACGACCCGGGAGAATCTGCTTAGCTCCTGTTCGGGTTATCCCCTGGTGCGCTTCGCGCGGCGTGTTAGTCAATCTGACCTGTTGATTGACAAGGAAATAGAGTATTAAATTCCAGGCGCGTCGATCGGCTGGGATTCCGATCTGTCCTGAGGAGCGCGTCGGCGGCGAATCGGCCGATTTGCTGTAGAGATGGTCGGCTATGGATCAGCCGATAATTGTGTAGTAATTGTAAAGAAAACTACCGGAGCGATCTAAACAATTACTACAGAAGCAACACTTGAAATAGATCTAATTGGCTGTATGATGATAAATCGAAGAAGAACAATGACAAAGCCGATTATTCTGATCTCAAGCTGGATAACTGGTGATAATACTAGAACAACAGATAAAACTTGCAATTCTAGTAAATATCGATAACTGGTGAATAAATCCAAACAAAACCACAGCGATGCGCCCGTAGTTAAAGCTCAGATGTTACTTGGTAAGCGGAACCTACCAATTGGCCGGAGATCAAGTTGATGCAGCCCTGCCAATCCGTACGAACTCGTGGAAGAAGAAAATATTGGCGAAGTCGCCGACTTGAAAGTAAATTGCTAGAAAAGTAGAAGTATTGTTGTTGATTGATGTGTTGATGTTTTTCAAGACCCTGACGACTCCTATTTATACCCTAAAGCTAGGACTCCTGGTCGATCACGACTTGTTACAACCTTATTTAAACTACTATATCTATAAGAACTTTTAAAAGGAAACGGACTCCCGCTGAATCTTCTGCCGCCGTTCCCTAATCCAATCAGGATTTCCTTCAATTGCTCCCCGACCGACTTAGCGTGCCCCCTTTGACCAACTTTTGACCAGGACCCTCTGAAATAGTCCCATCCTGTTGGCGTAGGCTGTATCACCAATCGGCCGATTTCCAACTGTTACCTCAATCGGCCGATTCCTTTCTGTAGCCTTCAGATCTGCCGCATCGGCCAATCTTCTCCTCCTGACGCCGATTCAACACGTGTCAAAATCTAGCGTCAACAATAGGCAAGTTTTCGTTCCAACCCGTTAAGTGTGTGACCCATAAGGTTTATGTGTGAGCAGTTGTACTGCAAGAACCATTCTTGCACTACTAATCAGCAGAGGCACCTAGCAGGGCAAACTGACTCCCACGCACACATAAAGATCATATCGGCAAAAACCTTTGGATATACACATTCACTAATCCCTTTGCCTTAGGATACCAGTCAAGCTCATGGCGAGTTTCATGCCACCCTTGTGATAGCTCGATGGCTTAACTCGATCTTGCAGTTGATTACAATTTATGACTAACTCTTTAGTCACTTTGTGATTAACTCTCTAATCACTTTAGCATGGCCATGCACTTTCTTAATCCAACCGCATTGAGGGGCCTAGAGATATCTCTCCCGTTATCTAGGAGGGGCAAATTCCATCTTGATCCGCTCACATCCCATTCCATGTTTCATGATACATCCAAAGACTACTTTATAGCCACCTAGTTACAGAGTGGTGTTTGGCAGCCCCAAATTACACCACTATGCATAGTGAGAAACAATGGCGATCTCAGGTCTAAGGATTCAGCAGGTATACCACTTGAGACCAACTAATGGCACATTTAAGACAACTACCTCCACGGTGTTTCGAGGTGGGTTAATCCAACACCATTTTCCCTAACATGTGTCCACATTATTGATTTGATATCTCCATATCTATGATCTGTGAAACAAGATCATTGATGAATACATGTGCTAGCTTATAAACCATTAATGTTCCTCATAATGGTACAAACTAGGGATCATTTAGAACAACAATATAATAAAATAAGGGAGTTTCACAAACAAGTCACGCACTTGTTAATAAATTTAAATAATTTCCATTTAGGGAACAAATAACACTTTATTGAATAAAACATAAACTTAGACATGATTACAATAATCTCACACTCATTCTAGAGTCAACCATGCAAATATCTAATACCCATGGAACTCATATGCGCCTCATGCTTCCGTGTGCACCTTGCAAATCTTCACATGACCTCTATCAATTATCTCACGAATAAGGTGATAGTGTTGCAGTACGTGTTTGGATTTTTGGTGTCATCTAGGCTCCTTAGCTTGTGCAATGGTACCGCTATTATCACAATAGAGGTCCATTGGACTAGACGCACTAGTTACAACACCCAACTCAGAAACAAACTTTGTGATCCAAACAACCTCCTTTGTAGCTTCCGAAGCTACTATGTACTCGGCCTCCATCGTGGAATCAGCTATAGTATCTTGCTTGGAACTTTTCCAGCTCACTACCCCTCCATTGAGGCAGAACACAAATCTAGATTGCGTGTACTAAAGCATGGCATACATGATGGACCCAATAGCTGAAGCATATGGAATCACACTCATCTTCTCTTGCTCATCAGGTGTCGAGGGACACTGACTCTTGCAGAGACTAACACCAGGTGACATTGGCAGAAAACCCTTCTTTGAATCCTGCATATTGAACCTTTTCAATACCTTGTCAATATATGTATCTTGGCTTAATCCAATTAGCCTTTTCGATCTATTATATAGATCTTAATGCCCAAAATAAATGCAGCCTCACCTAAATTCTTCATTGAGAAACTTTTTCCTAGTGAAGATTTAGTGGCTTCCCACATTGGAATGTCATTTCCGATCAACAACTTGTCATCCACATAAAGGAATAGAAATGCAACTGCGCTCCCACTAGCCTTTGACCACTTCATCAAAACGAATATTCCATCTCCGAGATGCTTGCTTTAACCCATAAATGGACTTTTGAAGCTTGCATATTTTTCCAGCATTTTTAAGATCGACAAAACCTTCAGGTTGTATCATATACACATCCTCACTAAGGTTTCTGTTCTGGAAAGCCGTTTTGACATCCATTTGCCATATCTAATAGTCATAAAATGCGGCAATAGCTAGAAGAATCCGAATAGACTTTAGCATTGCGACCGAAGAAATTGTTTCATCATAGTCAACACCTTGAATTTGTTTAAACCCTTTCACCACCAATTGTGCTTTATGCATATGAACATTTCCATCCATGTCTATCTTTTTTTTAAAAATCCACTTGCACTCCACTAGTCTTACACCGTAAATGGGATCAACCAAGTTCCAAACTTGATTGGCGTGCATGGATTTTATTTTGGATTTCATGGCTCCAAGCCATTTCTTAGAGTCTGGTGCCATTATTGCTTCCATATATGTCTTAGGCTCATCATTATTCAATAACAATATGCCGCGCTATGACAGAAAAACCTTGGGTTTGTTCCTAAACTTTCAATTAGAGTTGGGGGGGGTGTAACTTGACTTGAAGAAGGATCGACATTGTGCTGCCCGACTACAACACCACAAGGGGTTGCGCCTTAGCGACAGTTACACTGCCTCCAATTTATGTTGTTCTTGTTGTGCCAAGAACAACCTTGAACCTACAAGAAAATCGAAGAACAAGCAAGAACAAGTGAAAAAGCAAACAACACACAAACCTTGCCCAAGGGATAAATCTGATACACACGAAATTGGGGTTCTAAATCAAGCAAATGGGTGGTCTAATCGACACACACGCTCACCAGGAAGTAGTAGAAGCTAAACTTACAACAAAAAAAAACCCACACTTCTCCTGGAGGCTAGGGCATGTATTTATACATGGGAGACAGCCAGGAGGCGTGGGAGGGTGTAAACCCTAACATAGAATAGGTCCCTGGTGGGCTTAACTTGATACAAGGTTGTTAATCCAAGACTGGAGGTCGCAACATCTCTCTGTAGTTTCTGGGTGACTCCGAAAGTAGACTTCAAGATCTTTCCAACAAGTGCTCATGGGCCTCAAACACCCTTTGAAGCAAATAATTATGTCCCTAGGAATTTATCAGTTCCTGGAGGTCCGAACTGGCTGTCCAAACTTGCAATCCTATTCTTTTGTCCGATCCTTCCTTTCCTCATGCCTCCTTCCACTTGTTCATTGTCAGTGTAATCCATCTCCAATCTAGTTCGTGTTTCAGGTTCCTAATCATAAGAAAATCATCACAAGGCTTTAGTAGCACCCCATTCGGAGGATAACTTGTTTGGACTTTTACCTGATAGTTGAGTTGCCGTGCACGAGCTCAAGCAAGGGTGGAAGAGGCAACAGATCAATAGGAGCACTCAGAAAAAAACCATAAACAATCTCAAAAGAGCATTTCATGGTAGTAGAATGTAGTGAACGATTGTAAGCAAACTCAACATGAGGCAAGAACTCTGCCCATATTTTAATATTCTTTTTTAAAACAGCCCTAAGCATGGTAGATAAAGTTCTATTCATAACTTCAGTTTGCCCATCAGTTTGTGGATGACATGTAGTGGAAAATAAAAGCTTAGTACCCAACTTAGCCCACAAAGTTCTCCAAAAATAGCTAAGAAATTTTGTATCACAATATGAAACAATGGTATTTGGTACACCATGCAAGCGAACAATCTCACGAAAGAACAAATCAGCAACATGTGTAGCATCATTACTCTTATGGCATGGTATGAAATGAGCCATCTTAGAAAACCTGTCCACTACAACAAAGATACTATCTCTCCCCTTCTTTGTTCTAGGCAGTCCTAAAACAATGTCCATAGAAATATCTTCCCAAGGTGCACTTGGAACAGGAAGAGGCATGTATAAACCGTGTGGATTAAGGCGTGACTTAGCTTTATGGCAACAAACCTCTCCACGTCTCTCCTCATCTTCGGCAAAAAGAAATGACCAGCAAGGATGTCCTCAGTCTTGTTCACTCCAAAATGTCCCATCAACCCTCCTCCATGTGCTTCCTATAGCAATAACAAACGCACTGAGCTAGCTGGAATGCATAGCTTGTTAGCTCTAAAAACAAACCCATCAGCTAGGACAAATTTGTTCCAAGTTTTTCCCTCCTTGCAATTTAGCAACACATCCTTGAAATCATCATCATGAGCATATTGTTCTTTAATTGTTTCAAACAAATATTTTGCAATCAAGTTGGGATAGCATGGTGTAGTGCCTAGACAAAACATCAACAGTGACATTTTCTTTACCCTTCTTGTGTTTTATGACATAAGGGAAAGACTCAATGAATTTGACCCATTTAGCATGCCCACGGTTCAGTTTTTCCTTACTACGAATGTGTTTCAAGGACTCAAAATCAGAATGTATAACAAACTCTATGGGCCATAAATAATGCTACCATATTTCCAAAGTTCAAACTAGAGTAAGTAGTTCCTTATCATAGGTTGAATAGTTCAAACTAGGCCACTCAAGTTCTCGCTGAAATACACTACAGGTTTTCCCTCTTGTAGAAACACAACACCCAAACCAATTCCACTAGCATCACATTCAAGCTCAAAGGTTTTGCTAAAATCTGGAAGTTGGAGTAATGGGGCATGTGTTAACTTATCTTTTAGCATGTCAAAAGCATCCTGATGTGGTGCAGCCCAAGTGAATGTCGCACTCTTCTTTGTGAGTTCATGCAGTGGGGCTGCTATGGTGCCGAAGTCCTTCACAAAGTGATGGTAAAATCCAGGAAGTCCTATAAAGCTTCGCACTTGGCTGACCGTTGTGGGAACCGGCCAGCTGTGAATGGCTTCAACCTTGGCTTGATCAACTTCAATCCCATGCGGTGTCACAACATAGCTAAGAAAAGAGACATGATCTGTGCAAAAGGTACACTTCTCAAGGTTACCAAACAAGCGTGCATCACGTAGAGCATCAAAAATAGCACGCAAATGATCAAGATGGTCTTCTAGTGATTTGCTATAGATCAAAATATCGTCAAAATATACTACCAAAAATCTATCAATAAAAGCACATAAAACTTCATTCATCAATCTCATGAAAGTGCTGGGTGCATTAGTGAGCCCAAAAGGCATGACTAACCATTCATACAAGCCAAACTTCTTTTTAAACGTTGTTTTCCATTCATCTCCTAGCTTCATGCGAATCTGGTGGTAACTGTCAGACCCGGGACCATGGGACTGCGCGGATGGCCTACATCTTACAGGTTAAGGCAATACAAACCACACAGGACGTAGGGTATTATGCTCTCGGTGGCCCGAACCTGTCTAAACCTTGTGTTTCTTGCACTTTTGAGTTTCTGGTCTCACCGACACCCTACCTACAAACTCACCACCTGGGGGGTATCCCTCGTTGGGCATGTGTAACACCTCAGGTGTTTAATTTATGAAATAAGCCTCATTAGCTTAACACGATGCATAAATAACTAAGAAAAGTTTAAAAGAAATGAGTTATAAATTGGTTTTGCCTTGAATTGAAAATAGTTGTGTATATGTGCATAAGTACATCTACGTTAATCAAACAAAGTAAATAACTTTTGCATCAATGCAAACATGGCTACAAAATTTAATAGGCGCATCGTTATTGACATGTTAAACAAAAGTCTAGTTGAAGCCTAGGAGTGAATGCAAAGTTTTGCCCAGGAAATGACGTGCCCTCCGAATGATACTTTTGGAGTTTTTAAAATAACTTCTAAACTAGAACTCAAATGAACATTGGCCTGAAACAAAACTTGTGTAACTTTTCGTTTTGAACAACTTTTATGTTCAGAGATTTTTGAGTTGCAACGCAAAAATTTGAGAAACACTTAGATTTGCAAACCAGCCCCTGCCTTTTCTTCTATTTTCACTGCAGACCCTTCGCTCGCCCGACCCTCGCTTCGCCTAACCCCTCGCTTCGCCCGACCCTTCGCTCGCCCGACCCGCGCTTCGCCTAACCCCTCGCTTCGCCCGACCCTACGCTCCCCCGACCCCTCGCTTCGCCCGACCCTCCGCCTCCGCGCAGTCGTCGCAGGCCACTTGGCCGGCGATGCCTGACCGGCGCTAGGCGCCAAGCCAATGCCTGGCCGCGCCCGCACGCCGCGCTCCTCCCCAGTCCGCGCCCGCCATGCGCACGCCGGCGACGCGCGCCTCTGCTTGCCGCCCGCCGTGCCCAATGGACAAGCCGCGTCGTGCCGTGTCCCGCCAGTCGCCGCGCTCGCCACCCGGCAAGCCAGCTGCTGCAGCTCCTCGCCCAACCCGCGCGCCGCGTGATCACCCGCTCCACATGCCAAATCCTCAGCGCCCAATCCCCTGCCCGCGCCCGCCGCACGCCGCGCCGGCTCTGCTCGCCGCCCACCGCGACCAGTAACGCGCCCCCGTCGTGCCGCCCGCGCCCGCGCCTCGCAGTCCAGTCCCGCCCCTCCTCCCGCCTCTCTGCTGCCTACATAAGACCGCACTGAGCCCCCACCCCCTCGCGAGTCGAGACACCAGAGCGCCGCCGTGCACCACTCACCCATGGAGCCCCACTCCCCAGCCTCCCACTGCCCAAACCCATCGCCCAGCGAGCTTGCCCTCCCTCCTCTGAAGCTCACCGGCCTCTTCCCCGGCCAGCTCGACTGCCGGAGCACCTCCAGCGCCGCCGCTCCCGTGCTGCTCCGTGGACAGCCCACTCCGAAGCTCCTCCGTCCAAGCCAAGCCTCGAAACGGGTTTCCCTCGACGCGGCGAAGCTCATCGACCAGCCCACGCTCTCCCCTCCTCGCCGGAGCATCGTCGCCGACGATCCGCCCCACTGCCACCCCTCTGATCCGCACTGACGAGCCACCTCCTGCCACCCCCAACCCCGACCAAGGCCATCCCAAGGTAGCTCTCACCTCCCTAGATCTCCACGGCCCTTTTCCCCTTGCCGCCGAGGAGCCCCCTCGCCGGAATCTGGCTGGCCGCCATGCCAGCGCCACCAGTGACCGTATTGCTTTGATTTCAATCTTCCCAGGGGCCTGGACGCAAGTTTCCAGGGACCCCTCTGTAAAAGAAAGTTTTAAACCTAGTTTCAAAAACAGTGAACTTATAAAATTCATATAAAATTGTAGAAAAATCAGAAAAATACAAACTCAACTGTTTTGAAATCTTTAGATGGAAATCTACAACTTTTTTTACATGCAATTCTTTAGTTGCTTGATAAATCTTTCCATAAATTAAATGGAAGGTTTAATAGACTTTAATTGTACCCACTGTTGTACACAAAGGCTAAACCTGAAAATTTAACAGTAGATTAGTTGCTTGATTTGTAGGCCAGTGTAAAAATATTAGGACCAGAATCCATCTCAAGCTAATCTTTTTGTTAAACCTTGTTTATGCCATGTAATAATAAAACTAAATTGTAACTCTTGTGATTCATGTGGCAAAACTTTTCCAGAGCTGTTATATTGATGCCTAAATACCACAGAAAAATTTTAGAACCTTTTTGCTACCTGTAACTTATTTATATAATTTTGTGGTAGGAAAAATGCACTAATTCAAATAATTAGTCTTTTTGCTTGGAAAATCTTCAACTTGTTACTGTAGGACACTTTAGAGTAGCTCTTGCTGTATAAGAAGTTTCATACTCAGAAAACCTGTAAAACATCTTGTAGAAATTAATCTTTATTAAAGTAGGTGAATGTTGTCCTATTTATTATGCCTCGTATCCTGTGCAGTAAAATCTGAAACTTTTATAGCAACACATATATGGATAGATTAATCCCTTGTAAAGTGTTTGGTGTCAATACTTGCATGGTTTGTCCTGTATAAAAATATCAATGTTCTAGTAGTGGCTATGTATTACATTTTTTATAATTATTCTGCTACGTAAAAATGTCTGATATTTTTACAGTGCTTTTGTCTCTGCATAATGTGCTCTAAATAAAAATTTCATGACCAGAAGTTACCTAGTCCAGAAGTTGTGTTTAATCCATGTTGTGCTTAGAAAATTTAGTTTCCAATATAGCACAACCCCTTCTTGTTTAATGAAGTTAATAGTTTAAGTTATACTCTATTAACAATTGCCCAAAGAAATCTTAACTAAGTAACTTCACAACCAAATCGATGTTTTATGGACTGCAACTTTATCGTGAAGGAAAATAATCGTCATATACCATCACTATAACTTACACTTGTGCATTCATATAGAATTGACTACGCTCACCGACGGAACGTACGAGTTGGTGCCTGCGTCCGAGAGTGAGCAGCGTGAAGCCCAAATGAATCTAACTGAAGCTTTCGAAGACCCGAACCCGAGTTCGGACGAGCTCCAAACTAACTTTACCCAAGAAGGCAAGCCCCGGAGCATGAATCCTATTTTTCTAAACTTATGCAACTTATTACTTTACTTTATTTTACTTGTGCATTAAGTTTATAGGAGTTGAATGAAAACTTAGTCGCATGATCCTAGGTACCCATGCTCTGAATACTAGATATAAGGTTCGATAGAATGCTATGATTGAGGTCCCGTCTGTTTAGTGAAAAATGCTAAGGCCGCAGTGTGTGGTAGTGGTGGTTAAGTCTTTGAACGTACTAACCACATGCCGAGAATATGGTAATTGGTAAGCTTAAGTACTGGATTGAACCGAGGCCGGAATATACTCCCCACTGTCTTAAATTCGTTCACATCTAGCTAATGGCGGGTGCATGTGCCGCCATGGCCGGGTCCATGGGGACGTGTAGTCGAGGGCAGTAGGCCTGTTCCGTGAAGCGGGAATTGAAGGGAAAAGTTGCACGTGTGACTCTGGGAGTAACCACGTGACATGTGTTTAGGTTTCCCTTGCAAGGTTAAGAAATTCAATTCGAATCGTCCATTTCTCGCGGTTATTGAGACTGCTTGACCCTTTTACCACATAGAGTAAGAAGAGGAACAATGATGACGATTAATCTTGTTGGATGCAAATTAATTCTTCCACCATGTATGATATTGGATAGTTGCTTACCTAGAATGGTTAAATAAAACTAGAATCTGGAGCTAAAATTTGAAAGTAAGGACCTACTTGTATATGCTTTTCGACAAAACAAACCCTCAAGCCAAAAGCCTTGCATGTCTAGGAGTCGGCTAAGTATATTCCACTAGTCGGGTAAGCCTTGCTGAATATTAGTTTACTCAACCTTGCTTGTCGCTTGTTTTCAGGTGATACTTTCGAGGATATGATCGCTAGTTTGATTGGCCTTGTACCCTTCCTCCTGGTTGGTCAGTGGAATGGGATACGCCCCCGGCCAACGATGATAAGGCCGAGTGATGTCTCGTACGGGCTTCATCGAGACATTCTGTATCGTCGAGTAGTTATCGTTATTTTTCCGCTGCATTGAACTCTGAAGAACTCAATTATTTTGAACTCTGAATTACCTTGTTTTACGAATTTGAACGCCGTTGTAATAATAATTTATGATGAACCCTATGGTGTAAAATTTGTGGAATGTTGTATCCTCTGGGCTCACCTTCGTGTGAGTACATGTATGTGTGGTTTCGATCGGCAAGAACCGTGGTTGTATCGGGAGGTTACCCGACAGACCAGTGGATTATTCCGTTTGAAGTGCGAGTTAGCCCTGATTGCCCTTGTGGTGATGGTTAGCGCGCTTGAGCCGGATTAATTCAGGTGGTTCTACCACAGCTGGCATCAGAGCCAAAATGCATACGCCAGAGAATGCAACAAACCTTAAAAACTTGTTTTAATAAAACTTGACCAGAAAAATGCGTTTTGCAAAATACGTTGGTTCGTTAAGGATGGTACCTAGTTCGTAAAGCCCTAAGGGATTATGGGAAAGTTACTAGGTGGCTATCTAACTTGTGAATATTATCAACTGACTTCCAGCACATTACTTTCTGTCAAAACTTACTTTTATGCACAATCGACCCTTAAATTCTGTAACGACGCACTCATCGCTAAGGTAAGAAGGTAAGAATCCTCAGCCAACTGAGAGAGCTTGGCCTTCCTGTCGGTGATGCGAGCCGAACGCTGCCCTCAAGCAGTGGCTTACTTGAGGTGCTGCCAATATACCAACTATTAGTTGATTATATTGGGAGTAGAAGGTTTGGCGCAGGGTATGGCGATCGCTGTTCATACCCCCGTCTCAAGACGGTACCCCCATCAATATGCTATCTCGATAGCGTATGTTAATGTCGTCTTTACAGTGGGAATTGTACGGATGCCGTTTCTATAGTGAACGGTAATGAATACGGACGCTTTCATGAGTGCTGGCATGAAAGGTTCATTGGTTATATATATGTTATATCAATCTTCTGCAGGTACACTAACCGCGATTACGATAAGTTTAAGAACGGTTAGAGAATTCTCGACTAGCTATTATAGTGAGAGACGTATTGTGTATGCCACCGAAACTGCAGGCGCATGAACCAAAGCTATTTGGCAATTATTTTATTTTGTGAGAACGAATAGGACGTGCATGCATCATGACTATATAAATCTGAAATTGAAAATGCGATGCGTGATAGTGGTAAGGTTCATGCGCCCACACAATTGTCTTTGCATAAGGATTATCTAGCAAATCTGTCACATTTCTGCCACATCTGAAAAAATGAATTTATTAAGCTTAGAAAATGACCCTTCCTGGAGAAACTCATGTTGAAAGTATTATTCCAAAATTTTTATTCTAACTCCTATCTAAATATGAAAAATTCTGAACATATGGATAATGAGAAACAACAAAGACCTTGAGATGTCAGGTTTATGTCCAAAATGAGCAGTTCTGACACATAAATTTTTATGCCCCCTTACTACAGTTTTCTGCAAAAATGTTCAACACAAAACATGTTGTAAATTTACTAAGGCAGATACTGTTAAAAGTTGGTAATTTTTTGCTGGGTAGATTTTCCCTGGTGCACGAAATCTTGGCCCACTGTTCACTGAAATTTATGGGTAGACAGTAAAGTAAAACCCTAAGAGAAAGACCATCTTAGAGCCTGATCTAGCTCTGGAGTTGACTAGCAAAGTTGTTCACAAATACCTTAGGAATGTTCTGGTAAAAGTTGAGAATTTTTGGACAAGAACTGTTGAAGATTTGGCTATTTTAGTGCACTGTCCAGAACCTGTTTACTGTGTTGTTAACGGTTTTTCGCTATCTCACCCATTTGATCTTTTGTTCAGATGGCCGAGCCTGTTGCCATGATGGTGGATGAGGATGGACGCGTTCACTCGCAGTGTCTCCACTGGGAAGACTTTCCCTCTATCTTGTGGGATGTTCTGCGCACCACGGGCTATCCAATTTCCCCACGTTACACCGGACTGGTGTTTGCAGAGAATGGAGTTACCCAGTGCCGTGTTAACGTGACCATCTTTCCGCATCCACTACACCCGGAGTGGTCCGCCTTGGTGATTGAGGCTGTTGGTCGTTGTTTGCCTGATACTTGGGAGCTTGCTGCCAGGAGGGCGCTCACAACTTTCTGTGCGCAGTGCCCCGAGGCCGTCACGCTCACTCCTATTGGTTTGTTTCCTGCTGCCCAGGACAACGACCCCTTTCGGCTCAACAGGGTGCAGCACTCACAGTACTTGGTAGACTTTCAAGCCCAGGAGACCATCGAGACCTCCGTGCGGTGCATGAATGCATTGTACCGACTTCAGACTCTCCAGAGTCAGGCGCTTGTGCAGCTCGCTGATCTTGCACAGGCCTACCACATGATGGCAGATACCAGAGATAAGCAGATTAAGGAGCTCAGTGAGGAACTTGAGGACAGAGACAATCGGATTGGCCAACTTGAGGGCCAAGTTCAGGAGCACGACACTCTCATGGGTGAGAGAGATGACATGATAGCACACTTGGAGGAGCAGCTCCATGATCTAAACCTTGAGTTGGAGGATGCTAATGAGCACATTCAGTGGCACCATGATCAGAATGCCCCTCCCGACGTGGTGGCTATGGAGAAAGATGAGGAAAAGCCACAGGAGATTGATGGTGTTTCAGGAATGGACTTTGAGGGTGAGGCACCGCAGCCACCTCCGATGGGAGCTCACTCTCCTACTCACAGCGAGTCGTCCATCAACAACCTCGACGACTTCTAGACGATGACCTAGGAGGACTTTTGCATATACTCCTCGATAGTGTAGCCTAACTTTTGGCAAGTGTTGTAATAGGCTAACTAAGAGTTGCGTACCTCTTTTGTGATGGGTAAAACTTGACCATTGGATACTCTAATCATGTAGGCCATGGCTAAAAACTTGGTGGTTTTATTGTGATATTGGAAAGCAGTTGAATCTGCGATTGCAGAAATTTGTCGGAATTTTTACCCATGTCTCCTTACATTTCTGGACTGAGTGTTGAATACCAAACTTGTCCTAAATTTTGTGATCTAGGTTCTCACAAAATTTCAGCACTATTGGATCTTGCTAGTTTGAGTTATAGGCAAGATACTATAACTCGCCCCGCTGAAAAACAGCCAAACCAGCGACGCAAGGAGTGAATCTTTCGACCATCTTGGCCGTCGATTTAGCATCTAAGCTGAATACCAAAGTTGTATGTCTCTAAATTCCTTACTCACTGCCAAAATGTGACCAATTTTGGATGAACCTACCAGGAATTATGGCAGACAGTATTATGTCCACGATTCTATCCATGATCTTTCGGAAGTGTACTTTTCCGCGCTAATCCTTTTGAATCATGAAAGCAATATGGATCACGTTGCTAATGATGAACATTCACATTTCAGATGGTTGGAGCAACCCGTGGTAACCCGGATGGTTTCGGTGCTAGTGCTAGTGGATCCCAGCCACAGCCACCACCACCTCCCAGTTTGGTGGACGTAATGGCCGCTCAAACCGAGTTGCTTCGCCAGCTCGTGCAAGGACAGCACCAACAGCGGGTTGGACACAATGTTCACCAACCTCAAGCTGCCGGTTACACAGATTTCCTTGGGACCCAGCCTCCCTTGTTTCACAAAATGTAGGAACCCTTGGATGCGGACGCTTGAATTCGCACAATCGTGTCCAAGTTTTCTCTACTCGTGGCCCCATGCTCGGATGCAAACAAGGCTCGCTATGCCGCTCAGCAACTTCGCGGTACAGCTCGTCTTTGGTGGGACAATTACTTTGCTATACTCCTGGCTGATCACGTCATCACCTGGGATGAATTCAAAACTGCGTTCCGAGCACATCATATCCCAGAAGGTCTTATGGAAAGAAAGCTAAATAAGTTTCTGGCTCTCACTCAGGGTACCCGCACTGTACTTCAGTATGCTCAGGCCTTCAACAACCTGTGCCAGTATGCGGGCTATCACGCAGACACGGATGCTAAGAAGCGGGATCGTTTCCGTAGAGGATTGAGTACCAAACTCAAGGAGCGACTGAACCTTGTCAAGGCCGATACATATAATGAGCTGGTAAACATGGCAATTACCCAAGAGGATTGTATTGCAGCTCACCGGGGTAAACTAGACCAAGGCCCGCTACTCAGCAATTCCTTCGTCCAAACATAGCCAATCGTTGTTTCAATTGTGGAAGTTCCAGTCATTTTGCCCGAGAATGCCCTCGGCCTAGGCAGCCAATTCAGGGCCAAGGCTCTAACCAGAACAATAAGAACAAAGGCAAGAGGCAGACCATTCAGGTCAAACAAGGACGGAACAATTTCACCACTCTTGCAGAACTTCCTGAAGGAGCACCAGTGATGACGGGTACATTCTCTATCCATAACAAGCCTGCAGTTATATTGTTTGATTCTGGTGCATCACATAGTTTCATTAGTGCAAAGTTTGGTGCAAAAGTAGGCTTGGATGTTTGTCACACGAAAGGGTCATATATGATATCAACACCAGGTGGAAAAATTGCTTCCAACCAAATAATAAGGCTGGTACTGATAAAGTTGGGTAGTAAAATCATCAACACGGACCTTGTTCTCTTACCCCTTGAAGGCATGGATATTATTTTGGGAATGAATTGGATGACTATGCATGGAGTCATACTAGACCTTTCTTCCCGAGCTGTTGAAATAAATTCACCTAGCCACGGAGCCACTACCCTTTACCTACCGTTCTGGGAGTGCATGAATTCTTGTGCTTTCATGATGGAAGGGATCAACCTAGAGGATATTCCAGTGGTACGCGAGTATGCCGATGTTTTTTCGGACGATTTGCCAGGAATGCCACAAGATGAAGACATTGAGTTTGCTATTGAACTACAACCAGGCACTGCACCTATCTCCAAAAGACCTTATAGGATGCCACTTAAGGAATTGGCCGAACTGAAAACACTACTCCAAGAACTACTGGACAAAGGTTTCATTCATCCTAGCGCATCACCTTGGGGATGTCCAGCCCTTTTTGTAAAGAAAAAGGATGACAGTTTAAGATTATGTGTGGACTACCGACCTCTCAATGCGGTAACCGTTAAGAATAAATACCCACTTCCCCGTATCGACGTTCTCTTTGATCAATTATCTGGAGCTAGAGTTTTCTCAAAGATTGATCTTCGATCTGGATATCATCAGATAAAGATTCGTCCATGCGATATTCCTAAGACCGCCTTTTCCACACGATATGGACTATATGAATTCTTGGTCATGTCCTTTGGTCTCACCAATGTCCCTGCCTACTTCATGTATCTCATGAATTCGGTATTCATGCCCGAGCTCGACAAATTCGTCGTAGTTTTCATTGGGGACATCCTTATCTATCCAAGAATGAGGAAGAGCACGCTAAGCACCTGTAACACCCAAAAATATAGGAGTTAAAATTTTTCAAAGTATTTTTATAAAAGTCATAAGATAAAATTGTGCATGCATCTTTATTTCTTTTCTTCTCCTATTCTTTCTTTCAGCCCAGCCCATTCCTTCTTTTCTCTTTCTTTTCTTTTTCTCGCGGCCCAGCTCAGCGGCCCAATCCGCTCACCCGACCCTTTCTTCCACCAACAGCTGGGACCCACCTGTCGGCGCCTTCTTTCTTCTTTCCTTTCTTCTTCCTCTGCTCCGCATCGCTCCCGCTCCTCTGTTTCCTTTCTCTGCCGTGACAGCAAGCAGGCGCCACGCTGTCGTCCGCGCTTCTTTCTTCCTTTCTTACTCTGAGTCCGGATCGACTTCGCACCGTCGCCCGCGTCTCTCTTTCCTTCCTCGCGATGCAGGCTTACCTTACTAACCGCAGTTCCGCCTTTTCCTTCACAAGAGCCGCCGCCTTCCTTATTCCCGGCCACTCCGCCCCTATAAAATCCCACCGGAGCCCCGCTTTGCAACCAGAGCCATCCTCAAACCTTTCCTCTACTCAACACCGACGCACGCCGCTGGAAGTCGCACATAGGAGGATCGCCGCCGCCTCGTGTCGCCGCCTCTCCATCGACTCGCCATTCCGCAGCTTCTCCGCCGTCTTCAACTCTCGCCAGAGCTCCGCGAGTTGGTGAGCATCAAGCCGCACCAGATTCCCCTCTCTCCCCTGATGAGGACACCAACACCAACGATACATCCACTCCGACACAAGTACCTATTGCTGGTCCTATTACTCGTGCTCGTGCGCATCAACTTAATCATCAGGTGAGTTCAAATCTAAGCTCAGGTGCATCATGTTTAGACCATGGAGACCCGTGTACTCTTGTTTTGCTTAGGAACCAAGGAGGCGGCCGAAAGGGAAACGGATTCGCGCAAGCTGGATTCGGACTGCAGAACAGTACCAACTTGTGATGGACACCACGGTCGCATATGAACTCGGATTGGGGCGTTCAAGTACTTCGTGGAAAGCTTATGAAGTCTTCTTTCAAACGGATCCGGCCTCATAGCCATATCTATTACGAGTCGGCCGCAATCGTTAAATTAATACAGAGTCCTTTTCTGCCCATGGTGCTGCGTCACCCTGTTTTGGTCCAATGGGCCGTGTATCAAGTTGAGTCCATTACGGACGCGTCCTAGGGTTGGAGTACGACCCCAACACCCCTGTGGTCGTCCTCCCACGTACTTATACCCCTTAGCCGCCGCCAAGGATGCTTGGGTTTTGTTTAGATCAAGTTTAGCCTTCGCTACTTGCTTGCAAACGCGCGTGCTGGATCAGCCGCCCGTCTTCTTGTCTTCGGAACCCCACCATTATTGAGATTGCGTGTGAAACCTTCATTTATATCTAGTAAATTCAGTACTTGTCATACTTGTTCTTGCTAGTTCTTCGATTGCTTGCAGGACGAGTGCCCTAGTGGCCGGGTGCCGCGCTCCACAAGATCGCGACAGCCATTGGAGGGGGTGTATCGGTTGCTAAGGCGCAGCTTGGAAGGCTGTAGTCGGGCCGTGAACGTCGCCTCCATCGACCAATCGAGTTATCCACGCCTCTCATCGAAAGATCGGGAATCAAACCCTAGCGGGTCGCCATCAGTTGGTAATCAGAGCAAGGTTTATCGGTGAGAGACTTCTAATTCTTTGCTGTTTTATTTTTCCTATAGTCCAGAAAAGCCAAAAAAAAATAGTAGATTAGTTTTCCTTCAATCCTATAAACTCGTTTGAGCCTTTGCTAGCACTGCTTAGTTAGGGCTTGTTGAATTTTCGATTGCATCGGTTGCGTCGAGTTGCTGGTCTTAGTTTTAGTCCTTTAGAGTTTCGAGTTCTTGTCACGTTCTAGTCACAACCGTGCGCTACCATACATACTCCGTGTTGGTGGAATCCGAGTCCATATTCGTGTTCAAGTCCGAGTTAGATTCTGTGTTGGTTTGTGACCGAATCGCACGCGGTGCTGTGATTCGAGTAGGGATCGATTTCCTAGTCCCAATTGGTTATTGTGCCGTGTTATAAAATTCCATTGCTTTTCGCACTTGTACTGCATATTTTGTAACGCTCCAGAAAGGCAGAAGTAGTCTCGGCTTACTCAAACCACAACTTTTCACGAATACACATAGCCTCGGCTTACTCCAGAGAGAGAGAGAGAGAGAGAAAAGTTTGTGTGCTGTGTGGCTCTTTTGAAGTCTTTTAGGTTATATAATCAGTTTTGAGGATCCCCTGAAAAAAAAAAGAAAAAAAAGAGAAAAAAAAAGAAGGAAAAAAAAAGAAAGGAAAAAAAAAGAAAAAAAAAAGAAGAAGAAGAAAAAGAGGGGAAGAAAAAGGGGCTGTTCTTTGTGCATCTTTTTTGTTCTTCGGTGGTGTCTCGTGACTTCATTTGTGTCCAGGCTCGCGTCTCTAGCACGGTCTAGGCTAGGACCAGCATAGTACCGCCGTTGAACGATTTTTCAGCTTGCTTTTGTAACTAACGTGGTGCTAGTTCATCCTTGCTTCAGCCCACCTATAGCTCCACATATCCGACTACAGCTTGACAGGTCCTGTTGTTGCGGCACCGATACACTTCATCCCACGGTTGCAGACTTGTTGGTTGCCGTCCCCTCCTGTTGAGCAAGGTAAGAATTGGTAAGAGCTTGTGTAACAGGTTGAGTGTGAGCGCCTTGCAGTAGCTACATCCCATTAGTTGTAGGATCTTATTTCTTCACCTATTTTCGTGTTTCCTTTGTTCATCTAACCATGACAGGATCAGAGGGTGATGGGAGTTTAGGTCACTCTCCTCGTACAAAGGGAATCATACAACATTTTGAAAATAAGATGAGGAGGCATGTAGATGGGCTTGCTGAAGATATGCTGGTGTCAAATGATAAGATTGGGCAGTTGGAGGCCACGCAGCTTGCCACCAACACCAAGCTTACAAGGCTGGAGACGTCGGTCGCTCATATTGACCAAAGCCTTGCTGCTCTTTTGAGGCGTTTTGATGAGATGCATGCCAGAACTGCAAATGGGCATGAGGGAGAAAACAAGAAGGATGAGCGTGTCGAGGATAATTGGGATGATTATGTCGCTGATACTGAACTAGATGACCAAGATGCTCCTAGTCGCCGACGACTGCGAACTAATCGGAGAGGTATGGGTGGACATCGACGACGTGAGGTACATAATAATGATGATGCTTTCAGTAAAATAAAATTTAAGATACCTTCTTTTGATGGAAAATACGATCCTGATGCATACATTACTTGGGAAATTGCTGTTGATCAAAAGTTTGCATGTCATGAATTTCCAGAGAATATACGTGTTAGGGCTGCTACTAGTGAATTTACTGATTTTGCCTCTGTTTGGTGGATAGAACATGCTAAGAAAAATCCTAATAATATTCCACAAACCTGGGATGCCTTGAAACGGGTCATGCGGGCTAGATTTGTTCCTTCTTACTATGCGCGTGATCTGTTACATAGATTGCAACAATTGAGACAGGGTAATAAAAGTGTAGAAGAATACTATCAGGAATTACAAATGGGTGTGTTGCGTTGTAATTTAGTGGAGGATGAGGAACCTGCTATGGCTAGATTTTTAGGAGGTTTGAATCGAGAAATTCAGGACATTCTTGCTTATAAAGATTATACTAACGTAACCCGTTTGTTCCATCTTGCTTGTAAAGCTGAAAGGGAAGTGCTGGGACGCCGTGCTAGTACAAGAACTAATATTTCTGCAGGAAAACCTTCATCATGGCAGCCGCGCACATCTACCTCATTGACCGGACGAGCTCCTGCACCTTCTACATTCCCGAGTCGGTCGACAATACCCGCTCCATCCAACGATAAGACACGTGCTCCCCCGACAAATTCAGCAACCACGACTGTCCAGAAACCAGCCACGAGTGCATCTTCGGTTGCCTCCACGGGAAGGACAAGAGATATTCAGTGCCATCGATGCAAGGGCTTTGGCCACGTGCAACGTGACTGCCCTAACAAGCGCGTTTTGGTGGTCAAAGGAGATGGTGGGTATTCCTCTGCTAGTGATTTTGATGAAGATACACTTGCTTTGCTTGCTGCTGACCATGCAGGTACTAAGGAACAACCAGAAGAGCAGATTGGTGCAGAGGATGCAGATCATTATGAGAGCCTCATTGTGCAGCGTGTACTTAGTGCACAAATGGAAAAGGCGGAGCAAAATCAACGGCATACACTATTCCAAACAAAGTGTGTTATTAAAGAGCGTTCATGCCGTTTGATAATTGATGGAGGTAGCTGCAACAACTTGGCTAGCAGCGATATGGTCGAGAAGCTTGCACTTACAACAAAACCGCACCCACATCCATATCACATTCGGTGGCTCAACAATAGTGGTAAGGTCAAGGTAACGAGATTGGTACGAATTAATTTCGCTATTGGTTCATATCATGATGTTGTTGAATGCGATGTTGTGCCTATGGAAGCTTGTCATATTCTGCTAGGTAGACCATGGCAATTTGATACCGATAGCATGCATCATGGTAGATCAAATCAATATTCTCTTATACATCATGATAAGAAAATCGTTTTGCTTCCTATGTCACCTGAATCTATTGTGCGTGATGATGTTGCTAAAGCTAAGAGAACTAAAGCTGAGATCGATAAGAATGCCAAATCTGTTAGTAGCAGGGAAGATGAGATAAGATTGAAAGGACATTGCTTGCTTGCTACTAAGTCTGATATTAATGAATTGATTGCTTCCACTTCTGTTGCCTATGCTTTGGTGTGCAAGAATGCTTTGATTTCAGTTCACGATATGCAGCATTCTTTGCCCCCGGCTGTTGCTAACCTTTTGCAGGAGTATTCTGATGTGTTTCCAAGTGAGATACCAGCGGGGCTGCCACCAATACGAGGGATTGAGCACCAAATTGACCTTATTCCTGGTGCATCATTGCCAAACCGTGCGCCATACAGGACAAATCCGGAAGAAACTAAGGAAATTCAGCGACAAGTGCAAGAACTACTCGACAAAGGTTATGTGCGTGAGTCTCTTAGTCCTTGTGCTGTTCCAGTTATTTTAGTGCCTAAAAAGGATGGAACATGGCGTATGTGTGTTGATTGTAGGGCTATTAATAATATTACAATTCGATATCGACACCCTATCCCTCGTTTGGATGATATGCTTGATGAATTGAGTGGTGCTATTGTGTTTTCCAAAGTTGATTTGCGTAGTGGGTACCACCAGATTCGTATGAAATTGGGAGATGAATGGAAAACTGCTTTCAAAACTAAGTTCGGGTTATATGAGTGGTTAGTCATGCCTTTTGGGTTAACTAATGCACCGAGTACTTTCATGAGATTAATGAATGAGGTTCTGCGTGCTTTCATTGGGAAATTTGTTGTTGTCTACTTTGATGATATATTGATTTACAGCAAATCTTTCGATGAACATCTTGATCACTTACGTGCTGTTTTTAATGCTTTACAAGATGCACGTTTATTTGGTAACCTTGAGAAGTGCACCTTTTGCACCGATCGAGTGTCTTTTCTTGGCTATGTCGTGACTCCACAGGGAATCGAGGTTGATCAAGCCAAGGTGGAAGCTATACATGGATGGCCTATACCGAAGACTATCACGCAAGTGCGGAGTTTCCTAGGACTTGCTGGTTTCTATCGTCGTTTTGTGAAGGACTTCAGCACCATTGCCGCGCCTTTGAATGAGCTTACAAAGAAGGGAGTGCCTTTTAGTTGGGGTAAAACACAAGAGAACTCCTTCAACACGCTGAAAGATAAGTTGACACATGCACCTCTCCTCCAACTCCCTGATTTTAATAAAACCTTTGAGCTTGAATGTGATGCTAGTGGCATTGGTTTGGGTGGTGTTTTGTTACAAGAAGGCAAACCTATTGCTTATTTCAGTGAAAAATTGAGCGGGCCTGTTCTGAATTATTCTACTTATGATAAGGAATTGTATGCTCTTGTTCGCACATTAGAAACATGGCAGCATTATCTATGGCCCAAAGAGTTTGTTATTCATTCAGATCATGAATCTTTAAAACATATTCGTAGTCAAGGAAAATTGAACCGTAGACATGCTAAGTGGGTTGAATTTATTGAATCTTTTCCTTATATTATTAAGCACAAGAAAGGGAAAGAGAATATAATTGCTGATGCATTGTCTAGGAGATACACCTTGTTGAACCAACTTGATTACAAAATATTTGGATTGGAAACGATTAAAGATCAATATGTTAATGATGCTGATTTTAAAGATGTGTTGCTGCATTGTAAAGAGGGGAAGGGATGGAACAAATTCATCGTTAGTGATGGGTTTGTCTTTAGAGCTAACAAGCTATGCATTCCAGCTAGCTCCGTTCGCTTGTTATTGTTGCAGGAAGCGCATCGAGGTGGCTTAATGGGGCATTTTGGAGCAAAGAAAACGGAAGATATACTTGCTGGTCATTTCTTTTGGCCAAAGATGAGAAGAGATGTGGAGAGATTTGTTGCTCGCTGCACGACATGTCAAAAGGCTAAATCACGATTGAATCCACATGGTTTGTATTTGCCTCTACCTGTTCCTAGTGCTCCTTGGGAAGATATTTCTATGGATTTTGTGTTAGGATTGCCTAGGACTAGGAAGGGACGTGATAGTGTGTTTGTGGTTGTTGATAGATTTTCTAAGATGGCCCATTTCATACCAATTCATAAAACTGATGATGCTTCTCACATTGCTGATTTGTTCTTTCGGGAAATTGTTCGTTTGCATGGTGTGCCCAACACGATTGTTTCTGATCGTGATGCTAAATTTCTTAGTTATTTTTGGAAGACTTTATGGGCTAAATTGGGAACTAAATTGTTGTTTTCTACTACATGTCATCCGCAAACTGATGGTCAAACTGAAGTGGTTAATAGGACTTTGTCTACTATGTTAAGGGCTGTTTTAAAGAAGAACATTAAGATGTGGGAAGATTGTTTGCCTCATATTGAATTCGCTTATAATCGATCGCTGCATTCTACTACAAAGATGTGCCCATTTCAGATTGTATATGGTTTCTTGCCTCGTGCTCCTATTGATTTAATGCCTTTGCCATTTTCTGAAAAAACGAATTTTGATGCTACTAAGCGTGCCGAATTGATGTTAAAACTGCATGAAACAACTAAAGAAAACATAGAGCGCATGAATGCTAAATACAAGATTGCTGGTGATAAAGGTAGGAAGGAACTAAAGTTTGAACCTGGAGATTTAGTTTGGCTGCATTTGAGAAAGGAAAGGTTTCCTGAATTGAGAAAATTTAAATTGCTACCTCGGGCTGATGGACCATTTAAAGTGCTAGAGAAAGTCAATGATAATGCATATAAGCTCGATCTGCCTGCGGATTTTGGGGTTAGTCCCACATTTAACATTGTAGATTTGAAGCCATATTTGGGAGAGGAAGATGAGCTTGAGTCGAGGACGACTCAAATGCAAGAAGGGGAGGATGATGAGGACACCAACACCAACGATACATCCACTCCGACACAAGTACCTATTGCTGGTCCTATTACTCGTGCTCGTGCGCATCAACTTAATCATCAGGTGAGTTCAAATCTAAGCTCAGGTGCATCATGTTTAGACCATGGAGACCCGTGTACTCTTGTTTTGCTTAGGAACCAAGGAGGCGGCCGAAAGGGAAACGGATTCGCGCAAGCTGGATTCGGACTGCAGAACAGTACCAACTTGTGATGGACACCACGGTCGCATATGAACTCGGATTGGGGCGTTCAAGTACTTCGTGGAAAGCTTATGAAGTCTTCTTTCAAACGGATCCGGCCTCATAGCCATATCTATTACGAGTCGGCCGCAATCGTTAAATTAATACAGAGTCCTTTTCTGCCCATGGTGCTGCGTCACCCTGTTTTGGTCCAATGGGCCGTGTATCAAGTTGAGTCCATTACGGACGCGTCCTAGGGTTGGAGTACGACCCCAACACCCCTGTGGTCGTCCTCCCACGTACTTATACCCCTTAGCCGCCGCCAAGGATGCTTGGGTTTTGTTTAGATCAAGTTTAGCCTTCGCTACTTGCTTGCAAACGCGCGTGCTGGATCAGCCGCCCGTCTTCTTGTCTTCGGAACCCCACCATTATTGAGATTGCGTGTGAAACCTTCATTTATATCTAGTAAATTCAGTACTTGTCATACTTGTTCTTGCTAGTTCTTCGATTGCTTGCAGGACGAGTGCCCTAGTGGCCGGGTGCCGCGCTCCACAAGATCGCGACAGCCATTGGAGGGGGTGTATCGGTTGCTAAGGCGCAGCTTGGAAGGCTGTAGTCGGGCCGTGAACGTCGCCTCCATCGACCAATCGAGTTATCCACGCCTCTCATCGAAAGATCGGGAATCAAACCCTAGCGGGTCGCCATCATCCCCTGCTCCGCCGTAAAACCGATTTCTCGCCGGACCCCTGTTTCCGCCTACCGCCGTGGCCGCTAGTTTACAGCCGCCGCACAGCTATCCCGTGATCACCCTCACCTTCGCCATGCCGCCCACGCCCTTGCCGGCATAAATCCCGCCTGAACTGTAGCCCGAAACACCGGATTCGGTGAAGCTCCGGCCGTCCGCCGCCGCACTCGCTCGCCGCCGACGCCCAGCAAAGCTCCGATTCGCCCGACCTTTTCCTTACTCCGCCGATTTGCCCGACCTTTACTTTACACTGCCGATTTACCCGACCCTCTCTTCACACCGCCGATTCGCCCGACCCACCGCTCGATGCTAATCTAACGGATCAGATTCACCCGACCCTAGCCGTCCCCATAACATTCGCAGAAAGACCCCTAGGTTTTCCAGGAATAAACCCGCAGTCCAGATCAGTAGAAAATAAATAGAGTTGAGCCCTTTCTTTTTCTGTTCCGACCCCTGACCTTTCTAGAATTAGTACCCGCCGTCCAAAACCTCTAGTTCTGCACCCCGACCCTCCGTATAAGGTTTATTTATGTTCTAGCCCCTAATTTCTTCAGATTTAGCCTCGGGAAATTCAAAACTCTCGCAGTTAGGCCCCTAGACCACTGTCTTAGCCATATCTTCATCGTTTCAACTCCGATCTCAGCGATTCTTGCGCCCATGCGATCCTTGCATCGTAAACTACAACTTTAGTATCTCTTTACTTTCTGTTTGTATTGTTTGTTGTATTGTTTCTTATTTGTTTGTGTATGCTTGTTTGTGTGATCGCGTAGACAACGTGATGTTCGAGCAAAATCAAGAGCAAGCTTACGAGGAAGAGAATCAGCAGCTGTTTGAAGAAGACAAGTGGATTTCCCCCTCTGCATATTCTATTTGATCCCAACAACAGCATAATAAATCACTTTACTTTATTGTTGCTTGCATAAACTTTATGGGTTACCTATGCTAAGGACATACCTAGTCTTTTACCCCAAACCTTGAAACACCTGGGTTTACTATTCATGTTGGATAGTTACGCTTAGTTGCAAACTTTAGGATTGGTATTGGTTTACTCTTTTAACATCGTTGGTCACATTTTATATTGTTGTTATCGCGTAATTTCAAGATCAACTTTGTTTAATGGGAACATGGAGAACCACCCAAGAAAACAGTGCAACCACAAAGTCATATGGCTCTGACCTTAGCCAATTAATTAGATATGTAGTTTGCTGATGGCCTTACCGAATGGGCAAGGAGGGGGTCGGTGATAGGGGTCATAGCCCGGTCCTCTTGGGGTAGCTGCCTTTGCTAAGGAGCTGACCATTAGGGAGGTTTATGGACCACGCCGCTACTGAAACTCTAGCAGGCTGCCTAGCTCTCGACATGTCTTTGTAAAGGCTTCGTAGTGTACCCTCGCCACTCACCTCGGAAGTGTTTAAGGGCCTTGCAAACCCGGGCGACTCAGGGAAACACGATTTGTGCGTAAAGTGTACAACCTCTGCAGAGTGTAAAACTGTTATAACAGCCGTACTCACGGTTAAGAGTGGCTTGGACCCTCACATGATAATGAAACTTGAAGATTAATTAATTTGTGGTCCATGGATTATGATTATGTTGATGGAATCTTTATGATTTTGCTGAAGTGGGTTGGTATAAACTTAAACCTAGTTAATAGGTGCTTGTTAATAAATACTTGACCAACTAAAAGTGACCGCTGCTGCAAACCCTAGCCTATCCTTGATGGCCTTGCATTTTCATCCCACTTGCTGAGTACCAACCATAAGAGTACTCACCCTTGCCCCCGCTGTTCAGAAGAGAGCTTTGAAGAGGAGATCTTCGACGACTACGAGGAGTTCTAGGTCCTGCATTCACCAGTCATCGCCTGTGGAAGACGGAGTTGTTGGAGACTTCGTATAGGGTATAACGGTTTATCGTTTAAAGACATTTGTGTCTCTTTCATACGAAGTGTAATATTGTTAAATACTTTATTTAGTTACATTTTGAGCATTGTCTTTGATATATTACACTTTCCGTCTACCATATGTGTGTGAACATGATCCTGGCGCACATATGAGATGCATCTGGTTCTTTCTATAATCGGGTGTGACAGCACCTGCACATTGTTCTTCAGCGTCTCAAAGACCATCAGCTCTATGCTAAATTTTCTAAGTGCGAATTCTGGTTGGATAGTGTGAAATTCTTGGGTCACACTATTTCCAGTGAAGGCATGGCCGTTGACCCCAGCAAGGTACAAGAAGTGATGGATTGGAAACCTCCTACCTCTGTTCATCAGATTCGCAGTTTTCTTGGCTTAGCCGGTTACTATCGCCGTTTCATTCCAGATTTCTCCAGGATTGCTAAGCCTATGACTGAACTATTGAAAAAGGGAGTAAAGTTTGTGTGGGATGAGAAATGCGAAGAAGCTTTCCACACTCTCAGAAAACGTTTGATTACAGCCCCTGTGTTAGCTCAACCCGATAACACCAAGTCGTTCCATGTTTACTGTGACGCATCTGGCACTGGTCTTGGTTGTGTGCTTATGCAAGAAAATCGAGTTATCGCTTATGCCTCACGAGCCCTTCGACCCCATGAGCAGAATTATCCGACCCATGATGTCGAGTTAGCAGCAGTCATTCATGCTCTAAAAATATGGAGACATTATCTCATGGGCACTCATTGTAATATCTACACCGATCACAAGAGTCTACAATATATCTTCACCCAAGCTGATCTGAATATGAGACAAAGAAGATGGCTAGAATTAATCAAGGATTATGATCTCGAGGTGCACTATCACCCCGGCAAGGCTAATGTAGTAGCGGATGCGCTCAGCCGTAAGGCCCATTGCCATTGCCTATCAGTGGAAAGCTATAATGAGACATTATGTTCGGAAATGAGAAAGCCTAGTTTGGAAATGATTTCCCAAGGCACTCTGAATCACATCTCAGTTGAGCCCACTCTTCACGACCAGATCATCATGGCACAACTACATGATGAAGGAGTTAAGATCATCAAACAAAAACTCTCTCTAGCAAAAGAGAAATACAAATGTTTCCGTTAAGACCATAAGGGAGTTCTATGGTTCGAAAGTCGCATAGTCATTCCAAAGAATCGTGAGCTTCGTAAGCAAATTCTTGATGAGGCGCACCTTTCCAAATTTTCTATTCACCCCGGCAGTAGCAAAATGTATCAAGACCTTAGGCAAAATTTCTGGTGGACTAGAATGAAAAGAGAAATCACTAAATATGTCTCAGAATGCGACACATGCCAGAGAGTAAAAGCCAGCCACTTGAAAGTAGCCGGTACACTTCAACCTTTGCCTATACCCTCATGGAAATGGGAGGACATAAGTATGGATTTCATTGTTGGATTGCCAAGTACCGCATAGAAACATGATTCCATATGGCTTATCGTTGATAGACTCACAAAGACGGCACATTTTCTTCCGGTACACACCACCTATACTGCCAAGAAATATGCCGAGATTTATCTCGATCGCATTGTTTGCCTACATGGAGTACCGAAGACTATTATTTCCGATCGTGGTACTCAGTTTGTAGCGCGCTTTTGGGAACAATTGCAAGCTTCTCTTGGTACTAAATTGATTCGAAGCTCAGCCTATCATCCTCAAACTGACGGACAAACTAAAAGAGTAAACCAAGTTCTTGAAGACATGCTTAGAGCTTGCGTCATTCACTATGGCAAGAATTGGGATAAATGCCTATCCCTAGCAGAGTTCTCTTATAACAATAGCTATCAAGCGAGTTTGAAAATGGCACCATTTGAGTTGGTCACAGACCCAAGAACGCAAAATATTTGGACCAGACTTGGTAATCGAGGCAGAAGAAAAAGTGAGAGTAATAAAAGAAAACCTTAGAGCCGCACAATCTAGGCAAAAGAGCTATTTCGACAGAAGGAGAAAGCCACTAAAATTTGAAGTGTGTGACCACGTCTACCTTCGAGTTTCACCAACCAAGGGTGTACAACGATTCGGAGTCAAAGGAAAACTATCTCCCCATTATGTTGGTCCCTACGAAATCATCGAAAGCTGTGGACCCGTAGCCTATAGAATTCGACTGCCCCCTCAGCTTGCAGCCATCCATGATGTCTTTCACGTATCTCAGCTCAAGAAGTGTGTTCGAGTTCCTACCGAGGTTATTAAACAACAAGGAGTAGTGGTAGAGCCCGACCTCTCATATGTTGAGTACCCTATCAAAATCATGGACCAAAAAGAAAGAAGCACTAGGAGGAAAGTGATTAAAATGTACAAAATTCAATGGAATCATCACACTCAGGAAGAAGCCACATGGGAAACCGAAAGCTATCTAAACCAAAATTTCCCGGGTTTTCTCAACTCTACCGAAGGTACACACACTACCCACACTATGCCTATTGTCCGAATCTCGGGGCGAGATTCTTTTTAAGGGGGGAAGGCTGTAACACCTCAGGTGTTTAATTTATGAAATAAGCCTCATTAACTTAACACGATGCATAAATAACTAAGAAAAGTTTAAAAGAAATGAGTTATAAATTGATTTTGCCTTGAATTGAAAATAGTTGTGTATATGTGCATAAGTACATGTACGTTAATCAAACAAAGTAAATAACTTTCGCATTGATGCAAACATGGCTACAAAATTTAATAGGCACATCGTTATTGACATATTAAACAAAAGTCTAGTTGAAGCCTAGGAGTGAATGCAAAGTTTTGCCCAGGAAATGACGTGCCCTCCAAATTATACTTTTTGAGTTTTTAAAATAACTTCTAAACTAGAACTCAACTGAACTTTGGCCTGAAACAAAACTTGTGTAACTTTTCGTTTTGAACAACTTTCATGTTCAGAGATTTTTGAGTTGCAACGCAAAAATTTAAGAAACACTTTGATTTGCAAACCAGCCCCTGCCTTTTCTTCTATTTTCACTGCAGACCCTACGCTCGCCCGACCCTTCGCTCGCCCGACCCTCGCTTCGCCCGACCTTTCGCTCGCCCGACCCTCGCTTCGCCCGACCCCTCGCTTCGCCCGACCCTCGGCTTCGCCCGACCCTCCGCCGCCGCGCAATAGCCACAGGCCACTTGGCCGGCGATGCCTGACCGGCGCTAGGCGCCAAGCCAATGCCTGGCCGCGCCCGCACGCCGCGCTCCTCCCCATGCCGCGCCCCTCCCCAGTCCGCGCACGCCACGCGCACGACGGCGACGCGCGCCTCTGCTCGCTGCCCGCCGCGCCCAATGGCCAAGCCGCGTCATGCCGTGTCCTCGCTGCGTCCCGCCAGTCGCCGCGCTCGCCGCCCGGCAAGCCAGCTGCTGCAGCTCCTCGCCCAACCCGCGCGCCGCGTGATCTCCTGCTCCACACGCCAAATCCTCAGCGCCCAATCCCCTGCCCGCGCCCGCCGCACGCCCCGTCGGCTCTGCTCGCCGCCCACCGCGACCAGTAACGCGTCCCCGTCGTGCCGCCCGCGCCCGCGCCTCGCAGTCCAGTCCCGCCCCTCCTCCCGCCTCTCTGTTGCCTACCTAAGACCGCACTGAGCCCCCCCCCCCCCCTCGCGCGCCCAGACACCAGAATGCCGCCGCCGCCACCATTACCGCTGCCGTGCACCACCCGCCCGTGGAGCCCTACTCCCCAGCCTCCCACTGCCCAAACCCAACGCCCAGCGAGCTTGCCCTCCCTCCACTGAAGCTCACCGGCCTCTTCCCCGGCCAGCTCGACCGCCGGAGCACCGCCAGCGCCGCCCGCGCTGCCGCCTCTCCCGTGCTGCTCCGTGGACAGCCCACTTCGAAGCTCCTCCGTCCAAGCCAAGCCTCAAAATGGGTTTCCCTCGACGCCGCAAAGCTCATCGACCAGCCCACGCTCTCCCCTCCTCGCCGGAGCATCGTCGCCGACGCTCCGCCCCTCTGCTCCGCGCCGACGAGCCACCTCCGGCCACCCCCAACCCCGACCAAGGCCATCCCAAGGTAGCTCTCACCTCCCTGGATCTCCACGGCCCTTTTCCCCTCGCCGCCGACGAGCCCCCTCGACGGAATCTGGCCGGCCGCCATGCCAGCGCCGCCAGGGACCACATTTCTTTGATTTCAATCTTCCCAGGGGCCTGGACGCAAGTTTCCAGGGACCCCTCTGCAAAAGAAAGTTTTAAACCTAGTTTCAAAAATAGTGAAATTGTAAAATTCATATAAAATCGTGGAAAAACCAGAAAAATACAAACTCAACTGTTCTAGAATCTTTATATGGAAATCTACAACTTTTGTTACATGCAATTCTTCAGTTGCTTGCTAAATCTTGCTATAAATTAAATGTAAGTTTTAATGGACTTTAATTGTACCCACTGTTGTACACAAAGGCTAAAGCTGAAAATTTAACAGTAGATTAGTTGCTTGATTTGTAGGCCAGTGTAAAAATATTAGGACCAGAATCCATCTCTAGCTAAACTTTTTGTTAAACCTTGTTTATGCCATGTAATAATAAAACTAAATTGTAACTCTTGTGATTCATGTGGCAAAACTTTTCCAAAGCTGTTATATTGATGCCTAAATACCACAGAAAAATTTTAGAACATTTTTGCTACGTGTAACTTATTTATATAATTTTGTGGTAGGAAAAATGCACTAATTCAAATAATTAGTTTTTTGCTTGGAAAATCTTCAAATTGTTACTGTAGGACACTTTAGAGTAGCTCTTGTTGTATAAAATGTTTCATACTCACAAAACCTGTAAAACATCCTGTAGAAATTAATCTTTATTAAAGTAGGTGAATGTTGTCCTATTTATTATGCCTCGTATCCTGTGCAGTAAAATCTGAAAATTTTGCAGCAACACATATATGGATAGATTAAGCCCCTGTAAAATGTTTGGTGTCAATACTTGCATGGTTTGTCCTATATAAAAATATCAATGTTCTAGTAGTGGCTATGTATTATATTTTTTATAATTATTCTGCTACGTAAAAATGTCTGATATTTTTACAGTGCTTTTATCTCTGCATAATGTGCGCTAAATAAAAATTTCATGACCAGAAGTTACCTAGTCCAGAAGTTGTGTTTAATCCATGTTGTGCTTAGAAAATTTAGTTTCCAATATAGCACAACCCCTTCTTGTTTAATGAAGTTAATAGTTTAAGTTATACTCTATTAAGAATTGCCCAAAGAAATCTTAACTAAGTAACTTCACAACTAAATCGATATTTTGTGAACTGCAACTTTATCGTGAAGGAAAATAATCGTCATATACCATCACTATAACTTACACTTGTGCATTCATATAGAATCGACTACGCTCGCCGACGGAACGTACGAGCTGGTGCCTGCGTCCGAGAGTGAGCAGCGTGAAGCCCAAGTAATGGCGACCCGCTAGGGTTTGATTCCCGATCTTTCGATGAGAGGCGTGGATAACTCGATTGGTTGATGGAGGCGACGTTCACAGCCCGACTACAGCCTTCCAAGCTGCGCCTTAGCAACCGATACACCCCCTCCAATGGCTGTCGCGATCTTGTGGAGCGCGGCACCCGGCCACTAGGGCACTCATCCTGCAAGCAATCGAAGAACTAGCAAGAACAAGTATGACAAGCACTGAATTTACTAGATGTAAATGAAGGTTTCACATGCAATCTCAATAATGGTGGGGTTCCGAAGACAAGAAGACGGGCGGCTGATCCAGCACGCGCGCTTGCAAGCAAGTAGCGAAGGCTAAACTTGATCTAAACAAAACCCAAGCATCCTTGGTGGCGGCTAAGGGGTATAAGTATGTGGGAGGACGACCACAGGGGTTCTGGGGTCGTACTCCAACCCTAGGACGCGTCCGTAATGTACTCAACTTGATACACGGCCCATTGGGCCAAAACAGGGTGACGCAGCACCATGGGCAGAAGAGGACTCTGTATTAATTTTACGATTGCGGCCGACTTGTAACAGATATGGATACGAGGCCGGATCCGTTTGAAAGAAGACTTCATAAGCTCTCCACGAAGTACTTGAACGCCCCAATCCGAGTTCATATGCGATCGTGGTGTCCGTCACAAGTTGGTACTATTCTGCAGTCCGAATCCAGCCTGCGCGAATCTGTTTTCCTTTCGGTCGCCTCCTTGGTTCCTAAGCAAAACAAGAGTACACGGGTCTCCATGGTCTAAACATGATGTACATGAGCTTAGATGTGAACTCACCTGATGATTAAGTTGACGAGTACGAGCACGAGCACGAGTAATAGGACCAGCAATAGGTACTTGTGTCGGAGTGGATGTATTGTTGGTGTTGATGTCCTCATCATCCTCCCCTTCTTGCATTTGAGTCATCCTCGACTCAAGCTCATCTTCCTCTCCCAAATATGGCTTCAAATCTGCAATGTTAAATGTGGGAATAACCCCAAAATCCGCTGGCAGATCGAGCTTATATGCATTATCATTGACTTTCTCTAACACTTTAAATGGTCCATCAGCCCGAGGTAGCAATTTAGATTTTCTCAATTCAGGAAACCTTTCCTTTCTCAAATGCAGCCAAACTAAATCTCCAGGTTCAAACTTTAGTTCCTTCCTACCTTTATCACCATCAATCTTGTATAGCATTCATGCGCTCTATGTTTTCTTTAGTTGTTTCATACAGTTTTAACATCAATTCAGCACGCTTAGTAGCATCAAAATTCAGTTTTTTAGAAAATGACAAAGCCAAGGAGCACGAGGCAAGAAACCATATACAATCTGAAATGGGCACATCTTTGTAGTAGAATGCAGCGATTGATTATAAGCGAATTCAATATGAGGCAAACAATCTTGCCACATCTTAATGTTCTTCTTTAAAACAGCCCTTAACATAGTAGACAAAGTTCTATTAACCACTTCAATTTGACCATTAGTTTGCGGATGACATGTGGTAGAAAACAACAACTTAGTTCCCAATTTAGCCCATAAAGTCTTCCAAAAATAACTAAGAAATTTAGCATCACGATCAGAAACAATTGTGTTGGGCACACCATGCAAACGAACAATTTCCCGAAAGAACAAATCAGCAATGTGAGTAGCATCATCAGTTTTATGACATGGTATGAAATGGGCCATCTTAGAAAATCTATCAACAACCACAAACACACTATCACGTCCTTTCCTAGTCCTAGGCAAGCCTAACACAAAATCCATAGAAATATCTTCCCAAGGAGCACTAGGAACAGGTGGAGGCAAATACAAACCGTGTGGATTCAATCGTGATTTAGCCTTTTGACATGTCGTGCAGCGAGCAACAAATCTCTCCACATCTCTTCTCATCTTTGGCCAAAAGAAATGACCAGCAAGTATATCTTCCGTTTTCTTTGCTCCAAAATGCCCCATTAAGCCACCTCCATGCGCTTCCTGCAACAATAACAAGCGAACAGAGCTAGCTGGAATGCATAGCTTGTTAGCTCTAAAGACAAACCCATCACTAACGATGAATTTGTTCCATCCCTTCCCATCTTTACAATGCAGCAACACATCTTTAAAATCAGCATCATTAACATATTGATCTTTAATCGTTTCCAATCCAAAGATTTTGTAATCAAGTTGGTTCAGCAAGGTGTATCTCCTAGACAATGCATCAGCAATTATATTCTCTTTCCCTTTCTTGTGCTTAATAACATAAGGAAAAGATTCAATAAATTCAACCCACTTAGCATGTCTACGGTTCAATTTTCCTTGACTACGAATATGTTTTAAAGATTCATGATCTGAATGAATAACAAACTCTATGGGCCATAGATAATGCTGCCATATTTCTAATGTGCGAACAAGAGCATACAATTCCTTATCATAAGTAGAATAATTCAGAACAGGCCCGCTCAATTTTTCACTGAAATAAGCAACAGGTTTGCCTTCTTGTAACAAAACACCACCCAAACCAATGCCACTAGCATCACATTCAAGCTCAAAGGTTTTATTAAAATCAGGGAGTTGGAGGAGAGGTGCATGTGTCAACTTATCTTTCAGCGTGTTGAAGGAGTTCTCTTGTGTTTTACCCCAACTAAAAGGCACTCCCTTCTTTGTAAGCTCATTCAAAGGTGCGGCAATGGTGCTGAAGTCCTTCACAAAACGACGATAGAAACCAGCAAGTCCTAGGAAACTCCGCACTTGCGTGATAGTCTTTGGTATAGGCCATCCCTGTATAGCTTCCACCTTGGCTTGATCAACCTCGATTCCCTGTGGAGTCACGACATAGCCAAGAAAAGACACTCGATCGGTGCAAAAGGTGCACTTCTCAAGGTTACCAAATAAATGTGCATCTCGTAAAGCATTAAAACAACACGTAAGTGATCAAGATGTTCATCGAAAGATTTGCTGTAAATCAATATATCATCAAAGTAGAAAACAACAAATTCCCCAATGAAAGCACGCAGAACCTCGTTCAGTAATCTCATGAAAGTACTAGGTGCATTAGTTAACCCAAAAGGCATGACTAACCACTCATATAACCCGAACTTAGTTTTGAAAGCAGTTTTCCATTCATCTTCCAATTTCATACGAATCTGGTGGTACCCACTACGCAAATCAACTTTGGAAAACACAACAGCACCACTTAATTCATCAAGCATATCATCCAAACGTGGGATAGGGTGTCGATATCGAATTGTGATATTATTAATAGCCCTACAATCAACACACATATGCCATGTTCCATCCTTTTTAGGCACTAAAATAACCAGAACAGCACAAGGACTAAGAGACTCACGCACATAACCTTTGTCGAGTAGTTCTTGCACTTGTCGCTGAATTTCTTTAGTTTCTTCCGGATTTGTCCTGTATGGCGCACGGTTTGGCAACGATGCACCAGGAATAAGGTCAATTTGGTGCTCAATCCCTCGTATTGGTGGAAGCCCCGCTGGTATCTCACTTGGAAACACATCAGAATACTCCTGCAAAAGGTTAGCAACAGCCGGGGGCAAAGAATGCTGCATATCGTGAACTGAAATCAAAGCATCCTGCACACCAAAGCATAGGCAACAAAAGTGGAAGCAATCAATTCATTAATATCAGACTTAGTAGCAAGCAAACAATGTCCTTTCAATCTTATCTCATCTTCCCTGCTACTAACAGATTTGACATTCTTATCGATCTCAGTTTTAGTTCTCTTAGCTCTAGCAACATCATCATGCACAATAGATTCAGGTGACATAGGAAGCAAAACGATTTTCTTATCATGATGTATAAGAGAATATTGATTTGATCTACCATGATGCATGCTATCGGTATCAAATTGCCATGGTCTACCTAGCAGAATATGACAAGCTTTCATAGGCACAACATCGCATTCAACAACATCATGATATGAACCAATAGCGAAATTAATTCGTACCAATCTCGTTACCTTGACCTTACCACTATTGTGGAGCCACCGAATGTGATATGGATGTGGGTGCAGTTTTGTTGTATGTGCAAGGTTCTCGACCATATCGCTGCTAGCCAAGTTGTTGCAGCTACCTCCATCAACTATCAAACGACACGAACGCTCTTTAATAACACACTTTGTTTGGAACAGTGTATGCCGTTAATTTTGCTCCGCCTTTTCCATTTGTGCACTAAGTACACGCTGCACAATGAGGCTCTCATAATGATCTGCATCCTCTGTACCAATCTGCTCTTCTGGTTGTTGCTCAGTACCTGCATGGTCAGTAGCAAGCAAAGCAAGTGTATCTTCATCAAAATCACTAGCAGAGGAATACCCACCATCTCCTTTGACCACCAAAACGCGCTTGTTAGGGCAGTCACGTTGCACGTGTCCAAAGCCCTTGCATCGATGGCACTGAACATCTCTTGTCCTTCCCATGGAGGCAACCGAAGATGCACTCGTGACTGGTTTCTGGACAGTCGTGGTTGCTGAATTTGTCGAGCGAGCACGTGTCTTATCGTTGGATGGAGCGGGTATTGTCGACCGACTCGGGAATATAGGAGGTGCAAGAGCTCGTCCGGTCAATGAGGTAGATGTGCGCGGCTGCCATGATGAAGGTTTTCCTGCAGAAATATTAGTTCTTGTACTAGCACGTCGTCCCAGCACTTCCCTTTCAGCTTTACAAGAAAGATGGAACAAACGGGTTACGTTAGTATAATCTTTATAAGCAAGAATGTCCTGAATTTCTCGGTTCAAACCTCCTAAAAATCTAGCCATTGCAGGTTCCTCATCCTCCACTAAATTACAACGCAACACACCCATTTGTAATTCCTGATAGTATTCTTCTACACTTTTATTACCCTGTCTCAATTGTTGCAATCTATGTAACAGATCACGCGCATAGTAAGAAGGAACAAATCTAGCCCGCATGACCCGTTTCAAAGCATCCCAGGTTTGTGGAATATTATTAGGATTTTTCTTAGCATGTTCTATCCACCAAACAGAGGCAAAATCAGTAAATTCACTAGTAGCAGCCCTAACACGTATATTCTCAGGAAATTCATGACATGCAAACTTTTGATCAACAGCAATGTCCCAAGTAATGTATGCATCAGGATGGTATTTTCCATCGAAAGAAGGTATCTTAAATTTTATTTTACTGAAAGCATCATCATTATTATGTACCTCACGTCGTCGATGTCCACCCATACCTCTCCGATTAGTTCGCAGTCGTCGGCGACTAGGAGCATCTTGGTCATCTAGTTCAGTATCAGCGACATAATCATTCCAATTATCCTCGACACGCTCATCCTTCTTGTTTTCTCCCTCATGCCCATTTGCAGTTCTGGCACGCATCTCATCAAAACGCCTCAAAAGAGCAGCAAGGCTTTGGTCAATATGAGCGACCGACGTCTCTAGCCTTGTAAGCTTGGTGTTGGTGGCATGCTGCGGGGCCTCCAACTGCCCAATCTTATCATTTGACACCAGCATATCTTCAGCAAGCCCATCTACATGCCTCCTCATCTTATTTTCAAAATGTTGTATGATTCCCTTTGTACGAGGAGAGTGACCTAAACTCCCATCACCCTCTGATCCTGTCATTGTTAGATGAACAAAGGAAACACGAAAATAGGTGAAGAAATAAGATCCTACAACTAATTGGATGTAGCTACTGCAAGGCGCTCACTCTCAACCTGTTACACAAGCTCTTACCAATTCTTACCTTGCTCAACAGGAGGGGACGGCAACCAACAAGTCTGCAACCATGGGATGAAGTGTATCGGTGCTGCAACAACAGGACCTGTCAAGCTATAGTCGGATATGTGGAGCTATAGGTGGGCTGAAGCAAGGATGAACTAGCACCACATTAGTTACAAAAGCAAGCTGAAGAATCATTCAACAGCGGCACTATGCTGGTCCTAGCCTAGACCGTGATAGAGACGCGAGCCTGGACACAAATGAAGTCACGAGACACCACCGAAGAACAAAAATGATGCACAAAGAACAACCACTTTTTCTTCCCTTCTTTTTTTTCTTCTTTTCTTTTTTTTCTTTTTTTTTCTTTTTTTCTCTTTTTTTTCTGGGGATCCTCAAAACTGGTTATATAACCTAAAAGACTTCAAAAGAGCCACACACCACACAAACTTTTTCCGAAAGGGTAGGGGTATTCCGGTAAAAAAAAGACTATATGTATGCGTGCAAAGTTGCGGTTTGAGTAAGCCGAGACTACTTCTGCCTTTCTTGGAGCGCTACAAAATATGCAGTACAAGTGCGAATAGCAATGGAATTTTATAACACGGCGCAATAACCTATTTGAACTCGGAAACCGATTCCTACTTGAATCACAACACCACGTGCGATTTGGTCACAAACCAACACAGAATCTAACTCGGACTTGAACACGAATATGGACTCGGATTCCGCCAACATGAAGTATGTATGGTAGCGCACGGTTGTGACTAGAACATGACAAGAACTCGAAACTCTAAAGGACTAAAACTAAGACCAGCAACTCGACGCAACCGATGCAACCGAAAGTTCAACAAGCCCTAACTAAGTAGTGCTAGCAAAGGTTCGGACAAGTTTATAGGATTGAAGGTAAACTAATCTACTATTTTTTTGGCTTTTCTGGACTATAGGAAAAATAAAACAGCGAAGAATTATAAGTCTCTCACTGATAAACCTTGCTCTGATTACCAACTAATGGCGACCCGCTAGGGTTTGATTCCCGATCTTTCGATGAGAGGCGTGGATAACTCGATTGGTTGATGGAGGCGACGTTCACGGCCCGACTACAGCCTTCCAAGCTGCGCCTTAGCAACCGATACACCCCCTCCAATGGCTGTCGCGATCTTGTGGAGCGCGGCACCCGGCCACTAGGGCACTCGTCCTGCAAGCAATCGAAGAACTAGCACGAACAAGTATGACAAGTACTGAATTTACTAGATGTAAATGAAGGTTTCACACGCAATCTCAATAATGGTGGGGTTCCGAAGACAAGAAGACGGGCGCCTGATCCAGCACGCTCGCTTGCAAGCAAGTAGCAAAGGCTAAACTTGATCTAAAAAAAACTGTTGGCGCTAAAATCGGCCAGACAGGAATCGGCCGATGGTCTTCAGCGTCGGACACACGACCTGGGAGAATCTGCTTAGCTCCTGTTCGGGTTATCGCCCTGGTGCGGTTCGCGCGGCGTGCCAGTCAATCTGACCTGTTGATTGACAAGGAAATAAAGTATTAAATTCCTGGTGCTTTGATCGGCTGGAGTTCCGATCTGTCCTGAAGAGCGCGTCGGCGGCGAATCGGCCGATTTGCTGTAGAGATGATCGGCTATGGATCAGCCGATAATCGTGTAATAATTGTAAAGAAGACTGCTGGAGCGATCTAAACAATTAGTACGGATGCAACACTTGAAATAGATCTAATCGGCTGTAAGATGATAAATCGAAGAAGAACGATGACGGAGCCGATTACTCCGATCTCAAGCTGGATAACTGGTGATAATACTAGAATAACAGGTAAACTTGCAATTCTAGTAAATATCGATAACTGGTGAATAAATCCAAACGAAACCACAGCGATGCGCCCGTAGTTAAAGCTCGGATATTACTCGATAAGCGGAACCAACCAATTGGCCGGAGATCAAGTTGATGCAGCCCTGCCAATCCGTACGAACTCGTGAAAGAAGAAAAGTATTGGCGAAGTCGCCGACTTGAAAGTAAATTGCTGAAAAAGTAGAAGTATTGTTGTTGATTGATGTGTTGATGTCCTTTGCAAGACCCTGACGACTCCTATTTATACCCTAAAACTAGGACTCCTGGTCGATTACGACTTGTTACAACCTTATTTAAAAAACAGAAAAAGTACTATATCTATAAGAACTTCTAAAGGAAACGGACTCCTGCACAATCTTCCGCCGTTGTCCCCTAAACCAATCAGGACTCTTTTCAATTGCTCCTTGACCGACTCAGCGTTGCCCTGTTGACCAACTTTTGACCAGGACCCTCCGAAATAGTCCCATCCTGTTGGCGCAAGCTGTATCACCAATCGGCCAATTTTTAACTGTTATCTCAATCGGCCGATTCCTTACTGTAGCCTTCAGATCTGCCGCATCGGCCAATCTTCTCCTCCTGACGCCGATTCAACACGTGTCAAAATCTGGCGTCAACACATGTCCCCCAGTTTCGGAGTAAAACATAACTTTTCTTCGAAACTCTTTCTTTAATCCTTTCCTCCGAAACGGGCACAGTAAAAATCTCCTTCTGTTCCGCAGCACAATGATTGCAATTTCCTCGGACCGAGCGCGCGAAATGACTGCTCCCCTGGAATTTGTGTAAACGGCGCGGTAAAAATACCATCTTTGCCCTTGCTCTCCCGATTTTTCTTAAGTACTAGCCTTCTCCGCCTACTCTTCCCCATAAATCTAGCATTCTCTTCCAACGAACCACTGTTCGTCTTCCTCCAAGCTCTCTTGGTCTCCAAGTGCTTCCCCCTTCCCGGCAATCTTATCCGCGACCTGTTCCAACCCTCCATTGGCGTCACCATCGGCGACCGCTCCATCCACGGAGGCTCCATTGGCAACTCCTTCGGCGGCGGCAGCCCAATCGGCGGCTTGCATAGCGGTCTCATCGGCGATGATGATTTCCATCCCAGAGGTAAATGCTCAAAATTTTTTCCTTTTCGCTTTTCTACTGCTTCAGTACTTTCCGGATCCTCTCTCAGTTTCTTCCCCTTTTCCTTTTTTAGGCACTTAGGCACCGAATTACCATTCCACTCTCAGAATCCCCTGACCTCATCTGTTTGGGCCCTATGGGGAACCCTGATCCAACGGACCTGATCAGCCTAGAAACTCATAGAATCCCTTTTAAGCAATCATCCATGGATTTAGATCACTGGGTAGGCACTTTCGCATCCTGGCCAAACGAAACCCCCGGATGGAGAGAATGGTACCAGAGGGTAGCCGGATCTTGGAAGGTTTAGTGGGAGGAACAAAAAATCAGCCAGTGCATAGACTTATCTTTGTCTCAGATGGAAAGAAACGAACCTCTAGTCATGGCAGCCTCTTATTTTTGGTCTGATGCACTTAATGCATTCCTTTTCGGACATGGACCTATGACCCCGACCCTGGCCGATGTTCTGCTGTTGACCAGCCTCGATGTCTCCTCCGCCGATACCCCTTTCAATTATCTGTTCAAGCCATCACATCGGCTAGAGACCAAAGGAATCGGCGGGTGGAAAGGGTATATTAGCAAAAATATGAAGACCGGGACAGTCTCACAGAGGGAGCATACTGCCTTTTTGATGATGTGGCTAGAAAAGCATTTCTTCTGTGGCAGAGCAGTTGGCCCCTCTTCAAATACCCAAGCTTTAGCAGAGGCTTTGTCACAAGGATCGGCCATCCCCCTTGGAAAACATTTACTGGGATCGGCCTATTACCTGATGCACCAAATCGGCACCAAGCTGTTGAAAGGGGAGCCGATCGGGAACCCTGGTGGTCCCTGGTGGTTCATCACCCTCTGGCTCAATTTATACATGAGCATGGTCTCTCAGGAATGGATAGAGACCAAAACCTTCCCTAATATTGAGTCAGAGGAGAATCCATCCGTCCGACGTTGCTGCAGATCTTTCGGAGAAGCGGCATCGGCCTTCCCCGGCTGCCAGTTTACTGCTACCCGCACAGCTGAGTACTTCAGATGCTTTTATAATGGCCTTAGTGAAGAGACCATCAGCTGGCACCCATATCAAGCAGTGGAGCCGATTTTTGAATTACCCACAAGCTACGATTTCTCCACCCATACTTTTGACACAGAGCTTATGGATGTCTTGATCAAGCCGGGGATTCTGCCAGCCAATTTCTTCTCAGGAAAGGACTCTCCCACCTACGAGTTCTACAATCCATCGGCTGCGGCAAGGCAACTGGGTTTTGGCCAACTGCCGATTCGGATCTACTTCGCCGATCAGGCGAAATTCAGAGATGGACTGACCTCAAGTCTTGATTACAGTCGGCTGTGCGATTTAGTACCCGATTCCAGTACTATTGACCTGAATAATTGGTCAGTTGCCTCTTTTGCCACCCAGCAATTCAAATTATGGTGGGCAGAATGGAAGCAACATCTTTTTTGTAAATCTCCATCGTCTTACTGCAACATTCTGGACCCAGAGAACATTGATCCAAATGGAGCGGTATGTCCTTTTTTCTCAGCCGATTCCAATGTTATTTCTTTCCACATTGTCATCTTGTTATTAACTCATGTTCATCTCCTTAGTCTGAAAGCCATGTCCCTCCGATGTGGAGCCGAAGCGGCCGGCCGATAGATAGTCATCACCCATACACGCTGTATCCACTTATCGGCTTCCATGCTCCAACCATCAAGGATATCTCTACTGGCCGATCGAAGCGAGCACCGAAAAGGCCAACGTCGAAGATAACCAGCCGTCGAGTATGAGCTCGCATCGGATCGGCCGATCAGATGGCAATAGCATCGGCTGAGGTTCCTCGTATCGGATCGGCCGACCAGATGGCAGTGGCATCGGCCGAGACTCCCCGTATCAGATCGGCCGACCAGATGGTGGTGGCACCGGCCGAGACTTCAATCCCTTTATCTTTGCCGGTTGTCGAGATGGCCGATCCCCAAGTCACCGCCGAAGTCGGGGCAGCTGCAGCATTACTATTAGTAGAAGCTGTTCAGGTAATCTTACTTATTTCATATATTCTCCAAATCTTCCACTGACATTAACTCTATTCCTCTGCCAGGATGCACAAGCTATCCCACCGCAATCTCCGCAGCAATCGGCCACGTCCCAAGTGGGAGCCGAGACTCCAGCAGCTCCTATCATCGAGGTAAACGATCTCTTACCTTGATCTCTTAATCTTCAGAAAACTTAACCGATCTTGATGCAGGCCGATTTGGGTATGATAACTACAACCCCGCAACAGACATCGGCCGGGAGATCCACAGAGGCATGGCAAATTTCTCACGCCATCTTATCTCAATTTCCCATAGCATACTCACAGGATCTTCTTTTATATCCTTTTCAGGAAGGTGGTCCAAGCGGAGCACTAATAATCGTTGAATCTTCCTCCTCCGACGAGCCAACTGCACCAGCCCCTGAGACAAGGGAAACGCTTCCACCAGCGCAGGCAAGAGAAATTCGCTTTAAGGAGGTAACAAACTTACCATTAGAATCGGCCGATTTCTTTTTACTGCTTACCTACCCTTTACTTTATTTCCTCACAGGAGCAAGACACCCCCAATAACAGCATCTTCTCCTTTGCCGTCTCCCTGCCCGATGACGAGGAAGTTGCTTCACACCCAATTCCATGGAGCTCCACCCCCGATGATGTCCGCGCCAAGCTTGAAAGCATGCGCACTCTCCTTCAAGATGACATCAGCCGATTGGTAGAAGATGTGTCGCCGATTCAACGACTTTTCAACGAGATCAAAGGTCGAATCCCGGAAGAAGTATTAGAAAATTTAGCGCATGCTGCCTATATAGAGCACATGCATATTCCGGTTTCCAGGGCGCTGCGCCATATGGCCGATCGTGCTCAGATGGCAAAAACTCAGGAGGAGGTCGATTCATACAAGCATCGGACTCAGGAGGTACACCACAAGATCAATTTCCTCGAAAGCTGCCGTCCGGATATTGTCGGCGCGATAGATCGGCTGAAACGGAGAAGAGCAGAGCTGGCCAAGGAGATGGAACAGATAACCAAAGAGATAGCCGCTGAAGAAAAGAAACTCCAAGAACTCCCATCCATCATCTGTGAGCTGAAGCAAGAGAGACAGCATCTGGCCCGTGAAACGATAAGGCTTCGTCGCCGTGTGTTAGAAGTCCCAGGATCGGCCGATGACGACCAAAGAGTACTAGACTCGGCCGATAAAATTACACGACAAGCCATTGTAGCCATAGATGCTTTTCTTGGGTTGTAAAGAACACTGTAACATTTATTGCTCCTTCAATGTTACTGCGCCGATTTGGTTTCGAACTGTTTCTTCAGTCAGCTTTGCATTTATGTATGTATTTACTCCGATAGGACGTGTCTCACCATCCATCTACCTTTCCTTCCTTTATGAGTAGACCATTCACCATCTCCAGAGGCATACACATCACTTATCTTCTCTTCCCCCTTTACTGTCCCAAACTGAACGGCAAGATGTCTTCCTCGTCCTCTTCATCTTCTTCCTCCGTCAACCAGGTATGAACTTCTCTTCTGCCTTTCCCTTAAGCATCTCAATCGCTCTGATGTTGGGTAACCCCTTTTATCTCTATTTAGCCAAAACGTCTCAGCCCTGGTCTAGAACGAGCGATTGAAATCATGCATTCGGAAGAACCATTATCATAGGCAGATACAGATCTGATAAGAGCTCATGCTGGGGAACTCAAGGATCATGTCCCTGCTGTTGTCCAAGAATACTGGGACATCATAGATGCTCACTTTTTGGTCCGTAAGCGACCATCTCCTGAAAAAAATCCTCCACTTCCTTGTAAAGCTAAGACCGAAGTTGCCATGGAGGATCTGGAGGAGAAGAAGACCCGCCTACTGATAGAACTTTGCAACCAAACTGAAACTGGAGCCACTGCAGAGGACCCGAAGGAGAGAAGGCTCAACCTTATGATAGAACTGGGTCGCATTGAGAGAGAAATCCAGCGTAGGCGTAACCAGTAGACATATCGGTATTTTTATTCTAAGGGCGACTTGTACCATGTTGGCCATGTACTCTGTCATTTTCATCCAATAATGAATCCCAGTGTTTTCTTCATCACATGCATAGACAAAAACCGATGAGAAATCGGCCATATTATCTTGATATATTTTATTGCAAGTTATGCATCTACCCAAATGCTTGGATAGTACCTCTTCAGATATCATCCGTTTAAAGCTCTTGGGAATTCCTCCCCTTCGACTGTCTCCAGAATATATGCATTCCCAGGGGCAAATCGGCTGATTCTGTATGGCCCTTCCCAAGTGGGTGACCATTTACCGAATTTGGGATCTTTGGATCCTATCGGCAGCACCAACTTCCACACCAAATCTCCCTGAGAGAATTGTTTAACTTTGACCTTTTTGTCATACCATCTGGCCACCCTTTTCTTGTTTTCTTCTATACTAATCAGGGCTCTCAACCGTAAACCTGCCGAATCATCAAGCTCATCTTTCATGAGAGAGGAATAATCATCGGCCGTTAACTGATCTTGTAACAATATACGTCTTGACCCTGTCCTTATCTCCCACGGCAAGACCGCCTCATGACCATAAACTAACTGATAAGGGGATATTTTAGTGGCTCCATGACAAGCCATCCTATATGCCCATAAAGATTCAGCCAAAGACATATGCCACTTCCTGGGTTGCTCTTCTATCTTCCTCTTGATTAGTTTGATTATCCCTTTATTGGACGATTCCGCTTGGCCATTGGCTTGAGCATAGTATGGAGAAGAATTTAATAACTTAATCCCCATATCGGCAGCAAACTCTCCGAACTCTCCAGAAGTAAACATTGTCCCTTGATCAGTTGTGATGGTTTGAGGAATACCAAATCGATAAATAATATGGCTTTTAACAAATTCAATCATATCGGCCGATGTCACATTCCTTAAAGGAACTGCCTCCACCCACTTAGTAAAATAATCTGTGGCCACCAATATGAACTTGTGCCCTTTGCTTGATGGAGGATGAATCTGTCCGATGAGATCTATTCCCCAACCCCTGAACGGCCACGGCTTAATTATTGGATTCATAGCCGATGCTGGCGCGCGCTGTACATTGTCAAACTTCTGACAGTCTTGGCATCCTTTGTAGTACTTGAAACAATCCTCAAGGATGGTCAGCCAATAATACCCATTGTTCCGGATCATCCATTTCATTTTGTGAGCCGATTGATGGGCTCCGCACACGCCCTCATGGATTTCTCCCATCAGAACCTTTGCCTCTTCTGTTCCCAAGCATTTGAGAAGAACTCCATCAATCATCTGATAAAACAAATCATCCTCAAGCAACAGATATTTTGTAGCCTGAAAACGTGTTCGCCGATCCACTTTTTGGGATGGATCTCCCAAGTAATCGGCGATTTCCTTTCGCAAGTCATCGGCCGCGAGCTCTAGCATCATCGCTCCCTGAATCGGCCGATACCCGGAGGCATGTTGGGCCAGCCTGTTGGCCTCTTCAATATAATTTCTGGGGATATGCTCAATTATTGCAGACTGGAATTCCTTTAAAAGCTGAAGGCAATCTTCATAGCCAATCCTCAAGATATCATCCTTGCACTCAGATCGCCCCGTTAATTGATCCACAATGAGCATGGAGTCTCCAAAAATTTCAACTGCATTAGCTTTGACTTCCTTTAATAATTGTATGCCTTTCAGAATGGCTCGATATTCCGCCTGATTATTAGTTGCGGAAGCTTCTATCGGCAGAGAGAAATTATAACTTGCCCCCCGAGGCGATACAAGAATAATGCCGATTCTTGATCCGACCCCACACAAAGAACCATCAAAATATAGTCCATGGAACTGGTTCAACGGCGGCAATCTCTGGTCCACAATGCTGAGCTACGAAATCGGCCATTACTTGACCTTTGATGGCTTTGGCCGATTCGTACCTTAAGTCGAATTCTGACAGAGCCAGGATCCATTTTCCAATCCGTCCTTTCAAAATTGGCAATGATAGCATATATGTCACCACATCATCTTTGCATACGACTATGCATTCTGCCGATAACAAATAGTGCCTGAGATTGTTACACGAAAAGTATAAACACAAGCATAGCCACTCCACCGAGGAATATCTTATTTCGGCATCTAAGAGTCTTCTGCTGACGTAATATACCACTCGTTCTTTCTCTTCAAACTCTTGTACCAATGCCGATCCAATAGCCTGTTCATCAGCCGATAAATATAATTTGAACGGCTTACCAGGCTGTGGTGGAACCAATACCAGAGGTGAAACCAAATACTGCTTGATATTTTCCAGTGCCTTGCGCTGTTCTTCTCCCCATATGAATTCCTGGTCGGGCTTTAATTTCAACAGAGGGGTAAAAGCCTGAATACGTCCTGACAGGTTGGATATGAATCTTCTGATAAAATTGACCTTGCCGATGAGGGACTGTAGCTCCGTTTTATTTTGTGGGGCCACCACTTTGTTGATGGTGTCTATGGTCTTGCGGTTGACTTCTATCCCGCGCTCATGGACCATGAATCCTAAGAATTGCCCAGCCGATATACCAAATGCACACTTGTTTGGGTTCATCTTCAACCCATGTTTCCTTGTGCACTCCAGTACTTCTTGTAAATCGGCCAGATGCTCTTGGTGACCTTTTGACTTGACCACAACGTCATCTATATAAATTTCCACCGATGAACCAATGAGCTTGTGGAAGATGTAATTCATGGCCCGCTGATATGTAGCGCTGGCGTTCTTCAACCCAAAAGTCATAACAACCCATTCAAATAAACCAAGATGACCTGGGCACCTGAAAGCCGTTTTCGAGATATCTTCTTCGGCCATTAATATCTGATTGTACCCTGCATTCCCATCCATGAAACTTATGACTTTGTGTCCTGCGGCAGCATCTATCAAGATATCGGCCGTTGGCATCGGATATCCATCCATTGGCGTAGCCTGATTTAAGTTCCTGAAATCGATACACACACGTAACTTTCCATTCTTCTTGTACACGGGCACAATATTAGAAATCCATTCGGCGTAGCGGCACAGCCGAATAAATCCTGCTTCAATTAACTTTGTAATCTCGGCCTTTATATCAGGTAGAATCTTGGGGTTACACCGTCATGTAGGTTGCTGATATGGCCGATATCCTGATTTTATAGGTAACCGGTGTTCAACAATACACCGGTCTAGTCCTGGCATCTCATGATATTCCCAAGCAAAGCAATCCTTGAACTCTTTTAATAAATTTATCAATTTACATTTGTACTCAGGATCCAAATTTGCACTAATGTACGTCGGCCTTGATTTGCTGCTATCTCCCAAATCTACCATCTCCAATAGATCGGCCGACGTAAACCCATGCCCAAGCTTCCCGTCTTCTCGGACGAGATCATCCATTTATTCTGAACCTTCAGAGCCGACTGCTTGGATCGGCTGTAGACCGAAATCGGACACTTTCAGGAAGTCAGTGTCCCAAGTCTTGCCAGATATACATTTGACGTGCTCGCAGCTCCATTGTTGCGTGTCGGCCGCTGCAACGCTATAGGCGGAATCGGCAGTGACTATCTCTGTGCTGTCGCCGACCCATTGCACAAGGCATTGATGCATTGTAGATGGGACACAGCAGTTTGCATGTATCCAGTCGCGACCAAGCAGCATGTTGTAGGACCCCTTGCCATTAATAACGAAAAAAGTGGTAGGAAGGGTCTTACTGCCGATGGTGAGGTCGACGCAGAGCGCCCCACGGGCGGGAGACACGTTGCCTTCGAAATCCTTCAGCATCATGTCCGTCTTGGTGAGGTCTTCATCGCCTTTGCCTAGTTTGCGGAACATGGCATACGGCATGATGTTAACTGCAGCGCCTCCATCCACTAGTAATCTGGTGATGGGTCTTCCGTCAACATAGCCTTTGAGAAACAGCGCTTTAAGATGATGTCGTTTTTCTTCTTCTGGTTTCTCAAACATAGCCGTCATCGGCTCTAACACCAGTTGTGCCATTTGTTCGTCCTCCGTTCTTGTTGCTTTATCTCGATCGTTGGGCGCCATGAACTCCATCGGCAGTATGAACACCATATCAATTTCGGCTGCTGATTCTTGGTTGTTTGCTTCTTGATCATTTTTCTTTGGGCGCCACACCCGAGACTTAACATTTCTTTTCTCTGGCACCTGCCTCTGCTCTTCTTCTTGATGCTCCCACTGGCGTAGGCGCTGGATCCTCCATTTCTGGGATCTGGATAGGCCATCGGGACACCACCTGGGATTTGCCGGTTTGGCCGATGATCTGGCGTGTTCCCAATCTGGTTCTCTTCCTAAGGGATTTTCATCCGACACCCTGTCATCGGCCATCTCTTCCAGCCGATCGTGCACGCTGATCCTGCCCCCCAGTCAATCCTGTTGGTTGGTCCTGCCTTTTGACCGGTGGTACTGGTCAACTCTGCCCCCAGCCGATCATGCACCGAAACGCGCTGTTCCTCTCGTCCGCGCCGATTTCTGCTGATCGGCTCTGATCCTCTGTTCCTAGAGTGTGGCTTTGGGTGATCGTTGCAACTTAATCCGTTACACTCTGGACAGTTATCGGCAGACGGCAATCTGATGTTGTTTTCCCAGCAATGGATGAAGAACGGACATTGCCAGTGATCTTCATGCCGGCGTATCATCTCTTCATGGTATTTTGATTGTTCTTGCTGCTGCCGATATTTACTGAGTAAGAACTGGGAGGTGACGGGCTTGCGTGGTCGTTCTGGCCCCCGCCTGTTCCTTTTGATTTCTTCCGTCGTCATCTGCCTCCTGGGATCAACGGCGCCGCCCCTTCTAGCCGATTCTGACGTCAGCACCTTGGTTTGACTTGAATTTCCTCCAGCGTTAACCATGTTGGCCGGGAAGGGATGCTGATCTATCTTCATCGGTTTTGCCAATTTAGCTGGGGTTTCAAATTTAAGCCTCCCCTGCTCGATGGCCGATTGTATCTGCTGACGGAAGACTTTGCATTCATTTGTATCATGAGAAGTGTCGTTGTGCCACTTGCAGTATTTCATCTTCTTAAGTTGATCGGCCGAGGGGATGGTGTGATGCTGAGATAGCTTAATCTGTCCTTCCTGAAGCAATAAATCAAAAACTTTATCGGCCTTTGACGTGTCAAAGCCGAATGTCTCTGGCTCCTTCTTCCCAAAAGGGCATGATATTGGTTTTTTCCCTTTGACCCATTCTGCCAGGCCGATTTCCTCTTCCTCGTCGGATTCAGATCCTTCCAAGTATGCCACCTTCTTTTGGAAATTCCTCCGCTGTTCAAACGGTCGGACCTCTTGTCCTGACAATCGGTGGATGATTTGGCTCAGGCTTTCAAACTCTTGGGCAGCATATCTTTCTTTGATTTGTGGCAGGAGGCCTTGGAAAGCGATATCTGCCAACTGTGCATCGGTTAGAGCCAGACTGTAGAATTTGTTCCTGACTTCTCTGAACCTCTGTATATGTCCCATCACCGGTTCATCGCTCCTCTGCCTGAGGCTGGTCAAATCCGAGAGCTTCATCTCGTGTACTCCTACGTAGAAGTACTTGTGGAACTGTTTCTCCAGATCGGCCCATGTAACAATGGAATTTGGCGGCAAGGTGGTGAACCACTGGAAGGCCGATCTGGACAGAGACGATGAAAACAAACGCACCCTCAGAGCATCTTGCGTGGCAGCCTCCCCGCACTGGATGATGAATCGGTTGATGTGCTCCACAGTGGATGTATCGTCCGTCCCTGAAAACTTGGTGAAATCAGGAACTTTGTAGCGGTGTGGGAACGGCAGCAAGTCATAGGCCGATGGATATGGTGTCTTGTAGGTGTAAGTTTGCACTTTTGGCTTCAATCCAAACTGGTCCTGGATTACTTCTGCTATTCTTGCCGTCCAGTCCACCTGTTGCTGATGAACAGCTGTTCGCGGTGCGGGCATGTGCTGAAGAGCTGGCACGGCTGGATGATGAATCGGCGAATTTTGCTGAGCAGCCGATAGCTGATGGCGAAGTGAATCCGCCCCCCCATCGTATGTCATCGTTGGCGCCACGCCTCTGAATGCTTCTACAGCGTTTGCCCCTGCCGATTTCTGATGAGATCGGCTGATACTGGGGGATCGTCGGCCGGACGGCCGATTGGTGTGGCACCTGGATTGAATAACTCCCGTATCCGTTCGTTGGCTCGGGAAAATACGTCGTCGCCGATGTTCCCCAAGGTATTGAGCTTGTGGGCAGCGATTGCACAGAAGCAATCTGAATAGGTTGAAGCGGTGTCTGGGATGGGAGACATGGTGCACCGCTGTATCTTGGAGATGCTGGGGGCAATGGAGAGTTGTATCCGTCGCGTTGCGTCAATGTCGGCTGAGGAGCCGATTGGGACGTGTATGGTAAGCTTCTGGCTGGCAGAGTGGTTGGCGGGGCATATGCTGGTCCCTGATAGCCTTGGACTGCTCCGCTGGCCAGAGAGCTGACGACGGCGTTATACACCGTGTTGGTCATCACTGAGGATTGGTCAATGAATGCCTGATAAACGGATTGTTGGATCATATCTGACATCTTGCCCGAGTCCTCAGCAATGGTGATGTGGCGGGGAACTAGAATAGGAGCCTTCTTGACAGTTTCCCCGCTTCTGGTATGACTGAACGACTGGAGGTACATCTTCTTGTAATCTTCTAGATGTTTGGCCAATTCTTCCCTCTGGTCGTCCTTGAGATCCGCTTCTGTGACCTCAATGATGTTGTTGTCGGAGATTTCTGCGTTCTTCGACATATCATATCTTGGATTGGTCCCACTGGGCATGCCAAAAGTGTGTTGGCGCTAAAATCGGCCAGACAGGAATCGGCCGATGGTCTTCAGCGTCGGACACACGACCCGGGAGAATCTGCTTAGCTCCTGTTCGGGTTATCGCCCTGATGCGGTTCGCGCGGCGTGCCAGTCAATTTGACCTGTTGATTGACAAGGAAATAAAGTATTAAATTCCAGGCGCTTTGATCGGCTGGAGTTCCGATCTGTCCTGAAGAGCGCGTCGGCGGCGAATCGGCCGATTTGCTGTAGAGATAATCGGCTATGGATCAGCCGATAATCGTGTAATAATTGTAAAGAAGACTGCTGGAGCGATCTAAACAATTAGTATGGATGCAACACTTGAAATAGATCTAATCGGCTGTAAGATGATAAATCGAAGAAGAACGATGACGAAGCCGATTACTCCGATCTCAAGCTGGATAACTGGTGATAATACTAGAATAACAGGTAAACTTGCAATTCTAGTAAATATCGATAACTGGTGAATAAATCCAAACGAAACCACAGCGATGCGCCCGTAGTTAAAGCTCGGATATTACTCGATAAGCGGAACCTACCAATTGGCCGGAGATCAAGTTGATGCAGCCCTACCAATCCGTACGAACTCATGAAAGAAGAAAAGTATTGGCGAAGTCGCCGACTTGAAAGTAAATTGCTGAAAAAGTAGAAGTATTGTTGTTGATTGATGTGTTGATGTCCTTTGCAAGACCCTGACGACTTCTATTTATACCCTAAAACTAGGACTCCTGGTCGATTACGACTTGTTACAACCTTATTTAAAAAATAGAAAAAGTACTATATCTATAAGAACTTCTAAAGGAAACGGACTCCCGCAGAATCTTCCGCCGCCATCCCATAAACAAATCAGGACTCTTTTCAATCGCTCCTTGACCGACTCAGCGTTGCCCTGTTGACCAACTTTTGACCAGGACCCTCCGAAATAGTCCCATCCTGTTGGCACAAGCTGTATCACCAATTGGCCGATTTTCAACTGTTATCTCAATCGGCCGATGCCTTACTGTAGCCTTCAGATCTGCCGCATCGGCCAATCTTCTCCTCCTGACGCCGATTCAACACGTGTCAAAATCTGGCGTCAACAAAAACCCAAGCATCCTTGGTGGCGGCTAAGGGGTATAATTACATGGGAGGACGACCACAGGGGTGCTGGGGTCGTACTCCAACCCTAGGACGCGTCTGTAATGGACTCAACTTGATACACGGCCCATTGGGCCAAAACAGGGTGACGCAGCACCATGGGCAGAAAAGGACTCTGTATTAATTTTACAATTGCGGCCGACTCGTAACAGATATGGATACGAGGCCGGATCCTTTTGAAAGAAGACTTCATAAGCTTTCCACGAAGTACTTGAACGCCCCAATCCGATTTCATATGCGACCGTGATGTCTGTCACAATTTGGTACTGTTCTGCAGTCCGAATCCAGCCTGTGCGAATCCGTTTCCCTTTCGGTCGCCTCCTTGGTTCCTAAGCAAAACAAGAGTACACAGGTCTCCATGGTCTAAACATGATGTACATGAGCTTAGATGTGAACTCACCTGATGATTAAGTTGACGAGCACGAGCACGAGCACGAGTAATATGATCAGCAATAGGTACTTGTGTCGGAGTGGATGTATCGTTGGTGTTGATGTCCTCATCACCAAGTGAATCTAACTGAAGCTTTCGAAGACCCGAACCCGAGTTCGGACGGGCCCCAAACTAAATTTACCCAAGAAGGCAAGCCCCGGAGCATGAACCCTATTTTTCTAAACTTATGCAAATTATTACTCTACTTTACTTGTGCATTAAGTTTATAGGAGTTGAATTAAAACTTAGTCGCATAATCTTAGGTACCCATGCTTTGAATACTAGATATAAGGTTTGATAGAATGCTATGCTAATAGGACTCTGGTAAAAGTCGAGTGATTTCCTGTCACTCGCGAGAATTTAGGAGTTGAATGTTTACTGCATGCTGCAATCATAAGGTCGACGGACGGGGCTATGGTATGATGTTTATGTTGATGATTGAGGCCGCATCTGTTTAGTGAAAAATGCTAAGGCCGCAGTGTGTGGTAGTGGTGGTTAAGTCTTTGAACTTACTAACCACATGCTGAGAATATGGTAATCGGTAAGCTTAAGTACCGGATTGAACCGAGGTCGGAATATACTTCCCACCGTCTTGAATTCGTTCACATCTAGCTAATGGCGGGTGCATGTGCCGCCATGGTCGGGTCCATGGGGACGTGTACTCGAGGGCGGTGGGTCTGTTCCGTGAAGCGGGAATTGAAGGGAAAACTTGCACGTGTGACTCTGGGAATAACCACATGACGTGTGTTTAGGTTTCCCTTGCAAGGTTAAGAAATTCAATTCGAATCGTCCGTTTCTCGCGGTTATTGAGACTGCTTGACCCTTTTACCACATAGAGTAAGAAGAGGAACAATGATGATGATTAATCTTGTTGGATGCAAATTAATTCTTCCACCATGTATGATATTGGATAGTTGCTTACCTAGAATGGTTAAAGAAAACTAGAATCTGGAGCTAAAATTTGAAAGTAAGGACCTACTTCTATATGCTTTTCGGCAAAACAAACCCTCAAGCCAAAAGCCTTGCATGTCTAGGAGTCGGCTAAGTATATTCCACGAGTCGGGTAAGCCTTGCTGAGTATTAGTATACTCAGCCTTGCTTGTGGCTTGTTTTCAGGTGATACTTTCGAGGATATGATCGCTAGTTTGACTTGGCCTTGTACCCTTCCTCCTGGTTGGTCGGTGAAATGGGATACGCCCCCGGCCAACAATGATAAGGCCGAGTGATGTCTCGTACGGGCTTCATCGAGACATTCTGTATCGTCGAGTAGTTATCGTTATTTTTCCGCTACATTGAACTCTGAAGAACTCAATTATTTTGAACTCTGAATTACCTTGTTTTACGAATTTGAACGCCGTTGTAATAACAATTAATGATGAACCCTATGGTGTAAAATTTGTGGAATGTTTTATCCTCTGAGCTCACCTTCGTGTGAGTACATGTATGTGTGGTTTCGATCGGCAAAAATTCTGGTTGTATCGGGAGGTTACCCGACAGACCAGTGGATTATTCCGCTTGAAGTGCAAGTTAGCCCTGATTGCCCTTGTGGTGATGGTTAGCGCGCTTGAGACGGATTAATTCAGGTGGTTCTGCCACAGCATGGCGGTAAAACACCGACAGCTGGCACGCCAGGTAGGGGTGTTCATCGAGCATCCATCGGAGAACTCGATGGCATCTCTCAGCTTCACCAGCATCATGCTCGACGAGGGCACAACTCTCGTCTTTGGCTCTTGGATCTGCGTCGCCAACGGCTTGGGTGGCTTCAACAGCCACCTAGTCGGCTCCAGGAAGCCGGAGGCCTCTGCAGCAACTCGATGCAGCAACCTCGACTACTTCATCGAGACAAACTAGCAGGGGAGCGGTAACCTCCACAACTCCTCCACGGGCGACCTTCGTGCCATCATCAACGCTGGTCTGGACGCCAGCAATGTCATCATTGCAAGGTAGCAGGAGCGCAAAGAAGTGGATGCCTACAGCCCCACCCGCTATCGACTCCCTCTCGACTACCTGGAGACAAATCGGAAGTGCAAGCCAGAAGCTGGGGAACAATCCACTCGCAGAAAGAAGACTCTCAGATCAAAGGAACGATTCGTGGCAGCCCTCCACAGGCAATGCCCAAGGCACCCGAAGAGCAAGCATTCTGCGTTTGAATGTCAAACCCTTCGGAGAGCCCTGGGAGCTTCGTCAAAACTCCGAAGAAAGGAGATGGGACTACCCGAATAATAATTTATACAAAAATTAAGTACCCGATTCAAGGAGGTTTTCTGAGGGTCTTTTAGGTGTTTTGCTTGTTTAAACCATTGTTTCGGGACTATATCTCAAAACAAGGGGTTCCGTACACCTAAAAGCACCCCTTTTTACCACTTAATTAGGGTCGCCTTTTATGTTTATTACTCAGGTTAATCACGACTCCCTCGCTAAACTCAGGGAACCCTGCCACAGCCGAACCATGCGACTGCCAAAAGTGGTCATCTTGTTTGGCAATGACTAGTGGAACCCATTAATTAGTCAAATAAAGCACTTACGCGATTGTCTATCAAATACTTCCAGTAACGCTCAGATTACTAGTTCCCAACTAGTTTTCTATGTTACTGAAGGGGCCTTGCTCCCAAACTCCTAGTAACGCTCAGATTATTAGTTCCTGACTAATTTTCTATGGTACTGAAGGGACCTTAACCCCAAACTTCCAGTAACACTCCGTTTACTAGTTTCCACAAGTATTACGCATAGTTTACTGAAGGGGCCTTGCACCCGCACAACCTTGCCAATGGTCTCGCCGGAAACCAATTTTTTCGACTAGAAGCAACCTGAAGCACCCGTACCACCCGCATGGATGTCAACCGTGCAATCGATGACTTGATCCACAATTTAGAACCCCTCGAACCGAATCAGCCTCGGTCCAAGGCCCTGTACCACAAGTCGGAGGAGGATTTGGATCACCTACCACAAGTCGGAGGAGGATTTGGATTGTGTACTACAAGTCGGAGGAGGACTAGCCAACATCCATCGAAGGGCTCCCGCCGCCGACTACTCGAACTTCATCAGCGACGCACTACCCCTATCAAATGGCCACCGGGGCCGAATGGCGCCTCCATCTTGGTCGGGGGGGGGGGGGGGGCATTGGAAGGGCACGAGTCCTCCAAGCTACCCGGCTCAGCCCACCTTTCTGCGCCTCCACCTTGGTCGGGTGGGCCCGGGCAATGGAAGGGCACGAGTCCTCCAAGCTACTCGGCTCAGCCCACCTCTCTGCGTTTTCAACTAGATCGGGCGGGCCCGAGCATTGGAAGGGCACGAGTCCTCCAAGCTACTCGGCTCAGCCCACCTTTCAGAGCTTTCAACTTGGTCGGGTGGGCTCGGGCATCGGATGGGCACGGAGTCCTCCAAGCTACCCGATCCCAGCCCACTTTTCTGCGCCACCAACCCCGACAACCTGTCGGGCCTAGAACTGTTCCAAGAAGGCAGGACCCTCAATTCCTTGACGACTACTTCGCCCTCGTGAGGGCACTCGGCTACCCGCCGATGACTACTTCGACTACACAACTAGTCGGGAGTGCGACTCACACCACTAGTGACTAGTTGTAATTGATTCCGACTAGTCGGGTATCATCAACAAACCGACGCGGCTGGGCGTAACAAGGCGGCTGCCCATGGTAATCCTGAGACCCGATTCAAGGAGGTTTTATGAAGATCTTTAGGGAACTTCTTTAACCATTGTCTTGAGTTTTATCTCGAAAGAAGGGGTTTTTCCCAAAGAATTCGTTCAACCACTCGATCAGGGAATCAGTGGCTTTACCCATTTTAAGGAGGTTTTACGAAGATCTTGAGGGATTTTCTTTAACCATTGTCTTGAGTTTTATCTCGAAACAAGGGGCTTTTTCCCAAAGAATTCGTTCAACCACTCGGTCAGGGGATCAAGGAGTTTACCCAAAATAGGGCTTGTTTGTTTATCCATATTTCAGCGTCGTAGGAACTGTCTTGGCCCGCCCAAGGAATTGCTTCGGGCTACCCAAGACATCTTTGCATGGCAACATTCAACTTGTTTTAGCCCGCCCAATGAGTTTCTTCGGGCTAATCGAGACATCTTCGCATGGCAACATACGACATGTTTTGGCCCGCCCAAGGAGTTCCTTTGGGCTAGTCGAGTCATCTTTGCACAACGACTACTTTTGTAACAATGCATGTACAGGATTGTGTTGTCACTTCCTTTGGGCCAACCAAGACATCTTTGCATGGCAACATACGGCTTGTCTTGGCCCGCCCAAGGAACCGATCAAGATCAAGTGTGGGACCTTGTCTTCACCTCCTTTGGGCCAACTAAGACATCATTGCATGGCAACATATGACTTGTCTTGGCCCGCCCAAGGAACTGATCACTCCACGTGAAGGGGCCTCGCTTCCATAGTTCCAGTAACGATCAGATTCCTAGTTTCCAACTAGTATGCTATGTTACTGAAGGGGCCTTGCTCCCATACTTCTAGTACAACTCCGTTTACTAGTTTTACGACTGGTATCCGTGCAAGTTTACTGAAGGGGCCTCGCTCCCATAGTTCCAGTAATGCGGCTGTGATTACTAGTTTTCGACTAGTATTCTATGTTATTGGAGGGGCCTCGCTCCCATACTTCCTATAACGCTCAGATTACTAGTTTCCGACTAGTATTCTATGTTACTGAAGGGGCCTCGCTCCCATACTTCCAGTACAACTCCGTTTACTGGTTTACGACTGGTATCCATGCAAGTTTAGTTAAGGGGCCTCGCTCCCATAGTTCTAGTAACGCTCTGATTACTAGTTTCCGACTAGTATTCTATGTTACTAAAGGGGCCTCGCTCCCATACTTCCAATACAGCTCCGTTCTACTGGTTTACGACCGGTATTACGCGCAAGTTTGCTGAAAGGGCCTCACTCCCATACTTCCAGTAACGCACTGATTACTAGTTTCTGTCTAGTATTCTATGTTACTGAACGAGCCTTGCTCCCATACTTCGAGTAACGCTCTGATTACTAGTTTCCGACTAGTACTCTATGTTACTGAAGGGTCCTCGCTCCCATACTTTCAGTATTACTCCGTTTACTAGTTTTCGACTAGTTATACATGGAATTTACTGCAAGGGCATTGCTCCCAACATGGTTTCATGTATATCAGTTACAACATACTTTTATGTTTACCTTGCAGGGTACCTGATTTGCACCGTGCTGCTAGGCCAGTCGGATTCAACTCCGATTAGTTGGCTTCATCATCAATCGCCAACGACTACTCTGATTTCGCGAGAACGTCGACTACATGTCGCTGACTACAACGACTACTCATCGGATTCGACTTCGACTAGTTGGGTTCATCAACAACCATCGGCAACCACTGGACTTCATGAAGAATGCACGGCGACATGCTGGCGACTACTTTGACTACTCGTTTCACCTACAAGCTAGTCGGAATCGACTCTGCTCGGCGATACGCTCGCGACTACTTCGACTAATCGCCTCGCCTATAAAACTAGCCGGAATCGACTCTGGCTAGTCGGCTTCATCGACAGTTAAAGATTTGGCGGCAACTTGGCTAATACCTAGGCTCGGGGGCTGGCGCCACCGCCTACTAGGCATATCCTATGCGATTCATCTAGCTCCCAGGCTTGGGGGCTGGATACGACACGGCTCTTAGCAATGAAGGTTTGATTTGAGCGGTAATTTAGGGCGTTGTTTGGTGAAGTTATTTGTTTAACCATTTTTTCAAGGAGGTTATACCGAAAAAAGAGGTTTTCGAATTTACTGAACCAATTTGCCCATCTTAACCATCAAATATTTACCATCACATATGACATGCCACGATTCTTTAGATCCTTTATTCCAAACCTTGGGAATTTGGATTCAAGGCTCGCGGGCTGTGGGACACGTGTCATCAACGACCTATTTTTCAAATCTGTTAGGAGAAAAAAACAGAAGACTCAAGATTAAATTGACCCACAACCCGATTCTAGGAGTCAACCTAAGGCTCAGGGGCTACTCCATATGGATTGCAAGTTTAATCGCATCCCATATAAAAGAAGACTTGACAACTACTTAGGGCATGAGCACCTCACAGCCTCGATGCAGCCAGGGAAGTACTCGAAAGACACCTTCAAGATGAAGTTCGGGAGAACTCAAAGATGCCTTCAGAAGTACTCGGAGGCCTATAGTACAAACCACACAGGACGTAGGGTATTACGCTCTCGGCGGCCCGAACCTATCTAAACCTTGTGTTCCTTGCACCTTCGAGTTTATGATCTCGACGACACCCTACCTACAAACTCACCACCTCGGGGGTATCCCTCGGTGAGCGTGGTGGTAAAACACCGACAGTAACCACAACGCAAATCAATTTTAGAGAACACAATGGAGCCACTCAATTCATCAAGCATATCATCTAACCTAGGAATAGGATGACGATATCTGATTGTGATGTTGTTTATCGCTCTACAATCCACACACATGCACCATGACCCATCTTTCATAGGAACTAGAAGCACAGGAACAACACATGGGCTAAGAGACTCACGCACATAACCTTTGTTGAGTAATTCTTGCACTTGGCGCTGAATCTCTTTTGTTTCCTCTGGGTTGGTCCTGTATCGTGCACGGTTTGGCAAGGAGGCCCCAAGAATGAGGTCAATCTTGTGCTCAATCCCTCGGTTGGTGGTAGCCCCGGTGGCACTTCCTTTGGAAAGACATCATCGTACTCCTGCAAAAGATTAGTGATAGCGGAAGGCAAAGAAATAGGTGCATCTTGAATTGAAAACAATGTTTCTTTGCAAACCAAAGCATAGAAAATAGAAGTTGTAGCATCAATTTCATCCAAATCAGATTTAGTAGCAATGAAACAAGGCCCTTTCAGTTGAATCTCAGATTTTTTTTATGAACAAGTTGGCTACCTTTCTTCCTATGTTTCTCAAGTTCATTTGCCACAATTTGATTTTCACTCCTAACTTGTTCTTGATTCTTAAGTTTGCTAGCTCTAGCAAGTTCATCTTTAAGGATAGATTCAGGAGACATTGGATGCAACACAAATTTCTTGCCATTATGCACAAAGGAGTATTGATTTGTTTTTCCAAAGTGTAGGGAATCTTTATCAAACTGCCATGGCCTACCTAATAACATAGAACAAGCTTGCATAGGTACAACATCACAGTCAATAGCATCATTATAAAAGCCAATGACAAATGTTACTCTTGCTAGTTGTGTTACCTTCACCTTACCGTTGCTATTGAGCCACTGAATTTAGTAAGGCTACGTGTGTGGCCTTGTGCTCAATGTAAGTTTCTCCACCATTTCAGCACTTGCCAAGTTGTTGCAACTCCCTCCATTGATGATGATGCGGCAGGAGCATTCGTTGATCACACACTTGGTTTGAAACAAAGTGTGGCATTGATTTTGTTCAGCCCTCTCCATTTGTGCACTTAGCACTCACTGCACCACGAGGCTTTCATAGCACTCGGCCTCTTCAGCCCCAATGTGTTCCTCATTATGGTTCCGCACTTCATCTCCACCTACATTGTTAGCTGCAAGCAACGCATATGTTTCATCATCAAAATCACTAGCGGAGGAATACCCACCATCTGCACGCACAATCATTACACGTGCACTTGGGCTGTCCTTGCGCACGTGGCCGTAGCCTTTGCAGCGAAGGCACTGAATATCTCGTGTTCGTTCCGTTGATGCAACCGAGGAAAAACTCTTAGTTGGTGCGGCTGCTATCCCTCTTGTTGGTTCGCTTGGACTTGGCGCAGAATTTGATGTAGAGAGACGTGGTTTGCTGACTGAGGAGGACCGTGCAGCAGCTCGATTAGATGGGCTGCTAGTGGTGGCATGTGCCCATGAGCTAGCACGCCCTGCAGGAATGTTAGTTCTCATGCTGGCTTGTCGTCACTGCACTTCTCTTTCAGCTTTACAAGCAAGATGAAATAAACGTGTGACATAATTATATTCCTTGTACGCAAGAATATCCTGAATTTCCCGGTTCAGCCCACCCATAAATCTGGCAATAGCACCATCCTCACTTTCCTCTAAACCACATCTAAGCATGCCCATTTGCAGCTCTTGATAATACTCTTCAACAGATTTAGTTCCTTGTTTTAGTTGCTGCAATTTATGTAACAAATCACGGGCATAATAAGAAGGAACAAATCTGGCCGCCCAAGTTCATGTGTTATTTGGGTTCTTACAATGGTATTCAAACCACCAAATAGAGGCAAAATCAGTAAACTCCCTAGTGGCAGCCCTAATGCGTTTGTCCTTAGGAAAATCATGACAAATAAAATTTTTATCAATACCTAGTTCCGAATATACGCATCAGGGTTGTATTTTCCCTCAAAAGAAGGCATGGTGAATTTAATCTTGCCTTGAGAGTCATGAACATGTACCTCTCGCCGCAGTGGGCGTGTACCTGTACCATGACGGTTGCGACGTGGATGGCTGCGTTGATGACCATTTACCTCACCGTCAAGCTTGGTGTCTGCAAAATATTCTTCCTCATCTTGACCCACGACGCTGCCCACAGTGTTGTTATTTTCCTGTGGATCAGCCTTGTCCATCTTCTCTAATGTGTCCAAAACGGCTGCAAGAGAAGTGTTCACATTCCCAATGGTTGGTGAAACCCGAAGGTAGACATGATCACCAACTTCAAATTGCAAAGGCTTTCTCCTTTTATCACAATAGCTCTTTTGTCTAGACTGTGCAACTCTTAGATTTTCTTGTATTACTCTTACTTTTTCCTCTGCCTCGATTACCAAGTCTGGTCCAAATATTTTACGTTCTCCGGTTTGGGACAAACTAAAAGGAGTTCTACACCCTCGGCCATACAAGGCCTCAAACGGTGCTGTCAGACTCGGGCCCATGGGACTGTGCACATAGCGTATATTTCCTAGGATAAAGGATGGGACATGGTCCACGCCCTACATCTGTTGTAACTACTCGTAGCATAGTAGGACTACTCATACAGTAGTAAAACTAGTTGGAGATGATAGGAAACTACCCGAAAAGTACTCGGGTAGGACTCCTGGGCTTGTATCCGACTAGGACTTCCATGTAACCCTGTCCCCCCAGACTATATAAGGGCAGACAGGGCCCTCCTCCAAACAAGACATCACCCGATCACCACCTAAGGCAATACAAACCACATAGGACGTAGGGTATTACGCTCTCGGCGGCCCGAACCTGTCTAAACCTTGTGTTCCTTGCACCTTCGAGTTCCTGATCTCGGCGACACCCTACCGACAAACTCACCACCTCCAGGGTATCTCTCGGTGGGCGTGGTGGTAAAATACCAACAGCTGGCGCGCCTGGTAGGGGTGTTCATCGAGCATCCACTGGAGAATTTGATGGCGTCCTTCAACTTCACCAGCGCCGTGCTCGATGAGGGCACAACTTTCATCTCCGACTCCTTGATCTGCGGTTCCAATGGCTTGGGTGGTTTTAATAGCCACCTAGTCGACTCCAAGAAGATGGAGGCCTCTATATCAACTCGAAGCAGCGACGTCGATGAGTTCATCAAGAACCTCGACGGGTTGCTGCTCCCCGATCTGGTCCTACAGATCGAAAAGATGTCCGTTTTTTACGCGACTTCCACTCGTGATGCACCAGAACTAGTCGGATCAGACTTAAACCGATCTGAGGGGACCACATAATCTAAGTCCCTCTCCGGCCTGGAGGAGGACTTAGATCTGCTGCTCAAGCTCAAGGACGTGGTGTGGCAGAACCGCCCGAATTAACCCGGCTCAAGAGCACTATCCATCATCCATAAAGATGAACCAGCTACCATGCACTTCAAACGGAGTAATCCGACAGTCTGTCGGGTAAATCCCGATGCGACCACTTAATATTTCGATCGAAACAAAGCGTACACATAACTCGCACGAAGGTAAGTCCAGAGATTACAACATTCCATAGCTTTTAACTCACAAGTCTGACATCAATTATTACAAGTCGAGTTCTCCAAACGAGTAATTTAGAGTTCAACATAAAACTTTATTCAGAGTTTAACAGCAGCGGAAAGAAAACACGATCATCTAGCATCGATCGTGATACCACGATGAAGCCCATACGTGGCATCACTCGGCAGAGTCATTGTTGGCCGAGGACGGATCCCACTCCACGGACCAACCAATCGGCAAAGTACTCGGCCAAGTCAAACCAGCTGTCATATCTTCAAAAGACATACCTGAAAACATTGCCACAAGCAAGGCTGAGTATACTAATACTCAACAAGGCTTACCCGACTAGTGGTATGCGAATACCGACTACTAAGCATGCATGGCTCTAAGGTTCTAGGGTTTCTTTTTGCTGAAAAGCAACAAAGAGTAAGTCCTTAATTTCATATTTTAGCTTTCAATATTCTAGTTCATTTAACCATTCTAAGTGAGTGTGACACCCTAGGTGTCTGAAAGACTATAAAAAAGATCCAAGCCATGAAATCAGTCACAAAAGAGCAAGAGAAGTATGAAACAACCTATTAGTTATAACTTTCAGCCAAATGCATTTGTGTATGTGTATTTTATGCATAAACATTTGAACTCTTGCAAGCAAACTCTTGTAACTTTCAAAATTTATCACATTTGAACCTGTAAATTCAATGGCACCTCTTTCATAACAAGAGCAACAAAAATCTAGTTCAACTCAAGAGCTAACAGTGCAAAAATTCACATGGAATGACGTGTCATCTAAATACCTATTTTCTAAAATTCAAAATAACTTTTATGCTTTGCTCAGCTGAACTTAGTCAAAATAGAGAAAATGTTGGTCTTGAAAAGATGAACAATTTTGGTATTCAAATGTTTTTGTTTTGACCTTGGGAAGGATGAGTTTTAACTTCTTTTTCCACCTAGACCCCTGCTGTTTTGTTTTTCACACATCAGTCCCATCATCTTCTCCCTCCTCTCTCCTCCTCTGCCCCCTGTCTCACGACCGCGGCGCCACCTGGCCGCCCGGTGCCAGCAAGGCAACTGCGCCCCCGGTTTTGCCCCTTGTTTCGCCTTTCCCTGCGGCTCGAGCGCAGGCCACCACCCCTCCCCTCGCGCCTATAAAAGCCCCACTGGAAGCCCCTGAGCTTGATGTCCCAACCCCTGTAACACCTCAGGTGTTTTAATTGTTAAACAAGTCTTATTGGCATAATAAAATGCATCACTAACTAAGAAAATAAAAGGAATGGATTAAGTTTGGTTTTTGCTTTTACCTTTAAAAGTTGTATGTGCATAAATGCATGTACTTTAATGAAACAAATTAGATAACTTTCACATCAAAGCAGATATGGCTATGAAATTAAATGAGCACACCAGTATTAGCATGACCAATAAAAGTTTAGTTGAAGCCTAGGGAAGAAAATGAAATTTTGAAATAAAACGACGCGCCCTCCGAATAGAGTTTTCTTTAAGTTTTTAAAATAACTTTGGAACTAAAGCTCAAATGAACTTTGGCCTGAAACGAAACTTGTAGAACTTTTTATTCTGAACAACTTTCATGTTCAAAAGATTTTGAAATTCAAATTAGAAAGTGGAGAAAACGTCCTGTTTGCCATCAGCCCCCTGGAAATTTTCGAATTTTCGCATTTAGGCCCTTGCCCCTCCTCTGCTGCACCGTTCCCTCGCCCGACCGCCGCCGGCCACCTGGCCCTCGACGCCTGCGCGGCACCAGGCGCCGAGCCAACCCACGGCGCCCTGCTGCACCGCCCCCGCTCGCCCAACTGCGGCCGCGCCTTCTTCTCCCTCCCCCCACGCCGTGTCTCTGCCCAATCCGGCGCCCTGCAGCACCGCCCCGCCGCCCAGTCGCTGGCCGCCGCCCTGCCACCCAACGGCGTGCCCCGTCGTGCCGCCCCAGCCCGCCCAATCGCGCCGCGCACCATCTCCCTCGCCCACGCCGCTATCTCGCTCGCCCAGTCGCCTGCCCGCGCAGTTCGCACGCGACACAGCGCCTCTGGTCACCGCCGCCCCGCACCAATGGCGCCCAGCCTCGCCGCCCCCTCCACCCCGCGTTCTGGCCGTGCCAAGCCCGCCCCCATGGGCTCCACCGGCTATAAAGCCCGGCGCAGCGCCCCTCCCTCCTCTCCCTGTTCCTCTTTCTTCCCCGCAGAACAGAGCAGAGCAGAGCTCCATTGCCGCCGGCGCCCCCACCCCGCCGTGGAACCCCTTGCTCCGGCCCACCTCCGCCCGAGACAAGCGCTGAAACGGGTCCTCCTCAGTGCGCTGAAGCTTCCCAGCCCGAGCCCCGCCGCCCTCATCGCCGGAGCGCCGCCGTCCGCGCCGCCCCACCGCCGTCGCCCCTGCTCTCCGCGGCTAGCCCGCCACCAGCCACCGCGAGCCACTCCAAGACCACCAATAGGTGCGCCCTGGTTCCCTCTCCGTGCTCCCCCACCTTGCCCTCGCCGCCGGCGACCCAGCTCGCCGGAATTTGGCCGGACAGGATGTTCCCCCGCCGTGAATCGCGACCAGGGACTACATTGCAAACGCCCAAATCTTTCTAGGGGGTTTTCTGCTAGTTTTCAGGGACCCCTCTGCAAAGAAAGTTTTAACCAAATCAGTGAACTTGTAAAATTCGTATAAAATCGTAGAAAATTCAGATTCTGGAATCCTTAGAAGAAACTCTACAACTGTTGTTACATAAAGTTTCTCAGATTCTCAATATATTTTGCTCTACATTAAATGGAAGGTTTAATGGACTTCTTTTGTACCCACTGTTGTAGATCATTGCTGACCCTAAATTTTGGGCAGTGAGTTAGTTACTTGATGTTTAGGGCTGTGTAAAAAGATCAGGACCAAAAGCCATCTCTAGATACACCTTTTGTCCAACCTTGTTTTATGCCATAAAGTGTTAGAACTAATTTTTCCTGCTGTTTTGTGATGTTTAATGACATGAAACGTTTTTTGTGTTGTTGTAGTAATACCTAGAGGCCATAGGAAAATTTAGAAACATTTTTACTATATGTAATCTGTTCATATGAATTTGTGGTAGGAAAACTTCACTAATTCAAAATAATTAGTAAAGTGCTTAGAAAATGTTCATCTTTTTGCTATGAAACACATTAGAGTAGCTTAAGCTGTACAAAAAGTTTCATACGTAGAAACCCTGTATAACATCCTGGAGAAACTAATCTTTAATAACATGAGTGTAGCTTGTCCCATTTATTATGCTCTAAATCATGTACAATAAAATCTGAAAAATTTACAGTAGCACAAATATGGTTATAGCAACACCCTGTAAATTTTTAGCATCAATACTTGCATGGTTTGTTCTGTATAAAAATAACTAGATTCTAGCAGTGGCTGTGTATTACATTTTTCATATTTAACATGCTACACAAAAATGTCTGAAATTTTTACAGTGACCTTATCTCTGCATAATGTACTTTGAATAAAAATTTTATTACCAGAAGCTAACTAGATTAGTAATTGTGTTCAACTCATGTTTGTGTTTAAAAAGAAACTAAGTTTTCAATATAACACAACCCCTTCTTCTTTAATGAAGTTAAATAGATTAAGATAAACTCTATTAACGATTGCCCAGGAAATGTTAAAGTAAATAACTTCACAGCAAAACTTATGCCCTATGAACTGCAACTTTATCATGAAGGAAATAATATCAGCTAACTATCACCACAACTTACGCTCCTGCATTCATATAGGATCGACGACTCTCGCCGACGGAACATACGAGCTGGTACCCGCGTCCGAGAGTGAGCAGCGTGAAGCTCAAGTAAATCTAACTGAAGCTCTTGAAGACCCGAGCCCAAGTTCGGAAGAGCCCCAAGCTAACTGTTCACAAGAAGGCAAGCCCCGGAGCATGAACCCTATTTTCTAAACTTATGCAACTTATTACTCTACTTTACTTGTGCATTAAGTTTATAGGAGTTGAATGAAAACTTAGTTGCATGATCCTAGGTACCCATGCTCTGAACACTAGATGCCAGGTTCGATAGAATGCTATGCTAATAGGACTCGGTAAAAGTCGAGTGATTTCCTGTCACTCGCGAGAAATTAGGAGTTGATTGTTTACTACACGTTGCAATCATAAGGACACGGACGGGCTATGGTACGATGTTTACGATTGAGGCCCGTCTGTTTAGTGAAAAATGCTAAGGCCGCAGTGTGTGGTAGTGGTGGTTAAGTCTTTGAACGTACTAACCACATGCCGAAAATATGGTAATCGGTAAGCTTAAGTACTGGATTGAACCGAGGCCGGAATATACTCCCCACTGCCTTGAATTCGTTCACATCTAGCTAATGGCGGGTGCATGTGCCGCCATGGCCCGGCTGCGTCCGTGGTCCATGGGGACGTGTAGTCGAGGGCGGTGGGCCTGTTCCGTGAAGCGGGAATTGAAGGGAAAAGTTGCACGTGTGACTCTTGGAGTAACCACGTGACGTGTGTTTAGGTTTCCCTTGCAAGGTTAAGAAATTCGATTCGAATCATCCGTTTCTCACGGCTATTGAGACTGCTTAACCACTTTTACCCACAGAGTAAGAAGAGGAACAATGATGATGAATAAACTTGTTGGATGAAAATTTAATGCTTCACCATGTATGATATTGGATAGTTGCTTACCTAGAATGGTTAAAGAAAGCTAGAACTTGGAGCTAAAATCTGAAAGTAAGGACCTACTATATATGCTTTTTGGCAAAACAAACCCCTCAAGCCAAAAGCCTCGCATGTCTAGGAGTCGGCTAAGTATACCCCATTAGTCGGGTAAGCCTTGCTGAGTATTAGTATACTCAGCCTTGCTTGTGGCTCGTTTTCAGGTGAGACTTTCGAAGATATGATTGCTAGCTTGACTTGGCCGTGTACTCTTCCCCCTGGTTGGTCGGTGGAATCGGATGCGCCCCCGTCCAATGGAGATAATGCCAAGTGATGTCTCGTACGGGCTTCATCGAGACATCCTTATCGTCGGAGTAGCTTTCGTTGTTTTATTTTCCGCTGCAACTTAAACTCTGAAGAACTTATTAGTTATGATCATTGAAGTACTTGGTTTCTAAACTCAAAAACTTGGTCTGTAATATTCACTTATGATAATGTTGTAATATTTGCTGGAATGTGGTATTCTCTGGGCTCATCGTCGCATGAGCGTTTGTATGTATGGCGCTCGATCCGCTTACTGTGGTTGTATCGGGAGGTTATACCCGACAGACCAGTGGATTACTCCGTTTGAAGTGTAAGGTTACCCGAGATTGCCCTAATGGTGATGGTTAATACACTTGAGCCGGATTAATTCAGGTGGTTCTGCCACAGCCCCCAACTCCGGCGAGTCGCCACCCGTGCATGGACGCACCACTCTTCCTGACTGGCCCTTTCCTCCGCCTTAAGGCAGCGCCAGCTGCCCAGCTCGTTTCCCCTTCCCTCGCCCTACCTATAAAGGGGCAGCCGAGCCCTTGCCTTCACGAACACCCGAAACAGCCCGCCATTGCCGCTGGCAAGCTTGAGTTCATCATGGAGCTCCCACCCCCGACCTCCCTTCGCCCAATATGACCCTCCAGTGAGCTTCCCCACCTCCCATTGGAGCTTCCAAGCCCGGCCATGCCGCCCCTGCCCCGACGGAATAGTGCCAGCGCCGCCACAGACCACCGCCGCCTACGGTCCACCGTGGAGGTCCCTGCTCTGGTCATACCCGAGCCCCACCAACACCACAAATCGGTCCCGGCCCCCTCTCCGTTTTCCCCACATCCCTCCTCGCCGCTGACTGGTTTCCTCGACGGAATTTGGCCGGCAGTCGACGTTCCCCTGTACCAAGAACCCAATTTCTTCGATTTCAATCTGTCTCAGAAGTTTTCTATAAATCTCAGGGACTCATCTGTAAACCTGGAACAAGAACTTGAAAACCAATCTACTAACTTTGAAAATGCATAGCAACTCACAGAAAATCCTAAAAATACAAGCTATGATATTCTGGAATACTTAAGTGTAGATATACAACTTTGTAACAGGACCTTGGATCTGTTTCCACATGATTTTAGATGTGGATTTAAATCAAGTTTAAATATCTTTTAATTGTTCTAAGAGATTCAAGAAGGAACTGCTCATGAAATGTTGATGGTAGCTTTAGTGCTAAAAGTTTAATCTGTTATAAAAATTTCATGCTCTAAATCCAAGCACAATCAGTGGTTTCGAGTGCTTTGGTAATGTGCTAGATCCAGATAATCTAATATGTTAACCTCTGTTTCTTGCACAAGAAAACTCTACAAAAATGTGAAGTAAACTACTCATGCGACTAGGTGTGATCAGTAGAATGTGAGCACCAGTTTCTTGCATGGTTGTTCTGTGCAAGTAGATCTTGATCATAACAATAGTTGTTTAATAAGATTTTCATGTTTAACTTGCCTAATAAAAATAACTAAAACTTTTACAGTAAGTTGTACTTAAGTGACAAGCTCTGCATAAAAATCTCAACCTCAGAAACTACATCTACAAGTAGTTCTGCATAAAAATCTCAACCCAGAAACTACCTCTACGAGTAGTTTTGCAACCCAAAAACGACCCCTGCAAGTAGTTTGGATTAACCAATGCTCCCTATTAAAAAAGGCCGTACAACATGCACAACCACCCGCTCACTTAATGGATTCAGTTAATACAGTTAAGTACTCAATAAATGACTACGCAGGAAAAAGAAAATGAAGTACTCGACTACTTAAATTTTGACTACTTTACCCAGAAAATAAATGTGCATTCATATAGACTCAACTACTCTCATCGATGGGATCTACAATCTGGTGCCCGAGTTTGAGAGTGAACAACGAGAAGCTCAGGGTAATCTAACAGAAGTCGCAGAAGACCAAGACCACCGTTCAGCAGAACCCCCGACTAGTTTTTACACAAGAAGGCAAGCCTCGGTGCATGATCCCAGTATTTAAATTATGCAACTGTTGTTCCTTTTTCATATGCATTTAAAGTTCATAGGATTTGATTGGAACCCTAGCTGCATGATCCTAAGTGCCTTTGTAATGACTACTAGAACAAGAATTCTAGTAGATGCTATGCTAATATGTATGGTTAAAGTAGAATTCCTGCTACTCGCGAGAACTATAGGAGTTGATTGATTTTACCGCATGCTGCAACTATAAGGTTGGAAGGCGGGGCTGTGGTAAAGTACTCGTGGTTGAAGCCCCGTCTGAGTAATGAAAAATGCTAAGGTCGCTCTGCGTGGTAGTGGTGGTTAAGCTTTTGAAAGTACTAACCACATGCTGAGAATATGGGTATCGGTAAGCTTAAGTACTCGATTGAACCTTTCGTACTCGAGGCCGGTGGCCCTGATCCATAAAACGGGAATAAAGGGGAAAAGTTGCACGTGTGACTCTTGGAGTAACCACGTGACGTGTGTTTAGGTTTCCCTTGCAAGGTTAAGAAATTCGATTCGAATCATCCGTTTCTCGCGGTAATTGAGACTGCTTAATACTTCTGCCACATAGAGTAACAAGAGGAACTATGGGTATGATGAAACTTGTTGGATGATTAAATGTTTTCCACCATATTTGCTTAAATATAGATGCTCATCTAGACTGGTTAAATGAACTAGAATATTGAATGCTAAAATATGAAATTAAGGATGTACTCTTTGTTGCTTTTCAGCAAAAAGAAAACCCTAGTACCTTAGAGCCTTGCATGATTAGTAGTCGGTATTTCTATACCACTAGTCGGGTAAGCCTTGCTGAGTATTAGTATACTCAGCCTTGCTTGTGGCAATGTTTTCAGTTATGTCTGTTGAAGATATGGTAGCTGGTTTGGCTAGGCCGAGTGCTTTGCCGACTGGTTGGACAGTGGAATGGGATCCTTCCCTGTCTAGCAATGACCCTGCCGACGCAAGTTGATCGTGTTTTTCTTTCCGCTGCAATAAAATTCTGAATGAAGTTTTATGTTGAACTGCAAAGTACTCGAGTGGTATTTTTCGACTTGTAATAATTCATGTCCGACTTGTGCTTATAAAATCTATGGAATGTTTTAATCTCTAGACTTGCCTTCGTGCGAGTTATGTGTACGCTTGGTTTCGATCGAGATATTGAGTGGTCGCATCAGGATCTACCCCGACTAACAGTCGGATTAATCCGTTTGAAGTGCATGGTGGCCAGTTCATCTTCAAGGATGATGGTTAGTGCACTTGAGCCGGGTTAATTCAGGCGGTTCTGCCACAGCTGGTATCAGAGCGAAAAACATACACCAGAGTCTGCAACAAACCTTAAAAATATGTTTTCTAAAACTTGACCACAAAAACTCCTATTCGAAAAATTGCGTTGGACGCGTTAAGGATTATATCTAGTTCGTAAAGCCCTATGGGATTATGTCTATGTAGCAATAGGTATTCGGATATCTATGTGAGTGGTCTGCAGGAACCCTAATCGCGAGTACTGCGAGTATGACAGGTTAAGAACGAAGAGAGCTCAACTAGTTATTATAGGGAGAGACATACCAATTAAGCCACCGAATTAACTCCGTAAGGTCAAGTTAATGGCCACTGTGAAGTTGTGAGGACAGAAAGGATGTGCATGCTGCATATCTTTAAATTTAAATAAAGAAATTGAGTTATGGATGAACTGTACAAAAATCCACCCCAAAACAGCTAAATCATTAACCGAAGTTCAACTAGTTCTTGTGTTTTCAGTCCAATCTAAGGATATAATTATCTTAGAGTATGATCTAACTTTGAGTTTGACCAGTATATGGTACACGAGTACTTTATTGCTCTAGTAACTTTTGAGTCTTGTTACTTATCACCTACAGAAGTTATGCTCAGTTTTGTGCACTGTCCAGAATTTGTTTATTTGATTGAGCATCAGTTTTTATGCTTGTGAATCAGATGGCTGATCCGGTTCTTGGTGGTTGGTGAGGAGGGACATGCACACTCAGCGTGTCTGCATTGGGAGGGCTTTCCCTCCATCTTATGGGGTGTGTTGAGCACCGCTGGTTACCCGAATCCGCCTCTTTATGTGGGGCAGGAATTCATGGAGATGGGTGTCCGTCGGTGCCGTGTGCGCATGACCATTCCCCAGCACCCACTCAACCCCGCGTGGCTTGCTTTTGAGACAAAAGTAGTCGGGCACCGCCTCATTGACTCGTGGGAGGCAGCAGCAATGAAGACGCTCACCATATTTTGTGGGCAACACCCATTGGAGGTGATCTTGGCTCCAGCTGGGCTGTTTCCGGCAATCAGCGAGAGCGACCCTCTGTGGCTGGACAGATTTGCACATCTAGGCCACTTGGCAGATCAGAATCCAGTCGAGACCATACTCTTTTCAGCCTAGTGCATGAATGCACTATACCAACTACAGACACTTTAGAGTAAAGGGATGGCACAGGTGATAGACCTTGCTCAGTCCTTCCAGTGGGCAGTTAATTTGAGGGAGGAGCAGATGCAAGACTTAGTTGAGGAGATTGGTGATCGAGATGCTAGAATTGGCCAGCTTGAAGGCCAAGTGCAGACACTAGAAACCACCATGGTGAACACGAAGCAATGATCGAGTTCTTGGAAGAACAGATCCATGACCTCAACTTTGATTTGGAGGATGCCAATGGACATATCGACATGCATCACGCACAACAGGCAGCCCTTCATGTCCCACCGGATGTGATGGACATTGACAGTGATGAAGAGCCCGAGGAGATTGAGGATGTCTCTGACCTTGACTACGATGTAGTAGTCCCTCAGCCCGCACAGATGGGAGCTCACTCCCCTGCGCGCAGCGAGTCTTCTGTCAACAACCATGATGACTACTAGACGACAACTTTGGAGTACTTTTGTATACACTCCTCTTAGTGTAGCCTAACTTTTGTGCAGGTAGTAATAGGCTAGCTAGAGTTGAGTACCACCAGATATAAGGGAGTAAGCTGCACTATAGCACGTTTGAGCACTCACTTAAGGGCTATCTAGAAATCTGTCTTTTTCTGCCATATCGAGTTAGAGGAATGAATTAGGTTTTAGAAATGACCTTATCTGAGGAGAAGCTCAACAGGGATGTTGCTTCAAATTTTGCCCCCTTTCAGCTACTGAAATTTGAGAATTTTTGGACTAGTGCTCAGTGGGCAACAGTTGAAATTTCCAAACCTCAGTCTTTCTGACTAAGCTTGAGCCCTTCTGCCATCTAAATTTTTTGACTCACTTAGAGAAGTCTTCTGCAGAAGTTTTCCACATCAAACTTGCTGCAAATTTACTCAATTAGCTACTGTTCAAATTTGGAAAGTTTTGGTTGAGTAGATTTTCCCTGGTGATCAAAATATTAGCTCTTTGTCTACTGAAAGACCGCCAAAACAGGGAAGCACTCGGAGATGTAGTCGTAAAAGATGGAGGAGTAACTGAAGCAGTCGCTAACGAAGTCTAAATAGTCAGACATGTTGTTAAAGCAGTCGGAACTATAGTCCAAGTGCCGAAGATGTAGTCGTATGTAACACCCAAAAATATAGGATTTGAAACTTTTAAAAGTATTTTCATAAAAATCATAAATTAAAATTGTGCATGCATCCTTACTTCCTTCTTCTCCTATTCTTTCCTTCAACCAGCCCAATTTCTTTTCCTCTACTTCTTTTCTTTTTCCGCGGCCGACCCAGTGGCCGATTCCCTCACCCGACTCTTTCTTCCACCGACAGCTAGGACCCACCTGTCGGCGCCTTCTTCTTCTTCCTTCTTTCCTACCCAGAGTCCGGAACGACTCCGTGCTGTCGTTCGCGCCCTTCTTTCTTTCTTCCTACCCCGAGTCCTGATCGACTCCGCGATGCCGCCTTCCTAATCCCGGCCAATCCGCCCCTATAAAATCCTGCCGAAGCCCCCTTTGCAACCAGAGCAAAGCTCAAATCTTTTCCCTACACAACATCGTCGCACGCCGCTGGAAGTTGCACCTTGGAGGAACGCCGCCGACCCGTGTCGCCGATTCTCCGTTGACTCACCGACCTACAGTTGCTCCGCCGTCTTCAACTCTCGCCAGAGCTTTGCAAGTTGGTGAGCATCAAGCTGCACTAGATTCCCCTCTCTCTCTTGCTCCGCCGCCAACCAAACTCCTCGCCGGAGATCTGTTTTCCGCCCGCCGCCGTGGCCGCTAGTTTGCAGCCGCCGCACAGCCATCCTGTGACCACCCTCACCTTCGTCGTACCGCCCACTCACTCCCCGGCATAAATCCAGCTTGAATTGAGCCCCGGAACACCGGATTCGGTGAAGCTCCGGCCGTCCGCCGCCGCACTCGCTCGCCGCCGACACCCAGTAAAACTCCGATTCGCCCGACCCTTTTCATCCCATCGAGCCGACCCTTCCTCTGCCGCTCGATCTAGATCCAATGGCCAGAATCGATCTTCACTTTACCCGGCCGATTTACCCGACCTTTTCCTTACTCAGCCGATTCGCCCGACCCTTACTCCGCCGATTGGTCCGATCCGCCGCCGATTCTGATCCAACGGACCAGATTCACCCGACCCTAGCCGTTCCCGAAACTTTTGCAGGAAGATCCCTAGGTTTTCAAGAAATCAACCCGCAATCCAGATCAGTAGAAAATAATTAGAGTAGAGCCCTTTCTTTTTCTGTCCCGACTCCTGACCTTTTTAGAATTAGTACCCGCCGTCCAGGACCTATAGTTTTGCACCCCGACCTTCTGTTTAAGGTTTAATTATATTTTAGCCCCTGGGAGTCCAGTTTCTTCGCAGATAAGTCCTTGGAGCCTTGTTTTAGCCCTACCTTCATCATTTTAGCTCCGTTTCAACTCGTTCTCGCCGTGTTAAGTCTTCTAAAGCCTAAGCTACCGTTTAGCCATGTCATTGTGTCTTAGTTCCTGTTTTTAAATTAAAAATAGATTTAACTTGACTAAAGTTCTCTCACTTAGTTTTCTAATTAAAATCCACCTAGGCCTTTACCTTCGGTTTTTCATAACTACACCGAATATAAAGTTATGCGTTTAGATGCTCTCACAAGTTTTCTTTCTAATTAATTGTTAATTAGTGTAATTTATACGTAGACAATCACAAATAAAATATGACTAAGTTCTACCCCTCTTTTATAAATAAAAATATAATATTAGTTAATCAAGGATATTTTTTTAATATCTTCTACATTTGTTTTCCAAATAAAATAAATAAAGCTCATAGTTCTTTTGTTTCTTTTATAGTACCAATCTCCGATAACTCTGTCTTTTCAACCCTAGCTCCGATTCCCGCGTTTCTTGCGCTCTCATAACCGTAGCAGCGAGCCCTATCCTTTAGCACGCTCTTTTAAAAGCTTTTGTTTTGTGATTGGTGTATTGTTCTTAGCTGTACTTGTTTGTTATTTTGTATGTTTGTGCTAGTTGTTTGCTTCGAGTAGAATGATCGCTGACGAAGCTTGAAGAACAAGATTTCCAAGTAAGCAAGAGCTGAAGAGCAGTAAGAGTAGCTTTTCGTTGGAAAAAGGCAAGTGACCCTAACCATCCTTCTATCTGTGCTTATTTACAAGAATACCATGTGTTAAATCGGAACATGAAGAACCACCCAGGAAAACAGTACAACCACGAGGACCATATGGCTCTGGTCTTGGCTAATTAATTAGAGACTCTAGTTTGAAGCGGTCTTACCGAAAGGGCAAGGAGGGGGTCGGTGATAGGGGTCATAGCCCGGTCCTCTTGGGGTAGCAGCCTTCGCTAAGGTGCTGACCATTAGGGAGGTTTATGGACCACGCCGCTACCGAAACTCTAGCGGACTACTTCTTATTAGGGAATCTTTGTAAAGGCCTCGTAGCGTCCCTATGCAATCACACCTCGGAAGTGTGGTATTGTGCCTAGCTAGCACAGCATGGTTGGGTCTAAAGTTCTTTTGAACTTTTACGCGACTTGTGGTGAAAGTGTACAACCTCTGCAGAGTGTAAAACTGTTATAACAGCCGTGCTCACGGTTAAGAGTGGCCTGGACCCTCACATGATTAATAAACTTAAAGATGGATATAAATCGTTACTCTGGTTATTTCTTGTGGCCTTGCTGAGTACCAACTATAAGTGTACTCACCCTTGTCAACTGCTGCTCAGAAGAAAAAAGGTGTGAAGTCTACTGAAGATGATAAAGAGTTCTAGGCGTACGCAACCCCCAGTCGTCTGCATGTGAAGTTTGGAGCCTTCGTTTCCATTATAAGCGCATATCTCTGATAGTCTTGTAAGTCTTTATTTATATTTATTTACGTGATACTGTTGCTGTTATTCACTAATGATGTCACTGTATGTATGGAACTTGATCCTGGCATACATATAGTCATGGATTCGGTTTTATCCTTAAACCGGGTGTGACAGAAGTGGTATCAGAGCCGACTCTCGCGGTTTCACGGGCGCGTACGAGCATAGAGCGCGGGCATGAGCACGGGCGCGTCCGGGTCAGGTGCGCAGGCATGTGGGCGGGCGCGTGGCGGGTCAGTGCACGGGCATCAGGGATGCGCCGTTGGCACTGGACGCACGGACGTGGCACATGGGCTGTTGGCACTGGACGCACGGACGTGGCACATGGGCCGTTGGCACTGTGGACGTACGGACGTGGCCAAGAGGGAACGTTCCTGGCTTGGGGTTGACCGACGAGGACGTCGGTCTCTTAAGGGTGTGAGGATGTGACACCCCGGCCCAGGGCTTAATAGGATTAATAGGATACTCATACCAACAAGTTGCAACTTCTTTTCCGGAAGCCCAATTTCAAAGAACTTCAAAGTTAAGCGTGTTTGGCTTGGAGCAATTTGGGGATGGGTGACCGACCGGTAAATTCTTCCTGGGTGCGCACGAGTGAGGACAAAGTGTGCAGAAAAGACTTGTGTTGGTCTGTGAGGGCAGTCTATGTCCTAGGAAGCGGCCAGATGTAAGCGGGCCCGGCCTCGGGGAGGCGGGACGTCACACCAAGGCCCTGCGTCACATGGCCGATCGTGCCCAGCTAGCAAAAACCCGGGAGGAAGCCGATTCTTACAAGCACCGAACTCAAGAAGTACACCAACGGATCAACTTCCTCGAGAGTTCCCGCCCGGATATCGTCGGCACAATAGATCACCTCAAAACTCAAGAAGTACACCAACGGATCAACTTCCTCGAGAGTTCCCGCCCGGATATCGTCGGCACAATAGATCACCTCAAACGGAGGAGAGCAGAGCTAGCCAAAGAGATGGAGCAAGTAACCAAAGACATAGCTGCTGAAGAAAAGAAACTTCAAGAGCTCCCATCCGTCATCGCCGGGCTGAAACAAGAAAGATAGAACTTGGCCGGTGAAGCGATAAGACTTCATCGCCGTATGCCGGAAATACCTGGATCGGCCGACGACGACCAAAGAGTATTAGACTCGGCCGATCAGATTAGGCAACGAGCTATTGCTACTATAGATGCCCTTCTTGGGTTGTAAAGAATCTTGGGTTGCTACTATAGATTAGGCAACATTTAATGCTCCCTTAATGTTGATGCGCCGATTTTATCTTGGACCACTTCCTTTGGCAGATTTGCATTTATGAACGCTTTTACTCCGATAGGACGTATCCCACTATCTCTTTACCTCCTCTCTATAAGTACGAGATCCCACACCGTCTCCAGAGGCATATGTATTACCCATCTTCTCTCCCTCCAACAACTGGATCTTTATCCTCCCAAACTGGACATCAAGATGTCTTCTTCATCTTCTTCCTCCTCTGTCAATCAGGTACGAACCCTCCTCTATTTCTCCCCTTGACATCTCAATTGCTCTGATGCTGAGTAGCTTTTTATCTCTCTTTAGCCAAAACGTCTCAGTTCCAGTCTAGAATGAGCGATCGAAGTTATGCATTCAAACGAACCACTGTCGCAGGCAGACATAGATCTGATAAGAGGTCATTCTGAAGAACTTAAAGGTCATGTTCCTGCTGTTGTCCAGAAGTACTAGGACCGTATAAACGCTCAATGCCCCAAGCGACTACCAGCTGAAAAGAGTCCTCCACTCCCTCATCAAATCGAGACTGAAGCCACCATGGAGAATCTGAAGGAGAAGACCAACTGCCTCCTGATAAAACTGGGCCAGATCAAGAGAGAAATCAAAAGAAAGCGTAATCAATAGATATATTGGTACTTTTTTATCCTAAGGGCGACTTGTACCATGTGGGCCATGTACTCTGTTATTTTCGTTGAATAATAAATTGGTCAGACCAAACCAAAATGTTTCCTCCTTAAGGCGATGTCATTCTTACATCGGCTATGTAGACAAAAGCCGATAGGAGTCGGCCATGTAATCTTGATGTATCTTACTGCAAGTTATGCATCTACCCAAATGCTTGGATAGTACCTCTTCAGATATCTTCCATTTAAAGCTCTCGGGAATTCTTCCCCTTCAATAGTTTCTAGAATATATGCATTTCCTGGAGCACACCGGCCGATTCTGTATGGCCCTTCCCAAGTGGGCGACCATTTACCGAATTTGGGATCCTTAGACTCTATCGGCAGCACCAACTTCCATACCAAATCTCCCTGCGAGAATTGTTTAACTTTGACCTTTTTGTCATACCATCTGGCCACCCTTTTCTTGTTTTCTTATATGCTAATCAGGGCTCTCAACCACTGACCCGCCGAGTCATCGAGCTCATCCTTCATGAGGAAGGAATAGTCATCGGCCGTCAACTGATCTTGAAGCGATATACGCCTTGACCCCATCCTTAATTCCCAAGGCAAGACTGCCTCGTGACCATATACCAACTGATAAGGAGATATCTTAGTGGCTCCGTGGCAAGCCATCCTATAAGCACAAAGAGATTCAGCAAGAGACATGTACCACTTTTTGGGTTGTTCCTCTATCTTCCTCTTGATCAACTTGATTATCCCCTTATTGGACGATTCGGCCTGGCCATTGGCTTGAGCATAGTATGGAGAAGAATTTCATAATTTAATCCCCATATCGGCGGCCAATTCTCCAAATACTCCAGAGGTGAACATCGTTCCTTGATCAGTTGTGATGGTCTGAGGAATACCGAATCGATAAACAATATGGTTCTTAACGAATTCGATCATATCAGCCGATGTCACGTTCCTTAAAGGAACTGCCTCCACCCACTTAGTGAAATAATCGGTGTCTACCAATATAAACTTATGCCCTTTGCTCGATGGATGGTGAATCTGTCCGATGAGATCTATTCCCCAACCTCTGAACAGCCACAGCTTGATCACTGGATTCATAGCCGATGTTGGCGCGCGCTGCACATTGCCAAACTTCTGACAGTCTTGGCAACCTTTATAATATTTGAAACAATCCTCAAGAATCGTTGGCCAATAATACCCATTGTTTCTGATCATCCATTTCATCTTGTGAGCCGATTGATGGGTTCCACATACGCCTTCATGGATTTCCCCCATCAGGACCTTTGCTTCTTCTGTTCCCAGGCACTTGAGAAGAACCCCGTCAATCGTGCGGTAAAATAAATCATCCTCAAGTAACACATATTTTGTGGCCTGGAAACGCACTCGCCGATCCACCTTCTGGGACGGGTCCTTCAAGTAATCGGCAATCTCCTTTCACCAATCATCGGCTGCGAGCTCCAAAATCATAGCTCCCTGAATCGGCCGATATCCGGACGCGTGTTGGGCCAGCCTGTTGGCCTCCTCATTATAATTTCTTGGGATGTGCTCAATTATTGCAGATTTGAATTCCTTTAACAGCTGGAGGCAATCTTCATAATAAATCCTTAAGATATCATCTTTGCATTCAGATTTTCCTGTTAACTGATCTACGATAAGCATGGAATCCCCAAAAATTTCGACTGCATCAGCCTTGGCCTCCCCTAATAATTGGATACCCTTTAGGACGGCTCGGTATTCTGCCTGGTTATTAGTTGCGGACGCTTCTATCGGTAGAGAGAAATCATAGCTTGCCCCCCGAGGCGATACAAGAACGATGCCGATTCCCGATCCGGCCCCACACGAAGAACCATCGAAGTATAGAGTCCATGGAACCGGTTCAACGACAGCAATTTCCGGTCCACAATGCTGAGCTACAAAATCGGCCATGACTTGACCCTTGACAGCTTTGGCCGATTCGTACTTTAAGTCGAACTCTGACAGAGACAGGATCCATTTTCCAATCCATCCTTTTAAAATCGGCAGTGATAGCATATACTTCACCACATCATTTTTGCATACAACTATGCACTCTGCCGATAACAAATAGTGCCTGAGCTTGGTACACGAGAAGTATAAACACAAGCACAGCCGCTCCACCGGGGAATATCTTGTTTCGGCGTCCAGGAGTCTTCTGCTGACATAATATACCACCCGTTCTTTCCCTTCGAATTCCTGTACCAACGCCGATCCAATAGCCTGTTCATCAGCCGATAAGTATAATTTGAACGGCTTACCAGGCTATGGCGGGACTAACACCGGAGGTGAAACCAGATATTGCTTGATTTCTTCTAACGCTCTGCGTTGTTCTTCTCCCCATACAAATTCCTGATTGGGTTTCAATTTCAACAAAGGAGTTAAAGCTCGAATACGCCCGGACAGGTTGGATATGAATCTTCTGATAAAATTAACCTTGCCGATGAGGGACCGTAGCTCAGTTTTATTCTGTGAGGCTACAACTTTGTTGATGGCGTCTATGGTCTTCCGGTTGACTTCAATCCCGCGCTCATGGACCATGAATCCTAAGAATTTTCCGGCCGATACACCGAATGCAGACTTGTTCGGGTTCATTTTTAAACCATGCTTCCTTGTGCACTTGAGTACTTCTTGTAAATCGGCCAGATGTTCCTGATGACCTTTTGACTTGACCACAACATCGTCGATGTAAATTTCCACCGATGCACCAATGAGCTTGTGAAAGATATAGTTCATAGCCCGCTGATATGTAGCACCGGCGTTCTTCAACCCAAAGGTCATTACAACCCACTCGAATAGACCAAGGTGACCCGGACACCTGAAAGCCGTTTTTGAGATATCTTCTTTAGCCATTAATATTTGATTGTACCTGGCATTACCATCCATGAAACTGATGACTTTGTGTCTTGCGGCAGCATCTATCAAGACATCGGCCATCGGCATTGGATATCCATCCATTGGTGCCATTGATTTAAGTTCCTGAAGTCGATGCATACGCGCAATTTTCCGTTCTTCTTATACACGGGCACAATATTAGAAATCCATTCGGCATAACGGCACTATCGAATAAATCCTGCTTCGATCAACCTTGTGATCTCGGCCTTTATAGCAGGTAGAATTTTGGGGTTGCACCGTCGTGCAGGCTGTTGATATGGCCGATATCCTGATTTTATAGGTAACCGGTATTCAATAATGGACCGGTCTAGACCAGGCATCTCATGGTATTCCCAAGCAAAACAATCCTTGAATTCTTTTAATAAACTTATAAATTTACACTTATATCCAGGATCCAAGCTAGCACTAATATACGTCGGCCTTGGCTTGCTACCATCTCCCAAGTCCACCATCTCTAATGAATCGGCGACGTAAATCCATGCCCAAGCTTTCCGTCTTCTCTGACGAATTGATCCATCTATTCTGAATCTTCAGAGCCGACTGCTTGGATCGGCTGTAGACCAAAATCGGACACCTTCAGGAAATCAGTGTCCCATCTATTGTTGCGTGTCGGCTGCTGCGACGCTGTAGGCGGAATCGGCGGTGACTATCTCTGTGCTGTCGCCGACCCATTGCACGAGGCATTGGTGCATTGTAGATGGGACACAGCAATTCGCATGTATCCAGTCGCGACCGAGCAACATGTTGTAGGACCCCTTACCATTAATAATGAAAAAGGTAGTAGGAAGGGTCTTACTGCCGATGGTGAGGTCGACGCAGAGTGCTCCACGGGCGAGAGACACGTGGCCCTCGAAGTCCTTGAGCATCATGTCCGTCTTGGTCAGGTCTTCATCACTTTTGCCTAACTTCCGGAACATAGCGTATGGCATGATGTTGACTGCGGCGCCTCCATCCACTAGTAGCCTGGTAACGGGTTGTCCGTTAACGTGCCCTTTGAGAAATAATGCCTTGAGATGTTGCCTTTTTCGTCTTCTAGTTTCTCAAAGGTGGCCGCCATCGGCTCTAATACCAACTGCGCCATCTTCTCTTCCATCCTTGTCGCCTTGTCTCGATCGGCAGGCGCCATGAACTCCATCGGCAATATGAAAAACCATGTTGACATCAGCTGCCAATTCTTGACTGTCCGCTTCCTTGCTGTTGTTTTTCTTGGGGCGCCAGACCCGAGACTTGATGTTTCTCTTTTCCAGCACCTGCCTCTGCTCTTCTTCCTGTTGTTCCCATTGGCACAGGCGTTGGATCCTCCGTTTCTGGGATTTGGATAGTCCATCAGGGCACCACCTGGGGTTTACTGGCTTGGCCGATGATTTGGCATGCTCCCA